>CM040126.1:444337946-444937946 GCA_022559845.1 Amorphophallus konjac
TCATAGCTCCATGCAAACGTGTCCTTATAATCCTCGAGAACCTTAATTAATGCCTCTTTGTCAGATGATGGTAAATTATCACTTATGAGGATAATCCTAGGGTCTTCCTCAGTTCCCAGGTTAATCTCTTTGGTAGACTCTTCTACAGCGGCTGACGGCTCGTCAAATCTGCTCATTCCACTAGCATATGCGTCGGCCGCATCCTCATATTCTTCGTCCTCTTCTTCAATGGGGTACTCATCATCGGTGATTTCATAAACCCCGTACCCTTCATCAATCACACCATCATTTTCACATTCTATCTCTGGCAATTGGATAGGATTTTCTAGCAATTGAGGAATGACTAGAAGGGCTTGACACCTATCGGCTAAATCTAAAAGAAATCACCGAGGGATCTGCTTACCCTTGGATTTCTTCTTGGGCACTACCCTTGACTTATTCCTAACCTGACACACATTATTTACAGAAGAAGAAGAAGCTGAAGAGGATAGTGAAGAATGTACAGGGAAGGACCCCTCAGAGGAGGGGTAAAGAAGGTCGCTCAAGGGACCTTGAATGAGTGGCCCGTAAGTCGGGGCACACTCATGGGAGATATAGGATGTTTCCTCAACAAAGATGCGTTGTTGGGGAGTTGGGAAATTGACGTTTTTTTTCGTTTTCAATTTTAATAACAAAATAATACAAAGAAATTGGAGGCGGTGAAAAGGGAATTAGAGCTAGAGGGTGTAGACACGCCATTCCTGATGTCTCCTGAGTAAATCTCATATTACACTATGATACCCCAAGGCGGCCTTCACATTTTTAATTACTCTGGTGATTTCCTATTTTTATGAATTTTTTTACATTTTTTTGAATTATTCCGTGAAAAATCATGGAAGTGTCCAGGCGCCTGGACACCTCCATCAATGAACAAAAAATAATAAAAAAATCAAAATCATGGAAGCGTCCAGGCGCCTGGACGCCTCCATCAATGACCAAAAAAATAAAAAAAATCAAAATCATGGAGGCGTCCAGCTTGCCTGGACGCCTCCATCAATGCAAAAATAATAAAAATAATATTAATAATCATAAAAAACAAAACAAAAATCAAATAAAAATATATATATTTATGGAGGCGTCCAGGCCCCTGGACGCCTCCATAAAAACAAATAAAAAATATATAATGCCAGCTTTGGCATAAAAAGACAAAACATAAATAAAAAAATATATATATTAATGGAGGCGTCCAGGCCCTGGACGCCTCCATAAAAACAAATAAAAAAAATCAACATGCCAAGCCTGGTATAAAAGACAAAAGAAAAATAATAAAATAATATATTTATGGAGGCGTCCAGGCCTGTGGACGCCTCCATCAACTCTCTCACGGGCGCCGCCCACCGAACGACGGTTTGTCGTGTGTGAAAAAAGCCAAATTATAGAGACGTCCAGTCAGCTGGACGCGCCCATTTCTGAATCACGAGGCGCCGCTCACAAAACCACGCGTTGTGCCAAACCGCGTGCGGCCGTCGTCGGTTTTCGGTGGACCTGTTAGAGGCGTCCGGGACCCTGGACGCCCCCACAAAAGTATTCTAAAAAATCAATAAAAATAGAATAAAATATTATTTCGGCCCTGATGGAGGTGTCCAGGGTCCTGGACGCCTCCACCTTCCGGAGCTCTATAAATAGAGGCCCACCCCCTCAGTTCTAGGAGAGCTAAGCAGTGATCCGATAGGCTGCCGGAGCCCAGAGGCTACGGAGTCATTTTTCTAACCCGTGGGTTCTTTTGTAGGTGGAGGTTCTGCCGGCTTCTCGGGTGTTCACGCTCGCGAGAGGAAGGTCATCTTCATCCACCGTGCTTCCACGTCGTCCCCACGCTGCCGGAGCTCCGCCGGATTTCACCCTCGGCTCATCCAATAAGCCTTTTCTTCCCCTTTTTCTCCATAGTCTTTACATTCATCATATTGCATCATCTATCCCCCTTCACAAGGGCGCCTCTTCTCTTATACTTCTTACATCCATCATCTCATTTTCCTCCTACTCGAGTCCGAGAGGGGTTTAAAAGATAACACCAACCAGGTGTGTGTCTTGCCATCATTTCGTTATTTTTATCGCAAGGATTCGAATACTACACCTCCATCTTTCTAATCCACTTGTCATTTATTTGTCGTTGTCTTGCAAGGGTACCCGAGGAAAGCCCTCTCCGTCGGCCGGCCGGAAGGAGAGGAAGAAGCAACCCGCCATCTCCCGCTCTTGAGGTAGGCGCGATCACCTTCTTATTTTGGGGTCTTTTGGCCCCTGGCGATCACATCTTATCATCGAGGCCGCGGCGAGTCACTTCCCCAATGGCCGTTTAAATTTCTGTTTCCTATATTCTCTTTATATTTTGTTATATATTCTGCTTATATCATCGAGGCCGCGGCGAGTCACTTCCCCAATGGCCGTTTAATTTTCTATTCCTATATCTCTTTATGCTTTGTTATATTCTGCTTATATCATCGAGGCCGCGGCGAGTCACATCCCCAATGGCCGTTTAAATTTCCGTTCTTATATTTTGTTTATATTCTGTTATATTCTGCTCATATCATCGAGGCCGCGGCGAGTCACTTCCCCAATGGCCGTTTAAATTTCTGTTCTCATATTTTCTCTATATTCTGTTATATTCTGTTCATATTCTCGAGGCCGCGGCGAGTAACTTCCCCAATGGCCGTTTCAATTCTTGTTATTTAATTTTTGCATCATTCCCGTCCCCCCGAGGTCGCGGCGAGTCACTTCCCGCTATGGCCGTTTAATCCTCATATCTTGCTATATCATACTTGTCCCGCTCGCCCCGCCGGAGCAATCTCCCGTGGTGGCCCCTTCTCTCTTTCCTCTCATTTCTGTGTTGCAGCAAACAGCAAAACAAACAAAAAGAAGAGCTCGCGCGCTCTCCGCATCCTCTTCCCCGCACCATCGAACTCCGAACCACGTGACGTCGCTCACAGATTGGCGATCACGGTGGGACCTCTACTGCTTCCTTTCGGCTACCCTTGCAAGTTCGGCACCACCCGTGCCTCTCCACCTTCGCGCCCGCGCGCGCCCCCGTTGTGCTCACGGCAGCACTGTCAGTTTTGATTGTTGTTTGTTTATTATATGTCTGTTATTTCTGTTGTTTTCCCACTCCATATATCTGTCAGCATTCCATTGCATACATCCATTCCTCTTTTCTATCCTTTTTTCATTTTTTTGAGGATCACCCTTTCCCGGTGAAGGAAGGACTCTCCGTTTGAGAATTCCTCTCAACGGACTAGAATCTCCTACACTGGGACCTCCGTAAGTCCCCGACATCGAAGAATCTCCTCTTCGTTCACTGGGCTGGTTGTACCATTGAAGTTCCCCGGAGTTAGTCATTTCATTCGCGGTGAGACGAGAGACCCTAGCTGACACGGCGGTGAAACAAATTGGAATTAGGGTCCTTCCTATTTTGTGTGAACTTCTGATCTGGTTAAAAACACAAAAAAATTATCAAAATCAAAACAAAAAAAAGGGACGTAAAGCATTCACTTGTATGTTAATCCATGCTAATTGTTTGCTCGTGTATGTTATTACGCTCTCGAAAAACATGATGGATGGCTGAATATAATTACAATTGTTTCGAGGCCGACGCCTTCCGTTATGGGTCTCAAATGTGTGACCCAGGTCACGACTCTTATGGGGTCTACAACTCAGACTGGGGCTATCATCCTGACCCACAGGTTCATCCCATGGACGTTGGCCCGTCCTATAAGTCCTCATATGGAATACAGGCCACTGTTAGTGGAGCTTCCCCCTCCACTAGTGTTCCCTATGCCTGGGATTTCATGGCTTCTCATGTCGACTCTCTCAGCTCTCAACTTGGAGCCTTACAGGCTGTTATTGAGAGGAAATTTCTTCCTCCTTCCCCTCCTCAAGCCAACCCCCTTCACACTTTCATGAATAACATCACTAAAATGGAGAAGGATTGGAAGGAGAGAAGAGATGAGTATGGCATTGAGAATATGAGTGAGCAAGAAGTTCTCCCAAGTTTTAACGATCAAGTGGACGCCGTCTGCCCACCATCCATTCATCACACTAATCCATACGGCTCTCCGCCTCCACATCCACATCTATATACGCAAATTCCTCCATGTCAATATACGTCACCTCATCTCATCAACACGCCTCCACCACGGCGTCCATTTGAACTTGATGATCATAAAGAATTGGAAATGGCACATGATGAAATTTATGAAGATTTTGAATATACACCTACTCCGAGTTTTCTTCGTTTCCCTCTTCCACTGCTCCCACAAGAACCCCCTGCTCAGGATGAAGCCACTAGTTCTACCCCTGCTCATGAGTCATCATGGTGTTACGATGACGGGTTTACACCCCAACAACCCGCATCAATGCACCATTTATCACCTTCTACCCTTAACCCCCCACGTATCACCAAAATCCGACGTTTCCTACGTACCAAGCCTTCTACTGTCACCCCTTCAATTGTACAAATAACCCCCACACCATTGGCTTCCACTGAGCATTCCACTAACTCTTGTTCCCAACCGAGTAATCCTCCATCGTCTCCACCTAAAACCTCCACTAGCCTTGTAACCCCGAATCCAACCATTCCTATTCCTCCACTCCCCTTACCTAAACCCGTGATTAACCCTGAGCCGGGCCCATTGATTGTTGCACACGAGCCAACCTCGTCTCCTCTCGAGAACAAGGAGAAGCCCGTCGTGTCTCAACCTCCACTTGCCCTTCCTATAGCCCCCATCATTGAATCTCCATTACCCGTTGAGCCTGTTGTCTCAATCTCGCCCCCTTCCACCACCTCTCGGAGTGGGTGTCTTTCTACAAATACATGTGCCAAAGATGATGTTCAAGAATCGGACAAGAAGAATTTGGCCACAGCAATGCCATTCAAGATCCAAGATTTAATTTGCCGAATGCCGATTCAGGTTCTTGTGCCGGTCACCTTTGAGAATGTCGAATTTCCATCTGCACCAATGCCCATCAAGAAGGACCCTCAAAAATTGGTGCTGACCAAATCAGGGGCCAAAATAACCACGATCACATTACTCATTGGCCAACATGCTTTCAAGGCTCTTATTACCCCTTGTTCGGTCATAGTCCAAATGGCCAATCAAAAGAAGGGGTTCTCCTCATGCATAGTGATGACACATTCTACTGCCGAGGAGATGATGAACTCTATGCTCAGGGGTGGGTCAGGGCAGTTCTTGTTGGAAGCTTTTAACATCATGTCTACTTCCCACCAACTCCCATGCGAGGGACGAACGCCTATGCTACCCAGCATGACCACGTGTGATATTCCAACAGCCTTGAGCAGTGCCCCAAAAATGAAGCTCCTTATGCCAAGCATCCAACTTCCAATGATAGACACCGTTCATCTGCCACGGGAGTTATTTCCAAGGGAGCCATTTCATGTCAAGATCCCTACTTCACAAGCGGAGCTCTTAAATCTTTGTTTTGATATTTTGCCAAGAGAGTTACCGTTCATGTATGAATGCCCAAAGGGCCTTATTAGAAGTCCGTCAAATGAGAGCCTGTGGGCCCTGACCATACTAATGGACCCGATTGGTCAGAGAAAGAAGAGGCCTTCTGCCTGGGCACATCATTGGGATCGGCCTGCAAACCCAAAAGGCCAAGAAGCCATGTTGAAGGTTGAGAGGCCACACTATGAGAGAGTATCTGCCAAGAAGAGGGAAAAGCATAAAGTGAAGCTTGAGGACAATAAATCCCTTGCTGAAAGAGCCCACATCAGTTCATCCACTTCCTATCCCAGTTCATCGCTGCTCATGCTGCTATTCAGCTTCTTTTTATGGGCAGTCCATTGGTTAAGGAGACGCCTTTTGTCACCTAAATCTAAGCCATCAAGCTCCTCTGCTCTAGGGTCCCTGAACCCTCACATTCCTCGTTGTCCGGAGCTTCCGGATCCCTACATTCATCCCTGTCCGGAACCTCCGGACCCCTCCCCATTTAATTCCATGTCTTTATCCATCTCTCACCCCCATCCGAAACCTCCAGATTTCTTATCTTACTCTCCATCTCTCTCAGGGCATCGCGCCCCTCCTTCCCATATCCATCCAGAACCTCCGGATTTCTTATCTTATTCCCCATCTCTCTCAGGGCATCGGGCCCCTCCTTCCCATATCCATCCGAAACCTCCGGATATCTTGTCTTATTCTCCATCTCTCTCAGGGCATCGCGCCCTTCCTTCCCATATCCATCCGAAACCTCCGGATATCTTGTCTTATTCTCCATCTCTCTCAGGGCATCGCGCCCTTCCTTCCCATATCCACCTGGAACCTCCGGGCCTCTCCTTCTTTCGATTTATCCTTTTGTTCTTCCAAGTCATCACGTCCTTCATTCTTTTCACCCCTTTGAATTGTCTTTTTACACACCTCCCAGGGCATCGGGTCCCTCATGATCTTCTTCCTCCGGAACCTCCGGATTCATTTCCCCATGATTCTCCTTCTTTACGTCCGGACCCTTCGGATCCGCCTCTCTCGATCCATCAATTTCTGATTCCTCCTGATCCCGCTCCCGGGTTCGACCCGGTTCCTTCCACGTTAACTTCCTCGGGCACCTGCCCGTTCTCACACTGTTTCCGAGGCTTTAGTCCTCACTGATTTCTTTGATTTCTTCTCATCCTGTAAATTCTTCTAGGTATCTTTCACCTAAATCTTGTTTTATCCCCCACTTATTTAAAATAAACCGCCCTAGTTGGAGGATTGTTGTATAGGAGGAGCCTTACTGGTATTTTGTTAAGATGTCTTGGTGACGATGAGGTTTGGAAATGTGTAGAAGAGACGCACTCGGGTGTGTGCGGTGGCCACGTGAATAGTCAGATGCTCGCCAAGAAGATCATTCGTCAAGGCTTTTATTGGCCCACTATGGAAGAGGATTGTGCTGTCTATGTCCGTAGGTGTGTCAAGTGTCAACTTCACGCCGATAAAATCCATTCACCATCTTCCTCACTTCATCCAATATCCTCCCCATGGCCTTTCTCCATGTGGGCATTCGACATCATTGGTCCCCTAGGTGATCCCAATTCCCTCACCAAGCAGAAATCTTTCATCCTTACTGCGACGGAATACTTCACCAAATGGGCCGAAGCCGAAGCTTACGCGGAAATCAAGGCGTCAACAGTCTGCAAGTTCATCATGAAGAACATTCTCGCCAGATTCGGCGTCCCAAGCACGATCGTCACCGACAATGGGCCACAATTCATTTCTCAGGACCTACAGGACCTCTGCAAAAGGTACGCAATTGCATTGCATCATTCATCGCCTTATTACCCACAAGGTAACGGTCAAGCGGAGGCCACCAATAAAACATTGCTCAAAATCATCAAAAAAACCTGCGAGTCTAGTAAGTTTTCAGACTGGCCAGAAAAGCTTATCGAAGCTCTATGGGCCTATCGCACTTCAATCCGTACCCCCACCGGGCAGACTCCATTTGCCCTTACTTATGGTATGGAAGCGGTAGTCCCGTACGAGACTCTGATCCCTTCTCTCAGGGTACAATTGGACGAGGAATTTCCCCTCGACGATCGTCGTAATTCACTCCTCGCCCAGTTGGAACTCTTGGATGAGAAGCGGCTGGCCGCCGCCGAACACGCGCGTGTGTATCAAAATAGACTCGCTCGCTTTTACCAAAAGAAAGTCGTTGAGAGAAAATTCAAAGTCGGTGAGATGGTCGTAAAAAGAATTTTTGTCAAACCTGGAGGGCCGCGTTCTAAGCTCCAACCCAATTGGGAAGGACCATTTGTAATTCAAGCCGTGTACCCTGGCAACGCCTACAAGCTAGTCAACGCCGAAGGGACCGAGTTATCCCACCCTTGGAATGGGCTTTATCTTAAGAAATACTACCCTTAGCACAAAACAAAAAAAATGATGAAAAGATAAAAAACATCAAAAAACAAAGAAATATTGAAAACCACTAAAAATATGGAAAATTCAAAATGCCGATGCCTGGCAGTCACCATGTAGTTAAGTCCCTGCATCTAACCTTCATGTTAGGATAGGGCCCATTAAGGCTTGGTAGGCACCGGGTCTTGGTTTGCCAGAACCGTGGAGACCCCTGTCCGGCCACGTCGGCCTATGCTCGCTCGAAGGAAGCTAACATGTGTTCACTTATGTATTTTATTCAAAAAAGTTGGTAGCATCACCTACGGTAGGGCCACACCTAGAAGATCTCCGGAAGCTGTAATCTTTATTCTTTTCTCTTCGACCAAATGAGACAGTCGGCGCCCTTAAAACGCTGAGCATGAGAAACCGAAACTCAAACCCCAAGGGCAAGAGTAGGATCCATTTCCTCGAGCATCGATCAGTGCACGAGAAGAGGGCAGTGTCCCCGCAGGCATACAAAAGGGAGCCCACAAACGTCAAACGACTATATCTCCCTCACAAAAAGAAATACAAAGTCAAAATCAAGAGAAAAGCCTGGTCGTGACCGTGCCTGTTGCGATAAACGGAACCCCTCAAAGCAAAAGTCTGAATCCACAAAAGGGGCCGTGGAATGTAAATGCTCGAGATTTGGTCCGAAGTTGTCCGAAAGGAAAGAGTTAATGGGCCCTTATTCGCTCGCCGGGTTAACGGCTTTGCCGGTCCTCCCAGGAGGTTTATCCCCTACACTCTTCCTTCTCCCTCTAAAGATGAAGGTTCGATGGAGTTTCTGAAAGGTGAAAACTGCCCAGGGTCTGCGACCTTATTTTAATATACACATTTTGGTTGCCTACTTTGAAAAGCAAAAGCTATCGCTGCGAAGGAGTCTCTGTGTTTCTGGCTGGTCAAGACCCATGTTTACCACCTTGATGTCTTCTTGTTTAACCTCGGGCTTAGGCCAATGCAAGCGCGTCACCTATGGGTGCGACGGCGTCTGATTCCGGGTCAGCGTCGCGCGGTTGGCCGTTAGGGTTCTAGGGTGTTCCATCATATACCATCTAGAGTTATGAGGAAACAGACCCGGGTCGGGCAAATCATTTACCTCAAACACCTTTTGGGTGAATCCCTGTGGTCGGAAGCAACTGGGAGCCTAAGCATGGCATGACGGTATTGTCATCAGGGTAAGTCTTAGCCGGCGGGATCATCATTCGAGGGGTCTAGAGGCCCAAATCAACCTAGATGTGCACTTAGGATACCTGGGAGGTTAGTAAGAAACCCCTGTCTCACGTAGGTTATGTGCCATTTGGGTGCTTGCCGGGCGTTAGCAAAAAAAAAATTGAAATGATAAAAACAAAAAAAAATGGAAAAGAGAAATGTACATATTTGCAAACAAAAAAAATCTTTTTATGATAAAACAAAAAAAATGTCAAATATAAAAAAAGAAAACAAGTCAATTTTGCATGATTACATTTGCGTGCAGCATCTCATTTTTAATATCGCTTGCATTCGTGTGCTTGCCTGTCGCATTTATCATCACCGCATCTTTCCCTTGCCTTCGTTAAACAAAGGCTTGGCCCCTTGACCAGTTATCAAGGACAGTCACAGTGACCATTTGCTTATTGAGCAAGGGGCCAAGTCAGAACAGAAATTCTGATTTGTTTGTTTCAGTGATATGTGCAGGGATTCAGGTAACTGAAGCAAAGGTGAAAAACAAACAAACCAAACCTTGTGTTTTATTCCAAAAAAACCAAAAAATTTACATCAAGTTCCGCCCTCTCTCTCTGCATTACTCGTCCCACTACTCTCCGGGCAAAACACTCTCAAAGGTGCTACCCAACTACGAAAAGCGGTACTCCTGCCGCTCTGTACTCCTCTTCCTATTCCCACATCCCGGCGTTGATCCACGGAAGCAGCAGAGAAGCTACCAACACGAAAGCCACGCTCTCGTGCTTTTCGGTAGCGCTCCTCACCATCTCTCAGCCACTGTTCAGCAAGACCAAGGCCGATTCGGAGTTCGAATAGTTGGGCCTCCATGGCCCTTCGCTCCTCCCTTTCAGCCAAACTGTTGGCTCTTTCTCTCTCTGCGTTTCTTTCCCTCTCTGCCCGTTCTCTCTCACGGTCTTCCCTCTCCAACTGGAGAGTGATCCTCAGTTCCATAGCATCCCTGGATGAGTCGTCATCAGGATGACGCCGCAGTTCCCTCTCCAGTTCTGCTATCCTAGCCTCCTTCTGCGCAGCTTGGGCAAGCGCTTCTTCCGTCTCCTTTTCCTGCCGAGTGTACCATCTCAGATACGCGATAAGGCGTAAACAAAGAGAACTCAACGCTGAAACTTTTACCTGTATACGGAGCATCCCTTCTGCCTCCGCAGCACGCTGCGTGGCGTGAGCAAGTTGCTCATGAAGCGAGTCAAGTTCTGAGGTGGGAATCCACAAGCTGGAAGAGGCACCACCTACTCCCATCGCTGGGGAAGCCGCGCCAATCTGGGCATGCTACGACCGCGTGAATTAGCAGCCAACATCTGGAATCTGGGGTTTTAATTAGGAACGTACTGTACACCTACCAAGGCGCTCGTAGCTCCGCGGGCATCGCCCAACTGTTGTTCCATCTCTGCCAAGCGAGTTCGTAAATTCGCTATCATGGCATCCCGGACATCCTGCAGCCATACGAGTCAGCATTTTCACCAGAAAACCAAAAAAGGAGAAAGAAGAAAAGAGAAAAAGGGGAAACCTACCTCCACAAGTCCCCGGGGTTGGAACCGTTCTGCGTACTTTGTCCTATATAGACGCAAGTAGTCTCGCTGTCCCGCGCCTGCGATTCTACAATCGTGCCACCCCGTTGCCAGTCTTCGTACTGTTCGGGGAATCGCACGCGCCAGTCAATGCAGGTCGCCGGTCCTCGCGTCTTTCTCCCGACACGAGGTGGCGCAGCTGAATCCACCCATTCTTGAGCCAGTCCTAAAGTCCTCATAACTAATCGTAGCCGAAGCGGCTCGATTTCATTCAGGCAGTGCATCCATAGTTCCCGTCCGAACCGGGCACGACTTGCTAGAACCCACGGCTGGTCGGCATCGACCATGTCTGAGTAGGGTCTCCAGTTTACCATCGCTGCAGGGAACTCCTGTAGCTCCCGCCTTAGCACCATCAGTTGGTAGGTTAGGGGTGCCGCACTCATGATGGGTTCCCACCGCCTGGCTAGCGGCACCATCGCGGGTCGCCAATGTCGAGCTCTCCCCATGGGAGGTAATAATAGCTCCATAGCTGCTCGGCGCAGGTCATCAGAACCTTGCGAAAACAACAAAAAAAATACAAAACAAGCAAAACCAAAAAATACCTGGATGAATGGTGTGCCTGCAAACAAGTGTGCCAACATGGCGGCTCCCCAGGCATAATACCCTACTCTTTCAAGGTCTGACAGCAGCTCCAGGAAGCAACATTGGATACCGTCCCCTTTCGAGCTCAGTACCAATCTCCCCAAAAGGAAGAGGAGAAATCTCCTCAAATCTATGTTACATCTTTCCCAGTTGCCGAAATCTGTGCAGTACACGGCACGGCATCCTATTTCTATCCTTTCCATGAACTCTTCTGAGGATTCGTCGTCCCGCCGACGAGTGTCGGTGAGCCCTAATGCATCCATGAGGGACGCCCTAGCTACCGACCTGTTTTTCCGACCATCCAGGTCCAGACCCAGTAACTTCTGGGCACCTTCTCTGTAGTCCGCGTAAGTGACTCCGGTCACTGCCTCGCCCTCTACCTTCAGGCTTGTGATCCGGACCACATCCTCCAAGCTGGGCACCATGTGCCCCCAGGGCATCAGGAATGCCCGGCTCACTGGGTCCCATCTCTCACACAAGGCTTGGATCAGAACCAGGTCGGGCTTGATCGGCTCGATCCGAAGAAAGGTACCAAATCCCATCACGTCTAGCCTCGCCTTCTGAAAATCTGGGAGGCCCCTGTACGCTGCTACTACCAACTCCCATAAGATTTGTGATTTCATCACAACCTACACATACAAGGAATGGGGGTGAGGTTTGGTCAGAAGAAAGGAAGAAAAATGAGAAAAGGGCAAGAAAACTTGGCTTACGAGTTGTGATTGGGCCCTTTCGCTGAAGTGCCCTTCAAGGTCTGAAAGCCTCCTGGAACTACTACCACTGGACCTGCTTCTCTTCGAGGAATGGGAAGATTCGCCCTCCATCCAACTCTCAGAATTTTGAACTCCTCCCCTCCCGTAAGAACTTGTGCTCCTCGAGTTAGCTCTCGATATACCTGGGAAGATAAAAGGGACAAGAATTTATAGAAATGGAAGGAGTGCGGGCCAAGATTGCCTCCATCACCTGTCGATGATAGCCCTCGCAATGAGACACCGCCCAAGCGGTCCCATGTGTCGCTTCACCGCTCGCACAGGGTGATTGACTGGACGAAGAATAGGACGAATAGCCCCTATGTTGTCTAGGGATACCCTATCATGTTTTGGAGGACGTCCGCAAAATTTGGCACAACATCCGGGAAAAGGAACTAGGGCCGTCAGTATTGACTTCGACGGCAGATTCCCGTGGAAAATGGTCACAACAAGACGTGATTCTCCGCTCGAGGCGGAGTCTCGACAGATCCGTCACATGGGAACAGTGCAAAGGAGAAGAAGTGTAGGGAAGAAGGAACGCACAAGAGACAAACAAGCAGCAGAAAATCAAATCACTCCATTCATAATTCTACATAAGCTGTCAAAAAGACTACAATCATAAGAGGTGACGGGTCCACTAGCCCGCCAATCCTCACCATCACTCATCTCTCTGGGCACTCTCCTCCTCTCCCCCGAGGTGAGGGTCCCTCAGAAGCCTCCGGGATCCCCGTGCAGTAGCACCTGCCTCGCCTCTGGGCGCCTGCTCCGCAGCAGTGACTCGCTGCTCCTCCCCTGGCGTGGCGAAGAAGCCACTGGCGGCAAAGCGACCGGACTGGCGGAGTCGCTCCCCGAACTCTCGCGCTCTCTCGTAGCGCGTCTCCATCCCTCCTAGCCTCTGCACGACGGCCTGAAGGCCCAGCTGGAGCTCCCTCACTTGGGCCTCCAAGGCCCTCCTCTCGGTCAGATCCCGCTGTCGCTCGGACCTTCTCTCGGCTTTCTCTCTCTCTGCCTCTCTCCTCATCATCTGCAGAAGAACCCTTAACTCCAGGATGTCTGGAGAAGGTCTCTCCTCACCGCGATGCCGCAGCTCCGCTACAGTCGCCACCCAGGCGTCACGCTCCTCTTCCGCCCGGGTCGCGCGGGCCACCGCACCGGCAAGTTGCTCCCGGAGGGAGGCAATCTCGAGAAAAGGGGCCGAGAAACTGGAAGATCCGCCAGCCACTCCCGCCGTCGCTGTCTGCTGGGCACGCTGGAACAAAATAAACAACGGCCGTCAGTGAAACTCCAAAATCTGAAGTTAAAAGTGCGGCACATAACTTACCAGGAGCGACAACTCATGTTGAGCGACGGCCAGCTGCCGCCTAGTCTCTGACAGTTGGGCGCGCGAGCCGCCGATGCCACGCGTGTCCCCAGCTTGGGGAAGCCCCGCGTAGCTCTCTCTCTGCCGCCGCAGGAAGTCGGCACTGTCCTGCACCAGTATACCCCCTTGCTGTCCAGGGAGACGTACGGGCCACTCCTCGAGCCTCGCCTTGCCGCGACTCTCCCTCCTGACGCGGCTCGGCTCGTCCGCACTCGCCCACTCATCGGCCAGACCCAGGGTCCTTGCCATGTCCTGCACCAAGAAAGGGGTCCCACATCAGTTAAAAAGAACGCGTCCCCTGTCTAGGACGCGTCCATCATTCAAGTGCGACACTCACCGAACCCTTTTCCCCCTCGCGCGGCCGACTTCAAAACCCAAAATGAATTAAAAGAGGAAGAGATCGGAGGACCTACCGGACCGTGTTCACCTCCTCCCACGCCATCGGGCCCCCCGGGTCCCTCGGGGGCCCGGAGCGGCCCTTCCTCCTCCATGGACGCCGTTCCGTGCTCGGGCGCGTCCCTCCTTGGGCGAGGGTTCCTCGTCCCTCTCCACCTTCGCCGTGGTCGGGCCCACCGAACTCCATCGATCAAAGAGGAGGAAGACGAAGAAAGGGGCAAGCGAGTTTCGGCAGAAGGCGGGCTCGTTTGCGGGTAAGGCACGGGAGAAGAAAGGTCGCCCGTCGCTTTAAATTTGAATTCGAGGGTTAAGACGCGTCCTCACGCCTGGACGCGCCCAAAAGAAAGAGAAAAGGGGATCCCTCCGTGCGAGGCGTAGTTCCCTGCTGTTTAGGGTAAGGTCTCGTGAAGCGTGCCTCGAAACAATTTGGTGCAAGAGAAGAAGTGTAGGAAGGGAAGATCGCTACAGGACAGAACGTGTCACATCAGTGGTCATTGTCAAGATTTTGTCTGGATCTCCTTTGTACTGTGGTGCGATTCTGCTGTGATTCTGCTACTTTCTGATGTTGCTAACCTTTGCTAATCTGTGCAGGTTTTACTAACGGACGTCTTTGTCCTGTCTCCTGTCCCACCTTTCAATGGTTGGTCCCACCATGTCATGCATCATAGTATAAGATACCTACGCTACTAGAACATGTCAAGGACCTTGCGACCCGAACAAATCTGGGATTTGAGTTCCCCTTCAACAAAAACAGTGATGATCCCGGAAGAATTTGGGTTGTACGGATAGGCCGTTAACTTGTGGTAGCATGGGGACGACGGTTCCATTCAGTGAGTTGGTGCGCGGATAAACGGGCCCCAGCCCAGTAGCAGCTCACCGGGTCGGTATCCTGACCCGTTCTTCACAAGTTGACAATATTATCCTTGGCTATTTTCTATTTTAGTTTGTTTTAAAATTTTCTTTGAACCCAGCATGCATTCATATAGGATTTTGATTTATTGCGGAAAATCATTCAAGTGATTCGATTGCGAAGGCCGTTGTGCTTCAATTCCTACAAATATGAGATATTCCACTCCGAATAAGATACTGAGTTTCCTTGAAACGGCCCTACGTTGCTCTTCCAAAAGAGACCCTTGTTTGGACAGACCCTCAGATATTCCTTTGCTTTTGACCTTGTTTGACCCACCTTGGCCGCAGCACTTCCACATTGGCTGGTAACCGCTCCCCAAAGGTGAAACCTCCGGTTTATGACCCAGGTACTTCCACACCGAGAAGTTGGTCTCCTTTTCGTGCCTGAGCGCACATCTCACCCTCCCTTATTTGATCTCCGTCCAAGCAATCGTCAATATTTGAAAGACCTTCTTCAAGGTCGCCTCATTGAAACTTCAGGAAAGATTCCAAACAGTAACGTCAAAAGCGTGTCTCATCACACCTTGGCATCAACTTATCAGTCCACTCCCACTTCATTTCACTCCACTTCGATACCATTCCACTACGTGTCGCTCCCTTGCAAAGCAGATGCCAAGGCGGGGCAGCTGTAGACACGCCATTCCTGACGTCTCCTGAGTAAATCTCATATTACACTATGATACCCCAAGGCGGCCTTCACATTTTTAATTACTCTGGTGATTTCCTATTTTTATGAATTTTTTTACATTTTTTTGAATTATTCCGTGAAAAATCATGGAAGTGTCCAGGCGCCTGGACACCTCCATCAATGACCAAAAAATAATAAAAAAATCAAAATCATGGAAGCGTCCAGGCGCCTGGACGCCTCCATCAATGACCAAAAAAATAAAAAAAATCAAAATCATGGAGGCGTCCACTTGCCTGGACGCCTCCATCAATGCAAAAAATAATATCAATAATCATAAAAAACAAAACAAAAATCAAATAAAAATATATATATTTATGGAGGCGTCCAGGCCCCTGGACGCCTCCATAAAAACAAATAAAAAATATATAAATGCCAGCTTGGCATAAAAAGACAAAACATAAATAAAAAAATATATATATTAATGGAGGCGTCCAGGCCCCTGGACGCCTCCATAAAAATAAATAAAAAAATCAACATGCCAAGCCTGGTATAAAAGACAAAAGAAAAATAATAAAATAATATATTTATGGAGGCGTCCAGGCCCTGGACGCCTCCATCAACTCCCTCACGGGCGCCGCCCACCGAACGACGGTTTGTCGTGTGTGAAAAAAGCCAAATTATAGAGACGTCCAGTCAGCTGGACGCGCCCATTTCTGAATCACGAGGCGCCGCTCACAAAACCACGCGTTGTGCCAAACCGCGTGCGGCCGTCGTCGGTTTTCGGTGGACCTGTTAGAGGCGTCCGGGACCCTGGACGCCCCCACAAAAGTATTCTAAAAAATCAATAAAAATAGAATAAAATATTATTTCGGCCCTGATGGAGGTGTCCAGGGTCCTGGACGCCTCCACCCTCCGGAGCTCTATAAATAGAGGCCCACCCCCTCAGTTCTAGGAGAGCTAAGCAGTGATCCGATAGGCTGCCGGAGCCCAGAGGCTACGGAGTCATTTTCTAACCCGTGGGTTCTTTTGTAGGTGGAGGTTCTGCCGGCTTCTCGGGTGCTCACGCTCGCGAGAGGAAGGTCGTCTTCATCCACCGCGCTTCCACGTCGTCCCCACGCTGCCGGAGCTCCGCCGGATTTCACCCTCGGCTCATCCAATAAGCCTTTTCTTCCCCTTTTTCTCATAGTTCTTTACATTCATCATCTCGCATCCTCTATCCCCCTTCACAAGGGCGCCTCTTCTCTTATACTTCTCGCATCCATCATCTCATTTTCCTCCTACTCGAGTCCGAGAGGGGTTTAAAAGATAACACCAACCAGGTGTGTGTCTTGCCATCATTTCGTTATTTTTATCGCAAGGATTTGAATACTACACCTCCATCTTTCTAATCCACTTGTCATTTGTTTGTCGTTGTTTTGCAAGGGTAGCCGAGGAAAGCCCTCTCCGTCGGCCGGCCGGAGGGAGAGGAAGAAGCAACCCGCCATCTCCCGCTCTTGAGGAAGGCGCGATCACTTTCTTATTTTGGGGTCTTTCGGCCCCTGGCGATCACATCTTATTTTCGAGGCCGCGGCGAGTTACTTCCCCAATGGCCGTTTAAATTTTCGTTCTTATATTCTCTTCATACTCTGTTATATTCTGCTCATATTCTCGAGGCCGCGGCGAGTCACTTCCCCAATGGCCGTTTAAATTCCCGTTTTTATATGTTATATTCTTATCTATTCGTGTTCTCGAGGCCGCGGCGAGTCACTTCCCCAATGGCCGTTTAAATTCACATTCTTATACGTTATATTCTTATCTGTTTGTGTTCTCGAGGCCGCGGCGAGTCACTTCCCCAATGGCCGTTTAAATTCCCGCTCTTTGTATTCTCTCTATATTCTGTCATCTTATTATCTGCTCATATTCTCGAGGCCGCGGTGAGTCACTTCCCCAATGGCCGTTTCAATTCTTGTTATTTAATTTTTGCACCATTCCCGTCCCCCCGAGGCCGCGGCGAGTCACTTCCCGCTATGGCCGTTTAAACCCCATACTTTGCTATATCACACTTGTCCCGCTCGCCCCGCCGGAGCAATCTCCCGTGGTGGCCCCTTCTCTCACTTCTCTTATTTCTGTGTTGCAGCAAACAAACACCAAAAGAAACAAAAGAGGAGCCCGCGCGCGCTCCGCGTCCTCTCCGCTCTTCCCCGAACCGCGTGACGTCGCTCACAGAGGGTTGTGTAGCTCGTAGAGCAAATCGTGATTGAAAATCTGGCGTGAGTTAAGAAACCCACGTAGGTATATGAGTAAAGAAGGGGACCTGGGAAGATAATCAGACAACTGTCTGGCCCAGGAAGGAGACAGCAACAGAGGCTGTGATAGATGGGTAGAGAAGATGACGGCTAATGAGCCGTCGGTGACAATATTGGTGGCGGGTGATGACCCGTCGATGACAACATCCTCTTGGCGAGGAGGGTTTGACATTCTGGCAAGTGTGGTGGTGTCCCCTGGCATTTCGGAGATCAAAGACGACCCTTCTAGATGTGGAGGCGAGAACATTCTTTCCAGTGCAATGGATATATCTGGTATGTCAAATCATTTATACCATTCACAATCCAGGTGGACAATCTTTCCTCTTTTAGGGATCCTTGAACATCCTTGAGCTAAAAACACATCCCGTGACCCCCCAGGTGGTTCCTGTGGAGGATCTCCCATCTGGACGATGGGCCCCTTTTTGAAATGTGAGGACAAAGTCCAAGTGAGGGGTTTGCCGTCTGATTCGAATGGCCCCTTAAAACCCAAGCCAGCTCTATGGATTGGCTTTATCTTTTGGAGTGGTCTCAGCCTTCCTTGCAGTTGTGCCCCTAGACCTTTGCCATCTTGGTAGCCAATATTTCTCATAATCTCCCATCCTTTGGAGCGGAAAGGAAGACGTGAGTTTGACAAAGGGAATGGCTTTTGTTGTCTGAAGGGAGCACGACAGGGGTCATACACATCCAATAATGATAGTATGGGCCGATGAGTCGGCCAGACCGAAGGTAAAGAGGTGTTGATAGCATCCACCGTAGAACAGATGGGCATGCTCATTACCTTGATAACCCATCCTTTATATGAAAATTTCAAACACTGATGATTAGTGGATGGTACAGCATTCATAGCTTCAATGTAGGTACGGCCTAGTATAGCCTTGAAAGTGGGATCCATATCAAGGACATGAAATTCCGTAAAAACTGATGCATGACCTAGTTCTATATTGAGGGCAATCATCTCCATTGGCGGCCTCTTACTGTTGTCGTAGGCCGTGACTGTAATTGAGGAGGACATGAGTTTTTCTTCATCAACCCCACATACTTGGAGAGTACTCGGGGAAATCACATTTATAGATGCGCCCGTGTCCACCAGGCACGGATCCACTGACACACCATTGATTTTCACCGCAATGCACAATGCATATTTTCGAGCTTCCTTGGGGGCAAGCTCATGATTGTGGAACATGATGGGCGGTTGTGTATCAGTAGGCATCAGGACTGTCGAGATTTTCTCCACAGGGAGATCCTCGTTCACCATAACCTTTTGAAGATAGTCTTTCAAAGCTTCTTGGTGAGATGAGGATCTTTTGATCAACTCAAGGATGGAGATACGGGCGGGCGTCTTATCCAGATGCTTTAACAAGTCATACTGGGTCCCAGGGATGGACTCTTCTGACTGCTCTTCCTTATCTTTCTGGGGCTGAGATTGTTCAGGGGCCTGACTATTCTGGGGAAATACCCGGTGGAACATCCTTCCACTCCGGAGCACCATTGCTTGTGGCTCTCGTTGCACCTCTATGGTATTGGGTGTGGACTTTAACAAGGGTTTGAGGGGTAATAGTGGTGGAGGAATGGTTGGTGGGATAGGGGTTTTGATTAGGGGTTTGCTTGGCGGAGGTATAGTAGAGGTAGAAGGAATCTCGGGTGAATCACGGATGATAAGGGACTTAGAATGTGAAAGAATAGGGGAAGTAGAGGGAATCTCGGGTGAATGGTGGATGATAAGGGGTTTAGAATGTGAAAGAATAGAGAAAGTAGAGGGAATCTCGGGTGAATGGTGGATGATAAGGGGTTTATATGGTGGAGGGGGTATAGTGGAAGTAGAGGAAATCTCAGACGAACGGTGAATGATAAGGGGTCTGGAAGGTTGAGGTAGATTAGAAACGGAGGTGACTTGGGGTGGATGATGGACGATAAGGGGTTTATATAGTGGAGGGGGTATAGTGGAAGTAGAGGGGACCTCAGATGAATGGTGACTAATAAGAGGTTTAGATGGTGGAGGAGGAGGTTCAATGGGGGTAGAGGTGGATGGTGCGTCATACGGATAATGAGCGGTAAAAAGGTTAGAAGGCGGGGGTAAAGGTGCGATAGAGGTAGATGGTAATTTAGAGGAATAAGAAGTGATCATGGGACTGAGGGGTGAAAAAGGAGTGGGAGATGGCCTTTGGTGATGGACTAATGGTGAATTGACGGTAGGGGTACGAATAAGAGGGCGTGATGGTTGTGGAACGGGAGAAGGACCAAATAGGGGTTGTTAGGGGGTTGAATGGTAAGAAGATGCTGTTCGAAGGAGACGAGGAGGTTGATTGGTGGTATGACTGGTAGCAAGGACAGAGGTGCTTTCTAAATGACAGGTTTGCTCTCTTCCAACTTCCGAGAAGGAGGAAATCGGATTAACCTGGTAGTTGGGCTGTTGGTGCTCCGGAAGCGGGTTATGGATGATGCCCATATATATTAGGTTGCTGTTGTGGGGCCTGCTGAGGCTGTTGTTGTTGCTGTGGTTGTTGTGGTAACTGTGGCCTAGGCGGAGGTCTCCTGGCCTTTAGGGTGGCGATGCATCGCCTCATTTCATCCCAATCGATTTCACCCAGATCATTCATGTCGTAAATGTAATCTTTGAAGTTGAAACAATTCTCGACCGTATGACCCGGCTGTCTGTGATAGACACAGTACCTAGAGGTATCAGCATTTGGGGGCCATGCAAACTTTTCTTTGGGCAAAGTAAGTAGGTTGGCAGCCATGAGGGCATTAAAAATATCTGGCAATGCCTCGGGCAATGGTGGATAATGGGCTCTTTTGGGTCCAATGGGCCTCATCCGTTGTTGTGGTGGGCCGTAATTTCCCGGGGGTGGAACTTGGTGATACTGAGGTTGTGGTTGTTGTTGTTGTTGCTGGGGATGAAAGGGTTGAGGCATGTTATTTTGAAGGGGGTTATTTTGGGGTAGAGGACGATAAAGAGGTGGACCTTGTTGAAAGGGAGGTCGTGAAACCTGAGGAGGCCTTGGGTTAACTAGTTGGTTGGGGCCGCCAAGCACACTCACTTGCTCGTTTATGACGACTCCCTCAGTTGTCCCTCCTTGGACACCAGTGCCCGTCTTCTTAAACACCCTTGGCTTTGGAGGTTCAAACATGTGCATGATGGGAGAATCTTTTAATTGGGTCTGGATATACCGAGCCCTCTCATAAAGTTCCTCCATCGTGGTAAGCTTATTCATGGCTAAAATGTGTCTAAACTGCGGGGTTGCATTAGACACAATCATCTTGACTTGCTCGGGTTCTGAAAGGGTATCCTTTATTTTATCGGCCAGAGACCTCCACCTATCAGCATACTGGACAAAATCCTCATCTGACCTCATTTTCTCAGCAACTAGGTCAGTGATAGAAAGGGAGGGACCGACCCTATCCCGGTACTTCTGTATGAATTTAGTTTTGACAATTTCAAAATCTCCAGCCTCACTCGGCTCTAGTGAATAGAACCATTCTAGGGCGGGACGATCCAATGATTTCCGAAAAAGGTAAGCCAGGGATTTTGGATCGTTCTGCCATGAGGAAGATTCATACATAAAATCCTTGATGTGAATATAAGGATTTCCCGTGCCGTTATACCTACGGTATGTAGGCATTTTGGAGGGAGGAAGATGAAATATGGGGAGATTTGGCAGGGAAATATCAGGGACAGACTTCCCATGTGCCTCTTTCTTGAAATTTCGGAACTCCTCGTTCATTTCATTGTATTTGTTGAGGAGGGACTGAGTGAGGTCCTCAGCAGGTAGAGATTGGGCCTGCCACTGAGGCTGAGAGGGCCTGCCAAGGGCCTAAGAAGGGAATCCTGAACCAGAAGGGTATGGTAGCCCACTAGTGGACGGACCCGTTTGGGGTACCGTATGAAGGATGACAGGGGCTTGAGATTGTGGAAGGGTAGATTGGTAAGAGGCAGGCTGTCGACTCACCTGTCCTTGAAATGAGGAAGAAGGAACGTCATGTACATATGATGGAAAAGTGGTAGCCTGGAGCGGCTGTTGGTAGGATGTGGGAGCCGGAGTTGACTCTTGAGGAGGGGGAGCAACAGATTTCCTCTTTAAAATAGCCTGAAAGGCTAGAAGTTGCTCAGGGCTGAGCTGCGTACTGGCGAGGACACCTAACAGGGAAAAGATGTCCTGAGGTGGGGCTACTTCCCGTGAAACAGCGGGAACCTCTTGCGAGGTCTCACGAGAAGGGCCTGAGTCCATTGCGTGGACACGTGGGTCAATTGACTGACCACGTCCTGATTGGTTTTCTTCGAGAGAATCGTGGGCCATTGTTGTAATTTTTCCAGAACGTAAAAGCATACACCAACAGACAAATATCAAAGATTACCAAACAAGTGGATGATCTTACGCCACTTTTTTGTTTTTATTTTACCTCTCTTTTTTTTGTCTTTTTAACAAATATAAATATTCACACAAAATTTGCAAAAATCCTAGTTACACCTGGGTTTTACCGCCGTGTCAACTAGGGACACTCGTCTCACCACGGATATGTAACTAACTTCGGGGTACTTCAGTGGTACAACCTGCCCAGTGAACGAAGAGGGAATCCTTCGATGTCGGGGACTTACGGAGGTCCCGATGGAGGAGATCCTAGTCCGTCGAGAGGAATTCCCGACGGAGAGTCCTTCCTTCACCGAGAAAGGTTAATCCTTAGAAAAGTAAAATAAATGGGTAGATGCATGAAATGCAATACTGAATGAAAGAAATGTAACACACAAGAACACACAAATATAACAGAAATAACAGTGATATAACAAGGATATAAAAACAATGAACAGATGGAGTAAGATATAGCCGTTCTTCTTTCCGATATACGTAGACAGAAAGGGACTACAAGAGTGCACGTGGTGCACGAGGGGGATGACGTGACGCACGCGGGCGCAATAAGGAAGGGCACACGTGGGTGCCGGGTAGAGGAGAGCACACGTGGGTGCTAAATGGAGGAGCACACGTGGGTGCCGAATAGGGGAGAGCACACGTGGGTGCCGAATAATGGGGAGCACACGTGGGTGCTAAATGGAGGGGCACACGTGAGTGCCGAATAGTGGGGAGTTCACGTGGGTGCTAAATGGAGGGGGCACACGCGGGTGCCGAGTAGAGTAGAGCACACGTGGGTGCTAAATGGAGAGGCACATGTGGGTGCCGAATGGAGGGGAGTGCACGTGGTGCACGAGACAACGTTAACCTCTCAAATAACCACAAAGGACCGGGGGAGTGCACGAGGTGCACGAGGGGAGTGAGCGCACGTGGGCGCAATAGGGAAGGGCACACGCGGGAGCCGAGAGGAGGGACACACGTGGGTGTCAAAAGGAGGGGCACACGTGGGTGCCGAAAGCTTGTGGGTAACCAGAAAAACAAAAAGTAGGTCCTGCCGTGATCGCCAGAGATGTGAACGTGTCACGTGGTGGACTGAGAGAGAGAGATGGGGTTTCTCCCTCTCTGAGTGAAAGAGTAAAAAATGATAAAAATGAAAACGCGTGCGTAAAAAGGATGATGTAGGAAAGAGGGTAGAGAGTATGACCTGAAAGGTCACTCTGTACGGGGACGTGAAGCCTAGACTTACCGGACCCTCGGTACAGGGCAGAGAACGGGATCCGAAGACCCTCTCACGCAAACTGAACCCCTTCCCGATAGGCGTGACCTACCATTCCGAGGACAGCTTTCTATATACCGAGTGTGAACCTGAGACTCTAAGTAGTAGAAGTTGACGGACACGAAGACACGCGTTGACTCGGAATTTAGAACGTCATATCACTCCTCACATAATAATAATAACATGAATATGAACAGTAAACAGACCACCGTAGGATATTGATCCGTGCGGGGTTTTAACAACAATATAATAAAGTACAGAAAGAAAAATGCCGAAAGTAAATGACCACGGCAAAATGACTCACCGCGGCCGATTATAGTACAAACAGACCCGGGATTTAACTATCCGCGGGTATTATAGACATAAAATAAAATTTACTACAAGCACGCGTTTGGTGGTGTGATCGCCAGGGACCGTGGGCCCCAAACTGATTGATTGATCACTTGGCCTTTATCGCGGGATTTGCGCGGGTTCCTTCTTCCTCTTCGTTCGACGGGTCGAAGAAGGGGACTTTTGACTGGTTACCCCCGTGTACGTGAGCACATGGGAAGACTAATTGGGCCGAAGGCCGCTTTTCTTTCTGCACATTCAAAAGGATAACAAATTAACACGAATGAAATATGTAATGACTCTACACACACATATGTTGCAATATGTGCATATATAGATAGAAGCGTATTAAATATACATGTGTGTGGATAAATATACTTTTATACATATGTTACTTACCATCTTAGATATATTACACAAACACATATATACATATAAACATATTACACATGTGAATATATGCATATTATATAAGCATATATATTTATATATACATATATATAATATATATATATGATGGGGTTAATAACTAACAACATCAAAAATTATATGAGCTATACGTGCATGGTGTGTGAATGATGTGCAGGGGTGTGAGAAGCATGAGTGTGTGCAGTGTAAAGGTGAAAGAGTATCACGTGTGCAGTGTGTATGTGATGTACATAAATATATATACAGAAAACGACAGAGAAGGGAATAAACAAAGTGAGAGAGAGAAAGAAAGAATAGAGAGGAGGTGTGGATTGCGACAGAGAGAGAAGGAGAGAGAGAGAGAGAGAAAAAGACACACTGGAGAGGGAGAGAGGGAGGGATGAATAAAAAAGAAAAAGAAGTGAGGGAGAGATCGAGAGAGAACAGAGAGAAGAGAGGGTGAGTAGAGACGGGAGAAAGGAGAGAGGGAAGCAGGGAGAGAGAGAGAGAGAGTTCGCGGGGGAAGGGGAGAGAGACAGACGAGAGGGAGAGAGAGGGACGGCGGGAGAGTGGGGAGGAGAGAGAGATAGATGAGAGGGAGAGAGGGGGAGTGCAGAGAGGGAGGGAACGGTGGGAGACGAGAGAGACGGTGAGGGAGAAAGAGGAGACCGACGCGGCGGGGAGGAGAGGAAGACAGAGGGGGGGGAAGAGAGATGGGAGGAAAGAGAGAACCGGCGGGGGAGAGACTGCGGAGGGGAGAGAGGCCGCGGGAGGCCGAGAGAGAGAGGGAGAGCAGGAGAGTGGGGAGGCCCGGTGGTCGGTGCAGGGGGTACGTCCACGGCGAGGTGGTGCAGTCGACGAGTGTGAGGGCGACGTGGGCGGGGTGGCGCTGTCGCGGTGGCGCTGGCGAGGGAGCTCGGAGGGTGTCCGGCGGTGCAGGCGGCTACGGTGGAGGCGACGGCGACCGGAGGTGGAGGAGACGCGGCGGTGGCGTGGACGACGGCCACGGCAGGGTGCAAATGGAGGTGGCCGGGTGGCTTGCAGCGGAGGTGATGCGGAGGAGGTGGCCGGTGTTGGCAAGGGAGAGGGTCGGCCGGCGGTGCAGGTTCGCGGACGGCAGTCGTGGGGGCGTTGGCGTGCTCGCGGTGCAGGCGGCGTGCGTGGGGGACTTGCCGGCGATGCAGTCGGTGGAGAGGGGGGCTCGTCGGCGACCGGAGTTGGCAAGGGAGAGGGTCGTGGTTTTTTTGTGTGTTAGAGGGAGGAAGGGAAAGAAAAGGGAGGTGGAGGTGGTTTACGTGGGTGGAGTTAGAGAGAGTGGGGGAGTGAGAGAGAGGAAGAGAAAGGTGGGTGTGTTATGATAAGAGAAGGAGAGAACAAAAGAATAATGGAGAGACAAGGATAAAAGGAAGGAAAAGGATGGGAGTAAAGGAAGATGCCCGATGCTGGGGCGGCTGGGAAAGAAGACAGAGAAGAGGTGGACGTGAGAGAAATGAAGATAAGAGAAGGAAGATGACGTGCGATTAAGAATAACACATAGAGATTAACGCTAATAAAGTGAAGATTAAGATTAACATATATAGATTAATTATAATAAAGTGGAGATTAAGGATGGATACTAGTTATATATTTTTTGTGATTTTTTTTGTTAACTTCTTATATATATATATACATACATACATATATATATATATATATATATATGTATATATATATTCAAGCTCTCTATATTTTATACAAAAATAAAAGCATTTATTTTTATGTATTAAGAGTTGTTTTATTTTATTATTTTTTATTTTTTTCAACTATTTTCTCATTATTAATCTTTTCTCAATTTTTCTGGATTTTTTATAACCTCCTTTTTTGAGTTTTGTATTTTATTATAACTTTTTTTGATTTTTTTTGTATTTTCTTATAACCTTTTTTTATTTTTTTTGTATTTTCTTATAACCTCTTTTTTTGAATTTTTGAATTTATTTATTATTATTATTATTTTACGAGCTCTTCTCACTTTTTTTTGTATTTTCTAACCTTTTTGATTTTGATTTTTGATTTATTATTATTATCATTTTATGTAAAAGCCTGAAAAAATGATTAATCAGCCACACAAATCAAATATGTAAGCCACTTTGGGACATCGTAATGTAATATGAAACTTACCCGTGAAAAAATGTAAAAACAACGTGTCTACATGGATTAGTACAGAATTACTAAAATGAGCTATCAAATCGAATAGGATAAATTTAGGTGGGATAAACTGAGATATCCCCCAAACAAAGAAGGCCTAAAGATAGTACTTATTTTGAATGAGAAGTGAAGAAAAAGTAAAACAGGAGAGTGAAAAAAGTGAAATCTTTTTTTTACAATTTGCTGTAATATGGATTCAACCTTTAATCTTACTAGGATGGAGACTGGATCCCATCTTATTCCATATTACCGAAGTAAAATATTTCTCTTCCATGCTACATCATAGCCTTATTCCAGTACCAAACCCAGGCATAATGTTGCTTTCAAGTGAAGCAGCCTTGCAGCCCTGGCACAGTTGCTGTTCCTTCCCTTCAAATAAAAGCACCCACGGGTGCTTGTCAACAGTGGAGACGGACCATCCATTACTCCTGCCGGCAACTCCAAGGACATTGAGACCAGGTGTGGGTTGCATGAATGTGACTTATCATTGGGACAAGAATAGGCATATCACGTCAAGATTGTTTGGATGAACACATGTTTTTCCTTAGGACATTGTGCTACTAACCGTGTATCAACCCTTTGGTTCATCTTCTTTCGTCTCTCTAAAACTAAGCTAGTTGATTAATTAATAAGAGAGCCGAAAAGGGGGGAAGGAATATTGGATGAATGAATGTGTGTATGAGAGAGAAAGAGGGCCGGGAGGGAATTCTAGTGGTCTTATGTTGTATTATAATTAAGGATGTTAAAAATATTCGTAAACCTAATTATCCACGTTACTCTACCTGTGATGGGTCGAATAATATTCAGATAAATGAATATAAATTTGAATTCGAATTTTTTAAAATTTAGAGTGGATATAGACTTAGTGCACCTATATCCAATTCGAACTCATTTTTAATAATTCAGTGTGCACGTTCGACTTATGATTTTGATATGAACTTTATTCGTTTATTTTTTTGATTTATGAGTTTAGACTCCTTACTAAAATTATAAGGACATTTTTATAAACTTTCAAAATTACTTTGAGAATGAAAGAATCGACTAGACTTCTATTTTCTCACTTCTCACAAATCTCACATTCCTTTTGATGTGGATGTGGACTCATATTTTTAGACATATACAGATATACGCGGGTAAATCTATATCCATAATGAATATATCCGTATCTATAACTCTAAAAATAATAAGATATTACTCGAATATGATATTTATAAAATTTTCACTGATAAAATATGATATAAATTTAGCCAAGCTCAACTCTATCCATTTACACCTATAATCATAATGAATGGACGAATGAAAATATGTGAAAAGAGTGTTTGTGAAGGATCTCGAACTGTCCCACTACATTGTTCTCTATGAAAAAAAATAGAGGGCTCCTTGTCCTCCTCCACCGGGCTTGCCATCCCTATACGGGAACAAAGGTGAGGTACACATCTGCATTTATATAATGATGGGTTATAATCTTGGTTTCTAATAAACTCATGTACGGATAATCCCAATTTATATTTCGCAGCCTACCTGCACATTCTTAACCTCCCACCATTAATTTTTATTTCACACATAAGTTTCCTCATTCACGTCGAAATTATGTGCAAGTTCAGATGCCGTAAAAATTGCAATTTACAAATACAATGTAGTTCGGTAGTTTCAGTATTCGATAATTTTGATAACAAACCATAATTTTCCGATATTTAGTATTTTTTGAGAATAACGCAAAGATAAACGAAGGATGAAAATAATGTGCAAATGGAGAATGACTTGCAGCTAAGCATGCAAACCACATTTGGATTAGTCCACATTACTAGCAATGTGCTGACCGCATACAACCGAATGTGCAGCGCACATAATCCCATGCATTTCTTCAAGCTCAGACTAAATGAAAAACAATGTGCATTAGTGAAAAATAATTAGTAAGAGTAAATAATAATATATTTATATAAAATAATCTATAAATTTGTAAGAGTGAAAAATAATTCATGAGAGTTACAAAAATAAGTCGTAGGAGTGAAAAATCATATGAATTATTTTTCAATTCTATGAATCACTTTTCATTAATCTACAATTTTTCAATCCCATGATTTTTTTTGTCACTAATCTACATTTTTTTTCACCCTCCTCGTGTCCTCGAGCTGCGTACGGAGCGACTCAGGGTGCGTGCTGAAGTAAGTGACGACGAAAGATCACAGGCAGGTGCGGATGCAAATGGAAAACATCGTGACACCACGACATCATGAAGGGAGAAGAAAATAATAGATAAAACAGCATTGGCAACATTGGAAGTACCTACCGAAAAGAAAGCGTAAGTCGGTGACAATCAAGGATGCATTTCCTCCCAACATGGACATCCACCAAAACCCAGTCTGTGACAGCAAATACTCACCAAGCGAAGCAAATAATAATAAAAAATCTAGTAAAATTACAAGCATGGGAATATGACAATGCTCCTGACTTCTGATCTGTTTGAACATATTACATCCACAACAATCTGGAATGATGTGCATGAAACAGATGAAGGTGGGGGGAAAAAAACACAATCACAAGTCATGAAGAACAATCCGTGGAATGTCGCTTATCAAAGCCGTTATAAAAATACAATCCAATCACAAGGACGTAAACGCACTCAGAGTTATACCACATAAATCAGCTGCTTTGAGAGATCAGAGTGACAGCATGCCGATGGGTCGTCTTCTGCTGGTTTTTGCTACTTGAGACCAGCTACCTGTTACCTCCATTGCTGGCATTCTGCTCTGAAAGGCTGGCCAAGCCCTTCACCGAGCCGAGGTCAATCTTTGGAGGACCTGAGTGCCGCCTGATACCAGCTGGTGATGGACTGAACTTATCTCCAGATGGAAAGGACAGTCGTTTCTTCACTGAGCCAACAGATCCTCTTTCTGGAGTCTCAAGCTTATCACTAAACGGGCTGGAGAACCGTGACTTCGCTTTTGCAGACTCTGTTGGAGCCATGTAGCTGGGAACTGCTGGAGAGCTCGCCAGGCTTTCATCATCTCTCACTGAGGACCCCGCGATACTGTGGCGTCTAATTCTCTCTGACTGCATGCTAACAAGGCTCCGAGAGTCATCCTCAGAAGGTGCCCATCCACTCCCTGGACTAGGCGGCTTGACCCTCCCAGCACGGGATGGAGCCTTAGAGGGAGGCGTTGAGGGAGACTGGCGGCTCGGAGGTCGACTAGATTTCTGGGTTGCAGGTGAGGGCTTGTCTGTATTGACATCTCGGCGAGCATAGGCTTTGGTTATTTCTCCAACACTGCGACTGGCGCTCTTAACAGAGGCATGGTCATTGTTGACTTCTTTCTCTGGGAGATTCCGGCTCTCCCATGGCCTTGCTGCCATCCAGCGCTCTAGCCAGCTCCAACCCCAGCGTGGATTGTTTGGATCTGTGAACATTGGGTTGACTGACCTAGAAGTACTCTTCCACTGCAGAACAGAAACTCATGGAATTAATGCAAGCTTCATGTCCATGTATCTAGAGCACAAACAAAAGGAAAGATCTCATCCAACTCTTTGGGCATTGTCTCGGAAGAAAACTGTACTCTATATGGCAATGCCTCGCTCAGAGAATCTCAGAGAATGAACCAGCCATAAGATAAAGGGTAAAACAAACAGTTGAACCAGCAATAAAGATGAACAAACGAAAATGGAGGAAAAAAACGAAAAGAAAGGAGTCAGGAAATTACAAGCATTAGTTCTTAATCAAAGAAAAGACGGACGAATATGCTCGAGCAATTTAAAGACTGATGGCTGATGAACATCAACAGTTGACAGACAACATAGCTATACATCTGTGCACCTGATGAGAAAATGCATATGCCAGTGCTCTCTCTCTTCTAATAGCAGCCTCATGCTTGCTCAATATGCTTGCCTCAATTTGCTCTTTAGACTGCAAACTATCATCCCAGTCCTCTCCCATCTGTCAAAACAAAATCAAGATCAGTTGCCTGACAATAGCTATAAACTATTTTGGTAATTTGTAAGACCAAACAGCACAAAAGATGTTAAACAAGAACATGTGGTAATATGATGAACAAAAGAGACACTTCCTGGACGGCTCTGTGGCTCCCTTCAGTGAAAGCAAGATCCAACTGGTAATAGTTTGCTAAATGCAAAACGATGTCATGCTGATTGAACCATTCTTACTTACAGATCTGCAAAAGTTGGTCAAAAAACAAGGCACAACAGAGGGAGTTTTTTAGGATAAAAATAATGATAGATTATTACTTGGAGCAGTACTCAGGACGTGATTCAAGTTTTCGGCATTGGTAATATGATTTGGCTGCATATTTCAAGGATTTCCCCTTTGCTTACATAATTTTCATGTACGTTTTAAGGACCAAATGCAATACAGATGTATATTTCAAGGACCTCATTATGCATTTCAGGTATACAAATGAGTAATTTGAGTTTAGAAAATTCAACATCCATAAATTCCATTGCATATTGAATAGGATTGGCCTCGGATGGGTGTAAACAATGGACCCAAGGTGCACTAGTAGCATGGTCACTAGGAAGCTACAGAAATCGAGCATTCTAATGTATTCTAAAATGAAGTGAGATTTATGTCTTCATAGGCCCACTTTCCAGGAGGCAAATGTAGTAGAAACTATAGTGGAAAAGAAGGGAGACCCTGACATAGGTATGGATCTTGGATGTTTGGGAAATCACTCACAGTGCACCATAGATGATCTGAATACATCTAAAGTGACAATAAATTTTTATCAACAATAATAATCTTCTGGCAGCATTAACAACAGAGAGAGAAAGAACTAGAGCCTTAGAAATGGTCATAGGTTATTTTATTTGAGAGTAACCGAAGGTGATCTTTGTAAAAGCTAAAAAAATTTAATATAAATTAGGTGTGCGGGGAAAAAGATCAAAAACTTACAGATGCCCTTAATGCTTCAAGTTCTCTTTCACGCTTCAGCTGCAGCTGTCGTTGAAGAGCCTGATTCTCTTCCATCATCCTAATCCTCCTTGAACGGATCTGTGATTGAACTCTAGCAAGGGTCTGCATGCAGCGCAATGTGGTTGCAGTTTGACGCTTGACAGCATTGCCATCTATCAGTGACCTCAACCTGACCAGTCCTCTCAAGGCCCGCAATGCTCTCCTTGCCTACAATTTGGAGAGGAATATATCATTAGCCTTGTCCATAGGAGAGATGCAAAAGAAAAAGAAAAAGCTCCACAAAATACTTGCCACAAGAATTGATGCAAACATGCCTGCATTTTACAAGTACCCATGTTTTAGCTGATAAACATCTAAATCTCAGATCTGAGACTCACCAAACATTAATATCAACAGCACAAAAGTTTTCATGTTAACATTTGAAGTATATATAATAAGTAATGTTTTTCACTACTTGGATCTTACCAAATAGCCAACAATGGTGTCATGAAATTTAAAGTCGAACTTCAACATTACAACCTTAACAAAACAAACCGAGGATGAAAAGGATCCTTCTTTCTAGACATATCCACCTATCTTGATCCTTCTTTCTAGACATATCCACGGATCCACCTATCTTCACAAGTGCTATTATTGTTTTTACAGACTCCTAAGAAAGAGGTTTCATTTGGAGCAGAAGCCAAAGGAGAAAGACTGTCTCACAATCATGAAACATTCCAAAATGAAATATAGGAGAGAGAAATATCACAATCTAATATTAAGAGTTTAGGCTGCAGAGCTTCTTTGTTATCTCACAATATTATTTATTCTTTCTCCGTGCCTTCAGTCTCTCAATGGTTCTCTAAAATAAAGAAAAAAAACAAACACCATTTTGATTTAATAAATAATTCCTAACGAAACAGAGTCTAAATGAAGAAAGATTAACTGAGAATTGTGTCATTTCCAAACAGGATTATGAGAAAGAAAAATGTCCCACCTCAGTCTCGGAAGGATATTTTAGTCAGCAGCGCTTCAAGGTTGGTTCTCCATGTTTTAGTTCCTACTATGAGTGAACAAGTGTGCAACTGAAGCTTGTATCAAGAGGGTGGAGAGAGGCAGGCAATCAAAGAACTGATTCCATGTATCAGCTCTGGCTTTTTAGGGAGGTGGGAAAATGGCATTTAAATGGGAACCACTTTCACATCATATGTTTCTTGGGGTGAAGCAGCATATGTTGACTTTCAATGCAAGTTTAACCTATGCACGTACTCTCAGCAGCATATTCCATGGATAGGCTATACCTTCTCAAGGTAGTGGAGACATAAAACCCACACAGGAACAAAATTCTTAGTTGGTGTAATAAATTAATGAATGGGATAGGGTACAATCCAATCACATGTCACAAGACAACCATTTGTACCAGATAAATGATTTGTTACTCTCAACTATTTGTCTTATAGTATGGCATCTAGAAAAAAAAAAGATGTTCCATAACATATTAAAAAAACATACTGACCGGTTAAAACCTAAAGAAAGAAATAAAAAAGCTTGAAGCAGGGAGTTTGACAACCAGTATAAAACCTTGTCAGCAAACACAACTTTCTTCTGATAATATTACTGCCTAAAACAGCTGTATTCTTCCTATCCATTGAGTAACATGAATTCTTAAGCTATCAACTGTGAAGAACTCGGATATTTTGAGCACAGAGTAGCCTAAAAGCCAGTTTCCAGCGCTGCTGCAGAGTAGATTCCCAGTGCTTAACCTAGGACTTCATGCCTTCAAATGTAGCTGAAAGGGGAATTCTCACTCAAGGTAAACAGCCCTACACTTGACTTGGATATCCATCCAGATTGGAGCAGAATTGTTGGTTGTTCAGGAGGGACTATAGGTAGAGATTTGGAAGCTCAATTGGATAGCTCTACATGAATATTACAAAAATTGACTTTTTTTTTACTCCTACCCGAATTGAAGTCAGGCAAACATATATCAATAATGCAGGCATATCAATTTAGAGACCCAAGATGATGCAGCCAGATCATATATTCTGAATTAAGCAGCTTTGGTACCAAGTATCCTCGGAATGCCGTCTGGATCCTGATTGCTGCAATTTCCTCCCTTGATTTACCAACGAACTTTGCGGTGCTGGCCGTGAGACGGACAACCTCGGCAGCTGCCTGAGCCGCAACTACGGCAGCCTCAGCTGCCGCAGCAGTGGCAAGTGCGACGGAGTACGCATGATTGCTACCTGCCTCTGCCACTTTGACCTCTTCGGCAGGTACTGGAGGAGGTGGAGGAGCCACTGCAGCAGGAGCCTCGCGCGCCTCCAAGGAAGAAGAGATCGTATCAGTGTGTTTGGACTTCCCAAAACCCCAGTTCTTCTTGGACTTGTGATTGCTCTGGCATCGCAAACAAGAAATATGAGAACTGATGGGAAACGATGAAACGGGTATTGAACTGGAACTGAAGGGAGAAAAAGGAAGAATAGCATCAGCTAAAAGGAGACTCTTTGCTACAAACCTGATCGTTCTGCTTTGCCATGCATTCGGGATTGAAGACTCTCTTCACAACACCAAACCATTTTCCTTTCTTCCCCATCTTCGTCTTTTCAGACCATTCCCCGCCTCAAATCTGCACAGACAACGGCAAACAGCAAGCAAAAACAGAGATTTCAGAACCCCCTTATCTGACCAAAAAAAGAAGAAACCGAAAGCTCCTTATCACTCAAAGACGCACAGGACTGAGACATCCGAACCTCAAACGACCATGTCGACCCAAACAAACAGAATTGGCGCACAATTTTTCCGATTCCCAGTGTTAAAAGCCAAACAAAAATATCAAAGGAAAACGGAAAAAATAAACCGCTTTCAATCTGCAACCGAGCCAGTAAAAGGAGCGGTAAAAACCAAGGACCCGTTTTCCGCGTCTGACAAAGAAACGATATTGACCGGAGATCTCATCGTGGGGTGCAACAAAAAGAGGGGAGTAACACGGCAAAGCGCTTGAACCTGCGTCGGAAACGACAAAAGGGGAAGAGAAAGGCCACAAGCACAAACCTACAACGCCACCACCCGATGATTGGCGCCGGGGACTAACACCTCCAAAACCCACCACCTCCACTGGTAGCTCCCCCTCGGCGAACCACTTTGCGTGCCGCCGCCCCTCTCTTCTCCTCGGAAACGTTGCGATCAGATCAAGATCAGATCGCGGGCGCTCAGAGCAATCTCTCTTCTACCCCACCCACCACTGCACACACAGACGGTAGGCAGAAGAAGAAGAAGAGGGGAGGAGGAGGAGGAGAATAAAAATTAGATCTTGGGCGGGGCAGAAGGTGGCTAGCCCATGAGCGCCATCACAGCTGGTGCTCCGGTGGGTCCCCCCGGCGTTCGGGGCGGTTGGGGGGGTGGAGGCCAGCCGTGGGCCCCCCCAGAAATAAACAAAACCCCCAGCCTCTGTGACAACGAATCCACGCTGTCTTCTTGCCTCCGCTTCCTCTGAACCCAAAACATGAGAACATTTTCTGCGCCATTGTTTAGTACACACGACCAATGGAATTGTGCCACGTCTCCTCAAAAGTTTAATGCTTTTACGTTGACCCAATTTAAAGTCCGATCGTGAATTTTATTTAATTGATATTGTAAGATTTTAATCTAATTTAACTTAACGTTAAATCAGAATATTGTGAGTCGACCCAAATAAGTTGAGTCATTTAGTCAAAGTCAATGGTACTAACCCAATTGAGGTATATGTCCGCTAATTTAACCCTAAATCAACTTGGTAAAACACGGACAAAATTATTTGACATGTAATTTTTTGAGCCGGCCCTCAAACATTATAACTCTAACTGGCCATTCCAAGGTAGAATTGTGTTCGACGGCCGGGTTGAATTAGATTTTCGTGAGTCTAATCAGCTTCCACAGGCGCAGTGGGCCACCGTTCATAAGAATTTGCGTCTACAGTAACAAACCCCCTCCCCTCGGACCTATCCGTCCTTCTCGTACCTCCTCTGGGCCCCCTGGCAGCGGGCTGCGGTGAGCAGGGGAATGCTCACCGAAAGTGACGGTATTCGGGTCCAGCTTAGCAAGCGGTGGGTTTATCTTAAACCTGAGTCTAATTAATTAATGATTTAATTATGGGGGCAAGAGGTTAATCCGGCGCGTGCATTAAATTAATTTTTTTTTCGAATGCCGTCGTGACGGAGGGCCACCGATTCGAAATCTGATATGCGTGAAGAGATGAGGGAAAAGAGTGGGGGGCACGGTGTTTTGTGAGAGTGACCGCTTTAATGATGTCAACGTGTGGTAGGTCGTCTCGCGGCAGATCCAATCTCTGTTCTTGCCTAATTTAAATTTTTATGTGAATATTATTGAAAAATATTATTTATCTAAATTTATAACATTAAAGATTAATTTTATATATATCATCCATTGATCGACTATCATATATATCAATGTTAATAACTGAAAATTTTAAAAATATCACTGAATGATGAAAATACCCCCAATATTTATATCAACTTCAAATCTTTCAACATAATATTTTTGAAATTTTTAGTTAATAAAAATAATATATATGATGTTTGACAACTAAAAATAATAATTTTGAATCATCTTTTGAACATCTTATGCCAGCATTCATCTATCTTATTTAGAAAGAAAAAATATTATGAGTATACATTTTATGCCATGATTGCTCCCATGTCATAGCTCATGTGTACACCAAAGGTGTTCATAATATTATATTTTCACGCGGGAATGTTTTTTAATTCTTATAGTTTAAAAGAGAAAACAGATATTTACACATGGGGGTGTAGCAAGTATTTTTTTAATTTTGAGTGATGAGGCCCACCCTTTTTTCTTGTAGTACATGTCAATCTTGACATCTGACGATAAAAAAATTCAAAAAAAGTAAGTTTAAATTTTAACAACTAAAACTTTTAAAACTAATAAAACATCTCCTAAATCTAACTATTGAGTCAAAAGCCTCCAAATTCCTCTTTATTATATGAAAAATCCTTCACCATCATCGTAAGGTAAGATTTGATTAGGCTAACATGATCATGATCTAGTTTACCTTAAAATGTTGAAAAGACCATAATATCCTTGTGTTAAGTGAGTGGAGAGAGAGAGAGTGGTAAACCCCCTCTGGTGCCAACACCGCCAAGTACGTAGAGAGAGAGAGAGACTTAGAAATCCTTGTTGATTAACATCAACATCACACAGAAGATAGTGGCAGAGACGACCAACACCACCTCATCTCCAGTATCAAGAAATACATTAAGTTTCGTTTCAGGCATCTACAACTCAGCTCGATCAACAGCATCAACATCCCAACAAGTGTTGTTGCACCTAGCAAGTGGAAGAATCCCAGGTAATATCTCCTGTCGGACTCCCCCTCGAGTCGATCGCGTCTGGTGTGCAGGTTGATGACCACCGACCCAATTAGTAGCAACACCATGGCATTGATGGAGTAGGGCGTGAACTTATGTCTCAACAAGAAAAAGGCAAACCCCACCATGAAGGCCAGCTAGATGGAGCTTAAGAGCGAGGAGATGGACACTGGGAGTGACGTCGAGCCATGGGGTACATGTAGCCGTCAAGGCCTTCAACGACAGTGAAGAGGGCAAATGCTACGGTAGCTGGCCTTGTCACTGAGAAGAACCTATGCCATGCGTCTGCCCTTGGCTTCGAAGATACGAGATGGCGAGGGGGAGGAACAAGATGGGGAAGGCACAGGTCTGCAGCAGGCTTGTCAGCCACAACTGCATGCCGCTATCCAGGAATGCATACAACTCTAGAACCCCCATTGTCGTTGCTCCCCTCTTCAGCCCTGTTGCAATCGAGTCATAGGAACTCGCTCAACGTCATCACCTCCCGTAGGCACCCACTCCAATCCTATCGCCGTCGTCCTTGAGGGCACAGCTCCAAATGAAGTGTTTGCACACCGGTCATCCTCCCAAAGCATCGAGATCGGCCTGAGCAAGTCCGCCAACTAACCCCATTCTCTCTCTCGCTCGCTCTCTCTCTCACTGAGCAGCGAGATCATCGATGTTCATCTCTACCGGCTAGCACGGCCACGTTGGTCTCTGCTCCAATCAACCCCAATTATATCGTTGTCGCTCCCCATCTCTTCCTTTCTCTTTTCCCTTCTACAGTCGCCAAAAATGACATTATCGCCCCACAGTTGGTGGTGGGGAGCCACTGTATGACACCATCAACTCCTCCTTGTGCGGTCAGGGAGCTAAGGGGCTCCATCTATAATTATCTCAACGGAGAGAGAGAGAGAGAGAGAGAGAGAGAGAGAGAGAGAGAGAGAGAGAGAGAGAGAGAGAGAGAGAGAGAGAGAGAGAGAGAGAGAGAGAGAGAGAGAGAGAGAAGTGTGGAGATATAATATTATCAAAAAATGAGATGATATATTATATTTTTGAGATGGACATTAACACGAGAGATTTTTCCAAGGGTTCAAAGAATTCGAAGGCTATTAATAAAATAAGGGGATTAGAAAGATCTTTTTCCTAAAATTTTTAAAAAATTAGATGATATATTATATTTTTGAGACGTTCATTAACCCGAGAGATTTTTTCAAGGGTTCGAAGAATTCGAATGCTATTAATAAAATAAGAGGATTAGAATGATCTTTTTCTTGAAATTTTTAGGCACAAAAAAACAAAAATGCTAAAAATTAAAATAAAATATGTGAATACTAAAAGGTTAGTGTTTACACAATTTGTATTTTTTAAAAGTTTTTTGATCTTTAGATGGGGGTACGCTGTACACATCAATTTACATAGGGGTGGATCTCAACTCCCAAAATTTAAAAAAAAATGAAAAGAAAACTTGCTGCACACCCCTAGAGTGAAAAGTGAGGGGGTGCAACAATTATTACTCGAAATGAATATACCATAGTCGTTTTGAAATGAATATAGTTTTGCGTATGCATCAAAAAAACATATTTGCACGCGTTTCGTGTGATCACTCTATCCAACTTAACAAAAAACCCAACCATGCCCTAGTTGGCCATTGCCATCTCAAGTCGGGGGACACGTACAGCCTCGGTGGCACTTGTACCAAATGTTTGTTATAATTGGCATGGTGTTTTTTCTGTAGCATTGGAATAAAATATTTTTTAAAGATTTATGGATGACATTTCTAATAGGGACACTTAAATGACCAAGATATGTTTGAGACCCCACTTGGCAACGGAATAAATGCATAAAAACAGGAGTTTTTAGTTTGTATGTCTTCGACGTCAACAAGTAGTTCGTCGAGAGGGTATTTGGTAGGATCAAAATATCATATTTGATTGAATAACTGAGTATATATGTTCCAAACCTCTCTTCAAATGAAAGAGAGGCAATTCCACACTTCACATCGTGGAGTTTTATGCCAATAAAATGGCGATTTAGCAGCGTTAGATTTTATTTTCACGTGAGAATGTTAGTTGGTTAATGAAAGAAGGTATTTATCTCAGGTTTTCATAAAAATTTAATATCGATGTTATTTTTTTTGTGACGAGGAATCGACGAATCAAAAAATCTCAAGTCACGCATCACTCGAAGATTGAGTACGTGATTAAATACATTTTTCTCGAGATGAATGAAACTTGAGACCTCTTATTTTTTTGACAAGGGTATTCTACCATCCCACCCACTCAGGGTCCTAATATTGCTATTATTTTCCCCCTCCAAATCATGAGATTTGTGAAGAAAATATTATTGTGTGTGATGACATCTTGATATTTGAAAAGGTACCCGTTGAATTATATTTTGAATAATCTTCTTGTAATACAAATATTTGACATGGGAGAGATTTCTAGTCACAAGAAATCTTCCATAATTCCGCTCCCATCAGCTTTTGAGAAGCAGAGAAGTCGATCCATTATGTCTCTATGCTATGTTTCTTCTAAAATTTAAATCTAACGTCAACATCTGACTGATCGTGGGATATTTGTTGGGACCCGACAAGAGTTGATCTTCAAAATGGGCCATAGATTATGACTTCGTAATTTTCACCCTCTCAAAACTCTATCAAACGTATAAATATCACATCAAATTATTCAAAAATTATAATCTAATTTTTTAGAGAGAGATAAGATGAAAAATTATCAATTTTTATAATCTCTTAAAAAAGATTATTAGATTATTCTCACTCTAAAATATTATTTAAAAGTCATAATTCTACTGAGTTGTCAAACGAGACCTTAAAAAATGGAATGATTACGATTCAGCGAAGAAATATTATATTTTTTTATTAGACACATTTATTTAAAATCACTCTCAAGATTGTAAGATGGCCGAGAACCTCTAAACCTAGACGTAGGGATCCATTAATTCTTGGATAAATAGGTAGACGAGCTATGTTTCGGGTCTATCTACACTCAATCGACTTTAAACCTGAAATCAGCCTAAAATTCAAACTCTCTATGTAAACTATTAAATATCACTTCACAACGGGGTCGATGATAACATCCAAATCTATCGAATTTTAATTGTTTTTTTTATTTAACATAAGAGATAATCAGCCTATCAAAACGTAACGGGGTATGTACATCGGAGGGAAATGGCTCGACGAGCCAAGTACGGGGTCTCAGACCCAATTTGACAGCCCTGTCACTCTGTTAAAAATGTATAGATAATCGACCTCTTCATTAATTGAAACCAAAACAAGCAAAAAAAAAAATCTTCTAAATTGGAACTATCAATTATGAACGACTGGAGTGGACCACGAGATGGGACACGTTTGAAGGGCTTGAACCTGTGTCCAATCAAAAAGCACACCGCGCTCCCGCTCACGACGATCCCGTGTCCATAGTTAATGCTCGCCTTTCTTTTTCACCTCTCCTTCTCGCCTGGTTTTCGCCTGGTCAAGCAAGGAACTAACCGGGTGGAGTGGGTGGCGAGTGATCTTAAAATTCCTCTCTTTTGACACTTGTATGCCCGAGTAGATGAAAGGACCGTGGAACTGCCGCCCACGTGAAAGTTCTTCGTTATTTATCTACCACATGCAATATTGCAATGTGATTATTGTATATTTTTTTTTGTAACAATTGACACATTGGTTGGGCACTTTGGAAGCCGCGGAGATTAAAATTAAAAATGTCAATAGATCAAGTTTGGGTCGAATTTAGGTCGACTCGGCTTTGATCCGATTTTTTAATATTAAAGTCTCAGTCTGATTCAGACCCGAACTATGTCAGACCGGGTCTGATACTATTAAAAAATTATAAAGTCTAACTAACGCATAACACATCCTTACAATTTAAATAATAAATAATAAAAATTAATATATTTACTATAAAACTTATAATCTCACTAAATTAATTAGAATTTTGATATTAATTATATAACTTGAGTGAGAAGAGAGTTTTAATTTTCTAATTAAGTGAAATGACATACTTTTATCTATGTAGTTTTTAAAATTTGAAGGGAAAAAAAAGAACAATCTGGGTCGCCTAGACCCGCGAGCCGAACTCAAAGTCCGAGCCTGACCTGTGAGTCTAATCGGGCCGAGCTTTTAGACCCGACTAAAGACCCACGGGTCGAAAAAGGTCTTGCGGGCCAAGTCCACCGGCCTAATGAGTCGGCCCGGTCCATTGACAACCCTAATCAAAACTAAATGAGAGGGGGAGTCTTTCTCCTGTATGTTGAGTCGCGGCCTCCTCATCAGGGGAGGTAGTGTCCATCGAGTTACATTTGTGGACATCTAGCATCTAAAGTTGTTGCGAGAAAGTGCTGAAAATAGCTCATAATTTGTGAAGTTCTATATTTGTTCAACAAGTTGAACTAACATCTAAATGCGAAAGGGTTTAGACCAATTTGGAAACGTGATCACGAACTATGGATTTTCCATAATTCGAGCGCCATGCTTTCGCCGACAAGTGTGAGAATTTTTTTTTCAAAATCCCGATCGCATTTAGGTTACCATTGCGGTTGTGTGGAGGTTGAATAAAAAATGACCATTCTACCCTGTTTACTAGTTTTTCTCCATCGAATTAATAGTATCTTCGAATTTAACATTTCAATGTTCCAACGAAGTTTTACTGTTCATGTAATGTCTCGGATTTTTTTCGGATATTTTTCGGATCATTTTAGTGGGTCTCGGAGTGTATTTTATGATTTACACGTGTTTTTCCCTGACATGTCTTCGGAACTCTGTGCAGGGCGAACCGTGACGTTCTCCAACTCCGGGACGTTACCACTGCGTTGTGCTCCTCCCGAGGATCGCGGAGGTAATTTTTCGTAATTGTCTGAATTTCTAGAATTTTCGGGTTTTTCTATATATTAACCCTTTTTCCTTCTCCCCCTCTCATTCTCTCTTTCTCACTCTCCCTCATCTCTTTTTCTCCCCCTCTCCCCGGGCGGCCGAAGGTGGCGGAGGAGGGCGAGGCGGCGATGGCGGGAGGCGAGGAACGGGGAACGTGTCGAGGATCGAGGGCCGGTGGCGCGTGGAAGCTCTGTCGCGGGTTCGTGGAGCGGCGAGGGCTTCGGGGCATTTTCTTCGTGGATCGGCGTCCACGGCGCGTCGTTTCTTCGGTGGAGGTAGGGAGATGGACCCCCAGCTCGTGCGCTTCCTTTCCCGCAAGTTTTGTAGGCTACGGTGAGCCGGGCGGGTTTATTTGAGCGGTTTGGGGAAAATCCATGTTTTTGGGGTTGAGCGTCGATCCGCCGTTTCATTGCGTTTTTGGCCGATCCGAGGCCATAGATGCATGCTAGGGGCTATTTGGGGGCTTCCCCCTTGTTTTCCCCCTCTCCCGTGGAGGTATGGGGGCGTGGGACGATTTTTGGGTCGTTTCCCGCCGTAGCGTTCTCGGGACGGTGTGACGGTCCTTCAAGTGACCGTCACAGTCTGTAACGCCCCAGGGTGGGTGCGTTACGTGCTGTGGTGCCCGAAGGAGGGAGCGTCACAGGGTCCTGTTCTGTCGGCAGGGCGTCGGTTGCTCTGGCGGTCTTACGATAAACCGCCAGAGAGTGTGACGCGCCTGGGTTCGACCGCTACGCCTGTTTTCATATTTTCGGACCGTTGGGGTCACGAGTCTCTAACGCGCCTAGGTAGGACCGTCAGAGCACTGTGACGCCCCTGAATGGGAGTGTCAGAGCTAACGCAGCCCATTCTTTTGACGCGCCTAGGTAGGACCGTCAGAGACTGTGACGCCCCGAGGGGTGTGCGTCACAACCTGTTTCGTTCTGTCTTCTAACGCACCAGGCTTGGTCCGTTAGAGACGATGACGCCCCAGGGTGGGTGCGTCACAGTCAGTGTTACCCCTCTCGCGTGACGCTCCTGTGTTGGACCGTTAGAGTGCTGTGACGGTCTAGCCTTGGACCGTTATAGATATGACGGCCCAAAGGTAGACCGCCAGGCACTGTGTTGTGCCGAAGTGGTCCTTCGTGCTTGCCGCGATCGTTTCGCGTTGTGTAGGTCCCTAGTCGACCCGGTTGCGACCCAGTGGTCGACTTGCGGTCTCGTGAATGCCCCAGACACCCGGGGGATTCTGTGTCCACGTTTTGAGGGTATCGGGAGGACTGTGTTACCTCGTTTAGCGTGCCCATGGGTTTGAGAGTCCGGGTGACTCCTCGTGTGCCGGGCTTTTGTGTTACGCTTGACCGAGTCACCGTGTATCGGTGTGTGCGGTGGGGTCTCCCCCGCATGCCGTGAGTTTTCGTGGAAGGTGATTCCCGAGTGGGCCATGTGTTTGGCATTGGACTACGAGTCCAGTTATCGACGTGGCAGATTGTGCGTTACCCTGTGAATCGTGCTTCTGTGCTTTCCGTGTGGGCCATGAGTAAAGCCTTGGATTGCGAGTCCAATTGCCCAGCCTAGGGCTGGAGGGTTCCCCCTTTTCCCTGAGAGTGGGATTCGGTTTGGCAGCCTGTGAGCTACCTTGGGAACCGTGCTTCTGCATTTCTGCGTGACCGGGTGCGTGGCACGTGGACTGTGAGTCCCGTTTCTTCTCCGATTGTGGTCACCGTGCGACGGTGCTGGTACGTGGGACGGTCCCCGTACTTCGTCGGATTTGGACATTATTTTTCGTTGACTTGAGAGTCTACTCCTTCAGTGACCCTCCACTAGTCGTAGCCTACCAGTACGCGTGTGCTGGTCCCACTTGGGAGTAGGTGGACGAACTTACCCTGAGGATGATTTTTAGACTAGTTTTCGTCGGGCCCCACGTTCTGCAGCCAGAGTCCGGCTGAGGGGAAAACCAGTTAGAGGCCAGACCTGGGACGCATGGTCTGTGTGTGTACACGTGGTTGGGGGCGGTTGGACCCACGTCGACGGGCGTGACCCCAGCTAGTCACTTGCTTTGTGGTTACTTGTTCGGTGTTCGTGCCTCTGGTAGGCGCTACCATGTCAGGCAGTTCACCTGCGGTGCGGTGTAAGACGTCAGGGGACGCTACCGACTGTGCTTCTAGTGGGAGGTACTCCTGTAGAGTCGAGAGTGACAGACTGTCAGTTTCCGTGACTTCGACCTTCGGGTTTTCGGTCGTGTTGACCGTTGAGTCCAGGTTGTTTCGCCATGACGTGTGTGTTGGTTTCCGCGCCGTGAGACTGGTGCTTGTAGCTTTACCGAGGTTGCGTCTTGTTGTGCGGTACCCGTGACCAGGTGGTCAGGGTTGCACCTTGGACGGCGTGTCCAGGTTGGCCGTGTCCTGGGAGACAGGCCTCTACGGCGTGGTTGCCATGGGTTTTTACTTCGGTAAGTGGTACTAGTGTAGTTCGGTAGCCCCCGACCGTGAGATCGGGGTGTGTTTCTGGTACAGTAGGAGTAGCTGTAGTGCCGAGTTTTGACCGGCCACCGGTTCGCTGTTCCTGCTGTCGTTGTAGCTTTCCTTTCCGCTACCACCGTTGTTTCCAGTTGGGGTTCCGCGGGATCCCTGCTGAGTCTCTGTTTTGGAGACTCATTCCCTACATTTCAGGTGTGGCGGTTCTTCCTCGAGATTCGAGGGTGCGATACGGAGGTTCTCAGTCGCCAGCTCGCCGGGCCGAGTGTTCACTCGGCATGTGGTACATTTTACTGCTTTAGACTATACTTTCTGTTGGACTGGACTCTGCTGTTGCAGTAGTTGTTATTTATTTTTGTTAATTGTTGAATTATCCTGCTTTACTTCCTATTTCTTTGTGCCTCCACACTCCTTTTTAACCCTTCCGAGTCTTCGGGCTCGTGGGTGGCGGTTCGAGTCTCGGGTTATCGGGCCTTCCCGGTAATCGGATTCTCGGGTCGTTACCCCGGGACTCAAATCGGCCAACAAAGAGACACCGGTTAGACAAACTCGTTGAACGGACCACCCGGGGCCGCACAAGAGACACGCGGCCAAGAACGGGCCGCTCCAGGGGATGGACGGCCGACATAGGACCGCTCCACACCTGGTCCAAACGGAATACGAACGGCGACTCTATAGCCGCTCAAACAAAAGAACGGCTAACCCTTAGCCGCTCATGGGGGATGGACGGTCCAATCCTGCCGTTCATCGTCCCAACGGTGCAAAACATGGGCGGCTAGCCCCTAGCCGCTCAAGGGAAGGGCGGCTAGGACCTTGCCGCTCAAGGGGATGAGCGGACCCATCCAGGCCGCATATCCCACCAATGGCACAAGTGATGAACGGCCAGCCCCTGGCCGCTCAAGAGGACATACGGCTAGCCCCTAGCCGCTGACCCCAAGACACTGTGCAACGATCACAAGCCAACGGTCAAAAACCACGGGATGAACGGTTGGCCTTGGGCCGCTCATGGGGAAGAACGGTCACACGACTGACCGCGCATACCCCACTGCGCTCCAAGCCGAAGGGCGGTCAAGTATGGGCCGCGCATGGGGATAAACGGGCCCTGGTTCGGCCGTTTATCCCTTGCCGGCGCGAAAACGGTGAACTCACCAGGATTCGCCATTTCTGGCCCCAAATGAGCCCCTAAAAGGGGGGAACGAAAGGAAATCGACCCCCACGCCCCCTAGCATGATTCTACGCCCCTAAAACGCGGAATCACGGGCAAAAACGGTAGATCGGGCGGTCACTCCCTGCGGCATGCTCAACACTTCCCGGTGCCATAAAACCCACTCTCGACCTCGCCTCGGCCTACAAATCACGGGAAAGGAATGCAAGAGGCTAGGGATCGTCACCCTACCTTCGCTCCGTGTCGAGACGCGCCGGATCGAGCTCAAACCACGAAGAACGCCGCTAGAAACATCGTTCCTTCACGCTTCCCACGAACACCGCATGCCCATGAGATCGCCTCGCTGTCGCCCACGTCGCCGCGCCGTCGCCCCGCTGCCGTCTGCAGTCGGAGAGAGGCTCGCCGCGGTCGCCGTCGATCGAAGAGAGAGGGAGATGGGCCGCGCTTCTCACGGGAGGAAGAAGAAGAGGGGGAAGAAGAAAGAAAAAAGAAAAGAAATGAGAATTTATAGAAAATCTGGAAATTTTGGAAAATACTGAAAAATAAAAAATCATGTTTCCGCGATCCTCAGAACGCACCGATCGCAACGGTACCACCCCTGCCTAGGTGAACGACTCAGTTCACCCACAACGAGGTTCCGCAGGTCGTGCCGAAACCCGTACCGAAAATCAGAAAACACTCGCGGAAAAGCCGCGGACGCACTCCGAGCCTCCGAAATAACTCCGGATCACGCCGATCCGAACACGAAAGATGTCCGAAACGAAATTTCAGACACAACGGAGCCGGACACTCTGAGAAAACAGACCCAGGACCCAAAAGAAGGATCCGAAAGATCCGAGATATTATAATCCGTGTCTAGCTTAAAACATTTGATCCTACTGAGTCTTGTTCCGAGACTCATTCCCTACGTGTTTTCACCGTGTTTCAGGCGAGGCGCGGCTTCAGGGGAGCGCGTCTGAGGCTTAGCGTGGTTCAGGTGCCTACCGTTAGTGCAAGAGGTCAGAGCCGGGGTATGTCCCGTGTAGCTGTACTTTTCTTTCTTGTCTCTGTACTAGTTGTGGACTACTGTTGTCATTTTATTGTTAGCTTGTGGACCATGTATCACGTAAAATGTTAATTTATTTCCTGCTTAATCATATAAACTGGTTAATTTCTATAATTATTTGTGATACTTGTGTAGTCTCCACACCATCCTTTTAACCCTTCCGAGTCTTCGGACTCGTGGGTGGCGGTGCGAGTCTCGAGTTATCGGGCCTTCCCGGTAATCGGATTCTCGGGTCATTACAGTTCATCTAAAATCGCATGAACATTTCCCCTAGAAAGAAAGATGATGGCTGCAATAGCGACAACCACCGCGGTCGGTGAGATCAATGGTGACAGGTGTAGACACCCGTTTTCAAACTACGAGTCGAGTCATTCTCTTATTCTCATTGATAACGCCCCAAATTGGTCATTGTTAGTTGGGTCATTCTCTTATTCTCATTGATAACGTCCCAAATTGGCCATTGTTAGTTGGATGCTCTGGTCCCTTGTGAGCCCAGTTCAATCATCTTTCATTCCTAAAAGGCTAATTTGATCATTTTCCACTCCCTGGAGGTCAGATTCACGACTCAGTGAACCCAAATGAACGTGCCTAGTCGTTCAATCGCGTTCCTGGAATCACGGCATGCCTGGGCACCACGTTCATGAATTTTCAAAAGTTTGCTTTTGAGGTTAATTTTCTTTGGCCGCGGTATATCATGGCGTTGCGTTCTTGTAGATCGCGGTGACTATTGAGACCGCATTCTCAGAACGGAAGGTCATTTCCCGTTTGCGGCCCCTCCGACCTAAAACAACAAGAGTATTCAATTTTAAGAAGATTTGGGACTATATTTTCGATCGTGGAAACTTCCCAATCATACTGGGATTCACTCCTCTCAATCTAAGGAAGGGTCGACTCAATTTGAGCCACAGAATCCTAGGGTTCTCTCCTCCCACGAGTTAGAGTTTCTGTAACTACCCAAAATCTGGATACCGAATCAGACCCGATACCATTTGAATCCTACGCCGCCACTCACGAGCTAGGAAGCTCAGAAGGTTTATTTGGGGTGTTGTGGTTACGCATTAAAATTCATAACAATAGCATGAAATATATTATAGAACTAATTAATTTATTTGACAGAAATAAAACTAGCATATTGCAATTAAACACTTAATTACATAGTCCAGTCCACAAGTACAGTCAACGAAAAAAGAAACATACACTCCTACAGGGCATACCCCGACATTGGCAAGCTGGCTACTAAAAGTCCCCCGACTGTGACGCACCACCTCGAGGAGAAGCACCGCACCTGAAAAAAGTAGGGAGTGAGCCTCATCTCATTGACTCAGTAGGGCTCCCGCGGGTCCCCACCATAACGAAAGCGACAAGTAGTAACAACAGTAACATCAATAATGACAACAATAATAAAATAACGGCAACGGCCGAAACAATAAGAATGATAAAAGGAGGAACTACGGTGCCTCTACGCTACCCTGACTCTCGTGGTCGTAACAATCTGTCCTCGCTGACGGAATCACTGACAAGGTCACGCGGCCATATGCGTAACCTCCACCCTCGGGAGGACAACTAGACACTAGTAAACCTCGGTCTCGAGCTAGAACTAGTAAAAGAACCATGCCCTTTACACAGAGCGACTCTAGCACGTCTGCCGGAAGGGCCATCGACAACGATGTCGGTAACTCAACCTTACCTGGGATAGGGTCCGCCATTCAAGTATACACAACAAGGTCAGATGCATCCACTAACGTCTTATAAAGTGCCAAGGTCTCATATGCGCGCACACTGCCCACACCAGGTCTCGGGAGGAGTAGAGAAGAGACACACACACACACACCTCACCCTAGGACTGGCTAAGGTCCGTGCCTCTGCGTCCTACAGCACGGCCGTGCTTAGCTACCTGATAAGAGGTACGTGCCTCAGCGCCTGACAACGACGTACACTTGTCCCAACCATGGTAAATACGCTTAGGCGATCTCGCCTCTGCAAGGAGCGTTGCACACACAAGGCGGTGTCGCATGGTCCAACCACGATATGCCCTCAAGGCAGTGAAACCGTAAAACATTATCTTATGCGATCTCGCGGTAATCCCGAGAATATGCGTACGCACGTACTTGAACCATAGCAACCTCGAAACAATGATACCAGATATGGATGAACCCTCTAGGGCTGGATGATGGAAACTCATGAATGTCAGCCCGCTAACTCATGCAAGAATACTTAGTCACGGTCATAGAACTCACGCAGGAACAGTCGTCTGGTATTGCTCAATTATACTGGAATGACTGCCCATAATACATAAATCACACATGGATGGCCCTTACTAATTACACGAGAAGGGTAGAGCACACGGAATCACGCGGACACACTTTCCGCAAACACACAGAGATGGCGCTTACTAATTACATGAGAAGGGTAGAACACACGGAATCACGCAAACACACGAAAATGGCCCATACCCTAGCCGCCTACCCTGGGCCATCCTATCGGCTGGGTGGCCAGCCCTTTGGCCGCCCAGACTTGGCATCTACAAGGACCTGGGCAGCCATAGCAATGGCTGTCACGACCCAAAATTCGAGTACCGAAAAGAAATCGGAGCACCCGAATCCTGGCCCGCTATCCACTGTTGACACCCGTATTTAGCCCGCAAGTTACGTCATTTCTCTTATTCGTCTTTTTGATGTCCTAAATTATCTATTATTTTAGAGCCTTCCTTGGATAGATTTTGAGCCCATTTTATTATTTCCTAACCTTTGAGCCTTGGAGATCATGATTTCTTAGAGCCCTGGGGCTTATTTTATCAGCTTCCGACTTTCCAAGTCGACTTACGGCCCATTTAGGTCGACTTCCATCAAGCATTCGGCCCCTTTCGCTACGCAGTCCTGAACGCGGCCATTTTTCATTCCCTTCTCTTTCTCTATTCATCAAGTGCCATTCACTAAAGTTGTTCATTTGTTAAAGCCCTATATTTTCTTCTTCTGTGCCATTGGCCAGTTCTCCACCGATTTCAAGTTATTCACATTTTATGGCAGGCTACGCTGTTCACCTGCGTCCCAGCATTTTTTCTCCATGTTCTCGCCATATTTTCTCCCTCTTCCGCTTATTTTCTCATCTTGCTCTCTTCATAAAAGTTGTTCAATTTTTTGTTATCTACAATTTCTTCTTCTACCACTTTTGCTAGTTCTGCACCGTTTTTTGGATATTCTCTGATTTCTAAAGTCGCACGAAGTCTGCCCAAAAAAAAATCTTCCATCAGCCTAGCGGTCCTGGGAATACCGCTAGGTGATGGTGGCGGTCTTCCCAAGATCGCTAGGCCCCAAATAGTGCCCGTTTACCCCGTTTCACCTCCTATTGTCTTGCGGTCACTCCCATGACCGTTTGTGATCCCCTTGCGGTCTTCACTAGACCGTTTTCCCCCAAACAGTGCTCGTTTGAGCCCGTTTAGCTGCTGAAGCCTTGCGGTCACCCCCTAGACCGTTTTAAAGTCCCTAGCGGTCCTCCCATGACCATTTGGCTCCGTATGCGGTCGTGTGATATAACGTTTTTAGAACATAGAGTCCTGATGATCCTGAACTCCGATTTCTTCGCCGCGGGACTCCTTGGACTACTTGTTGACACCACTTTCGAGGGAGATTAGTCTCCACCTCGGTTTCCTTCGATTTGGGACTCTTCTTCTCACTATTATCTCGAGGTTTATGCATCTAAATCTCAAAAAAATGGGTGTTTATCTTGGATTTGAACCCTAGGATTTTTCTGCTCCTATATAAAGCACCCAAGTTCGCAGGTCGCGAAGGGGGGCTCTTCTTCTGTTCGAGGCGAAGCCATGTCGCATCTCCGACTCACATCTTCGATCTCAACCTGAAGGAGGAAGTATTAGCTTTCAATTGCACGTCCAAGGGCTTGATTTCATTGTCTCTATTCTTAGTTCTCTCCCTCCCAATTTCACAAATCGTCACAAATCTCTATTTTCTGCACTTTTCTTCTACACATGCACTTTTCTCCATTTTGCATAGCACATTTTCGCAGTTGTGCTGCGTGATTTTTCAATCTATTTGTTCATACATCATCACAATACACACACCTATTTTTTTCACCCTTCCACAGGGGTTAAAAACCTCCCTCCGGTGCGTTCTCCCTCAATTTCTCATGCTATTTTATAACTTCGGGATTGATGCTACACTTCATGAATTTGAATGGATTTTTCTCTTGTGGTTTGATCTTTGTTTTGCAGGAGAGCATGATATGATCGTGAGGCCCTCTTCCACTAGTCGGCTGGAAGGAGAGGAGGTTGAATCCACGACGTTCCCCGCACCCCACTTGTCAAGCCCCGATCAAGTCTTTATCATTTTCCAAGGTATACGGGCCGTTGCATCCTTTCTTCATCCTTGTGGCGTTGTTGCAACCTTGGTGGCGATCACGGTCGGTTTCCTCTATCTATTCATCGCCCTTTGATTCACACTTTCATGCTTGTTCATGTTCATACGCATATACTTGCATAGTTAGTTTAAGGGGCGGGGGTAGAACAATTATCAACAACCTAGTTTTTTGGCGATCACAGTGGGACACCTAGTGCCCATCACGTTATTCGTACTTTTTTTGCAAGTTGGGTGTGTGTATGTGCATGTTTAGATAGTTTTTTCTCCATTTTCCCACTGTTCTAGGTGTTTTCGGGTCTGTCCGAGCCTTGCAGTCATCTTCAGGACTGCCAGACGAGCCTAGAGGTCATCACAGGGTCGCTAGGGCCTTTCTGGTAGCCTTGCGGTCGTTTGGTAGACCGCAAGGGTGTCAAAAACGGTCATCTGGTAGACCACTTTCTGATTCTGGCAGTTCTGCGCGCGTGCTCACTGGGGCATCTTTCTTGGGTGATCTAGTTGACCTCCCGGGGTCGGATTGCCCTGTTCTTGGGCCCGTTTTGTAGCCCTTTGTATTGTCTTTCCATCCACATATCATATGCACTATTTCGGTCATGTTTGCATAGTTTAATCTTCTCTTTATTTTTGAGTTTTTTACATAAAGTCTGCAGGCAGGCACAGGTATAGGTTCACAGGTACGTCTTTCCATGATGATCTAATTGCTTGCTTCTTGGTCCCATCTTGCTCCCCTTTGTATTGTCTTTCCATCCATACCTTACTTGCATTATTTGGGTCACGTTTGCATAGTTAAATATTGTCTCCGTTTTTACATTTTGTGGATAAAATATGCATGCATGTTCTGGGACAGACTCACATGTACGTTTTGCATTGATGATTTCGTTGCCTTTTGGATTCTTATTGTGCTTGTTCCTGGTCCTACCTTGTTGTCCTTTGTATTGTCTTCATTTTCATATATGATTTGCATGCATTTGATCATGTTTGCATAGTTTAATCTTGTCTTGATTTTCTAGTTTTAGGTTAGAAATTGCATGCACTCCAGTGCACATAGGATCATGCATTCTTCATATTGTAGTTGCATTCCTCCTTGGTAAGTGATCATCACGCCTCCATATTCCTTGGTGTCAACTAGGTGATCTTATCCAGGATCTCCATAAGTCCCCATGAGCCATGGATTCCCACACGGACGCCGGCCCGGTTGTACCTTTCCACCCCTTAGGCTTGCATTTGCATACGTGTGAGGGAGTTAACCTTAGTCAACCCAAAGTTTGGACCTTATTCTCATAGGATTCCCATCTTGATGGAATTGTGTTTAACTCAAATCATTAAAAGGTCTATTAAAACTTTTAAAATAGTTTCCATCATATTAACTTGTTTGACTTGGGTGAAAACTCTCACATTGCATTGTCTGTGTTGTTTGGGCTTGTTCAGGCCCATTAGTGGTGTTTGTGTTACATTTTCATCATCATCCACATGTTCTGATTGTTGATAGGCCCATTTAGATTAGCACATTTTGTGTGTCCACTGCCCAGTCCCATTATCATAGGTCTATTTTTCCTTGGTATTTGCATTTAGTGGGTCAGCCCCCTCTTGTTCTCAAGCCCATTAAGCCATTGCTTCCCTCCTTGTATTAAGTCTCCATTTGCCCTCATGGAGCATCATTTCAACCCCTTGTATTATTCTTCTTCCCAATCTTCTTCCTATTCCCGCGTGAAATTCTCTTCTCACGCGGGCCCATCTTCCCGTGGTCCCTCTGATCCATTCGAGGAACATGCTAATCTCATGGCCCATCTATCATGCCTTGTTCGCCAAATGGACCCGGCTCAGGCCCAACGCCTTATTGCAGGTCATCTTCTTGGGCCTTCTTCTCTTAATGGGCCTTCATCTCATATTAATGGGCCGTCTTCCCTTAATAAGCCCTCTCCTCTCAATGGACCCTACTCTCCTAATGGGCCTCCGTCTTCTTCTGCTTATGCTACCGGCCCAATGGGTCCTTATGCTTATGCTTCTTCCAGGCCCGCATATCCTTCCACTCCTGGAATGGGCTTCCCTTCTTCTTCCCAGCCCGGATCCTCTCATCCGGCCAACTATCATGTTCCTGCTCCGAGTTCACAATCTTTTGCTCATGCTGGCCCATATTCTTCTCAATCTCTCCCTACTCAGGAGATGATTGCTCAAACCAAATGCCATCTTGATGAATTGCAACGTCAAATCGATCCCAAATCTTTCTTAAGTGTTCCATTCGCTTTCCAAAATCTTTGGCTTCCGCCATCTTCACAAATTCCCGCATATCGCCGTTATGGTGGAGTCGGTGACCCTTATGTGCACTTAAAGGAGTTCGTTTATGAGTTGGCTCAGTTTTGACATGACCAACACTTGATGGCTTATCTGTTCGGTTTATCATTGGAAGGCTCGGCCCGGGATTGGTTCTTCTCATTACTGCAAGAGCATATTGTGAATTTTCAAGTTGTCCAAGATAAATTTATTCAGCAATTTTACGACTAGGTTGGGCCCATATATTCTATGGTGGATCTGGCCCATGAGAAGATGAAGCCCGGTGAGGAGTTCTCTACCTCTGTCGATCGTTGGCGTCGCCTTGCCGCGCAGGTCCCGGGACACATTCCGGAGGGAGAGCAAATCAAGATGTTAATTTCTAACGCAATGCCCGAGTACCGCTTTATCTTAGCCCTCAACGACATTATCTCCTGGCAGCAACTTTATAGCCGAGCCCGCTTCATTCGTCAAAAACTCCAAGGTTCCCTTGACCCCGAGTCTTCTCCGCCTTCTACATCTCCATACACCTCGCCATCTGCATCTACCTCCACATATCAGCCTTTACCCTCCACGAGCCAACCTTCCACTTACATCGCACCCTCCATGAGTCAACCCTGCACCTCTACATATCAACCCTCCATGAGTCAACCCTCCACGAGTCAGCCTCCCGCCTCCTCATACCCACATTCGCCTCCACCCCCAGTCAAGGGAACGTCACACCCTGAGCAAGTGGATGCCGTCCACTATATTCTCGCTCATGTGCCATTGCCTAGTCCTTCCACTAGCCATGCACCCTTGCCTCCGCAATCTCCATAGCATACTGTTGATACCCATTTTTTGTCGATAAGTTGAGTCATTTCTCTTACTCTCATTTGTTGATCCCTCGAGTTGTCCGTTACTCGTTGGGTTATTTTTCTGGCACATCTTTGGGCCTATTTTATGGGTAGCCTCCCTCCCTGGCTGAGTCTGTTCAATTCAGGGCTTAACGGGCCATAGTGCTGCTTGACTTCTCGCATTTTTGCAAACGTCCAGGCTTGCACGGTCAGTCTCCAGCCGCTCACATCGTAGGCGGTTGAACTTGAGCTGTTCATATATTTATGGAATATTTAGGTGATTTTGTGAATTTCCATCGACAAGCTGTCACACGGTCTGAGTGTAGCTGTTCAAGTTAATTGTGCGGTGTTTCCTTAGTCGTTCTTCTCCCAGAGTCCTAACATTGTTGGTTCCTTAAGATAATTATCTAATTATTTATTTATTTATTCTAATTTATCACCGACAGGACATACGCGGTTGGCCCTTGGCCGCTCTTATGGATGGAAGGTTCGCTAGTAGCCGTTCATCTCATGAGATTCCAACGGTAACATTTTCGGTCAGCTCGATGAATAATTTGTTTATATTTTCTATTTATTGAATTTCCACCGACAGGGATGGACGGCCTAGCGATAGACCGCCCAACCTGATGAGTGGTCTATTGTGCGACCGTTCATCTGCTGAATTCCTGAAGGTTTTTAGGGTTTTCTCTCTCCATTCGTGGTTTTATCATCAACTTTCTCCATCATTTTCTCCGTGAATATCCCACCAAATTGTGTGTCATTTCTTCTGATTGTGAGATAATTCAATTATCTGCACCTTATATTTTATTATCTCGACCTAAAAATGGCTGAAAACCCTAATTTCAAGCTGGGACTTGTGGGCTCTATAAATAGACCCTAAGGCCAAGCTTGACGGGGGGGGGGGGGGGGGGGGGAGGTTTCAAGGTCACGGCGAAGCCCTGCCGGATTCTAGAGTAACCTACGACCAGGGAGGGAGACCTTCTACGTCCGTCCAGGCCTCCGATTTAAGGGAGTGTATCGTTGTTTGTGTCTTGGTTTCATTAATCCCACCGTTCTCTTCTCATTTGCATGCATCATTGCTTCCTCTATCTACATTTTCTCTACTCTCATACACCATTTGATGGGAATCGACGCTGAGTACTAACTTTTTATTTTGCATTTGAGTCCTTTTATTTAGTTTTATATCCTTGGGAAAGTATATGTGCAATTGTAAGGCTTTGTAAGCCAATGTGTCATTCCCTAGGATTGTGTGGGTTTCTATGTAATTTGCCAGTAGGTCCAGCAAGGGGCCCCCAGCCCTTTCCCATTGGTCCACCTAAGCTATGTGGGGCTGGTCAACCATCCTAGGTGGCCATCTAGAAGGTTTGAATGCCAATTGACCACATGGGAGATAAGTGGTGTAAAATGTCAAAGTTGGCCACCTACCTTATCTACCTAGTCAAAGGAGTGTCCCCTCCATATGTAATTTATTTATTTTTGATTTTTGATCACATAGGGGAAGAAAATGGCCTATTTCCCACGAAATTATCAGCCCCCCACCCCTTGCCATTTTCTATATAAGCATATGTATAGTGTCATTAGAGATTAATGAAGGAAAAAAATGGCATTTTGCCCCAAGAGAGCTCTTGGAGGGTGCACCCCTCTCCCCCTATCTCCTTGTTGTTCTTCCCCTTCCTCCAGAAATCTAGGGTAGGAGACCCTTTCTACCTCCCCCTCTCATCCTCTGAGTTCCCTTTCTGAAGCTGCCGCCGCCGCCGTCGCACCGCCGTCGCGCCACCGCCACCGCCACCGGAGTTCTGTCTCCATCAGGATAGAACCCCACCTCCGTGGTTCTATATTTTTATGCTGTTGTCTGATTGAGCTGAAATTTTGGGAGATTGTTCCCCTCTTTGTTAGCTTTCCATCAATATATCTTATGCCTCATTCTGAGTTCGTTTGATATTTTTGCCGCAATTTATAGTCCACCCCTGTCAATCTGTCATTCTACAGATCTATAGTATAGAGTCATCTTGTTCTATTTTTGTCACCACCTTATCTATTTTTATAAAATCCCAAAAAATTATTGAGTCTTCCCCACGTATATCCCCTTCCACCATAATTTTCTTAGAGTCTACAAAAATCGTTTACCCCTCAGTCAAGGGTGTGTTTCAGGCAGATTGTTTGCTGCCCTGTGTGTCTGTCAGTCCGGGTCAGAAAAAAAAAGTCAGCTTGTAGAGGTTTTCATTTTCAATCCATGTGGTGGATGAAGCTGAAAAAATATTATGTTATCGATCTCTGAGTGCTCTTTCTATCGGTACCAGCCACGCCTCGATCGGCCTCTAGATCTGAGCGTAGTGATTTTCGCCGCCGCAGCCCGCAGATCTGTTCTGTGTGCAGGTCTGAAAATTCAGTTCGGGGGAAAATCAAAAGTAAATATCAAAATTCAACTTCGGGTGCCGCCCCTTCAGGGAGTCGATCCGGGACATCCCGCCATCATCCCAGCCAAGCGGCGCCTCCAGAAGACATCAGGAAGGTGACGTTCCTTTGGAACGGATTGCTTGCTGTCCACCGAGTCAATCACCGAGTTGGCGCAGCACCGAGTTGCAATAGTGCCGAGTCGGACCAGCAGGCCGAGTTCGTGCTGAGTTCGCCTCCAAATTGCTGCCCGTCAACCCAGGGTCGGTCCTCCCGGGCCCCACTGTAGCCCTTTACCTCCCTGCGTGGAGTGGACAATAGAATTACTGCTGTAATTAAGTTTTTAACTATTGTTAACTGGGAGTTGCCGTAACTGGCCGGGAACGTCTTCCCCATGCCCGGAGCGTGGAGGTAAACTCGCTACCTCTCTCATATCGCATTTTGCTCAATTCATATACTTTTGAATGCAGCTGCGAGTGTAGGATTATTAGCCCGTTATCATTTCATCACCGCTGCGAGAGAGTGAGTTTGAGTGTTACCGTCCCGTGACTTGATCCGAGTCTACACGGAAAGCCGATACCTGTGACTCACGGTCGGTTTCTTAACCGTGCCCGGTCCCACGTTTCCCTCGCTAAGGGACAATTGCGAGCTCGTCTAGAGTCCAAGGATCTCATTCCTAATTCGAGCCGAGTCTGTGGTCCGTCCCCTTCATCACCATCTCTATTACCTCCACCGTCATCCTCACCTCCCTCTCCATTACCACCATCATCTCTGCCATCACCTTTGCCCAAGCCTAAGCAAGCCACGCCTTCACCTTTGCCTTTGCCGCCTACACCCGAGCCTATCATTGCCACATTACCTTTACAGCCACTTGACACCACCATTCCTGCTGGAGCCTCCGTGCCTTCTGAGCCTTCACCTACGCCTTCCGAGCCCATTCCCTCCACTTCTCCATTCACGTCCACCCCACAGAGCGGGTGTGCATTACCTCTGGTGCCCCTTGGGTCTGGTCCCCGGGGAGATGATGAGCCAAGTCAGGACAACTCAGTGCGAGTTCTGCATTTCAAGCTTCAAGATTTTATCTGTCGCATGCTGATCCGCGTCCTGGTCCCTTACTATTTTGGAGATGATGTGCATGTACTCTGGATGACAGTTGCTAAGAAGAGTTCCCTTGCATTGATGCCAGTTTCTTCAAGAGCGAGACATGTGGCAATCTCATTGCTCACCGGGAAGTTCACCATTGATGCTGTTATTATTTCTCGCTCCGTTGCTGTTCAGTTCACTGGTCAGGAGGGGTTCACCACCCGGATCATGCTAACTCATACGGCTGCCAAGAGTTTGTGGAATTCTATATTCAAGGGGCAATTGGACGTACCTTCTGCACTCTCGAAGGACATTCTGCACATCTTATGTAATCTCCCTCGGTTCATTAGCAAGCCGGCCACGTCAACGCCGTGCATTGATATCCCTCAGTTCTGTCCTTTGCTTCTATCAAGAGAGCGGTGTTTCAAAGTTGATCGTCGTGTGGAGTTGCCGAACCTCGTGCTTCTAGTGCCAAGTAACAAGACTCCATGGTTTCATGTTGTTTATCATTCTGAGGAGTTACCTGCTCAAGGATGTCCAACTGTTGTTAGCACCGGGTGTCTAGGGGCAACCGCCCTGGTAAGGCTGCATGTTCATAGCCGGGCCAGGCCGTATGCTAGATGGGCTTGCTATTTGCGAAGATATTGCAAGGCAAGATGCCCAAGGATTTGAGCCCGCGCCAGGCGGGTCCATTTGTTGGCACTCAAAATATGATCCTTCGGCGACCAAGCCGCAAAGACGAGCGATACGGCCCACTGAAGCACAGAAGCCGATGAAGATCAACTTATCAAAGACTCCTCAAGTTGATGGAGCCCCTAAGTCACCTTGAAATGAGCACCGGGGGGCTTTACCTCAGGAGAGTCGGAATGAACCCACAACCAACCGGCAGCGCGATCAAGCCTGCCCAATGATCCGGCATCGACCTCGTCATGCCGCTACCCCACATCCGTCACCCGACCAAGGACGACGGTCTACCCAATGGCTCTTCTAAGGAGGACAAACGTCCTCGGCCGTCCACAATAAGGGGCCGAAGGTTCTATCAGCAGAGGGCCCCGATCACCCGACATGGGTTCGGCCCCTCGTCATAATGGGCCCATTAGTGGCCAATTGATCGCCATTCAAGGCGGAATCATCCGGGATGCGACACCGTCCCGCAAGGAAGCCTCGAGCACGAGTCCGTCTCGACCAGAAGCACAGATCACAGTGTCGAAGGCCGTGCCAGCAGGATACCCGTATGCTCGGGCCAGACACACACGGAGGTCTGATCAAGGCCGTTCGTCATATCGAGAGCCCCCTTGACATCACGTCAAGGTTTTTCAAAGGCCAGGGCGATAGGAGTAGTCAATGGAAGCTTATGGAATCATCTCCGGACCCATCGGCCGAGCTGCGCCAAGCAAACAAGTTAAAACGGCACGTGAAGGAATGTCGGCGCCCCTTAATACGGCGCCATCAAACCGGCGCGCCAATTCCATCCCGTCTGCGTCCCGGCGCCATCAAGTCCGGCGCGCCCCTTCCCAGGGCGCCGGATTAACACAAGGCTACATATAGCCTACCTTCGAAAGAAAAAAAAGAAAAAAAGTGAGAGAGCCAGAAAGAGGGCAGGAGGGCAGAGAAGAAAAAAAAAGAAAAGAGAGCCAATCGTAGAGGAAGGCCCTGTTCGTCCGAGGAAAAGCTTGGGGGATAAGTAAGGTTCTCTACGCAGGTCCCTCGCCGTCGTTTTCCTCGCCTGGTACTCGGAATACCGCCGGAGGCGGAGAAGAGAAGCCAAGGATCCGATATTTCATTCGAAAGGAAGGGTCTAGGTGGGTCTCCGTGTTTCTTCCGGTTGAGCCCCTCCCCCATTCTTCTTTGATTTTCTTCCCCTGATACAATGTAAGTGAGGAAGGGGAGGGGCGATGATACGAGCCTGACCTCCCCTTCTCTCACCATGTCCTTTGCCCTTTTTGCTTCGTCTGTAATCGTTTTCTTCATGAATGCAAACGGCGGCCGAGTGACAACGCCGGCGCCGGAATCTATATTCTCTGCATATATGTATGCCTGTGTTGTTCACGGGATGAATGAAGAGCTATTGTGATTGTTGTCGTATCTCTCCCTCTTGCTCTCTAACCCTCCTTCGAGCGTGCATTGGATGGTTTCCCCGATATATATATACTCTCGTATAGCCGGTTTCTCCGACGTTGGATATACCTTCGGGCTATATGAATCATTCGTTCCCCCTCCCCCGGGTTCTCTTTCTTTCGATTCTGATGCAATGGCCAGGCTCGGCATTGAATACTCCATGGGCTCTGCGATCGGAGATGTACTTGTGTGCATATCTCTGTCTGTCTCCGCCAAGGGAAGAAGACCCTTCACCATCCCCTTTGTGCTCTGCTTCATAGGCCAGAGGGGCGGGGAAGAGTCCTTGGATTGTTCCCGGTTATTCAATGGCGAGCCCCATGTCGATTTGCTTTCAAATATCATACATATGTATACATATCCGTGCCCCGGGCTATGTGGTAATCACATGTCATGCTGCTGTTGATAAGTCTCCATTTCTTATGATAATACATCGCATAAACACCATTTTATGTGCATATAATTAGGTAATTATGCATATTTCATAATTAACCTCAACTCCGCATTTAAATTGGAGCTTTCACGTAAATTGATTAATTTGATAATTTTATCTAATAGTTTGAAGTTGAGGGCCATGAGCATTAATTCTCCATTGCATAACTATGAGCATTTGATATTGATGTGCACATTGTGATAATTTTTATGGACTAAAGTGTAATTGTGTGTGTGTAGGACACCGAAGGTAATTACAAAACAAGCTGGGGACAAAAGGGTCATCACCATTTTGACCAAGTCAAATAAAGAATTCAAAATATTTTATTTAGAGGGAAATGAATGTTCAAAATTTCAAATTCAAAGTTTGAAAAGGAAGAATCCAAAGTTTAAGTTTGAAAAGGAGGAAAATGACATTCAAAGTTTGAAATAAAGGAGAGACATGATGAGCCTTGGGAAATGGGGTGCCTAAAGTCTAAGAAAGGGGGTGCCCACCTACTTTTTCTCTTCCCCATGCATCATATTCCACTTGAATCTCAGCCATCCATCTCCTTTTGATACAATCTCCACCCTCCATCTACCTAACTTTTCTTATAAATAGCCCATGACAAGGAGGAGAAGGGGAGTTCTTCTTTTGGCAATTTCTCTCCCAACCTTAGGCCTCCGAGTTCTCCCTTGTAAGTTCGTTTTCAGCTCATGCACTCTTCATCAAAGTTCTTTGTTTTTAAGTTCTCTACAACTTCTTCTTCTGGAGCATCTTATAGTTCCTTCTAGTTTTCAAGCTATGTCGTGTTTTTCACTGTGTTGTCCTGTTCATCTGTGAACCAGTGTTTCTCTTTGTTCTTCCCATTGTTTCTCACCCTTATAGTCATTTTTTCCTCTTGCTTTCTTCATAAAAGTTCTTTGTTTTTAAAAGATCTTCAACTTCTTATTCTACGTCATCTTCTAATGCTTTCTGGTTTGAAAGTTATTTCTCATTTTTCAACTTGATGTCCTATAATTTCACTGTTCATCCGAGGTTCTAGCTTTTGTTATTTCTCAGTTTTGAAGCTTTTCCACTCTTCTTTTCTCTCTGAGTTCTTCATCAAAGTTCTTCCTCTTATGTAGATCTAGATTTTCTTCTTCTATCACTTCCTCCAATTCTTCTTTGTTTACGAGTTATATTTATTTTCTCACTATTTTACTCTCCCATCTTATTCTTTCTTCATCTCCACACAAACCCTTCCACATTTCTCTCTATATTTCTCTCCAAAGTTTATCCTCCACAACTCCCCTTTCATGGCGGCGTGCACATCAAGACGGGCGACGTTCCAAGGCTCGTGACGTGGACGGCGACGGCTTCTTCATCCACCTCTTTCCACGGTGATCTCTTTCAAGGAGGAGCGATCCTCTCCAAGGCTCAGCGAGGAGGAGACGACGGCGTCATCACCATTGCTACTACCATCTTCACACCTTAGGCTCCTCTTTTTGTTATTGCTTTAGTTTTATTTCACTTCATTGTAATCTCATTGTGTCATTAGTGTAAACTTGTTTCACATTTCATGTACTCTTTCTTTTAAGTTAATGAAAGTTGTTCTCTTGATCTAGTTCTTGATCTTCTTCCATCTCTACCCCCTTCTTCTATCTCTTCTTTTCACTTCATGCAATTAATTTCTATAGCATAGGCGCATAATCATAGGTGTTTTTAATTAAGTGTTTGGTTTGTTCTTCATTTCACTATTTTCTTTAAACAAAATAAAATCACAAGTGTTTTCTAAAGGACTCCAAGGTTTTTAACTTTAAAAATCTCTTCTTCCCTGTGGATTCGACCCTTCTCGCCACATTATTACGTCTTACCTTCATCTAGTGCGAGTTGAAAATTTTAAGATTGATACACATGTTTTAAACGACGAACTTTCACGTTATCAATTTTTTGCGCCGTTGTCGGGGAGGAATGGTGATTTTTGACTTAAGAACTTTGTTTTCCTTATGTATATAGTGTAATAATAAAGTTCTCTTTTCTTATTTTTATAGGAAAAAAGAAAAAAAAAGGAAGCAACTTGAAAATTCAAAAAAATTCAGAGGTAAGTCTCCACCTTTTCCTTAGTCTTTTTGTCATTCATTTTGAAAAAAAAAAGAACGGGGGAACGCTTTTCAAGTAAGTATCCAAACTTTTCCTCCTTCATTTTAATTTCATTTCTCTACATTTTATATCTTGTGGTTAGATAGGTTCACTAAATAAAAATATTAAAAAAAAATATCACTTGAACTTCAATAAAAATCTTTATTGCAAGAGTAGAAATCACACTTTCATGTTCTAAGTCATGCATCATTTAGGATAGAAGCTCTTTTTCTTTATTATCTAATTGTTGTTAATTACATTGTTAAGATTACATGAGGCAAGGTGAGTACTCTAACTTTTCCAAAAGCATGCTCATGCATTTTCATGCTTGCATAGAACCCCTTGTTTGAACTTGCTTTGTTGCATATCATTTCAAAATATCTTAAGGGCAACACCCATAAGCAAGATAAGGTGGGGATTTCATCACCCTTCCTTAGCCCACAAATCATAATTCTCTTGCATCTTTGCATCACCTAGACCTCAAATAAAATTCAGTAGATAGTGGCCCTAAGTTCACACTGTGGTTCTTGTGTTATTTGAGCTTACCCTCTTATGAAAACCGGTGCCTAAGGTAAAACGGTCGGACGGCAAACACCTTAAGCGGGATAGTGATTTGGCATAATTAGGTCCCTACGAAAGTAGGGGGAACCTCCCACTAGCCCACCCCTTACCTGGCCGGTGGAAATATTGAGGGTGAACTTAAGTTACACGTTAGCCATTTTGTGAAACCCAATTTGTAAGTCTAGGTCACATCTAGGGCATTAAGTAATTTGTGTGACAACTTGTTTGTGTTTGCATAAAAAAAATAAAATAAAAATAAAAACAAAAAATATCATCTTCTCTCTCTTCGTCTTAGTTTGAGTAAAACAAAACAAAATAAATAAAATAAAATAAAAATTATCACAATTTTTTTCCCATCTCTCATCTTTAACCTTGGTTTATGCAAGGGAGAAGATCTCAACACCGCGACTTAGTTGAGCCCATTAGTGAGATTGAGCGATTCATTTTTAATCCGGCTCAAAATCAAACCCAACCTATGGGTGAACAACACCAATTAGGGGTGCCCAAACAGATGAAGGAATATTTCATTCCTTCGAATTATCAGCCATCCACTTGTATCCAACTGCCTAATGTCCCTTCTTTGCACTATGAGATCAAATCTAGCACCATTCAGATGCTCCCATCCTTTTATGGGAAGACCAATGAAGATCCCTATAAACATCTGGATGAATTTCTAGAAATTTGTTCCACTGTGAAAATTCAAAATTTCACAGATGATGCTCTCCGCTTGACCTTATTCTCTTTCTCACTTAAGGACAAAGCTAAATACTGGCTAGGGACCTTAGGGAAACCTATTGGCACATGGGCAGATATGCAGCATGAGTTCTTAAGAAGTTTTACCCCATCGGTAGAACCAACACCATGAGACGTGCAATCACAGGATTCGCGCAACTCCCAAATGAACAAATACATGAATCATGGGAGAGATTAAAGGAACTCCTCAGAAAATACCCACATCATGGGCTCTCCAAATGGCAAATAGTGCAAGCTTTCTATGAGGGCCTAGATGATCAAGTTAGGCAGATTGTGGATGCATCATGTGGTGGGGCCTTTATGAGCAAGAGTGAGGAGGAGGCCTATGCCTTATTTGAAATGTTGAGCAAGAATTCAATCAACCATGCTTCCTTATCCTCATATGAGAGAACCATTGGGCCCTCTAAACGGGCCGGGATGTATCGGGTGGAACCTGAAGCTAGGGTGGATGTAAATTTCATCCATTAAAAATTGACAAGGTGGACATCATGGCCCAAAAGCTAGAACATGTTGATATGCTAGCTCACAAGTTAGACCAGCTCCTGGCTCAAAACAAACAATAAACCACCATCTTACCTACGTCCAACTCATACTCGGACCCAACACACCATGAGGTGTGTGCTTTATGTGCTAGCCCGGACCATCATGTGTCCGATTGCCCAACAGCAGCCCAGTTACCACCTTTTATACAGGAGCAAGTCCAAGCAGCCCAGGGATTCTCTAAGCCCAACTATGACCCATTTTCTAACACCTATAATGCGGGTTGGAGGAATCACCCCAATTTCAATTGGAGAAATCAACAATCTCCCAATCAGCCCACCATCCCCTCTGCGTCTCAAACTCACAAACCACCCATCCAACACCAATTTCAAGCACAACAACCATTCCAAGGAAATGCTTATGGTCGGGGACCGCAAGCCCAACAACCACTTCCCCGATTTAACCAGGGTCAGGTCCCATACCAACCTCCTCAGCCCAATTACGGGCAATCTTTCAATTCCCACCAAATCTATCAACCTCCTCCGCAACACCACCAGGACTCCCAAACTGATGATAGATTACATCAGTTACAACAACTAATTCTGGCCCAAAATCAATCCTTCCAACAAACTATTCAAGCCCAAAGTCAATCTTTCCAACAGACCCTCCAAGCCCACCAGCAAACCATCTCTAAGTTGGAGACTCAATTGGGCCAATTGGATGAAGCCATCATGAGAAGGGAAGTGGGCCAATTGCCAAGTCAGCCCATTGCCAACCCACGAAATAATCCTCCGGGCTTCCCACAACTGAGCTTCCCCATTAACCAGCCAATTCCTCCTCTCCTCCAGCACCCATCAGGCCAAATACCACAAAAATGCCCACAACTCAAAATGCAAAAGCAATTTCGACCTTAAGAAGTGGTAAAGTCCTCAAAGATCCTCAAGGGTCCACTCCTAGTTCATCAGTCCAGGCCCCTGACATATCTTTTGATAGTGAGGAGGAGCCCAGCCAGGAAGAGGATGTCAAGGGAAAGAGGAAAATAGAGGAAGAGCCCAGCACTTACCAACCTACAGTGCCATTTCCCAATGCCTTAAAGCCCAAAAAGAAACAACCAGCCCATAATGAGGAGATGATGGAGCTCTTCAAACAAGTACACATCAACATCCCTCTCCTCGATGCCATCAAACATGTCCCGGCCTATGCTAGATTCTTAAAAGAAATGTGCACTCCTAGGCGGGACCCACGAGTGACCCCGAAAAGGTTCGACTCTCGGAGAATGTTAGTGCTGTGGTCCTCAACCAACTTCCAAGAAAGTTAAAAGATCCTGGAGCACCCCTTATCTCTTGCAACATTGGGGGTGTGACATTTGATAAGGCTCTCCTTGATTTAGGAGCTAGTGTGAATTTACTCCCTACCTCCATCTATGAGCAGTTTGACATCGGTGAGCTCAAGCCTACTCCCATTATTCTCCAGCTCGCCGATAGATCAATCAAGACTCCAAAGGGCCTTATTGAGGATGTCATTGTTAAAGTGAATGAGTGCTACTTCCCTGCTGACTTTCTTATTTTGGACATGGTTTCTCCCTAAGAAATCAAGCATACTCCTATCATTTTGGGTAGACCATTTTTAGCCACAGCTAGGGCTAATATAGACTGTGCTTCAGGAATTATGGACATATCTTTTGGGGACCAGAAAGTCAGCATCAACATTTTTAAGGCATCAAAATTTCATGATCAAAAAGGAGATTGCTATGCTGTTGACACCATTGAGGAATTATTGGAGATTGAAAGGGACAGTAGGACTGGAATGAGAGAGGAAGTTGACATCTTGTCAACTCAACTTAGGACATGGCCCCCAGTTGAACATTTGCCTCAGCTTGAATCTGAACCAGCTCTGCCCTCTTTGCAATCCCCTCCTCAGGTTGAACTAAAACCATTGCCAGCCTCCCTTAAGTATGCATTCCTAGGCCCAGACCAAACCTTGCTAGTCATCATAGCAAGTGACCTTGAACCTAACCATGAGGAGAAACTAGTTGAGGTCCTTAAATCTCATAAGGGGGCTATAGGTTGGTCTGTCGCTGATCTTAAAGGGATTAGTCCATCCATTTGTCAGCACCATATTTATATGGAGGAGAATGTAAAACCGAGTATAGACATGCAGAGGAGATTAAATCCACACATGAAGGAGGTGGTCAAAAATGAGGTGGTCAAGTGGTTAGATGTCGGAATCATCTACCCAATTTCTGATAGTCAGTGGGTCAGTCCAACACAAATAGTCCCAAAGAAATCAAGACTGACTGTGATCACCAATGATCAAGAGGAGTTGATACCTACTAGGTTGACCACGGGATGGAGGGTCTGCATTGATTATAGGAAGCTCAACTCCATGACAAAGAAGGACCATTTTTCCCTCCCATTCATTGACCAAATTTTGGAAAAATTAGCAGGGCAAAAATACTTCTATTTTCTGGATGGGTATTCTGGATACAATTAGGTGGCTATCTACCCAGAGGATCAGGAAAAAACCACATTTACCTGTCCCTACGGAACCTTTGCTTTTCGAAGAATGCCCTTTGGACGATGTAATGCTCCCGCCACATTTCAAAGATGCATGTTAGCTATTTTTTCTTATATGGTGGGTAACTTTTTAGAGGTTTTCATGGATGATTTCTCCATTTTTGGGGACACATTTGATTCTTTTCTAGACCACTTAGCCAAAGTCATGAAGAGATGCATAGACACTAATCTTGTCCTCAATTGGGAAAAGAGTCATTTCATGGTTAAAGAGGGCATCGTTCTGGGACATATAGTGTCAGCAAGAGGGATTGAGGTGGATAAAGCCAAGGTTGAGTTTATTTCCAAACTACCACCACCCATCTCAGTGAAACAAATCCGTTCCTTTTTAGGTCATGCCGACTTTTATCGCCAGTTTATTCAAGATTTCTCCAAAGTTGCTAGACCTCTCACTAATCTGTTGGCTAAGGAAGTCCCATTCCATCTTGACCAATCATGTCTTGAGGCTTTTGAATCATTGAAAATGGCATTGACCAATGCCCCAATCTTGCAAACTCCTAATTGGTCATTGCCTTTTGAAATTATGTGTGATGCCTCGGATTATGCTTTAGGTGCTGTTTTGGGGCAAAGGGTAGATAAAAAGCCTGTGGTGATTTACTATGCGAGTCGCACACTCGCTGATGCCCAACTTAGGTACACCACAACAGAAAAGGAGTTACTTGTTGTTGTCTTTGCCCTTGAAAAGTTTCGGTCCTATCTGCTAGGGGCCAAAGTCATTGTGTTCTCTGACCACTCAGCTCTCAGACACCTGTTGTCTAAAAAAGATGCCAAACCAAGGTTGATTAGATGGATCCTTTTATTACAAGAATTTAATTTGGAAATTCGGGATAAAAAAGGAAGTGAAAATGTTGTTACAGATCACTTGTCCCGAATTATCACATCAGACACCACACCCTTACAGGACTCATTTCCAGATGAACACCTCCTTAGTGTATCTCACATTCCACCCCCATGGTATGCACACATTGTCAATTACTTAGCCGTGAAAAAAATTCCTGAAGGTTGGTCCAAACAAGAAAAAGACCGCTTCTTTGCTAAGCTCAAATACTTCTTTTGGGAAGACCCTGAGCTATTCCATTTAGGACCAGACCAAATCATTCGGAGGTGTGTCCCTGAAGGTGAGCAACAAAGCATTCTGACATTTTGCCACACCTTAGCTTGTGGGGGGCATTTTTCAAGTAAGAAAACGGCAGCCAAAGTTTTGCAGAGTGGGTTCTACTGGCCCACAGTATTCAAAGATGCATTCGAATTTTGCAAATCTTGTGAGCGCTGTCAGGCTATGGGAAACATGTCACGTAGGGACATGATGCCTTTAAACCCTATCCTGGTTGTGGAAATTTTTGATGTATGGGGAATTGACTTCATGGGACCGTTTCCATCATCTTTTAGACATGAGTACATTTTGGTGGCGGTGGATTACGTGTCTAAGTGGATAGAAGCTATAGCCACAAGGACTAATGATCACAAAATTGTCATGAAATTTATTCGCAAGAACATTTTCTCTCGATTTGGGTGTCCGAGGGCTATCATTAGTGATGGAGGTTCACATTTCATCCACTCTCAATTCCGGACTTTGCTTCGGAAGTATGGGATAACACATAAGATTGCTACCCCCTATCATCCCCAGACTAGTGGCCAGGTGGAGGTTTCTAATAGGGAGATCAAGAACATTTTGTAAAAGTCTGTCCGGCCTGATAGGAAAGATTGGTCAGAAAGATTAGATGATGCTTTATGGGCCTATCGGACCGCCTACAAAACTCCCATTGGCATGTCCCCTTATAGGCTTATTTTTGGAAAGCCATGTCATTTGCCAGTCGAATTGGAACATAGGGCCTATTGGGCAATCAAACAATTCAATCTTGATTTAGCACATGCTAGTTCCCATAGAGCCCTTCAACTGAATGAGTTAGAGGAACTTCACAATGAAGCCTATGAGAACTCTAGGATTTATAAAGCCCAGATAAAAGCATTCCATGATAAACACATTTCACGCAAAATTTTTCAAATCAACCAAAAGGTCTGGCTTTTTAACTCTAGGCTGCGATTATTCCCCGGTAAATTGAAATCTCGATGGGATGGACCATATGTGGTAATTAAAATATTTGACCATGGTGCAGTAACAATTCTTGATCCTAAAACTGGTCAAACTTTCACTGTCAATGGTCAACATTTGAAACCTTACATTGAAAATCTTCCAATGCTGCAGGAGGACTCTCTCAGGCTGAGTGACTCATTGTGAGCTATATTGTGTCTGGCTGAAGACGTTAAGCTTAGCGCTTCTTGGGAGGCAACCTAATTATCCTGTCTCTTTTCAAAAAAAAAATTGATTGATTTTCTTCTTTTATCTAAGGAGCATGGAGCATGGAGCAATATTTCTTTGATGACGACATCTCTCTCTCAGGTCGTATCTATCCTTCCCTCTACTTTTTATGGCTTTATTTCATTTCTATATCTTACTCATGCCATTAGGGACAATGTCACCTAAGTTGGGGGGTAGCTTGAGCTCGAATTTCCTCAAAATAATTGCAACCTTTCATCACACCTCTAACACGTGTTTCATGTTCATATTTCATGATGAGAAACTTTTCTTAGAATGATAGGACTTAGAGTCTTACATGTGAAAGTTACAAATTAAAGGGATGAATTAATTGGTTATGTCTTTAGCCTTTTCCTCAGAATACACCTGAAAATTCTATTGAACTTGCACACAATTGCACAATAACAAGATCGGTGGATGACAAACATTAGGATGATGGGAATTTTACTTGACACTTAGGTGGTGATGAATATTATGCCCATTCGTTGAACATAATCGTGAGGAAAAAGCTACCTGCCAAAAAAAATACACATGGAAAATGCCCCTGAACTTAGTAACCGGGCCTGCTTCTCCTAAGGCAAGAGTTGAGGTTCGCGTCAAACGGCGAAGGGATGTGCAGCACCGTGTGTCAAAAAAAAAAAGAAAAAAAAAAGAAGTATAAACTGGCAGAGTGAAGCTACCTGTAATTCGAGAAGCTCAATTCAAGAGGTGGGCAGAATTGAAAATCATCTTTAAGTGAAAGGTAGAAGACTCATTCATCTAGATTGTTTGGAAGTCACTAGTCAAGTTATATCACTCATACACAAAGAGATATTTAATTTTGAGTGTATCCTGAGGAAAGGTCTAAACACATGGACTGATGAAATTTATACCAAATGCATTCTACTTGAACTTGTAATACTCCAAAGTCTAAATCATTATGCATAATGTTCTTGCCATGATCTGTGACACATGAGTGTTTGCTAGTCCTAATTTTATAATTGTTTACATTGTTAAGGGACTAGCAATGTTCAAGTTAGGGGGTGTGATAAGTCTCCATTTCTTATGATAATACATCGCATAAACACCATTTTATGTGCATATAATTAGGTAATTATGCATATTTCATAATTAACCTCAACTCCGCATTTAAATTTGAGCTTTCACGTAAATTGATTAATTTGATAATTTTGTCTAATAATTTGAAGTTGACGGCCATGAGCATTAATTCTCCATTGCATAACTATGAGCATTTGAGATTGATGTGCACATTGTGGTAATTTTTATGGACTAAAGTGTAATTGTGTGTGTGTAGGACACCGAAGGTAATTACAAAAGAAGCCGGGGACAAAAGGGTCATCACCATTTTGACCAAGTCAAATAAAGAATTCAAAATATTTTAGTTGGAGGGAAAGGAATGTTCAAAATTTCGAATTCAAAGTTTGAAAAGGAAGAATCCAAAGTTTAAGTTTGAAAAGGAGGAAAAGGACATTCAAAGTTTGAAATAAAGGAGAGACATGATGAGCCTTGGGAAATGGAGTGCCTAAAGTCTAAGAAAGGGGGTGCCCACCTACTTTTTCTCTTTCCCATGCATCATATTCCACTTGAATCTCAGCCATCCATCTCCTTTTGATACAATCTCCACCCTCCATCTACCTAACTTTTCCTATAAATAGCCCATGACAAGGAGGAGAAGGGGAGTTCTTCTTTTGGCAATTTCTCTCCCAACCTTAGGCCTCCGAGTTCTCCCTTGTAAGTTCGTTTTCAGCTCATGTACTCTTCATCAAAGTTCTTTGTTTTTAAGTTCTCTACAACTTCTTCGTTTGGAGCATCTTCTAGTTCCTTCTAGTTTTCAAGCTATGTCATATTTTTCACTGTGTTGTCCTGTTCATCTGTGAACCAGTGTTTCTCTTTGTTCTTCCCATTGTTTCTCACCCTTATAGTCATTTTCTCCTCTTGCTTTCTTCATAAAAGTTCTTTGTTTTTAAAAGATCTTCAACTTCTTCTTCTACGCCATCTTCTAATTCTTTCTGGTGTGAAAGTTATTTCTCATTTTTTAACTTGCTGTCCTATAATTTCACTGTTCATCCGAGGTTCTAGCTTTTGTTATTTCTCATTTTTGAAGCTTTTCCACTCTTCTTTTCTCTCTGAGTTCTTCATCAAAGTTCTTCCTCTTATGTAGATCTAGATTTTCTTCTTCTATCACTTCTTCCAATTCTTCTTTTTTTACGAGTTATATTTATTTTATCACTATTTTACTCTCCCATCTTCTTCTTTCTTCATCTCCACACAAACCCTTCCACATTTCTCTCTATATTTCTCTCCAAAGTTTATCCTCCACAACTCCCCTTTCATGGCGGCGTGCACATCAAGACGGGTGACGTTCCAAGGCTGTGACGTGGACGGCGACGGCTTCTTCATCCACCTCTTTCCACGGTGATCTCTTTCAAGGCGGAGCGATCCTCTCCAAGGCTCGGCGAGGAGGAGACGACGGCGTCATCACCATTGCTACTACCATCTTCACACCTTAGGCTCCTCTTTTTGTTATTGCTTTATTTTTATTTCACTTCATTGTAATCTCATTGTGTCATTAGTGTAAACTTGTTTCACATTTCATGTACTCTTTCTTTTAAGTTAATGAAAGTTGTTCTCTTAATCTAGTTCTTGATCTTCTTCCATCTCTACCCCCTTCTTCTATCTCTTCTTTTCACTTCATGCAATTAATTTCTATAGCTTATGCGCATAATCATAGGTGTTTTTAATTAAGTGTTTAGTTTGTTCTTCATTTCACTATTTTCTTTAAACAAAACAAAATCACAAGTGTTTTCTAAAGGACTCCAAGGTTTTTAACTTTAAAAATCTCTTCTTCCCTGTGGATTCGACCCTTCTCGCCACATTATTACGTCTTACCTTCATCTAGTGCGAGTTGGAAATTTTAAGATTGATACGCATGTTTTGAACGATGAACTTTCGCGTTATCAGCTGTTGACCTGCTCAGCCCGTGGGGCTTCATCGTTTTAATATGTTTCTAAGCAATTCATTTGTCCATCTGCCGCCGTCAAACGATGTCTCACACTGCTTCCCTCCGTGTCGCTTACATCTTAACGGGAGTATGCTCTGTAGCATCACTCCAGCATCCGGGGAGGGGGACATTCCCCAAATCTTCTCCATCAATCATTTGGCCGATAGAGGGCTCGTCCACCGATGACGACTGTCCCTGCGGACTATTGGGTGTACAGCAATGGGGCCAAGCCCTACAGTTCAAAACCTACAGTCCTTAATGGACTTAGTAGTGGCCGTGGGTTGTGTTCCCCTCGTAGGCTAGCCCTCGGGGATTCCTTCTCTATATCGGTCGTCTCGATTCTGGTGTTGTGACGACTCGGGTCGCGTGCCCCTCGTAGGCTAGCCCTCGGGATTTTCGCTCCCATATCGAGTCGCCTCATGCACTCACTGATGCCCACAGACTCGGTGCCCCTAGCAGGCTAGGCCTCGGGGTTTCCTCTCTGATCGGGTTTTTGCCGGCCGCCGTCGCGCCACCTGGCCCTTAGGGGTTGCTCCACTACGTGAGTACTCCCCGCTTCTCCCCAATAAATCCTCCGGGACGGGGACATGCTGCCGAAATTCCGGTTTGAACGAGTCTAAACTCGGAACAATCGCCGCGCTCGAGTATGAACCTCGCGCTGGCCCGTGACTTGACTTTTGGATGGCTTGGGACTGATCCATTGAATAATCAACTCGATCAATATTCAAAATCTTCTAAAATATTTTAATAAATCCATGAATAAACCAACGAAACCCTTTTTTTACGAAATTGGGATGAATCGGCGCTGTTCATACACGGCGCGCCTTAAAACGGCGCGCCCTTCCCGGCGCGCCCCAATCAGGCCGCGCCCTTCCCGGCGCGCCCCAATCAAGCCGCGCCGATTTAATATAAATTCATTTTCATTTACCTACGGTTTCTGGCGCCGTTTTAAACCATTTACTTACGTTTCAGGGCGCTGTTTCAAGCATTTTAACCCCTTTCTTCGCAAGCGCTGCACCGGTTTCACGCTGAATCATGTCATTGTGTCAATAAACTGAATAAATTAGCTTGTTCAAGCTCGAATTGGTATGCTTCGAATCTGGACCATCATGCCTTGGCCCAAACATTCACATCGCATTAATGCCTGCCTAAATGTGCGCCCCTCCCTTGGTATATCAAATGACGTTGCTGAAAGGCCAGGTTATGCCTGATCGGAGGTCTCGTCATGCGTGAGGGTGGTCTTTGGGCTTAAGTCCTCCGCCATGTACCAGGGTCCACCCTAATAAATTGTGTGTAGTCAGTCATAGCCTCTTGCATGATCACTCGCATGCTCTGCATCCTTTATTCCGGCCTCGATAGCCTATCATCTCGGCAACTAATCAAAGGTGTTCCCTCCTCGTGGGGGATGTAATTAACGTCATAACCTTTATGGTATGGCGGACTGCTGGTCCCGACCGAACCTCACTTTCGCCCGATACGGGTCAGAATGAGCACATTATGAATTTGTCACTCATGTGACTGGCACACCCGCGTTGTCAATTGATCATTTGACTACCCGTTAGTCAGTTGGTCGATCGACCCGCGAAAGAAAGGAAAAGGTCGCAAACAAGTCTGGCACGCCCTGTGGGACCAGTGTCACCTTTCATCTCTTTGCCGGGATATTCGGGCTTCGAAGCCCTCTCAAAGGCTACTGATTATTGCTTCGTTTGTTTGTGCAGGTGAATCAATGACGATCAACGGGATAACTGGCGTTGACTTCGATCTTTCGATTGTCGCTGAACACGCGCAAGGGTACCTGGCGGTACCCATGGAATTCGGCAGCTTCCCTGCCGCTGTGGGCTTCCTCAACTTTTTGGGGTTAGCCTTTGTAGATATGCTGGAGGTCGAAGCCCCAGAACCTGTCAAGGAAGCTGTGGAAAAAATGGAGCCTCTGGGGGTTCCCTGCTGCAAAGACTTGTCTGAAAGTCCGGCCCTAGCCGCTAGCTGTCTGGTGCACCATGTCATACGTGGGACCCATCCCAATGTCATCAACAAACACCCTGGAGGACGCCAGCGTCGCCAGGCCCGCAAGAATGCTACTGTAATCACCGGAACTCTGTCTCAGTCTGGGAAATCTATGCTAGTTGGGGGTATGCGCGTCTTCCTCGATGGACGCACTGCATGGGTGACCCCGGACCGAGTCATCCCCAACATTCTTATCCACAATGCCTATCAGGCCCTCGCTGGAAGGAGGGCAGAAATAGAAGAAGCCGGCCACTATGGCCAAGGAAGCCCGGCACCCAGGCCGAGGAAGTTTAAATAGGTGTGGGTTCCCAAGCGGACCCGACCTGCCCACCAGCTAACACCCATCCGCCGTCGTCTTGTGAACGACGAGGCGGAAGTGAGAAGAGAAAGGGGCCTGCCCCCGAAGAAGGAAGAAGAGGTGGTTGCGGATCCTCCGCGCCACAGAAGTTTCCGGGCCGCGGCCCGTCAAGCCAACGTCCCTGCTGCGGGACGAAGATTCCAACAGCCGGCCGACAGAGCTCGGCTGGCCTATATCCCTCCTGCTGGAGGTCGACAATCACCCCCCGTCCTACATCAAGAACGGGGTCGAGAAGAGATGACCTGCTTGGTCAGAAATTATTTCCGAGGCTTAGGCAACCCCTCACTCGGACAACAGCGACTGATGCAGACAGTCGCCACTGAGGAAGATTACTGCCCATCAGCGGCAGATGAAGGAGATGTGGGAGATAGAATGATGGTGTCGTCAGTCGACGACAACGGATATAATGACGGCTTCGAAGTCGAAGCCGATGAAGCCTTCCTCGAGCGGGAAGAAAGAAGAAGAGTTTCTGTGTTCGAAAGGCTGACCTTTCCGCAGCAAGCCAGAAGGAGGGCCTATCAATGAAAGAGAAGGGTGCAGGTTTTCACCTGCAACATGGCTGGTATATCTAACCTATATGGGGAGCTTCCTGAAGACCCCCAAGAATTGGCTCAATTGGTCGTACGGCCGGGGCCAACTACCCGCAGAACAGAAGTAGCAAGAGAGCTTCTGATGATGGTTAAAGGGAAACATCCCCAGGTCTGTCCCCACTGGGATGACAAGGCCCTCGTCTTGACCGCTAATGTGGTGACGGCGGAAGAAGAAGAAGACGTCCTCCTCGACATCTTGCCCGAGGGTACGTCCGGGGAGACAACAGAGAGTATCCCCACCACCATAGACCCAACAGTTCTGATGCTACTACAAAAATATCAACGAGAGATAGACTCTCTGAAAAAGCAGCTGATGGAAAAAACTGAACATTCATCGGCTTCTAAACCACCCGAAGTCCAGGGTGAGTCATCTCGGGGAGCGGCTCGTCGTGACGACCCTCCACCGCTCTATACACTGTCCCAGCCGTCGGAGCCAAGCATGGCGATAGCACAACAGCGGCCGCCACAACCTCACGGCTGCTACCTTCGGTGCTCCCTCAGGTGCACCCGACACCCCCGCTGCTGCGTCCTCCACAGGCGACCACCCTGGCCACCCCATACTTGCAGCCGACGCACTTCTATCCAGAATCGGTTGATTCCACGGTCGTGAACCGGATGATGGTGGAGAGGATGATCGAGCTGAAGCTCGCAAAGAAAAGTGAAGGTGACTATGTCGCATTTGATGCCTATCGGGTGCCCTACCCGCAACACCATGCGGCTAAATGACTTCCCTCGGGGGTCAATAAGCCGCCTAAGTTTGACAAATTCAACGGGAAGGGATCCCCGAAAGAGCATATTGCATATTACATGACCATTATGGGTGATCTGGCCACCGACGAGTCATATTTACTGAAGTTCTTCGGGTCCTCGCTGACAGGGCTCGCATTTGAATGGTACTCTAGCCTCTCGGCCGGATCAATCAATGATTGGTCGGATATGCAGAGAAAGTTCAGAGAAAGATTCCATGTCACAGAGAGGGAGGTCACAGTGGCTGAACTCTACTCAACAAAACAAAGGGCAGATGAGACAACCCTTGATTACATCAAGAGGTGGAGGAACCTCGGAATGAGATGCAAGCGGCCCCCGCATCAGGAGGACGCGGTACAAATATGCAAACAAAACCTCAGGAGGGAGGTCCTGGAGAAGATGATTGGAATGGAAATACGGTCGTTCGACCGGCTGAATAATGTGGTGGCCGAAGTGGAGGCTTTCTTAGCCAAGCCTGTCCCGGCGTTAGCTGCCAGCACAGCCCAGAAAGGCAAGGCTGTGGAACGACGCCCCACACCTAAAGAAGCAAATGCGCTTGATATCAAGGCGTTCGAACAACAGAAGGAGAAAGGCAAGAAGGCGGCTCCCCCGCAGCCTGCAAAAGCTCCGGATGACAAAGAAGGTCCTTCGCTGAGGGACAAGATGAAGAAACCCTACTCCTTTCCAAAAGACAAGACCCGAGTCCTGTTCGACTGGGTAACAGAATACAGCATGGTCACTCTGCCTGAGCCAAGAAGACCGGAGGACCTGAAAAGAAAAGACAGTCCAAGATTCTGCCCCTGCCACCAGATGTTGGGACATCCAATCGAAGACTGTTATGTTTTCAAAGACATCATCGAAGGAAGGGTAAAGAAGAATGAAATAGAGCTGGGAGAGTACAAAGTAGACCCTCCTCAGCCACATGAAGCCCCTCTCAGGAGAGCAGCAATCAACATGATCTCCCTCTACCAGGCATTACCTGAGGAGATCTCTGAAGCAAGCACACGGAGCACCTACGAAATCCATTTCTTGGAGCCCGTGAAAGAACAGCGGGGGTGGCAGCAGATTCCTGTAAAGTACAAGAAGAAGAGGGCACCCCGCCCGAAAGAGGGGGCACATACCCGTGGTGTTACACCCCGGCCTGCTCCGCCAGTGGTAGCACCCGTATGGGTCACCCCACCTACAGCCATCAGAATACATACACCTAACAGGAGGAGACAGACTCCGCTGCCAGTAATCAAGGAAACCAATCCTGGGGTCCTTCGACTACAGCACCTGATTGAAGGGCTAGATGAATATGTGCAGCCCGAATTGAAACCTATGCTGGTACGGGACCATGCCCCATGGCAAGAGCTAGAACAACTCTCACTCAAACAGGTGGAGGAAGCTGAAGCAACACCCCCTGAAGAGGGCAGCCTGTTCTGGGGGCAGGCACCCGCAGAAACCAAAAAGAAGAGAAAGTAAAAGAAGAAGAAAAGAAAGGCTGCTGGGGCCAATAAAGCACAGGTTGTCTCCTGCAATACCCTATCAGCACTCTTCAACCTACCCGGAGAAGAGGAAGAAGAAGAAATTTGCTTCACACCCCATGCTGGGGGAGACAAGGCCGAGGCCACAACTGCTGCACATGCCACTCGGTCAGGCCGAAAATGGGGGCGCCAGCCACCACCCAACTACAACATCATGTTCAGAGGGGAGCAACCCTACAAGACACCTCCGCCGGAAGTTAAGGGAGTTCAAATCCCTCCTCCGTCAGGCCTATACAACAAGAGTGGGGGCAAGGCAGTCCCTTCATTCCTTGAATTTATGAAGATGTCAAAGGGGAAGCAGCCCTGTCAAGAGGCTAACCCTACACCCGGGGCCATTCACCCGCAGCCAGCGCAATCTACTGAGGATGCAAATGCAGATGGAGCTTGCCCTACAGCAGCTAATAAAGAAGACCCGACAGCCGGTGCCAGCCAAGAGGGTGCCGAGTCCGAGGAAGATGAAGCAGGTCCGTCTGGACCCACAAATCAAGACCTCCCCAAGCCCAGATGGGTCGAAGAGATGAAGCTCTCCAATGTCCGGGCCGGGAGCCGAATAATGAAGTTGCTCAAGAAGCTCCCCGCTCGATTTACGATCTGGGAAATTCTCTCTTTGAGTGAAGAAACTCGACAGGCGATCATCACCGCTCTGCAGACGCCTGCTCATTTTGAAGCCTGCATAGCCAAAGCTGTACCAGAAGCCAGTATGACCTTCTCTCCGGAAGACATGCTATTGCCTACTGCCAGCCACAACAGGCCGCTATACATGAAAGGGCACCTAAATGGAAGGGAGCTGAACAGAATACTGGTTGATCCCGGTGCAGCAGTCAACATTCTGCCTTACAGAATATACGAGAGGCACCATTTTAATGTGCATCTCAAGAAAGTCGGGGATATGCGTATCGCTGGCTTCAACCAAAAATGTGAGGTTTCAATGGGAGTGGCAGAGTTCACACTGACCCTGGCAGATTTCACTACAACGGTGCAGTTTCATATCATTGACTCTCGCACCTCCTACAAGGCGCTGCTCGGCCGCCCTTGGCTGCATGAAAATATGGTGGTACCCTCCACGCTCCACCAATGCATCAAATACAGCCTCCAGGGGAAGGAGGAGAGGATATTTACTGATATCCATCCATTCGAGGTGTTTGAATGTCACTTGGCGGACGCCAACCTATATACGGGGCCTCCTCGGAAGGTTTCTGAAGCTGAGGCCCCCGTAGGGGCGTCGAAGAATAGATCGGGTGACGGTTGGTATCCACCACCGCCGCGCGGATATGTCAAGCCGAAGGTAGTCTCCCACATTACAGCTTCTGGAGATGTTGGCAGGGTGACACCCCCAGCGTTGTACCCCAAGGCTAAGGAAGTGCAGATCGATCGACAGCACGATCGCATCGGAGTCCCGGCCGGCCTCACCAAGCCAGTCTCCGGCCTCAATGATCCCATTGTCGAACCTTTCAAGGCATGGGAGGTGACACAAGAAGATGGGCCCAGCAGCCTGTTCTATACGGCTGAAAAACATCCCACTCGGGAAGACACAGACTGCAGCCTCCTCGAAGATCTAAGCAACCCGCCGATTCCTGTTCAAGGCCTGGCATTTACAACTGATCGGATGGCCAAGATGTTTCTGAAGCAACACATTCCTCCCAATCAGTCTCAAAAGCGCAAAGAAGCTTTCCAGAAGATGTGGCATCCTGCAAATCTGGATAAGGAAATGAGACGTGTCTCTCAACATCCAGGGTTGGGCTTCACCCTGGAGGAATATTATTACAGTGGGCGGTACGAGGTGGATACTATCTCCGCCTTCTACCCTACTGAAGATAGCCCTCTGGGAGCAACCTTTGATGAGTATCCGGCGGAAGCCGAATATCTTGAACTGGCTCGGTTTGAAAATCAAGAAGTAGAAACCTCGGCCCCTTGCCGATGCTGGGAGCAGGTTCATCCTGAAGAAGCGGCCTTTCAAGCCGAATTTGATACGGCTAGCAGCAGCGAAGCCGAAGACAGTCAAAAAGCAGGAGTCTCTCCCTCCACAGGGGTCATACTAATGACAACTTCAACACCCTTTATGCCAATCAGGGAAGCCTTGGTCAACTCCAATCAAGGGGAGCCAGCTACCAAGAAAGAAAAAGCCACTTCTGCGGAAGATACAACTGTCCCAGAAGGCGAGACTTCCTCAACTTCTGCTGTAAAATCAGCATGCTATCCGAGCCTGGCAGTAAACAGTTACCAGCCCGCCGTGGCTGCAATCTCATCTGAAAATACTAAGGCTGCTCTCTCGCCCTTGGGAGCTGCAACGGCAATGGATTTATTAGTAGAACAATCCACCCAGCCGCTAGCACAAGAAACAAAGAAACCTCAAGAAGCTCTGGTAGTGTCTGACGAGGAAGTCGAAGTACTCGACCCTCAAGATGGTATTCCAGACTTCGTTGACCTCCAACCTGCACCTCCGGAAATAGAAGACGGAGGCCAGGCCACAATCGATGAACTGATGGAAGTCAACCTGGGAAATGAGAAGGACCCTAGGCCTACCTTCCTCAGCACCTAACTATCTCCAGAAGAACGGGAGCTGTACATCCAGCTACTGCTAGAATATCGGGATTGCTTCACCTGGACTTACAAAGAGATGCCAGGTCTAAGCCCCGCTGTCTCACAACATGTACTAACAACCAGCCCTGAGGCCGAACCGGTGAAGCAACCACCGCGGCGCATGTGGCCAGAGCTCATCACCCAAATTTGTGCTGAAGTCGACAAGCTCATTGACGTGGGATTTGTTGAAGAAAACCAGTACACCACGTGGCTGGCGAATATCATCCCCGTGAAAAAGAAGAATGGACAGATCCGAATATGTGTCGACTTTCGGGATCTAAATAAAGCCTGCCCCAAGGATGACTTTCCGGTGCCAATAATCGAGGTCATGATTGATGCTACAACCGGCCATGAGGCCCTATCATTCATCGATGGATCGTCCAGCTACAATCAGATTTGGATTGTGGAGCATGACCGAGTCCATACTGCTTTCCGTACCCCTAAAGGCATTTATCATTACAAGAGAATGCCGTTCGGACTGAAGAATGCTGGCGCAACCTATCAGCGCGTGATGACCAAAATCTTTGACGAGCTGCTCTACCACAAGGTCGAATGCTACATAGATGACTTGGTGGTTAAAACCAAAAGAAAAGAAGATCATCTGCAAGACCTCCGGATTGTTTTTCAGAGGCTGAGGCAGCATGAGCTGAAGATGAACCCTATAAAATGCGCGTTCGGAGTGTCGAGCGGAAAATTCTTAGGCTTCATCGTCCGATATCGGGGAATCGAGATAGACCCCATAAAGATCAAGGCAATTCAGGAGTTACCTCCGCCAAGGAACATCTCCGAGCTGAGATCACTACAGGGCCGCTTAGCTTATATCCGACGGTTCATTTCCAATTTGTCAGGGCGATGCCAGCCCTTCCACAAGCTAATGATGAAAGATGTCCCCTTTTATTGGGATGAAGATTGCCAGATGGCCTTTGACAAGCTGAAAGACTATCTGAAAACTCCTCCAGTGCTGGGCGCACCGGTGAAAGGACAACCATTGATACTGTATATAGCAGCTACACATAATTCTCTGGGGGCAATGCTGGCCCAGAATAATGAAGAAGGGAAAGAGCAAGCCCTCTATTATCTCAGTCAGAGACTGGTCAGAACTGAAGAGAAATATACTTATATTGAGAAGATCTGTCTGTCGCTGGTCTTCGCAGTTAAGAAGCTCCGACACTATATGTTGTCGCATGAAATCAGCTTGGTGTCCAAAGAGGATCCCCTGAAGTACATCATGTCTCAACCGGCACTCAAAGGCCGCCTGGGCAAATGGGCGGTAATCCTTATGGAGTTTGATATCTCCTACGTGCCGCGCAAGGCCGTCAAGGGCCAAGCTATTGCAGACTTCTTCGCTGAGCACCCAGGGCCCGGGGATTGCCCGTTGGAGCCGGAGCTTCCTGAAGATGAAACCCTAGAAGCCGTGCAAGTACAGCCCTCCCTATGGCAGCTATACTTTGATGGCGCTTCCAGAATTGACACCTCTGCCACCGGATCATCCAGGGTCAGAGCAGGAGCAGGCATAGTCTTGAAATCCCCAGAAGGAGAAGTGGTACATACATCCTGCTCCATAAACAAACAATGCACCAACAATGAAGCGGAATATGAAGCCCTGATAATCGGGTTGCAAATTGCTCTGTCCATGGGAATTCAAATGCTGGAAGCATTCGGAGACTCCATGCTAGTTATAAAACAGCTGGAAGGAGAGTTCGATGTACGAAAGCAAGAGCTCCTCCCCTATCACCAGTTGGCAACTCGCCTGATGTCAAGATTTTACTTCATCAGCATCAAGCACATCAATCGAGGCCGGAATGCTTAGGCAGACGTGTAATATCCCGGACCTTTTGGATCCTTCTTCGTGGGTCCCGGATCTGGTTTTCGGAGCGTCCGGCTCTGTTGTGTCCAAAATTTCGTTTCGGACATCTTTCGTGTTCGGATCGGCGTGATCCGGAGTCGTTTCGGAGGCCCGGAGGCGTTCCGCGGCTTTTCCGCGTGTGTTTTCCGATTCCCGGTGTGTGTTTCGGCTTTTCCTTCGGAAGCTCGCTGTGGGCGAACCGGGCAGTTCCCCCAGGCACGAGTGGTACCGTTGCGATCGGTGCATTCCGAGGATTCCGGAAATGTATTTTTCTATTTTTCGGTATTTTTCCGAAAATTTGGATTTTCTATAAAGCCTAATCCTTTTTCTTTTCTTTTTCCCTTTTCTCTTTCTTCTTCCTCTTCCTCTCTCTCGCGACCGTGAGCCTCCTCTCTCTCCCTCTCTCCCATTCGGACGCGGCGAGCCCCTCTCCGGCTACGGACGGCGGCGGGGCGACGGCGCGGACGCGTGGGCGGCGGTGAGACGATCTCGTGGGCGTGCGGCAAGCGTGGGGAGCGTGGGGAGTTCGTGAAGCTTCGAGCATTCTTCATGATTCGTGATCGATTCGGCGGAGCATTCGCTCCATTGAGGTAGGGTGACGTTCCTTAGCCTCATGCCGATCTTTTCCGTGATTTATAGGCCGCGGGGAGGCCGAGAGGGGATCGTTTGAGCGTTTTTGGGTTTTTCCATGATTTGGGGAGAGCTCGCCCGATCTATGGATTCAATGCATGGATTCGTGTTTTGAGGGCCTAGAATCATGCTAGGGGTCCCCATGGGTCTTCCCCTTTGTTTTCCCCCTCTCCTATGGAGGTATGGGGGCGTGGTTAGAATTTTTGGGCGTTTCTACCGTTTTCGGCCGCGGACTGAGGACGCGCTATACTCCAGTAGCGCATTCTTGGAGGTCGCGCTGCCCCGTCCGAGCGCGTTCATCGGAGAAGATGAACAGTTTGGCGGTTCGTGTCGCGCTATGGGGTCCTAGCGCGATCATCATTGTCGCGCTAGGAGGACCTAGCGCGATGGTCCTTGTCGCGCTAGGGTTCCCTAGCGCGATAGTCTGTGTCGCGCTATGGGGCCATAGCGCGACAACCCTTGTTGCGCTAGGGGACCCTAGCGCGACATGCCCTGTCGCGCTAGGTATCCCTAGCGTGATTTGGTTCGTTGTTGGGTGTTCCCCTTGGGCCGTGTGTGCGTCCCGGGCACCCCGTGGAGTTCCGTGACCGTGTCTTTGGTGTCCGGAAGTCCCGTTTGCCTCGGTCAGGCGTTTGACCGTGGGCAGTGCGTCTGTTTCTCTTCCGACCGTGGTTACCGTGCGACGGAGCTAGTACGTGGGGTGATTCCCACCCGTTGTCGGTTCGGACGTTGTTTTCCGTTGACTCGAGAGTCTACTCCTTCAGTGACCCTCCACTAGTCGTAGCCCACCAGTACGAGGTGCTGGTCTCACCTGGGAGTGGTGTACGGACACCCACCTTTCGAGACAGTTTGTGGACCGGTTACCGTAGGCCCCTCGTCGGTAGCCAGAGTCCGGCTACGGGGGAAAACCGGTCAGAGGACCAGACCTAGTGACGCAAGGTCTGTGTGTGCACACGTGGTTGGGGGCGGTTGGACCCACGTCGACGGGCGTGACCCCAGCTAGTTACTTGTTTGTGGTTACTTGTACGGTGTTTGCGCCTCGGGTAGGACCTACCACGTCAGGCGGTTCACCTGCGGTGCGGTGTAAGACGTCAGGGGACGCTACCGGCTGTGCTTCTAGTGGGTGGTACTCCTGTCGAGTACGGAGTGTCAGACTGTCAGTCGTGTGTTTCCGACCTTCGGGTTTTACGGTTCGACCGTTGATTTCGGTCTTCTCGTACCGTGGCACGTGTGTCGGTTTGCGTGCCGTAGGGTCTAGTTCTGTAGAGTGCAGGGCTTTCCTTTCCGAGGTACTTTCCTACCGCTAGAGTAGTGATTTCTCGTTTTACGAGGTAGGGTTCGAGTGATCCCTACTGAGTCTTGTTCCGAGACTCATTCCCTGCGTGTTTTCACCGTGTTTCAGGTGAGACGCCACCTTCGGGGAGCGCGTCAGGAGCGCAGCGTGGTGCGGGTGCCCAGAGGTAGTGCCAGAGGTCAGAGCCGGGGGATGCCCCGTGTAGCTGTACTTTTCTTTCTTGTCACTGTACTAGTCGTGGACTGTTCTTGCGGTTGTTGTTATTTTATTCTGGACCATGTAAATTGTTAATTTATTTCCTGCTTAAGGTTATAACCGTTTAATTTTTGCAATTATTTGTGATACTTGTGTAGTTTCCACACCATCCTTTTAACCCTTCCGAGTCTTCGGACTCGTGGGTGGCGGTACGAGTCTCGGGTTATCGGGCCTTCCCGGTAATCGGATTCTCGGGTCGTTACAAGACGCCCTCGCTAAACTGGCCAGCTCATTGGCGGTCCCGCCAGACACAAGCCTGAATATAACAGTGATCAACCGCCGACAGGTCCCCAGCGTAACAGGGGTCCTGGCCGACGAACAAGAAATGGAAGTAGCAGTCATCGTAGGGGTTCAGCAGCCCGATTGGCGAGAGCATCTCCTACGCTGGTTTCAACACCAGCAACTTCCAAAAGAAAAGGAACAGAGAATGAAGCTCCTGAGGATCAAGGATTCTTACGAGATGAGAAGCGGGACCTTGTTCTACATTATGGCAGATGCCCGAAGGAAAGTCCTACTCCGTTGCTTATCTTCAGCAGAAGCGGGACATGTGATACAGGAGGTCCATGCAGGATCAGCTGGAGCACACCAGGCTGGCCCGAAGATGAAAATTGAGATAAAGAAACTGGGTTACTATTGGCCCACTATATTTGATGATTGCTGCAAGTTTGCCAAAACTTGTCAGAAGTGTCAAGAACACGCTAATGTGGCAAGGAGACCTCCAGTGCCATTGCATCCCACCCTACCAAGCTGGCCGTTTGCTCAGTGGGGCACGGACGTAGTAGGGCCGCTACCAGCATCTTCATCAGGGTGTAGATACATCTTAGCAGCTACAGACTACTTCTCCAGATGGGCGGAGGCAGTAGCACTACGAGATGTGACGGGAGAACTAGTTGCAAGATTCTTCCGGCAGAATGTAATATTTCGGTTCGGGATCCCCAGCCGAATCATCTCTGATAATGGCAGTCATTTTAGGAACCAGAAGGTTTATCGGCTGGCCGACAAATACAAAATCGACTGGAGGACATCGTCCCCCTACAACCCTCAAGCCAATGGACTCGCATAAGCCTTTAACAAGACCTTATGCACACTGCTGGCAAAGACTGTCAAGTCTAATAAAAAGGATTGGGAAGAAAGGATGTACGAAGCACTTTGGGCCTATCGTACTGTCTACAAGACCCCAACCGGCTGTTCACCTTTCTCCCTCGTTTATGAGTCGAAAGCTGTAGTGCCCATTGAACTTGAAGTTCCTTCATTGCGAGTTGCCGTCCAGCACGGACTAGTCAGTGGTGAATAGGTCAATGTAGAAAGAAGATTGGAGGAGCTCGCTGAGCTCGAAGGAAAACGCCTCCGGGCACAGCAAAACATCCAACTCTACCAAGCTCGCATGGCCCGTGCTTTTGACAAGCTAGTCAAGGGTCGAGAATTCAAGAAAGGAGACCTGGTAATGGTCAAAAGAAAAGAAGTGATGGCCTCCAACCCCAAAGGGAAGCTGGTCGAAAATTGGGTCGGGCCGTATATCATCCGCCGAGTATATGAAGGGGGTGCCTACGTCCTTGTAGACCACAAAGGAGTCATTCAGTTCTCTCCCCTCAACGGAAAATATATTAAGCTGTATCATGCAGCGCAGCCGACATGTCCCGAGTGACCGGCCGGAGCTAACCTCTCCTTGGTCAGTGGCACTCCGCCCTGATCGAGCTACCTTCCCCTGGTTAGTGGCACTTCGCCCTAATCGAGCTATCCTTACCTTGGTCTGGTGGCATTCCGCCCTGATCGAGCTACCTCCCCTTGGTCTAGCGGCATTCCGCTCCGATCAGGCTACCCTTTCCTTGGTTAGTGGCATTTCGCCCTAATCGAGCTACCTTCTCCTGGTTAGTGGCATTTCGCCCTAATCGAGCTATCTTCCCCTTGGTTAGTGGCATTCTGCCATGATCGAGCTACCTCTCCTTGGTTTAGCGGCACTCCGCCCTAACCGAGCTACCTTTTTCCTTGGTTTAGTGGCACTCCGCCTTAACCGAGCTACCTTCTCCTGGTTAGTGGCATTCCGCCCTAACCGAGCTAGCTTCCTTGGTCTAGTGGCATTCTGCCCTGATCGAGCTACCTCTCCTTGGTTTAGCGGCACTCCGCCCTAACCAAGCTACCCTTTCCTGGGTTTAGTGGCACTTCGCCCTAACCAAGCTACCCTTTCCTGGGTTTAGTGGCACTCCGCCCTAACCGAGCTACTCTTCTCCTTGGTTTATTGGCACTCCGCCCTAACCGAGCTGCCCTCTCCTTGGTTTAGTGGCACTTCGCCCTAACCAAGCTACCTTCCGTGGTTTAGTGGCACTCCGCCCTAAACAAGCTACTCTTCTCTTTGGTTTAGTGGCACTCCGCCCTAACCGAGCTGCCCTTCTCCTTGGTTTAGTGGCACCCCGCCCTAACCGAGCTACCCTTCTCCTTGGTCCAATGGCATTCCGCCCTGACCGAGCTACCCTTCCCTTTGGTCCAGTGGCATTCCGCCCTGATGAAGTACCCTCTCCTTGGTCTAGTAGCATTCCGCCCTGATCAAGCTTCCAAAAGAATACGCCACACCGCCATTACGAGCCTTACGTTCGGATTGGCACGAAAGCCCTTCCTTGCGTTAGCATTATCTTCCCGCTAACGAATAAACTCGAGTCGGCTAAAGGCTTTGTGTTCTAGCTGGCATTCTCACATTGTTGCCACTACGGGCCATCCACTGTCGACCAGGAGTCGAACATTACACTTCGACCTGCCACCCTATACAAATAAAAAAAATGGGGTTAAAAATAGAGATACCCCGCCAGACTTGCTCCTATATTAGGACAAGTGCAAAAATGGCTATAGCCCAGCTGTGGCGAAAACCCGAAGGGGCGCTGCAGGCAAAATCGGGTACCCCGCCACGTGAAAACCCGAAAGGGCGTGTGGGCAAAAGCAGGAGGGGGTTGGCTTCGGCGAAAACCCGAAAGGGCGCTTAAGTCAGTAAAGTGGTAATTTCCAAATTCCTCTTCTGTTCGCCACCTGATGAAACTCCACAAGGGACAACCCTCAAAAGTCCCACCGGAAATCCTTGAATAAACCCATGTTCGACCCTCGTCATCATCGGCGAGATCGGGCGATCTCTACCCTTCACTTGGACCTTACGTCCCTGTTGATAATCCCATCTTTGCTTCGGCATGTGACCCATGCTGATGAATAAACCCATGGTCGACCGTCGTCATCATCGGCGAGATCGGTCGATCCCTACCCCTAAAACTTGGACTTTCCGTCCTTGCTAATAAACCCACCTTTGTTTCGGCAATAACCTATGCTGATTAATAAACATGTGTTTGACCCTCGTCATCATCGGCGAGATCGGTCGATCTTTACCCCTAACTCGGATCTTACATCCTTGTTAATAGACCATATCCTTCGCTTCGACATCTACCCAGTGTCGACGAACCGAAGCAGGATCCAATCCTCGTCATCATCGACAAGGCCAGCCAACATTTTCGTGGTCCAGTTCTTCTGCATCCCGAATTCAAAAAAAAAGAAAAAAAAGAAAGAAAGAAAAGAAAATGGGGTTAAAAATAGAGATACCCCGCCAGACTGGTTCCTATATCAGGACAAGTGCAAAAATGGCTATAACCCAGCTGTGGCGAAAACCCGAAAGGGCGTCGCAGGTAAAATCGGGTACCCCGCCGCGTGAAAACCCGAAAGGGCGCGCGGGCAAAAGCAAGAGGGGGCTGGCCTTGGTGAAAACCCGAAAGGGCACTTAGGTCAGTAATGTGAATAAAAATGAATGATGAATAGTGATGAACCATCCTCCGTCCGGAAGGCCATTTACAAGGCCGAGGCGGAACCTTCATCTGATATCCCACTTATACACCCTTTTCGACCCTTGTCACCATCGGCAAGACCGGTCGCTACCCTTTCTGGTCTTTTGTCATCATCGGCAAGACCGTCTACCCTTTCGACCCTTGTCACCATCGGCAAGACCGGTCGCTACCCTTTCCGGTCTTTTGTCATCATCGGCAAGACCGTCTACCCTTTTCGACCCTTGTCACCATCGGCAAGATCGGTTGCTACTCTACCCGGTCTTTTGTCATCATCGGCAAGACCGTCTACCCCTTCGACCCGTGTCACCATCGGCAAGATCGGTCGCTACCCTTTCCGGTCTTTTGTCATCATCGGCAAGACCGTCTACCCTTTCGACCCTTGTCACCATCTGCAAGACCGGTCGCTACCCTTTCCGGTCTTTTGTCATCATCGGCAAGACCGTCTACCCCTTCGACCCTTGTCACCATCGGCAAGAGCGGTCGCTACCCTTTCCGGTCTTTTGTCATCATCGGCAAGACCGTCTACCCTTTCGACCCTTGTCACCATCGGCAAGACCGGTCGCTACCCTTTCCGGTCTTTTGTCATCATCGGCAAGACCGTCTACCCTTTTCGACCCTTGTCACCATCGGCAAGATCGATCGCTGCCCTTTTTCGGTTCTTGTCACCATCGGCAGAGCCATCTACCCTTTCGACCCTCGCCACCATCGGCGAGTCCGGTCAACTACCCTCTAACCCGGGCATTCCACCCTCGTTAATCAACAAAGCATCATTGCATCAACACTTTGACACGTGTCGATGGTTGTAACACACCTTCCGTCATCATCAGCAAGGTTCATTAGGCACATCCGCCTATACTGCATGCTCCGGGAACGGCTGCACCGCGGTGGAGCGAACACCTCACCCCTTCCCTGAAGGCGTGAGCGCTCTCCTGCGCCACCAGCGCGTATCCCCGGGTTCGGACGATCGGCCAAAAAGAAAAGAGAAGGAAAAAGGAGAAGGAGTCGTGATTGAAGCGACAGACAAAGATGTTTTCATTAATAAGAATCGCCAGAGTACATCTGTGCCTGGGGCATCCCCAGGGATACATGAGTTCCGAAGGCAAAAAGAGGTAGAACTCCATGCGAGGAGAAAAGAAAAGCAAAGCTACGGCAAAGGACTCCGGAAGATATCTGCCAACTCCGAAAGGCCCAGCGAGGTGTACTGGGTCAATTCCTGCAAACGGGCCTCGGTGGCTGTCAGCTACAATAACCTCTCATCTAGCGAGGCAAGTTGTCCTTCGGCCAGGTCAGCTTCTTCCGTTGTCCGGACCTCTAGGCGCTCGCCTTCCTGCAGCTCAGCTTCAACCTTAGCCAGTTCCGCGCGCAACTCTTCTATCCGTGCCGTGAGGAGCAGCCGACGTTTTGAGATATCGCCGGCGACGTTTCTCAGCTGTCCCACGGTCACCCTCAATGAAGTGACGGCGATGTGGCAATCCGCCCTCTCCAGCTTCACAGCAGTCAGCTGATCAAAAACCTCTCGACTGAGGAACTCCCGCCTGTTGGCGTGCTTTAACAACATTACAACCCGCGGGGTCCAATCATCCATTGGGCAGCCGAATGCTAAAAGCGATCGGGAGAGATGATCTATCAAGCTTCTCAGCTGCATATAAGTCAGGCCCGGAGAAGCTAACATGGCCCGCTGGAGATTCTTCAGAGACTGCCACACCATGTCACCGGAGAATTGTAGGCCCAGTGGCGAAGTCTCAGGGAGTTGAAAGTCTACCCTGCTATCTACCTCGGCCCAGATGTCATCGGCCACCCCAAGGGATGTCGACGGCGTAGTCTGCACAACGCCTACACCCGGCCCGACTATTGCAGCTGCAGCAACTAAAGGCGCCTCCATAATGGCAACTTCCTTGCCTGCCCTTTGAGGTGAGGCTACAACAGCCGTATCGGCAACGGAAGGCGCTCGTTCCTCTTGAGCAGTCTCACCGGCTGCTAAAGGAGGAGAACCCTCTATGACCGACAAGGCTTTGATGACATCGGCCTCATCTGCAATAATTTCTCCCGCTTCTATGTCCGGAAGGCCACTTGGCGACGGCAATGATTCTGTGCCGACCACCAAGGCTTGAGCCCTTGCAACCTCGGTCGGAGCGCCGACTTTGGCAGTCACGCCGGGCTCCTTTGAGGCCGCTACAGCAACATAGGTCCGTGGAAGCCGTAGGGCAATGGGCCGCATAACAAGTGGGGAGGCTGACTGACCCATATCCACGTCTGGGAGGGGTATGCGGATCATTATAGCTGGCGGTACCACCTCAGCCTGCATTGCATATATATACATCAGCCAGCTGGCTTGAAAATAGAAGGAAGTGCCGTGGACAGGAGTCGGAACATTTCCTACCTCGACTGGCACTATATTTAGGCCTCCAAAAGTGGCCTCTGAAGACTCCAGTCCTCCCTCCGCAGCCGAATATGATGGCCCGCGCTCGGCCCCCAGTAGTCTTGGAGGGCTAAATGTTAAAATGTCGCTCTCGTAAGCTGAGGAAGCCCCGGCGTCCTCAGCCTCGGTGTCGACCATCGGGAACCCCTCGTCATCGCCGGAGCCGCCACCATAATCAACTTGTTCAGAGGAGGATGATTCTTCTGCCTATTCTCGGACCTCCGGCACCTGAGCAGGAACCGTGCTGCTAGGAGGAGGCCCTCTATCCAGAACCTCCTCAGCGGTCCCCGCCTCGGGAGCATCCGTCGACGGAATATCCGGGGGCTGGTCCCTTGGAAGTCCTTGCTCTCCGATGGCAACCCCTGCCGTGGCACTGACCTCGGGGAGCAGCGTGGGTCGAACACCGACTGGAATTGAAAGGCAATAAATAGTCAAGACCCGACTGAAACTACAATATGCCGCTAAGCTCTATGGGCATGCTGCAAATTACCTTCTATTTCTCGATGGGGTGTCGGTGAAGGCAAGTCACCCTCAACGGAGGCCGAGGGGGCTTCCTCCTCTCTCTCCCCAGCAGCAGCTCCGGTTGCCGCCTCCAACCCAACAACGATGAAGGTAGTGCCAGCAGCTACTGAAAGGAAGGATGATCAACCAGGGCGGCGGAAATAAGCAAACAAGCCATGCAAGAATAAGAAGTCACCTTCGCCCTCAGGCCCTTGCGTCCAGGCGGCCTCGAATTCGGAGAATGACGGAACCCGAGGAAGGGGAACTGTGGACTCCTCTTCAGCAACCTTCCTCCGACGTGCCCGAGTAGCGCGAGACTCCGCCCTTTTGGCCTTCTTGGCTCTACCGATAGCCGCCCTCACTTGGGACCTGGTCCGCTTCCGCGAGTCCCCATGGGGTAATGGTGTCGTAGTCGGAGCTGGCTCTGGAATATTAAAATATGAACGCTTCTGCGCCTTAGATATCAACTCCCTACAGTGTCGTGTCGCCTCCATAGAAAGGTGAGCTGCAAAAGCACATAAGTGAGAAGATGCACACTGACTATAGAAGAAGCAGCTTCAGGGCTGAAGGAGAAAACAAGCATTACCTGGCGGCCCTGTATATCGAGGACTAAGCGGCCAGTAAAGCAATACTGGCGCCTTGTCTCGGGAAGCCGCCTCGCGGATGAGCCATCACACATCACCAATTGTTTCACTTTTCTCCGCCAGTTGAGCCAAGTCTTCATGGCCACAGGATGACAAGTGATGATATAAGCTCAAGTGGTCGAATCCTCAGCCGCCGACATACTTAAAAGATATGAGGAGCTGATGGTCCCGGATGGCTTCTAGTGGACCAGAAATTGAAAGCCCATGAGAATGAAGCAGGGCGAATATCCAGGGGGTGCTGGAGTACAAGTCAGCCAGTCTATCTTCCCTCCTGATGAATGTCCGATAGGGATGAAAGCGGTCAGCTTCTGGGCGCCAACCCGCCACTGTAGGAAGAGGTTCTTCCACCGGAAGGGGGATCGTCTGAAGAGCGACCCGGTCACTGCTAACCCGGCACAGCCCCCAGAGAGTCTTGATATAATCATCCCTCTGGATCTCTGGCATCTTCGGGTCGGCTCGGGACGACTTGCCCTTCGCAGCTTTCCTGGCCTCTAGATATGCCATCACCTCGGTGTTGGACCAGGACTTCAGCTTCTTCAAATAGGATGGATCAACATCCAAAACAGGCTCCCGCTGCGAATCTAAGAAACGACGTTCGGCACTATGACAACAGTCTTTCCGGAAGTTCCGATAGAAGCCCGTTCGCGCATTCCACCACTTGATGAAGTCTGGAGTCACTCGGGGCAGACGGGCCGGGGTTGGCACCCTGAATGATAGGTCCTCCCGACGATGGAAGTAGTCCCACCATGCGCGGGCTTCATCCGTAGTCGTCTGACCAGCCCGATGTCTATTCGGCAGATTGAACCGGGCTGAAGAAGAAGGAATTTGCTGGTCGTACCCAAAATTCCGGCCAAAACGAAAGGGATAATACGGCTCCAGCCACAGTAAGCCGCTCTTCCTGAAGACAAGAACGCTGGGGCGAATAGACAGCGCCCAATCGACCAGTTTCGGCTCTAAGATGGGCCTTGTGCTCTTGAACCCAGTCAGCTGATGAATAAATTCCTCTATCTCAAATAATCGACATTGCCGCATCCTGTTGACAAGAGGGCTAGAGCTGGCAGCCAAGCTCCAAAAGTCAGAACGCAGGGGAATCGGTTGGAACTGTAGTCAACTTCCCCCGAATAGCAAAAAGCTAATCCGCCAGTGAGGACGGTTCAGCACTGGGAAATTCGATCATCCGCGGCAAAGGACGATCTGACTGCATCGACCGGGGAGCTGCTTCTGGAAAGAGAGTGCAGACCTAAGCGTTAAAGAAGTGGATGGGACCAACTATCCGTGAATTCCTGGGGATGCGCGACTTGTGCAAATCCCCCAACATCTTGTATATGAGGCATAGAGCCATAGGGCACAGGGACAGCTTCATCCCCCAAGCCATTAAACAGGCAGGGTAAATAGCCTCCGGTCTGATTACTGTCTCGTCCCCTTGAGGGAGGACGAATGAACAAAGCCAATATGTCAGATACGCAGTGCAATGTGTGACTGCGTCAACTCCTGTGGGATTCGGGCCCTCTCGTCGCCCTCCCCCTGAAACGGCAGGGTATGTCGCTTGACGTCGAGCCCTCTTCTTCCGCTTCACCGCTGTCGGAACCACCGTGGGGAAGTCCTCGTACTGCTGCTCCCTACCGAAGAAATACTGAAGCCACGGGCCCATCCACACGCGTCTCTTTTCGCCAGGCTTCCCCGCCTCCCGCGAGTCAAGCGTCAGGCGTAGCAGGGTGCGATATGCCTTCATGAGGTAGCGATAGGCGAAGCCCGTGAAATATCTACCTTCGCCGTCGGTCTGGTCTTTCAGCCAGTCTGGAAAACAAACCTCCTCATACGGCTCCCCATCTATCGGCAAGCCGCTCAGTCTGAAAAACGGCACGTGAAGGAATGTCGGCGCCCCTTAAAACGGCGCTATCAAACCGGCGCGCCAATTCCATCCCGTCTGCGTCCCGGCGCCATCAAGTCCGGCGCGCCCCTTCCCAGGGTGCTGGATTAACACAAGGCTACATATAGCCTGCCTTCGAAAGAAAAAAAAGAAAAAGAGAGAGAGAGCCAGAAAGAGGGCAGGAGGGCAGAGAAGAAAAAGAAAAGAAAAGAGAGCCAATCGGAGAGGAAGGCCATGTTCGTCCGAGGAAAAGCTTGGGGGAGAAGTAAGGTTCTCTACGCAGGTCCCTCGCCGTCGTTTTCCTCGCCTGGTACTCGGAATACCGCCGGAGCCGGAGAAGAGAAGCCAAGGATCCGATATTTCATTCAGAAGGAAGGGTCTAGGTGGGTCTCCGTGTTTCTTCCGGTTGAGCCCCTCCCCCATTCTTCTTTGATTTTCTTCCCCTGATACAATGTAAGTGAGGAAGGGGAGGGGCGATGATACGAGCCTGACCTCTCCTTCTCTCACCATGTCCTTTGCCCTTTTTGCTTCGTCTGTAATCGTTTTCTTCATGAATGCAAACGGCGGCCGAGTGACAACGCCGGCGCCGGAATCTATATTCTCTGCATATATGTATGCCTGTGTTGTTCACGGGATGAATGAAGATCTATTGTGATTGTTGTCGTATCTCTCCCTCTTGCTCTCTAACCCTCATTCGAGCGTGCATTGGATGGTTTCCCCGATATATATATACTCTCGTATAGCCGATTTCTCCGACGTTGGATATGCCTTCGGGCCATATGAATCATTCGTTCCCCCTCCCCGGGGTTCTCTTTCTTTCGATTCTAATGCAATGGCCAGGCTCGGCATTGAATACTCCATGGGCTCTGCGATCGGAGATGTACTTGTGTGCATATCTCTGTCTATCTCCGCCAAGGGAAGAAGACCCTTCACCGTCCCCTTTGTGCTCTGCTTCATAGGCCAGAGGGGCGGGGAAGAGTACTTGGATTGTTCCCGGTTATTCATTGGCGAGCCCCATGTCGGTTTGCTTTCGAATATCATACATATGTATACATATCCGTGCCCCGGGCTATGTGGTAATCACATGTCATGCTGCTGTTGACCTGCTCAGCCCGTGGGGCTTCATCGTTTTAATATGTTTCTAAGCAATTCATTTGTCCATCTGTCGCCGTCAAACGATGTCTCACACTGCTTCCCTCCGTGTCACTTACATCTTAACGGGAGTATGCTCTGTAGCATCACTCCAGCATCCGGGGAGGGGGACATTCCCCAAATCTTCTCCATCAATCATTTGGCCGACAGAGGGCTCGTCCACCGATGACGACTGTCCCTGCGGACTATTGGGTGTACAGCAATGGGGCCAAGCCCTACAGTTCAAAACCTACAGTACTTAATGGACTTAGTAGTGGCCGTGGGTTGTGTTCCCCTCGTAGGCTGGCCCTCGGGGATTCCTTCTCTATATTGGTCGTCCTGATTCTGGTGTTGTGGTGACTCGGGTCGCGTGCCCCTCGTAGGCTATCCCTCGGGGTTTTCGCTCCCATATGGAGTCGCCTCATGCACTCACTGATGCCCACGGACTCGGTGCCCCTAGCAGGCTAGGCCTTGGGGTTTCCTCTCCGATCGGGTTTTTGCCGACCGCCGTCACGCCACCCGGCCCTTAGGGGTTGCTCCACTACGCGAGTACTCCCCGCTTCTCCCCAATAAATCCTCCGGGACGGGGAGATGCTGCCGAAATTCCGATTTGAACGAGTCTAAACTCGGAATAATCGCCGCGCTCGAGTATGAACCTCGCGCGGGCCCGTGACTTGACTTTTGGATGGCTTGGGACTGATCCATTGAATAATCAACTCGATCAAATTTCAAAATCTTCCAAAACATTTTAATAAATCCATGAATAAACCAACGAAACCCTTTTTTTACGAAATTGGGCTGAATCGGCGCCGTTCATACACGACGTGCCTTAAAACGGCGCGCCCTTCCCGGCGCGCCCCAATCAGGCCGTGCCCTTCCCGGCGCACCCCAATCAGGTCGCGCCGATTTAATATACATTCATTTTCATTTACCTACAGTTTCTGGCACCGTTTTAAACCATTTACTTACGTTTCAGGGCGCTGTTTCAAGCATTTTAACCCCTTTCTTCGCAAGAGCTACACCGGTTTCACGCCGAATCATGTCATTGTGTCAATAAACTGAATAAATTAGCTTGTTCAAGCTCGAATTGGTATGCTTCGAATCTGGACCATCATGCCTTGGCCCAAACATTCACATCGCATTAATGCCTGCCTAAATGTGCGCCCCTCCCTTGGTATATCAAATGACGTTGCTGAAAGGCCAGGTTATGCCTGATCGGAGGTCTCGTCATGCGTGAGGGTGGTCTTTGGGCTTAAGTCCTCCGCCATGTACCAGGGTCCACCCTAATAAATCGTGTGTAGTCAGTCATAGCCTCTTGCATGATCACTCGCATGCTCTGCATCCTTTATTCCGGCCTCGATAGCCTATCATCTCGGCAACTAATCAAAGGTGTTCCCTCCTCGTGGGGGATGTAATTAACGTCATAACCTTTATGGTATGGCGGACTGCTGGTCCCGACCGAACCTCACTTTCGCCCGATACGGGCCAGAATGAGCGCATTATGAACTTGTCACTCATGTGACTGGCACGCCCGCGTTGTCAATTAATCATTTGACTACCAGTTAGTCAGTTGGTCGATCGACCCGCGAAAGAAAGGAAAAGGTCGCGAACACCATTACAAGCCAGTTTCAGCTAAGAAGAGATGGCGGCGCAAGTTCAAGGGCCATCAATTGTGCATTCAGGGGTCCACCTCTTCCTCCCCTTCTTTTCATTTATCTTTCTTTCTACTCAGTTCCCACCCTTGGGTGGTGTACTTTCCTCCTTTTGATCTTATTTCCATCATTTTCTCCTCTCTTCCCGGGTCCGCGAACCGCCATTCTTCTTCTCCCCATCTGGAACCTCCGGATTTTCCCTCCTCTCACATTTCTAGGCCTCGGCCTATGTCATCCTCTCATCCCAATTTCGGGACATCACCTGATTCTTCTTCCCCGGGACTCCCGGGTGTTGCCTCTGATCCTTCTCCGACCCTGTCGGATGTCCATGATATCTTCTTCTCCGACCTTGTCGGATGTCCACAATTCTTCTCCGACCCCGTCAGATGATTTCTCTTCTTCTTCCTTACCTTTGCCACAATCTACTCATCATCTCTCTATTCCCTATGTTTCACCCTTTCGGGGTTCTCGCCCTTTTTCTTGTTATTTTTGAGGCTTTAGTCCGCCTTGATCTCAGCTAATCTTTATCCATTATATATCCGGTTCCTTGTTATCAGGGTCTCTGCGTCTTAACAAGGGAGTTCTAGCCCTCGTCTCTCTTCCTTTTTATCCTTCTTCGTCCAGTTTGGTGTCTACCGCTCCTCCGTGTAGAGGAATCTTCAAGCCTTGCTATCCTTTCTGTCTTGATCTGACAAGCAAGGAATATAAAGATTGTGCTACTCAAAGCTCGATGGTCAAGATTGTAACGACCCGAGAATCCGATTACCGGGAAGGCCCGATAACCCGAGACTTGCCCCGCCACCCACGAGCCCGAAGACTCGGAAGGGTTAAAAGGATGGTGTGGAGACTACACAAGTATCACAAAAAATTACAAAAATTAAACAGTTATAATATTAAGCAGGAAATAAATAACAATTTACATGGTCCACAAACCGTCTCGAAAGGTGGGTGCCCGTACACCACTCCCAGGTGAGACCAGCACCTCGTACTGGTGGGCTACGACTAGTGGAGGGTCATTGAAGGAGTAGACTCTCAAGTCAACCGGAAAATAACGCCCGAATCCGACAACGTGTGGGAATCACCCCACGCACCAGCCCCGTCGCACGGAGACCCAAGTCGGACAGAAAACGGAGTTGCCACCCTCATGGGGCAACCAGGCATGTGACGGTCTACCCTAGGGCCGTCATTAGCAAGTAACGGTCCAGGCGGGACCGTCACTCCCAAACGGCGGTCTAATGCAGGCCGTCACTCAACACGGGGGAAAGGGAAGTAACGGCCCAGGCCCAGCGCGTTACACGGATGTAACGCGCTTAGCCTAGCGCGTTACACGCCCCTCCACGGCATAGATTCAAAAAGGGATGTAACGGCCCTGCCCGGGCGCGTTACTCACATGTAACGCACCTGGACCAGCGCGTTACATGGCCCTCACGCCTGGGGTGAACACAGGAAGTAACGCTCCTGCCCCAGGGCGTTACACGCATGTAACGCACCTAGAATGGCGCGTCACATGGCCTGACCCCCGACGGTCAAAACCAACGGTCGAAAAGCTTGTGACGGCCCAGCCCGGGGGCGTCACTAGCAAACGGCGGCCAGTCGCAGGACCGTTACAGCCCTCGACCCCAAAGGCCAGCACCCAGGGAAGTAACGCACCCCTCTAGGGGCGTTACAAGCATGTGACGGTCACTGGAGTGACCGTTGCTTGCCCCCGAGCACGCTACGGCGGGAAAACCCCAAAAACATCGACCACGCCCCCGTACCTCCATCGGAGAGGGGGAGAACAAAGGGGAAGACCCCTGGGGACCCCTAGCATGCATCTAAGCCACCAAAATATAGAATCATGGGCAAAAACCATAGATCGGGCGGCTCACCCCAAATCATGGAAAAACCCTAAACATGCTCGATCTAGCCCATCTCGGCCTCCCCGCGGCCTACAAACCACGGAAATGAACGGCAAGAGGCTAAGGAACGTCACCCTACCTCAATGGAGCGAATGCTCCGCCGGATCGCCCGTGAACCGCGAAGAACGCTTTGGAAACCCTCGACCTTCAAGCTTCCCACGCTCGCCGCACGCCCCCACGACCACCTCGCCGCCGCCCACGTCGCCGCGCCGTCGCCCTGCCGCCGTCTGCAGCCGAAGGGGAGCCCAGCCGCGACCAACCGGGGGAAGAGAGGGAGAGGGAGGGGATACGGTGGAGGAGGAAGGAGGAAGAAGAAGAACAAAGTGGGGAGAGAGAGAAAAAAAGGGGGGGGGGTTTATAGAAAACCCGAAAAATCCGAAAAATTCCAAAAAAATAGGAAATTACACCCCCGCGATCCTCGGCACGTACCGATCACAACGGTACCACTCGTGCCCGGGTGAACCGCCCGGTTCGCCCGCAGCGAGCTTCCGAAGAAAAAGCCGAAACACACACCGGGAATCGGAAAACGCGCGTGGAAAAGCCACGGAACGCCTCCGGGCCTCCGAAACGACTCCGGATCGCGCCGACCCGAACACGAAAGGTGTCCGAAACGAAATTTCGGACACAACAGAGCCGGACGCTCTGAAAACCAGATCCGGGACCCACGAAGAAGGATCCGAAAGGTCTGGGATATTACAGCCCTCCCCCCTTAAGGAATTTCATCCTCGAAATTGAGAACAACCAAAGGGGAAAGAAGAGGAAGACTCACTCAAACAGATACGGGAACTGCTGACGCATCTCGTCCTCACGTTCCCACGAAGCCTCACCACCAGAGTGTGTTGCCACACGACCTTTACCAAGGGAATGACCTTGTTCCGCAGGCGCTGCTCTCGCCTATCCTCCACGCGGATCGGAAACTCTGGGAGAGAAAGATCTGGAGTCACCTCAGGCCAAACAGAAAACTCGAGCACATGAGAGTCATCGGGCATATACTTCCGTAACATCGAGACGTGGAACACGTCATGCACCGACGCCAACTCAGAGGGTAACTGCAATCGGTAAGCAACCTCACCGATACGCTCCACAATCGCGAAAGGACCAATGTAGCGGGGACTCAGCTTCCCACGCCGTCCAAAACGCATCAACCCCTTCATCGGAGAAACTCTCAGGAACACATGATCGCCCACGGCGAACTCGAGAGGCTGCCTCCTACGGTCAGCATAGCTCTTCTGCCGACTCTGGGCCGCCAACATGTTCTGACGAACTAGGTGCACAACATCCACACATTACTGCACCAATTTCGGTGCCGTCAAAACACGCTCACCCACCTCAAACCAATCAAGTGGAGTCCGGCAATGACGCCCATACAATGCCTCATAAGGAGCCATGCCGATGCTCGAATGATAGCTGTTGTTATAGGTAAACTCCACCAACGGTAGGTGATGAATCCAACTCCCCTGCCACTCCAGGCAGCAGGATCTCAGCATGTCCTCCAAAGTCTGAATGGTCCTCTCAGACTGACCATCTGACTGTGGATGATACGCCGAGCTAAATGCCAACTCCGTGCCAAGAGCTCGTTGGAAACCCCTACAGAATCCAGAAGTGAAGCGCGGATCCCGATCCGACACGATCGAAATGGGAATCCCATGCAACGGCACGATCCGCTCCACATATAACCGAGCCAACTTAGACACGCTCCAGCTGACTTTGACCGGTAACAACCGCGTCACCTTCGTCAGCCGATCCACCAGCAACCAAATACTGTCCTGCCCACTCGGGGTCCTCGGCAACCCCACCACAAAATCCGTAGTCACATGGTCCCACTTCCAAGCAGGAACATCCAAGGGCTGGAGAGTACCGCCTGGTCGCTGATGCTCCGCCTTCACCTACTGACAGATCAGGCACTTGGCCACAAGCTCTGCGACATCTCTCTTCATGCCAGGCCACCAGAACTGCCTCCGCAAGTTCCGATACATCTTCGTCGCACCCAGGTGTACAGTGTACCTGCTCCCATGAGCCTCGCGTAGCACCGCACGACGAATCTGCTCCTCGGCTGGGACGTACAACCTGCCACGAAACCTCGCAGCACCGTCCTCGCCGAGCTCCACGTCAGCCATCGCAAGAACCCGGGGCAACTCCGGGTCCGCATGCTGAGCCTCTGTCACCTAACGACGGATAGCAGGAGTGACAGTCAGACTCGCAAGCACTGCCAACCCTGGCTCCTGAGGAATCTTGAGCCTGAAAGATACCTCGGGCACTTGTTCCCAGAGCCTCCACCTCCTCAACATCAAGGCACTGACCGCAACCTTCCGACTCAAGGCATCGGCAACGACATTCATCCTGTCGGCTGATAAGACAGGGTGAAGTCATAGTCCTTCATGAACTCCATCCAACGCCTTTGTCTGAGGTTCAGATCTCTCTGCGAGAACACATACCTCAAACTCTGATGGTCAGTGAACACCTCGAACTTCTCACCGTACAGATAATGTCTCCAGATCTTCAGCGCGAAGATCACCGCCGCCAACTCAAGATCATGGGTAGGGTAGTTCTCCTCATGGGGCTTTAGCTGCCGAGATGCATAAGCCATCACTCTACCATGCTGCATCAGAACAGCACCCAATCCGACGCCGGAAGCATCTGTACACACCACGAAACCTCCCGATCCAGAAGGCAAAACCAACACCGGAGCCGAGGTGAGCAATCTCTTCAGTTCCCTGAAGCTCTGCTCACACTCCTCGGACCAGACGAAAGGCACATCCTTCCGCGTGAGCCTCGTCATCGGGGTCGCAATGTGAGAAAAATCCTGGATAAACCGGCGATAATAACCCGCAAGCCCCAAGAAACTCCGGATCTCCGTCACCGACCTCGGCCTCGGCCACTGCATCACAGCCTCGACCTTGGCGGGATCCACGGAAATGCCATCACCAGAAATCACATGCCCCAGAAAGTGCACCTCACTGAGCCAAAACTCGCACTTGCTGAGCTTCGCATACAACTGGTGATCTCGCAACATTTGCAGCACCACACCCAAATGGTACGCATGCTCCTCGGCAGACCGCGAATAAACAAGGATCATCCACGAAGATGACCACGAACTGGTCCAAATACGGATGGAACACCCTCTGCATCAAGTCCATGAAGGCTGCTGGGGCATTGGTGAGCCCGAACGGCATCACCAGAAACTCATAATGCCCGTACCTCGTACTGAACGCAGTCTTCTCCACATCGGACTCGCGAATTCTCAGCTGATAGTAACCGGACCGCAAATCAATCCGCGAGAACACTCGCGCAGACTGAAGCTGGTCGAACAAATCATCAATCCGCGGCAACGGATACTTGTTCTTAATGGTCACTTCATTCAGCTGCCGATAGTCAATGCACAACCGCAGACTACCGTCCTTCTTCTTCACAAACAACACGGGCGCACCCCAAGGGGAAAAACTAGGACGAATATACCCCTTGGCCAACAGTTCCTGCAACTGCGCCCTCAACTCCCTCAACTCAGCGGGGGCCATACGGTAGGGAGCCTTCGCCAAAGGTCCCGTACCAGGCACAACCTCGATCACAAAATCGATCTCCCGCTGGGGAGGTAATCCAGGCAACTCCTCAGGAAAAACGTCGGGAAACTCGCACACCACCGCAATGTCCTCGACATCCGGCTCCATCCGGTCAGACACAACCACTGACGCGAGAAAACCCTGACAACCGGAATCAAGCAATCGACGGGCTCGAATAGCAGAGATAAGGAATCGAGAAGAGGCGGAACGGATACCTTGGAAATAGAAGGTCCTCTTGCTCGGATGCTGGAAGTAGACCCTCTTCATTCCACAATTCACCACCGCTCCATGAGTCTCGAGCCAATCTATGCCTAGAATCACGTCATAATCCCGAAGATGCAACGCATACAACCTGCCTGGCATACTCCGCCCATCGATCCACACCGGAACCTGGTCGAAGCAATACGGAGTGACCATAAAGTCACCCGAAGGCAACTCCACTGCCAAATCACAGGATAACTGGGTCACCGGCTCCTCGACGCTCGACGCGAAATCCTTCGAAATAAACGAATGAGACGCGCCAGAATCGAACAAAACCCGAGCCGCACAACCCAAAATCTGAACGGTACCTTCCACGAGCTGCGACGCCACTGCCTCTGCCCTGGTCAAGTGCGTGATCTGGCCCCGAGCCCTCTGCCTGCCTCCCACGCTAGCTGACCTGGGTAGCGGCGGATACTGTCCCTGCTGCTGCTGCTGCCTCTGCTGGTGGGGAACTTGCTGCTGCGGCGGTCTCTGAGGAGAGTCTCGCGCCATGTGCCCTGGCTAGTCACACCGAAAATAGATAATCGGCGCCGTGCACTTCCTGCCTGGGTGGGTCCCACCACACCGTGGACAAAGTCCCCGCGATCCACCCACTGATCCCTGACGCTGCAAAGGAAACGGCTACTGTACACTGCCCGATGAAGCCTGCCCCTGATCCTTGGACTTCTTACGGAAATTCTTCTTCAAGAACTTCTTGACCTTCGAGCCAAAGGACGCAGATCCTGTCACCGAAGCTGCCGATGCCGGTACTCCTGAACCACCCGACGCATGCTGGAAGGAACCCTGTTGCTGGGTAGCCGACTGCTGGCTGTGACCTGACACTGACTGCCCCTGGCTGATCGGTCCTCGAGTCCTCTGCATATCCATCTCCAAGGAAATCGCAACACGAGACGCCGTCTCTAGATCAGTGGCCCCATTCGCGATCAAATGGTGCCTCAGCTCTAGCCTCAAGCCCTGCACAAACTGCGTGGTCCTCACCCTCTCATGCTCCATGATATGAGGTGCATACCGACCCAGCTCGACAAATCGGGCCCTGTACTGTAACACAGACATGTCACCCTGCGCCAGCTCCAGAAACTCCCGCATCCGATGCGTAGCAACGACGTCTGGACAGTACGTACGCTCGAAAGCACTGACAAAGTCACCCCACTCGATCTGCTCGAGTGGACGAAGCTGAAAGGACGTCTTCCACTCGGAAGACCACCACCTCCGAGCCGTACCCTGCAACTGGTTGTAGGCCAACACCACTCTATCCTCGGCAGTACTCTTCGCAGAACTGAACACCCGCTCCATCTCATCGAGCCAATCACGAGCCGCATCAGGGTCTGCCTGGCCGCTAAAGTAAGGTGGATGGAACTGCATGAAGTCCCTCACCGCTCGGCCCGGCCCACCCCTGACTGACGAGCCCTCCCCGGCCTCTCCGCCGAACTGCTGAGCCATGAGATGGTACATGCCACGGAAGAAATCCTCGGCCCCCGGAGCTCTCGCAGCATCCGCGGCCTCGGTAGCCCCCGGAACTCTGCTATGCTCCTCCTGGTCCCTCTGGACCCCCTGCTGGATCTCCTGACCTCCAGCCGACTGCCCCTGCTGAGAGCGAGAACTCCTCCTCGGCGCCATACTCGCTCCTGAAGCAAAAGACAGAAAACACGAAAACGGCAAGGTCAAAATAAACACACGGTGCCCAATGCCAGCGTCACCTGTACATCATAGTTGTGGACTAGTGGACCACTACAATTACCTATGATTCTCATGTAATTCCACAACCGCGCTCTGATACCAGCTGTAACGACCCGAGAATCCGATTACCGGGAAGGCCCGATAACCCGAGACTCGCACCGCCACCCACGAGCCCGAAGACTCGGAAGGGTTAAAAGGATGGTGTGGAGACTACACAAGTATCACAAATAATTGTAGAAATTAAACAGTTATAATATTAAGCAGGAAATAAATAACAATTTACATGGTCCACAAACCGTCTCGAAAGGTGGGTGCCCATACACCACTCCCAGGTGAGACCAGCACCTCGTACTGGTGGGCTACGACTAGTGGAGGGTCATTGAAGGAGTAGACTCTCAAGTCAACCGGAAAACAACGACCGAATCCGACAACGTGTGGGAATCACCCCACGCACCAGCCCCGTCGCACGGAGACCCAAGTCGGACAGAAAACGGAGTTGCCACCCTCATGGGGCAACCAGGCATGTGACGGTCTACCCTAGGGCCGTCATTAGCAAGTAACGGTCCAGGCGGGACCGTCACTCCCAAACGGCGGTCTAATGCAGGCCGTCACTCAACACGGGGGAAAGGGAAGTAACGGCCCAGGCCCAGCGCGTTACACGGATGTAACGCGCTTAGCCTAGCGCGTTACACGCCCCTCCACGGCATAGATTCAAAAAGGGATGTAACGGCCCTGCTCGGGCGCGTTACTCACATGTAACGCACCTGGACCAGCGCGTTACATGGCCCTCACGCCTGGGGTGAACACAGGAAGTAACGCTCCTGCCCCAGGGCGTTACACGCATGTAACGCACCTAGAATGGCGCGTCACATGGCCTGACCCTCAACGGTCAAAACCAACGGTCGAAAAGCATGTGACGGCCCAGCCCGGGGGTGTCACTAGCAAACGGCGGCCAGTCGCAGGACCGTTACAGCCCTCGACCCCAAAGGCCAGCACCCAGGGAAGTAACGCACCCCTCTAGGGGCGTTACAAGCATGTGACGGTCACTGGAGTGACCGTCGCTTGCCCCCGAGCACGCTACGGCGGGAAAACCCCAAAAACATCGACCACGCCCCCGTACCTCCATCGGAGAGGGGGAGAACAAAGGGGAAGACCCCTGGGGACCCCTAGCATGCATCTAAGCCACCAAAACATAGAATCATGGGCTAAAACCATAGATCGGGCGGCTCACCCCAAATCATGGAAAAACCCTAAACATGCTCGATCTAGCCCATCTCGGCCTCCCCGCGGCCTACAAACCACGGAAATGAACGGCAAGAGGCTAAGGAACGTCACCCTACCTCAATGGAGCGAATGCTCTACCGGATCGCCCGTGAACCGCGAAGAACGCTCTGGAAACCCTCGACCTTCAAGCTTCCCACGCTCGCCGCACGCCCCCAAGACCACCTCGCCGCCGCCCACGTCGCCGCGCCGTCGCCCCGCCGCCGTCTACAGCCGAAGGGGAGCCCAGCCGCGACCAACCGGGGGAAGAGAGGGAGAGGGAGGGGATACGGTGGAGGAGGAAGGAGGAGGAAGAAGAAGAAAGTGGGGAGAGAGAGAAAAAAAAAGGGGGGGGGGGGGTTTATAGAAAACCCGGAAAATCCGGAAAATTCCAAAAAAATAGGAAATTACACCCCCGCGATCCTCGGCACGTACCGATCACAACGGTACCACTCGTGCCCGGGTGAACCGCCCGGTTCGCCCGCAGCGAGCTTCCGAAGAAAAAGCCGAAACACACACCGGGAATCGGAAAACGCGCGTGGAAAAGCCACGGAACGCCTCCGGGCCTCCGAAACGACTCCGGATCGCGCCGACCCGAACACGAAAGGTGTCGGAAACGAAATTTCGGACACAACAAAGCCGGACGCTCCGAAAACCAGATCCGGGACCCACGAAGAAGGATCCAAAAGGTCCGGGATATTACAAAGATCGCTTCAGGATGCTATTTTCACGCTATAATTTGCAAGGTATCTTTTATTTTGCGTAAGAACATGCTATCATTTCTGTTGCTTTTATTATTCCCGTGCATTGTTAAGATAATGTTGTTTCCTCAACATGGTTTGAGTGGCTTTAGTTGAGTTTGCATAATTTAGTCAAAATGAGCTTGCTTCTGTAACATTCTTAGGCTGGTGATAGCTCCGCGTTGGGAGTCTAGTTTCTTTCCCCGATCGTTGAGGGTGACCTTTTGTTTGGGTTTTCACACACTTCACGACAAGCCATAGCCGATTCTTTTGAGCAACACCGTTGCTGCTTTGGCCATACTTTGGGTATGCATAAAGGTCTTTTTCTTTTTTCTGCTCGACCGAGTGTAGGGACAAGAGATGGATGGATGAGATGACCAACCTAGACGCTCCCTAATACGAGAGAGGTCTCGAATAGGGGCAATTTTGACCCATAAAAAAGAGCGTTCATGCAAGCCAGTAAGGGCTCTCAAAATCAAAATGAATTAATGCAAAATTATGAATCAAAGGCATGGTAAGAGTGGCAGTACAGTTCCCCGCAGGACGTCATGAGCCCGGTCGCATGTGTGCCTAATTAATATGGGTCTCAAAATCAAAGACACACGGCCCCAGCGCAACAAACTGTATCTTTGAGGGGTAGTGTCCTGGAAGGAATCCAAATCCTGATGTCTCCCATCCTGTATGAAAGCTTGTCTCCACATTTTCTTCTATTTCTCTCTCTTAGGCTGGGTTGTATCCCGGGTATGGCCTTAGTAGGGGCACCGTTCTTTAGAGGCGGTTGGTTGTGGTAAGCCACCCTCAAATGCACGCCATACTTAAAGGAAGCCTTTAATGAGAGGGGTAGGAACGACCACCCTTGGCTAGTAGTTTAAGCCCGTCTTTGGGTGCTGCAGGTAGCTTGATTGTCAAAATCTAAAAAAAATAAATATTGTCAAAATCTAAAAAATCAAATATTATCAATATTCCAAAAATCAAATATTCTCAGAATTTTAAAAAAAATCAAATATTGTCAAAATCTAAAAAAATCCAAATATCGTCAAAATCCAAAAAAAATCAGAAAAAATTAAAAATCTAAAAATATTTATCTTTTGTCTATACGTTCTATTTATTTTGAGGACATATATGATCTGTTTGTTAAGTGTGCAGGTTGTAGATGCCCAAAGCTTTCTTGCTCTATCTCTCATTCTGCCTCCTATTCATATCTTTTATCTGTCTATTCTCTCGATCTGTTCTGGAGCTCATATCCTTCTCAGCTTATTTCGCATGATCATATCTCCATGAGAGGGCTTTGCCTCACGATTGCGAACCTGGCAGTTCTTCTTCATTTGACCTTGGGCTTTGATTGGATAGCATATTTGTCATGTTTTTTGTCCCCACGTGTCTATGTCTCTCCGTGTCATCCCACGTATGTCTTGTCCCACTACATTTTTTGGTCCATGTGTCTATGTCCCTCCGTGTCGTTGCACGTGTGGTCTTTTACCCCTGTGGTGTTGTCGTCCCACGTACCTTTGTCCCACCACGTTATGTTGTCTTGCCCCACCGTGTCACGTGCATGCCTATTATTTGTTCTTATGATGTTTTGCTTTCATTCATTATTGATGTGTTATGTTTCGTTCATATCTGTCTTGTTATGTTTCGTTCATTTTCGTGGTTTAGTTATATTCGTGTTATATTTCTCGTTCATTCACGTGCTATTCGTGTCATGCTGCTGTATCGTATGATGAAAATCCATAAAAATCTGAAAGCTAAAAAAAATTTAAAAAAATGCAGTTTCGCTAGACAGGTAAGTCAGGTATGGCTCTCTATCCCAGCTCATTGTTGCATTACTATATAGTATCTGCCTTATTATAGCCTCTCAAGGACCGACTGGTTTCTAGTGTGTTCTGTGATCTGATGTTCCCTTTTAACAAAAACGATGATGATCTAGGAGCATACATTTAATCATTGGATAAGCCGTTAGTTTGAGTCGGGTGGGGGACGATGGACTCTGTCTCGCACACCGTGGTTGCAAGAAGACTTTTGAACCCATCTTGCTCGGCCTAGCAATAGTATCATTGAGAACTTTCAATTTTATTCTTTCTTCGGATTTGTTTTGATGATTTCTTTATTTTAGCCCAACACGCATCATGTCATTTTGAGCACTCACGTCTCGGATTCTCTTAAGATTTCTCCGCAGCAATGGTTAATTGTGTTTCATTTTTCTTGAATAAGATATTCTCATTCCACTCTGAGTTTGAACGTTTTCTCTGATCTGCCCGCTTAATCTGGTTGGCCAGCGTGATTCCTGTCTGGATTTCATCTCAGTTTTATCTTTCCCGTTTCCAGCTTTTCAGCTGTGTTCTTCCGATCCCCTCATTGTCTGTGGATTGTGTCCTCGATGAGGTCGATTTTGTTTCCTTTTCCTCCCTTAGTTTAGTTCTCCATACATGTCTCATCTGCGTCATCCAGTCCTTGTGGTTAGTTTGGCATTTTTGAGAGAATTCATGTTGCTTGTTGGTTGTGACGTGTGTCTTTTGCCTTGATGCCCGCTTTTCAGTTCTCTCTACTTCATCCATACTTCATCTCCATTTCACATCACTTTCGCTCCATCTCCTTTTCATTCCACCTCCGGGTCGCTTTCGGTCGCTCCCTTGCAAAGCTTGCATCAAGGAGGGGCATTGTAATGCCCCGGGTTTTTCGGATCTGGATCCGTGGGGTATTGGATCGTCTTTCCGCGGGTTGCAGAGTGTGTCCGAGTGAGCTTCGGACTTTTATACCGGATTGTCAGACCCGTTGGTGGTGTGCCTGTGAATTTTCTTGGGTCCGTGGCGTTGTGAGGAGCACGCCGATAATTTTTTGGAATTTTCAGAGCGCCTTTGTGGGTCCCAGGTCGCGTTTTGGGTTTTACATGTTTTTTCGTCTGTCGGACCTTCGGAATCCCGTGTAGGGCGAACCATCGCATTCTCCGGCTCCGGGATGTTACCACGGCGTTGTGTGTCTTTCGAGGATCGCAGGGAGTATTTTTCCCTATTTTCTATATTTTTCATATTTTAAAATCCCAAATTCATTTCTATTTAAACCCCCCACCCCCTCTCCTTTCTCTCATTCTCTCTTTCGCTCTCTCTCACTTCTATTTCTGTCCCCCTCTCCCCAGGTGGCCGACGGCGGCAGAGGAGGGCGAGACGGCGAGGTGCTGGGGACATGGAGCGGGAACGGGGCAAGGATCGAGGCGTGGTGGCGCGTGGAAGCACAGTCGCGGGTTTGTGAACCGACGGGGGTTTCGTGGGCGTTTCTCGTCGGAACCGCGTCCATGGCGCGTGAAATCTTCGACGAAGGTAGGGACATTGATCCTTAACCCCGGTACTTCCTTTTCCGCGAGTTTGGTAGCTTGTGGTGAGTCGATCGTGGGTTTATTGCCGTTTGGGGGAAAATCATGTTTTTAGGTTGTGTAACGATTTCGTCGGATCGAGTGCCGTTTCCTCCATTTCTTTCTCCCATTTTTGGGTTTTGGGGTCGGGGGAATGTTTCCCCATGTCTTCCCCATCGATTGGGATCGAACGGGGCGTGGAACCGAGCCCCTAGGGTGAGCTCGGACGGGTTTCCACCGTAACTGATCGACCGACTCTGTCGGTCCGGTCGACCAGCCGGCGTTCGCAGAGGAGGTGTTTTGGCCGTGTCGGTCCGGTCGACCTACCGCCCTGGGCCGGTCGACCGACCCTGTTAGGTCGACCGACCCCAGGGGTCAGGTTGATCGAAATGCTGTGTTTTGGCTCGTTTTGGGCTCCGGTCGGTCCGGTTGAGACCCAATGACCGACCTATGACCCCATGAGTGTCTCAGACACCCTGTGAGTAGAGTGACCAAGTTTTTGGGTGTCCTGAGGTATCGCTTTACCTCGATTAGCGTTGTTCCCAGGAGTTTAAGGGTCTGGGCGACCCTCTTGTACTCCGGTTGCATTGTGTTGGTCTCTGGTCGACCCGGTTGTGACCCAGTGGTTGACCTTCGGCCTTGTGAGCGTCCCGGACACCACGTGGGTTCTGTGTCCGTGTTTCTGGGGTGTCGGACGATGCCATGTTACTTCGATTAGTGTGCCCATAGGTGTGTGTTCCAGGCTTTGTGTCACGCTTGATCGAGTCACAGTGTATCGGTGTGTGTGCGGTGGGGCTTCCCCCGATTATCGTAGATTTCTGCGGAAGATGGTTCCCGAGTGGGCCTAGTGTTTGGCCTTGGACTGCGAGTCCAGTCATCCGGCCTGGGGCTGGAGGTCTCTCGCTTTTCCCTGGGGTGGGGAATCGGCGTGGCGGCTTGTGAGCTGCCTTGGGAATCATGCTTCTGTGTTTTCCTCGTGGGCCATATGTGTGGCCTTGGACTGTGAGTCCAATTACCCAGCCTGGGGCTGGAGGGTTTCTGAGTTCCCTTTTGAGGGGATGGTCTCGGCGGCTCGTGAGCTATCTCGGTATTCATGCTATCGTGGTTTTAGACCTAGGGATTAGGCTAGATTAACGATATTGTGCCGTTGTGTACGACGGTCTTGAACCCCAGTCTCGTGACTCAAGGACCGTTGGATTTAGTGAGTCTAGAGGACTATCCAGAGTCCAGTGGCTCGATGCCATTTGATTCTTCTCGACTTTCGTGCAGGGTGCGTGCATGTTTCTCAGAGTTTCTCCTTGGAGAGTGGTCACACCAGTGACTCCCCACTAGTCGTAGCCTTCCGACACGCGAGTGGTCCCACCAGGGAGTGGTGGCGAGGCTAGCCCAGAGAGAGACGGTTTTCAACTGGTTTTCATCGGGCCCCACGTCTACCAGCCAGAGTCCGACTGAGGGGAAAATCAGTCAAAGGGCCAGACCAGAGACGCACGGTCTGTGTGTGCACACGTGATTGGGGGTGGTTAGACCCGCGCTGACGAGTGCGACCCCAGCTAGTCACTTGTTCTGTGGTAACTAGTACGGTGTCTCCGTTTCACCAAGGGTCGAGGGGGACACCTGAGGCGCAGTCTAAGTCCTCAGTGGACGCATCCGGCCTTGCTTCTGGTGGGCAGGTACTCCTGTCACGTGAGACGTGACTCTCCTGTTTCCGGGTTCCGCTTCTCGTCTGCGAGACGTGATTTTCTGGACCGTTCGGTGTTTCTGAGTTAGTGGCCTAGGTGCCAGTGGCTTTACCGAGGTTGCGTCTTGTTGGTGTGGCGCCCGCGACCAGGTGGTCGGGGTTACACCTTGAACATCGTGTCTAGGGCGGCCTTGTCCAGGGAGGACAGGCCTCTACGGCGGGATTGTCGTAGGTTTCGCCTCGGTAGGTGGTGTTAGTGTGGTCCGGATCCCGATTATGAGATCGGTGTCTTCCTTTCCGATACAGTAGGAGTAGCTGTAGTGCCGAGTTTTGATCGGCCACCGGCTTGCTGTTCCTGCTGTAGTTGTAGCTTTCCTTTCCGCTACCGTCGTTGTTTCCGATTGGGGTTCCGCGGGACCCCTGCTAAGCCTCTGTTTGGAGACTCATCCCTATTTTTCAGGTGCGATAGTTCTTCCTCGAGGTTCGAGGGTTCTGTTCGGAGGTTCTCAGTTGCCAGCTCACCGTGCCAAGTGTTCACTTGGCATGTGGTACGTTTTACTATTTTAGATTGTACTTTCTGTTGGACTGGATTGTATTGTAGTAGTTGTTTATTTCTTTCTGTTAATTGTTGAATTGTCCTGCTTTATTTCCTATTTCTTTGTACCTCCATACTCCTTTTAGCCCTTCCGAGCGCTCCCGGCTCGTGGGTGGCAGGCTAGGATTCGAATTGTATCGGGTTCTTCCCGGTATCTAGATCTTGGGTCATCACAGCTGGTATCAGAGCGGTGGTTGTGGACGTACATAGGAATTCGAAACATTGCAGTGATCAGAGTCCATAAGGTCCAATACAGTCGGCAGCTGGCTTAGGGTTTTGTGTTTGTTTTCCGCTTGATTTTTTGCTTGAGAGCTTGAGTGCGCTGTGTGGCGCTGTGAAGGTGGTTGTTTTTCACGGCTTTCGTGTCGGCGTGGGATCTAAGGATCAAGGTTGAGAGCTTCTCCCTCATCGGTGGTGATCTCGGTTGTCCAGCGTTGGGCGGAGGTTGCTGGCAGGCGTGAGTTTATGGTGCTGCGTTCGAGGCGTCTGCAGTGATGTCAGGTGGCTGGCGATGATTGGTCGTGGTTAAGTGGTCGTGAGTGTGCTCTGAGGGAGCTGTTGTCGAGTCTGGCCACTTCAGCTTGAGGTCTATCCAGCCCCTGAGATGTTAAGGTTGTGGTTTAAGGTGGCAGAGCAGAGTGTTTTTGTAACGACCTGAGAATCCGATTACCGGGAGAGACCCGATAACCCGAGACGCGAACCGCCGTCCACGAGCCGGGAGGGCTCGGAAGGGCTAAAAGGAGTGTGGAGACACAAAGAAATAGGAAATAAAGCTGGACAATTCAACAATTAATAGAAATAAATAAACAACTACAGCTACAACAGAGTCTAGTCCAACAGAAAGTACATTCTAAAGTAGTAAAAACGTACCACATGCCGAGTGAACACTCGGCCCGACGAGCTGGCAACTGAGAACCTCCGCACCGCGCCCTCGAACCTCAAGGAGGAAGAATCGCCACACCTGAAAAGCAGGGAATGAGTCTCCAAAATAGAGACTCGGCAGGGATCCCGCGGAACCCCAACCGGAAACAATGGCGGTAGCGGAAAGGAAGGCTACAACTACAGCAGGAACAGCGAACCGGTGGTCGGTCAAGACTCGGCACTATAGCTACTCCTACTGTACCAGAAACACACCCCGAACTAGGGGTGAGCATGGTTCGGTTTGGTTCGGTTTGGGATCATTTTTTTTCAAACCGAACCAAACCGATTTGCACATCAAACCAAACCAAACCAAACCGAAAAAATTCGGTTTGGTTCGGTTCGATTCGGTTTCAAACCGAATTTTTATATGTTATTATAATATATATAAATTTAATGACTTATATGTATATAAAAGAAAAATAAAAATAAACATAGTTATATTTTGTATGCTTTTATATGTATGTAATTAATTTTTAGTTTTTTTATTCTAATTCGGTTTATTCGGTTTATTCGGTTTGGTTCGGTTTCACACGTTATGAAATCGAACCAAACCGAATTCGACTACAAACCGAACCAAACCGAACGGTTCGGTTTGGTTCGGTTTATGCTCACCCCTACCCCAAACTCACGGTCGGGGGCTATCGAACTACACTAGTACTGCTTACCGAAGTAAAAACCCACGGCAACCACGCCGTAGAGGCCTGTCTCCTAGGACACGGCCAACCTGGACACGCTGTCCAAGGTGCAACCCCAACCATCCGATCACGGGTACCGCACAACAAGACACAACCTCGGTAGAGCCACTAGCACTAGTCTCACGGCGTGAAAATCGAGACACGCGCCACGGTGAAACAACCAAAACTCAACGGTTAACACAACCGAAAACCCGAAGGTCAAAGTCACGGAAACTGACGGTCTGTCACTCCCGACTCGACATGAGTACCTCCCACTAGAAGCACAGTCGGTAACGTCTCCTGACGTCTTACACCGCACCGCAGGTGAACTGCGTCACGTGGTAGCTCCTACCAAAGGCACGAACGCCGCACAAGTAACAACAAACGAGTGACTAGCTGGGGTCACGCCCGTCGACGTGGGTCCAACCGCCCCTAACCACGTGTGCACACACAGATCGCGCATCCCTGGTCTGGCCCTCTAATCAGTTTTCCCCTCAACCGGACTCTGGCTGCAAGACGTGGGGCCTGACGGAAACCGGTCCACAAACCGTCTCTAAGGGTAGCCTCTCCACCACTCCCTGGTGGGACCACACGCGTGTAAGCATGCTACGACTAGTGGAGGGTCACTACGGAGTAGAGTCTCAAGTCAACGGAAAACAACGTCCGAACCCGACGACGTACGGGGACCATCCCACGTACCAGCACCGTCGCACGGTGACCATAGTCGGAGAAGAAACGGGACTCACAGTCCACGGGCCGCACGCTCGGCCACGCAGAAATGCAGAAACACGATTCCCAAAGTAGCTCACAGGCCGCCAAACCAAATCCCACTCTCAGAGAAAAGCGGGAATTCTCCAACCCCATGCTGGCAACCGGACTCGCAGTCCAAGGCCACCTGCATGGCCCACGCGGAAAGCACAGAAGCATGATTCTTGGGGAAACGCACAAGCTGCCACACCGATAACTGGACTCGCAGTCCAAGGGCAAACACATGGCCCACTCAGAATCATCTTCCAGAAAAACTCACGGCATGGGGGGGAGACCCCACCGCACACACACTGACACATGGTAACTCGGTCTAGCGTAACACGAAAGCCCGACACGCGAGAAGTCACGCGGACGCTCAAACTCACTGGCACGCTAAACGAGGTAGCACGGTCCTTCCGACACTCTCAAAACACAGACACAGAATCCCACGGGTGTCTGGGGAACTCACAAGACCGTAAGTCGACCACTGGGTCACGACCGGGTCGACTAGGGACCGACACAACGTGAAACGATCGTGGAGAACACGAAAACTCATCTCGGCACCACACAGAGCCTGACGGTTGAACCTTGGGCCGTCACAGTCTGTAACGGTCCAAGCCTCGACCGTCACAACCACTCTGACGCACGAACAAAGGGCCGTCAGACACTCGGTGCAAAGTTGAGTGTAACACACCTACCCAGGTGCGTCACAGTCTGTGACGCGCCAGCCCAGATGCGTCACAAGATAGGATGAAACCAACTGTGACGCGTGCCACTCGGTGCGTCACAGGCTGTAACGGACCAACTCTGGTGCGTTATAAGGTGGGTACGCGTCCGCTCTGACGCACCCTCACAGGGGCGTTACAAGGCTGTGACGCGCCAGCCTTGGTGCGTCACAGGCCTTAACCCCAAATAGTCAAAACCAACGAACGGAAGCCAACGGTCAGATCATCCTGACGGTCCAACCCAGGCGCGTCACAGCGCCATGGCGGTCTATCGTGGGACCGTCACACCCACAGACCACCAAAAGGCTAACGGGCCCTGTGACGCACCCACCCTGGGGCGTCACAGGCTGTGACGGTCACTGGAAGGACCGTCACACCCGTCCGAGCGCGAAACGGCGGGAAACGATCCAAAAAACATCCCACATCCCCATACCTCCACGGGAGAGGGGGAAAACAAGGGGCAAGCCCCCAAATAGCCCCTAGCATGCATCTGAGGCCTCGGATCGGCCAAAAACTCAATGAAACGAGAGATCGGCCCACAAGCCCTAAAATATGGATTTTTCCCCAAATCGCCCCGATTAGCCCGCTCGGCTCACCACGGCCTACGAAACTCGCGGGAAAGAAAGAACACGAGCTGGGAGTCCATCTCCCTACCTCCACCAAAGATTTCGCGCCCCGATCTCGCCGATCCGGGAAGAAACGCCGTTGAAGCATCACCGGCTCGCGACCGCACCACGAGCTCCCACGTGCCTCCATCGCCTCGATTCCCGCCCATCCACACCCGCGTCCTCGCCCGCGCTGCCCCCGCCTCGCTCTGTCAGCCGTCGGAGAAGAGAGGGGAGAAAGAGGGCGTGAGAGAAGAGAGAGGGAGGGGAGAGAGAAATGAGAGGGGAGAGAGATAAAAAGGGAGGGGGTTTATATAAAAAAATCCAAAAATTCCGAAAAATACCAAAAAATAAAAAATTCACGTTTCCGCGATCCTCGGAACGCATCAATCGCAACGGTACCACACTCGCGTAGGTGAACGGCCCGGTTCACCCGCAACGAGGTTCCGAAGAAATTACCGAAACACACACCGGGAATCGAAAAACACACGCGGAAAAGCCGCGGACGCGCTCCGGGCCTCCGAAACAGCTTCGGATCGCGTCGATCCGAACACGAAAGATGTCTGAAACATCATTTCGGACACAACGGATCTAGATTCACCCGAAACGCAGATCCGAGACCCGATAAGAAGGATCCGCAGAACCCGGGGCATTACAGCCCTCCCCCCTTAAAGGAATTTTGTCCTCGAAATTCAGGACATAGCGCGAAGTCACAGGGGAAGAACACTGAACCAACTGACAACGCTGTCACAGCCCCAGCACAGAAAACCTCGATTCTCATGAAAACATCGATTCTGAGGGACGCAGCCATACTTACAATCACGAACAACACCTCACTCCACGCGCCGAGCACACCGGCCATCAGCGCAGGCACACACAAAGAACACGGCCCAGCGTCACCTCAGACACCACGGAAACCAAACACGGCACCGCTGCCGCCATCTCACTCACCGAGGAGACACAGCCCTCACGGGAGAGATAGCCACCGATGCAACCCATGGTCGGCAGATGACCCAGACGCCAGTTTCGCAAACCCGCCGACTGGTCTCACGCCCGACACAAAGGAACGGCCAAAACCGAGCTCCCACCAGCTCACATAGCCATCTCGATAGACCGCAAACAGAACAACGGCTCAGCGCCAAGAATCACCTCACGCATGGCAATCTGAAAGCTAGACATAACAACGTGCCAACTCTTATCAGAAGACAAACTTTGACAAAGCCCAGATCCCGTCCGGAAAGGCACACCTCATGATCAGCCACCTAAGGCCTCGCTGGCACACGGCTCTCGCCACGCTCAAGCCCAAACAACCAGCATCTTCTGTCTGTGAATGACCATCCACTGGTCGCCAGATACACGCCAACGGGAAATCTCCACCGGCCCAACAAGTACGATCCAACTCACAACAGGCCATCCGCTGACTCACACACAGACAATTACCACAACTCGAACCACACTCCTCTCGGATTCCACATCCGAGCTCGATCATCACACCAACACGACCCTCTCGGGGAGCATGACGAAACCAGATGACAAGATCCTGGTGTCTTCAGTCATCACCTCACTCGACTCAGACTTACAGGGGAACCATCCCATGCTGGTCACCAAACCAGGGATAACCATTGCGACACCAACGTCCCATCAAGGACCACCCTCCGACGCCAATCACACAAAAAGGCCTCCGCCCACAGGCGTCACTCTTCCATCTGGTCTCATCAAATCCTTCGATCAATCCAAGTGGACACCGGCCAATCCCGATTCTGCCCTTACCATAGAGCCATGGGACACCACCCGAACAATGCTCCTGGGTCCCCAAGCAACATACATCTCACCATGGTCGGCTACGAGACTAGCCTTACCAGTCACTCGTAGCTACCAACAGGAACCCACAGCCTGCCAGCGATCGCTTCTCCAAAAACGATCTCATCCGAGGACACGACTAGTAACACAAGTCGGGCACCAAGCCACCGACTCTGACCAACACGTCCTCGACCTCCGTCAGGCGACATCCTCGACAACCCCATCCAGGTCCAACACCGACGCCTGACACGGCTTCCATCACAGGAACAGGGTACTCATGCGGCGCACTAGCCAGCACATTCCCCAACACTCCATCCTGCCAGTGCCAAGAATCACGATATCTCGGGCAACGGCACGGCAACAACATGTTTCACACACATGAACCAATCCTCCAATGCTCAACGCAAACTCAGGAAATCCGCCCGTAGCAACCAACGCTACGATCCTGAACCAGTGGATCACAAGCCCACCACGCTTCCGCTGCGGACTCTGATTCACGAGCACAGCCACAAATTCTTAGAAACACCACCCAACCAGCACTCGTCCTTTCGAAAAAGGGCCAACACCCTTTCATGACAAGAGAATGGGCACAACTTCTCACAGGCAACCACCAGGCCAAGACAAGGAGCACGTCTCACACGGACTTCATGGCACACAAGACCAATCAATCTAAACACGCAATGCAAGAGGACGACCCTCAGCCACACACAATCTCTCCAACCAAAGGAGAAACTAAACACACTTCCGACCAATAGAAGAACTCCACGCTCAACCTGACCTCGAACCTCGCGCATGCTAGAAACAGCCCCATCCAGCACCAAGGAAAACCATCACTTCCCTCAGGTCAGCGCCTCCGACACACTCGATGAGTGTCGCATCGGACCACGATCACAGCATCTTTCGATGCACCACCGCTGCAATTCCTCGAACTGCAACACACCACGCCAAGAGCTGCAACACAAGCCATAACGACAACCGCCGACGCTCATCCTCGAGTCCCGAAACCCACCGCGGAACCTTCACACCTCAGACCAAAACCAAAGCGAACACACCCATCCACTGACAGAAGTGCAGGAGCAAAGACTTACCTAGACATCTCTGCCAAATCCTACCTAGAAATCCGTAAAATAATCGGGACCGACACGCCATTTCTGACGTAACAGAGCACGATAAGAACATCAGGCTCGTCGAAACAGCAGCTCACCGAGAAGATCCTCCGCTCACCCGAGCACACTTCTCGATCAGAACACTTCAGGGGCTGGACAAACCTCAAGCCGGAGTGGCCAAAACCGACAGTAGCTCCCTCGAAGCACGCTCACGGCCACTTAATCACGAACAATCCTCACCAGCCACCTGACCACGTTACAAATTCCTCGAACGCAGCACCGCGAGTTCACGCCTACCAGCAACCTCTGCCCAACGCAGCACAACCAGGGTCACCACCGATGAGGGAGAAGGCTCTCGACCTCGATCCTTAGGCCCCATGTTGGCACGAAAGCCGCGGACAGCAACCACCTTCACAGCGCCGCACAGTGCACTCAAGCTCTCAAGCGAGAAATTAGGCGGAAAGTGAACACAAAACCCTAAGCCAGCTGCATACTGTACTGGACCTTACGGACTCTGATCACTGCAATATTTCAAATTCTTATGTACGTCCACAACCTCCGCTCTGATACCAGCTATAACGACCTGAGAATCCTATTACCGGGAAAGACCCAATAACTTGAGACTCGAACTGCCGCCCACGAGCCGGGAGGGCTCAGAAGGGCTAAAAGGAGTGTGGAGGCACAAAGAAATAGGAAATAAAGCAGGACAATTTAACAATTAACAAAAATAAAGAAATAACTACAGTTACAACAGCGTCCAGTCCAACAGAAAGTACAGTCTAAAGTAATAAAAACGTACTACATGCCGAGTGAACACTCGGCCCGACGAGCTGGCAACTAAGAACCTCCGCACCGCGCCCTCGAACCTCGAGGAGGAAGAACCGCCACACCTAAAAAGCAGGGAATGAGTCTCCAAAAAAGAGACTCAGCAGGGATCCCGCGGAACTCCAACCGGAAACAACGGCGGTAGCGGAAAGGAAGGCTACAACTATAGCAGGAACAGCGAACCGGTGGCCGGTCAAGACTCGGCACTACAGCTACTCCTACTGTACCAGAAACACACCCCGAACTCACGGTCGGGGGCTACCGAACTACACTAGTACACAAAAACTGTCACGCCCCGAGCGCGGAAGATACTCGGATATGCGCGACGAGTTTATATCAATCATGTCAATCAGAGTAGTAGTGTATTCGACACCAAAACAGAGATGCGCAAAATAGAAAGATAACCCAATCCTTAATTTCATAATGGATAGACTATTACAAATCCAATACTCTATTCAATTAAAAAGGAAAAGTACATAGTTGACTCAAGAAAATAGGAAAAAGACTAGATGACACTTGGAGAAGTTCTATCTCTTTCACTCTTGACCATTCCCATCCGATTGACTTCCCTCGTCGTCGGAATTTCCTGAAAAGTAGGGAACACACGGAGTGAGCGAACGCTCAGTATGAAATTATATCTCAAGCGCTTAGCAAGGGGTTTAAGTAATTACATTTTTTATGAATGTACTATAGCTATGCATGCTCGCATAAAACGACAAGATAGAGAGAGAATTTATCAATAAGACAGCAAGATGAACCAGTCATGAGCTTCCAAGAAAAGATAACAAGATATTCAAACAAGTACTCTTTAGCAAGTCATGTCAAGAACTTTGGCTATCATGTATCAAGCAAACAAGTAATTACCCTTTCTCGGGTCACGCAATTCATGTCAAGTCAAGTACGAGTCAAGTACAAGATTTATGTGGAATGTCCAATCAAGCTAGTCATGCACTCGGTATAATGCCAGATACCTTATCATTCAACTCCCATGAGCACAAGTACTTTCGGGTGCTCCTCCCAGGACCAGATCGGGCCCTATATGCGCAGACATTTATTATGTATATTTGACATCCACTCTTGTATATATATAGCCAATATGGAATTTCAACAATTTAAGCTTGTAGACACGTAGGATAACTTTGAGAGAATGGAGTCCAAAAATACGATATTATACATAGATAGGCGATAATAACGGTATAAACACGATTTATCGATGAAACTAGGTGAAATTAGGTTCCCTTAACTCGGGTACCATGACAAACAAGTATGGACATTCTTTATATAGAATTGAGGTCCACATGAACAGTATATCAAAGGTAAGATACCCTCATTCTTATTATAGAATTGAGGTCCACAAGAACATCAACAAATGACATGATATCATCATCCCATTAAGAATTCTCATGATATACTCTTTGCATATCATAAGGGCCGGTATACCATGTTTCTTTAGAGTGACATGGCAATCAATAGTGCAATGGGTTTTTAGGGTACAACCAGCTCAATCGGCCTTGAGGGAATCCAAGGCTTCGAGGAGTCTTACGGAGGTCTCTATGACTAACTCGCTAGTCCAAAGGAACGGAATGTCTAATGGAGAGCTTGTATGTCAATGAGAATTAAGGGTGATCGATAAAACATCATGAAACGTGGGACTATACTCACGGAGTGGAGATATAGTGCCGATATATATATATATATATATATACTAAAACCATCGGTTGTCAGAAACAGGTAAAAATATTTTTACAGGAAAATAACGACTTAAGTAAAGTCACTACTCAAGTAATTAACGCCTTCAGCAAGGGCGTTTATCTATTTTACATTTTTTTGCAAGATTTCAATATTTCAGTATTTTACCAAAAACGCGCCCTGGTAAGGGGCGTTTAATTACAAGTTGACGACGTATGCAATGGTCGTTCATTCTTTACTTCTATTTTTGCAGAATATATATTTTCAGTAATTTATCAAAAACACGCCCTGTACAGGGGCGTTACTTTTCAATTCACGCCCTGAACAGGGGCGTTAGTCAAGTGAGAGACGACCTATACAGGGTCGTGTATTTCAAGAATTTACAATTTTTCAAGTATTGAAATTTCCAGAAAACGAGATATGGTCATGACAGGATAATATCAGGATTAATGATCATGCACTGATTTAGAATCATGTTTAAGTGAATATTAACATGGGTAATTATCAGGTAATTAAATTGACGTCTGTGTACAGGGCGTCAAATCTTTTGAATTTGACGACCTTGTCAGGGTCGTTTATTTAAATAGCGCCCTAGTCTGGGTCGCGGATAAAATTAGCGCCCTTGGAAAGGGCGTTTCTTTCCAACAATAGAAACATTCAAAACTCTCGAAAACTATATGCATGAATTAATATATATGGTTTAACATAGCTATTATGGTGATTTGGGCTACAGTGCTTGAGAAAACCTACCTTTTGATGAAACGTGAAAGATCTGGTGAAGAGACGATGCTCTGTCTGTAACAGAGTGATCACCGGAAGAAGAAGATGAAGGAGAAGTTGCAGATGATGTACGTGGATGAAGAACCCTCAATTCTTCAATCGATCGGTTTCGCTTCTACAGGCAACCTGTAGAGGCAGAATGAAGGTATTACTCTTCGTAAGAACTAACAGAAGGTAAAGAAGGAGAAGAACTTACCCGTTCTTCAGATGACAAAAGCTTTCAACCTGGAATCAGAAGAGAATGAAGAATCATCAGTATTCTTCACAATTTGATAGACAGATTAAAGGAAAAAGAACATGATGTTCTTTACGTACCGTAGCAGCAGTAGGTCGTCCAAATAGATCTTTAGGGTTCGACAGTCAAGGGTTTTTATAGGGTTCTGGAAATCCTAATAAGGTTAGTGTTTGATTGGAAGTAATACTTCCAAGATAGAATTATTACTACATTCGAACTCTTTCTCATAGTTATCAACTTACCCTGGATAGACTCCTGGGTCGAACGAAACTCAAACTGAATTAGCGTCCTAAGTAAGGGCGTCGAATTTAAATTGACGCCTTGTCAGGCGTCGTTACTTGTTGAAACGCGTCCACTCAAAGGACGTTATGCAAACTTGCCCTTTTTATTTATTTTGGTCGTTTGAAATTTGACGTCTTGACATGTGGGCGTCCTTTCTTCAAAACACGCCTTAGGTGGAGGCGTTTTCTTGTAAAGTAGCGCCTATATCTGAGGCGTTATTTTCATCAGGGTTTAATTATTTTTATTCCAAGCTCTTTCGTTTATTTTATTAAATCTTTTAATCTATTTTGATTTATTTATTCCTTTTTATTTTATCAGGGTTGCTACACCCTCCCCCACTTAAAAAGAATTTGGTCCCCAAATTCCTAGCACATATTTACATATGGAGAGTGTAGAGTTCATACCTTCTAATATAACTCTGGAAATCGCTTCCTCATAGATTCCTCGGTCTCCCATGTAGCTTCATGTTCTGAATTCTTATTCCATTGTACTTTTTGCATGGGAATAACCTTATTCCTTAGGGTTCGTACTTCTCGATCTAGTATTCGTATGGGCTTCTGCTCATATGTGAAATCTTTCTGGATCACTAGATCTCCATACTCAATAATATGTGATGGGTCATGTACATACTTCTTCAACATAGATATGTGGAACACATCATGTACTTCGGACAGTTGAGGTGGCAATGCGATGCGATACGCAACCTCGCCAACTCTTTCTAGTATCTCAAAAGGTCCGATAAATCTTGGTGTAAGCTTGTCCTTAACACCAAATCTTCGTATTCCACGTCCAGGCGATATCTTGAGAAATACATGATCTCCAACTTGGATTTCAAGATCTCTTCTTCTTGTGTCAGCATAAGCCTTTTGTCTAGACTGAGCAACTTGCAGTCTTTCTTTGATCAATTGTATCTTCTCAGTTGTATCCCTTACCATGTCTGGACCTAACAGTTGTTTCTCTCCAACTTCGCTCCAGCATATGGGTGATCGGCAACTCCTTCCGTATAAGGCTTCAAAAGGTGCCAGTTGTATACTTGCCTGGTAGCTATTATTGTATGCAAATTCGACCAGAGGCAAGTGATCATGCCAGTTTCCATCAAAATCAGTAATGCATGCTCTTAGCATATCTTCGACTACTTGATTGGTTCTCTCGGTCTGACCATCCGTGTGAGGATGAAAGGTTGTGCTAAAGTTAAGTCTCGTTCCCAACGAATGTTGTAGTCCTTTCCAAAAATGAGAAGTAAAACGGGGATCTCTGTGAGACACGATTGAAACAGGAATACCATGTAATCTGACTATTTCCTTGATGTATAGTGCAGCTAAGACATCAACTGACCATCGACTCTTGATTGGTAAGAAATGCGCTGATTTAGTCAATCGGTCAATGATAACCCATATTCCATCATGTCCTCCTTTTGATTTAGATAAACCCATGATGAAATCCATACCAATATCCTCCCACTTCCATTTAGGGATATCTAGAGGATATAGTTTTCCAGCATGCTATTGGTGTTCCGCCTTGACTTGTTGGCACGTGAGACAGCGTGATACGTAGTCCGCTATTTCTCTTTTCATGTTGGGCCACCAAAAATTTCTTTTTACATCTTGGTACATTTTGGTAGATCCAGGATGAATCGTATACCTTGACCTATGAGCTTCATCTAAGACCTTCTTCTTCAATTCTGGGCAGTCCAGTATACAAGTTCTATTCTTGAACATTAATCTTCCATCAGAAGCTAATTGGAAATCCGATTGTCCTTCTAATCTGCCCTTGATTTCTACTAATGTAGGATCATCATTCTGAAGTGCTTGTATTTCAGACAATAAATCTGACTGTATGCTTACATGAGATAATGTGACACATCTAGGGTCCGTGTCCATGCTTATATTGAGTTCAGAGAATTGTTCCAGCAATTTCCATTCTTGAATCAGACAATTGGCTAACAGTGCTCTCGGCTTTCGACTAAGGGCATCTGCTACATGATTACCCTTTCCGGGATGATATTGTATATTGAAGTCGAAGTCCTTGAGATATTCCAGCCATCGTCTTTGCCTCATATTTAGTTCCTTCTGTGAGAAAAGATATTTGAGACTCTTGTGATCGGAGTATACAGTAAACTGTACTCCATAAAGATAATGTCTCCATATTTTGAGTGCAAATACTACCGCGGCCAATTCTAAGTCATGGACGGGGTAGTTCTCTTCATGCTTCTTTAATTGACGAGAAGAGTAGGCTATAACCTTCCCTTGTTGCATTAGAACACACCCGAGGCCAATGCCAGAAGCATCAGTGTATACCTCGAACTTTTCTCCTTCAATTGGCAATGCTAAGATAGGAGCTGTAGTAATATGATCCTTGAGAGCTTGGAAGCTTCTTTCACATTCCTCATCCCATTCATAACGGATCTCCTTGCGAGTTAACCTCGTAAGCGGCACGACGATTTTTGAGAAATCCTTGATGAATCGCCTGTAATAGCCGGCAAGACCTAAGAAACTTCGGATCTCGCTAGCATTGGTCGGTCTTTCCCAGTTCCTTACAGCTTCAACCTTTGATGGGTCTACAGACAAGCCATCCTTTGATATAACATGTCCGAGAAAAGTCACTTCTTCAAGCCAGAATTCACACTTGCTAAGTTTTGCATTTAATTGGTTTGTCCTCAATATTTGTAATGCAATTCTCAAATGTTCATCATGCTCTTCCTTGCACTTATTTGGATTTGTTTCATTTCTGATCATCCACTACACCCGTCGGTTTTGAGAGATGTCCAACGTGAGGGGAGGGCTGCGCCCTCCCCCATCTGTCTCCTTCCCACCTGCGAGTGCTGTTGGCGTGGAGCCCCTTCATCCACTTGCTGCTGGTGCTCTTGGTGCTCCACCGGTCCCTCCACATGCTCCTGCTCTTTCCCCTATTCTTGGTGCTGCTCCACGGGGCCCTGCGATTGCTTCTTCCCTATCCGAACAGGTCCATAGCATTGGATCCCTTCCAGCCATTGGTGTTGCTGCTGGGGTTGTACCACCGGGCCCCTTGTTGGCAGATCCGTCCTCATCTCCTGGTCCCCCTGCTGGTGCTCTACATGCTGATGCAGATGGAATCCCTGTGGCTGTCCCATCTGTTGCTGCTCCTTCTTGGTTGCATGGCCCGCGACCATCTTTTGTGCAAATCTTCAAACAGGCTATGGCCCCGCCGTCAGTTGCTATCCCTATTCACCCCCCTGCTCGCACAGATATAGGTGATCCGGCAGTCTTTTTCTCATTGGAAGAGGTGGCTGCTTCATGCAAGCCTCTTGAGTATGTTGTTGTTGCTCACACTCCTTTCGGGCGTCCTCCATTTTCAGACATCAGGGCCCACTTTGTGCAGCGCTTTCATTTTCAGAGTGAGTTTGCCATCAGTGCATTAGGTAATCGCCATCTTCTTATCAGGTTCTTATGCAAGGAAGACTTTATTAAAATCCTTCTCAAAGGCTCGCTGCTTGTTCATGGCCGGTTGTTTAAGTTTTTTAGATGGACTCTAGACTTCTCTCCAGATGTGGATTCTCCTGTGGTCCCTGTTTGGATTGAGTTCCCTCAACTCCCAGCTAACTTTTACTTTGATGCTATGATTCGATCCATAGCTGGGAGTGTTGGATCAGTCCTCCAGATTGATCGGGATACTATTTTCCTTGCTCGATCTAGTGTTGCTCGGGTTTGTGTGCTCATGGATATCTCTCTTAAGGTTCCGAACAGAGTTTGGATTGGTTTAGGCTCCGATGGATTTTGGCAACCAATTGAATATCCCAATATGCCATTGTTCTGTTCTGGCTTCCATCGTCTTGGTCATTTGGTTGGAAGCTGCAAATTTTCAGACCCTGGTCATGGTGCTCCAAATGTTGTTCTCAGCGTCCAACCTCCGGCCACCGGCGTGCCAGCTCCGGCCAGGAAGGTTTTGCAGGTCTGGAAGATTGTGTCCAAGACGGTGGGTCCTCCCACGAGTGTTGTGGACCCTCCCCATATTGATGATCGCACTAATTTGGCTATAGCTTCCTCTGTTGTTCATGACACCCCTTCGGAATCTGCTCCTTGCGTTCCTGGTGACTCTCTCTTGGGGCCCATGGCTGCGCCTGTTGGTGATTCTTTGCCCCAACCGGTGCTTCCCATTATTGGTGCTACTAATGGTGTTACTAATGGTGTTGTTATACCTCCATCTAATGATGTTATGGCTGCTTTAAACTCGGATGGCCTGGATGGTTCTTCTGTTGGTATTCATGATGGCAATTCAGGGGTGGTCCCCCGTAATGTATCTCATGCTCTGCTGACCCTTGGTGCTACCGCAGCTACTCCTTCTCTTGGTGACATTTTTGTGGGCCCTTCTAATGTTGCTACACCCGCTGCCACTTTTGTTGACATGTCCCTTGGTTCCTGTTCGCTCCTGAGCATTGATGCTGCGCATAAGGGGCCTGCTCCTTCTGTGGGTGGGCCTTCCCTTAATGCTCCTCAGCCGTTGCTTGATGGTGGCCTGCATGCTGCAATAGTTGCTTCGGTCCCTCATCTGTCTGATCCTTCAAGGCTTGAGCCCACCCCGCAACCAGCCAAGGCCTTGGTGGAAGCTCCTAGGGTGGCTGCTGCTCCTTCGCTTACTGTGAGCTGTGTTGCTGCTGTCTCTTCTGGTTCTGATGCCTTTGCCCCGGTGGTTCCTCGGTTTGGTATTGTTCAAGGGATAAGGTCTGCACTAGCCCCTGATCTTGCTCCTCCTACAGTTTCTATCCAGAGCGGCGTCCCTGCCATTGCTCCTGCGGTCCCCAGATCTGGGTTTGTCTCTCGAAAGCCCGTTGGTGCTGCATCTTCTTTGGTGACCTTGAAGCCTCAATCTATAGTGTTAGCCTTGGCTGCACCTAATGCTGGTGTGGGCGGGGGGGGGGGGGGGACCATGCCCTTTCAGTCCCCAATCAAGCTCCTCCCCTTGCTATCCAGTCCGCTGCTCACACGTCTCCGGCATCGAGTACTTCCACGCCTGATTCATCTTCTAGTGCTGCCCCGTCTCCCTCTCGGCTTTCTTTTGCTGCTGCCCTGCGTAAGAAAGTTCGTGCTACTGATGTTCGCAGAACGGAAGCTTGTCTTGAAGAATCAGTTCCTCCACCTCGTCGCTCTCTTCGGAATCAGCCACCGGTGTCTCCTCCTCCAGTCGTCTCCCCCCCTTCGGAGGAATTCGACTTTGATGATGGCTCTGATGGTGACTTTTCCGACTGGCCAGCTTCTCCGATTCATCGTCGAGGAGTTCGTAGCCGAAGCTCCTTCATGCGTTCCAACTCCTTCGACTTTGGCCATGCGTTATGATGATGCCCTTTGTCTCTTACGTCTGCTTGTATTTAAGGGCGGCCTCTTTTTCCTGCTCGTGCAGGACCGATCTCCTTCTTTTGCTTTCTTTTGCCGGTGATTATGGCCCCTCTGCGTAGGGTGTTCCTTTTGCGGCTTTGGTTGCTCTGTTCCTTTACCTTTTGTTCTATATATAAAATCGCCTAGCTGATCCTTGGATCTGCCTAGGTATTGCCATAGTTAAAAAAAAAAACTACACTAGTACCGCTTACCGAAGTAAAAACCCACAGCAACCACGCCATATAGGCATGTCTCCCATGACACGGCCCACCTGGACACACTGTCTAAGGTGCAACCCCAACCATCCGGTCGCGGGTACCGCACAACAAGACGCAACCTCGGTAGAGCCACTAGCACTAGTCTCACGGCGTGAAAACCGACACACGTGCCACGGCGAAATAACCGAAACTCAACGGTCAACACAACCAAAAACCCGAAGGTCGGAGTCATGGAAACTGACAGTCTGTCACTCCCAACTCGACATGAGTACCTCCCACTAGAAGCACAGTCGGTAGCGTCCCCTGACGTCTTACACCGCACCGCAGGTGAACTGGCTGACGTGGTAGCTCCAACCAAAGGCACGAACGCCGCACAAGTAACCACAAACGAGTGACTAGTTGGGGTCACGCCCGTCGACGTGGGTCCAACCGCCCCCAACCACGTGTGCTCACACAGACCGCGCGTCCCTTGTCTGGCCCTCTGACCGGTTTTCTCCTCAGCCGGACTCTGGCTGCAAGACGTGGGGCCCGACGGAAATCAGTCCACAAACCGTCTCTAAGGGTAGTCTCTCCACCACTCCCTGGTGGGACCACACGCGTGTAAGCAGGCAACGACTAGTGGAGGGTCACTACGGAGTAGAGTCTCAAGTCAACGGAAAACAACGTCCGAACCCGACGACGTACGGGGACCATCCCACGTACCAGCACCGTCGCACGGTGACCACAGTCGGAGAAGAAACGGGACTCACAGTCCACGGGCCGCAAGCTCGGCCACGCAGAAACGTAGAAACACAGTTCCCAAAGTAGCTCACAGGCCGCCAAACCAAATCCGACTCTCAGGGAAAGGCGGGAACTCTCCAGCCCCAGGCTGGCAACCGGACTCGTAGTCCAAGGCCACCTGCATGGCCCACGCGAAAAGCACAGAAGCATGATTCCCGGGGCAACACACAAGCTGCCACGCCGATAACTGGACTCGCAGTCCAAGGCCAAACACATGGCCCACTCGGAATCATCTTCCAGGAAAACTCACGGCATGGGGGTGGATACCCCACCGCACACACACCGACACACGGTGACTCGGTCTAGCGTAACACGAAAGCCCGACACGCGAGAAGTCACACGGACTCTCAAACCCATGGGCACGCTAAATGAGATAGCACGGTCCTCCCGACACCCTCAAAACACGGACACAGAATCCTACGGGTGTCTGGTGTGAACGTGTCACGTGGTGGACTGAGAGAGAGATGGGGTTTCTCCCTCTCTTAGTGAAAGAAAAAAATGACGAAACGCGTGCGTAAAAGGGGGGTGATATGGAAAAAAAAGGTGGAGAGTACGACCTAAAGGCAGCACTTTGTAAGGGAACGCGGAGAACCTAGACTTATCGAACTCCGGTACGTGGCAGAGATAGGGATCCGAAGACCCTCTCACGCAAACTGAACCCCTTCCCGGTAGGCGTGACCTACCATTCCGAGAGCAGTTTTCTATATACCGGGTGCGAGCCTGGGACTGTACGTAGTAGAAGTTGGCAGACGAAAAGACACACGTAGACTCGGAATTTGGAACGGTATATCCTCCTCACAGGATTTTAACAGCAATACAATAAAATACGAAAAGGAAGTGCTAAAAGTAAACGACCACGGTGAAGTAACTCACCGCGGCCAATCATAGTACAAGCCAACCCATGCGAGATTTAACTCTCCGCGGGTATTATTAACACAAAAATATAAATTACTACAAGCATGCATTTAGTGGTGTGATCGCGAGAGGCCGAGGGCCCCAAATTGATTGATCGCTTTTGCCTTTGACGCGGGATGATATGGGCTCCTTCTTCCTCTTCGTTCGACAGGCCCAAGAAGAGGGCTTTTAACTGGTTACCCCTGCGAAACGAACAAACACAGAAAGGACGACTAAGTCAGAACGATGATATAATAACAATTCATAAAATAAAACACTAATAACATGTATAACAGATTAAAAATGCCAAAATAACAAGGGGTGAGGGGAGCTTATTTAGAAGCCCGGGGGGGGCTCCGAGCGGGCACGGCCCTGGTGGACGGTGGGATGAACGATTTCCCTCATGTGCAGGGACACGAGGAGTGCTAACTGAGCCGAAGGTTTCACCTTTCTTTCTGTACGTTTTAAATGAGAAACTAGTATGAATAAACAGAATATTCATGCATATAATATGTAAACAAGAATATTATTCATACAAGAATATATACATAAATATCCGTATATCTATATCAATATATGCACATACATATATATGTATATAAAAGTATACATACACACATATCACTATATCTATATAGACATAGATATATATACGTATATGTATATATTTATATAAACATATATATATTTATATGCATATATTTATATAGCTATATATATATATATATATATATATATACAAATGACGATATAATAGAGGGAGAGGAGAAAGCTCCCCTCTCTGTTTGCTTTTTTTTTTATTTTCTTATACTTTAATTATATATAATACATATATATATGTGTGTATAAAATATATAAGATATAAGATACATACATATATATGTATAAGAGAAAAGAAGAGACAGAGAGCGAGCACGTGAGGGGGAGAAGGTTGAGAGAAGAAAGAAAGAGAGAGGGGGGCGTGGCTTCTAGGACAGATAGAAAGCAAAGAGAGATCGGTGAGGAGAGAGGGTGTGGGAGAGAGAGAAGAGAGAGGAAAATAGAGAGAGATGAGAGATGCGGCGAGAGAGATAAAAAAAAGGCAAGAAAGTTGAGAGAGAGATCGAGAGAGTGAGGAAAACTGGGAGACACAGAGAGAGGGGGAGAGAAAAGTGAGAAAGAGAGAGGGTGCAGGTGAGACAGGGAGAGAGAGGAAGAGGGTGAGAGAGATAGGATAAAAAAAGAAAAGAGAGTTAAAGAGAGAGATCGCGAGATAGGGAGAGAGAGAGGAGAGCAGAGAGAATAAATAAAATAAAAAAATAAGAGAAAGAGAGAGAGAGAGGGCGACGGGGAGAGGTAAAAGAGAGAGAGAGGGGGGAGAGAAAAGTTAGAAAAATAATAAAAAAGGAAAAGAGAGAGAGATCGGATGTGGGGAGAGAAGAGAGAGAAGAAGAGAGAGGGAGAAAAGAGAGAAGAGGGGAGATGAGAGATCGAGAGAGGGAGACGGTGAGATGATTAAAAAATAAAAAAAATATGAGAAAGAGAGAGATCGAGACAGAGAGCAGAGAGAGATCGGGTGAGAGGGAAGAGATGAGAGGGTGAAAGAGGGAGACGAAGGGGGAGACAGAAGAGAGATAGAGAGAGAGATCGTGAATGAGGGGGGGCTCGGTGCAGCGGCGACGGAGTTGGCAGCGTGGGCGGTCGACGGCAGCGGGAGTGGACGTGCATGCGGTGTCGTAGAGGGCGTGAGGAGGGGCTGCAATGGAAGGTGAAGTGGGGGGTGGCGTTCGTGAGGTGTGGCCGCGCCGGAGACGATGGCAATCGGCGAGGAGTGGACGCCGGTCACGGCAACGGAGACGTGGGGGGGGGGGGGGCGTGCGCAGGTGGGAGGCGGCTCCACGGCGGTGAGGGCATGCGCAGGTGGCCGACGGTTGGAGAAGGTGCTCCGGCATGGGGGCTTTAACGTGGGTGGCGATGACGTGGCGGTTGACGTGGAGGGCGTCGTGGGCGCGGTGGTGTTGTCCCGCGGCGGTCCGACGACGACGACAGCGGCGGCGTGGAGCTCGGACGGTGCATGCAAGGAGGCGGCAATGGCGTGCGGACGGCGTCCGGAGTGGCTGTGGCTGGAGAGGAGTTATAAGGGAGGAGGAGAGATGATCACCGGCAGTGGGGTTGGTGCAGGGGGTTAGCACGGCGGGGAGTGGAGGCTGGAGGTGGTCGGAGCGGCAGGTGGCGCGGAGGAGAGTGGAAGCCGGAGGGGAGAGAGGAGGTGGTCGGAGTGGCAGGTGGGCTAGCAGGCGGAGGTGGAGGTGGCGTCTGCGGTGGGTGGCTTGTGAGGAGAGGCTGAAGGACGGGTGTAGTAGAGAGGGAGGAGGTGTATTGGCTACCGCGGTAGACAGTGAGGTTCGTGGGGTTCTGGAGGTAGCAGAAGGGTGAGAGGAGTGGACGACCAGATGAGAGTGTGGGAGAGAAGTGTCTAGAGAATGGGATAGGCTTCGATGGGGTTTTGAGAAAATTATTGAGAGAGGAGTGGATGATTGGAATGGTGGGGAAGAGAAGATTCTCTCTGACGGGCTGCTAGGTGGACAAGGGAGAGGGGATGAGATTCCCTGGGCATTGATTGGAGGAGGTGGATACAAAGAGAGAGAGAGGGAGATCTAGAGACAAGGAAGGAGAGTGTGATAAGAGAAGGACGTGAGAGAAAAAGAGGTAATGAATAATTAAGTTAAGGGAGGATTAGTGATTAAGTTAAGGGAGAATTAGTGATAATAATAGATTTAAGTAATAATAATGTAAATATTAACATCTATTTTTTTATGTTTTTACGTTGATTTCTTTTATATATATATATATATATATATATATATATATATATATATATATAAGTGTTTATTTTTTATCTATTGAGATTTGTTTTTTATTATTTTCTAATTTTTTTATAACCTTTTGGAATTTTTTGGTATTTTTATTAAGCTTCTTTTTTGTATTTTTTATAACATTTTCCCATTTTTTATTTCTAAATGTTATATATATATATATATATTTGATTTTTATGTGACCTTTTTCTAATAATTTTTTTGTATATTTTTTTAAACAACATTTTCAATTTTTATAACCATTTTATGATATTTTCTGAATTTTAATTTATTTTTATATATAAAAAAATCCCAAAAAAATTACTAATCAACCACATAAGTCAAATGCATGAGTCACTTTGGGGCATCGTGGTGTAATATGATATTTACCCGCGAAAAATGTTAAAATAGCGTGTCTACATCTGGGGCACTCACAAGACCGCAAGTCGACCATTGGGTGACGACCGGGTCGACTAGGGACCGACACAACGCGAAATGATCGCGGAGAACACGAAAACTCATCTCGGCACCACAAGAGCCTAACGGTCTAACCTTGGGCCGTCACAGTCTGTAACGGTCCAAGCCTCGACCGTCACAACCACTCTGACGCACCAACAAAGGGCCGTCAGACGTTCGGTGTAAAGTTGAGTGTAACGCACCTACCCTGGTGCGTCACAGTCTCTGACGCGCCAACCCTGGTGTGTCACAGTCTGTGACGCGCCAGCCCTGATGCGTCACAAGACATGATGAAACCAACTGTGACGCGTCCCCCTCGGTGCGTCACAGGTTGTAACAGACCAACTCTGGTGCGTTACAAGGTGGGTACGCGTCCGCTCTAACGCACCCACACAGGGGCGTTACAAGGCTGTGACGCGCCAGCCTTGGTGCGTCACAGGCCTTAACCCCAAACGATCAAAACCAACGAACGGAAGCCAACGGTCAGATCGTCCCTAACGGTCCAACCCAGGCGCATCACAGCGCCGCGGCGGTCTATCATGGGACTGTCACACCCACAGACCACCAAAAGGCTAACGGGCCCTGTGACGCACCCACATTGGGGCGTTACAGGCTGTGACGGTCACTGGAAGGACCGTCACACCCGTCCGAGCGCGAAACGGCAGGAAACGACCCGAAAAATGTCCCACGCCCCCATACCTCCACGGGAGAGGGGAAAAATAAGGGGGAAGCCCCCAAATAGCCCCTAGCATGCATCTAAGGCCTCGGATCGGCCAAAAACGCAATGAAACGGGAGATCGGCCCGCAAGCCCTAAAACATGGATTTTTCCCCAAATCACCCCGATTAGCCCGCTCGTCTCACCACGGCCTACGAAACTTGCCGGAAAGAAAGGGCATGAGCTGGGGGTCCATCTCCCTACCTCCACCGAAGATTTCGCGCCCCGAGCTCGCCGATCCGTGAAGAAACGCCGTTGAAGCCTCGCCGGCTCGCGACCGCGCCACGAGCTCCCATTCGCCTCCACCGTCTCGATCCTCGCCCATCCTCATCCGCATCCTCGCCCGCGCCGCCTCCGCCTCGCTCCTTCGGCCGTCAGAGAAGATAGGGGACAAAGAGGGCGTGAGAGAAGAGAGAGGGAGGGAAGAGAGAAATGAGAGGGGAGAGAGAGAAAAAGGGAGGGGGTTTATATAAGAAAATTCAAAAATTCCAGAAAATACCAAAAAATAGAAAAATCACGTTTTCGCGATCCTCGGAACTCATCAATCGCAACGGTACAACACTCGCCTAGGTGAACGGCACGATTCACCCGCAACGAGTGTAATATCCCAGACCTTTCGGATCCTTCTTCGTGGGTCCCGGATCTAGTTTTTGGAGCGTCCGGCTCTGTTGTGTCTGAAATTTCGTTTCAGACATCTTTCGTGTTCGGATCGGCACGATACGGAGTCGTTTCGGAGGCCCGGAGGCGTTCCGCGGCTTTTCCGCGCGTGTTTTTCGATTCCCGGTGTGTGTTTCGGCTTTTTCTTCGGAAGCTCGCTGCGGGCGAACCGGGCGGTTCACCCGGGCACGAGTGGTACCGTTGCGATCGGTGTGATCCGAGGATTCCGGAAATGTATTTTTCTATTTTTCGGTATTTTTCCAAAAATTCTGATTTTCTATATAGCCCTAATTCTTTTTCTTCTTCTTTTCCTCTTTCTCTTTCTTCTTCTTCTTTCTCCTTCCTTCCCCAACCGTGACCGCACCCTCTCTCTCCCTCTCTCCCATTCGGGCGCGGCGGACCCCTCCCCGGCTGTTGACGGCGGCAGGGCGACGGCGCGGACGCGTGGGCGACGGCGAGGCGATCTCGTGGGTGTGCGGCGAGCGTGGGAAGCGTGGGGAGGCGAGGTTTCTAAAAGCGTTCTTCGTGGTTTGTGGGCGATTCGGCAGAGCATTCGCTCCATTGCGATCGGTGCGTTCCGAGGATTCCGGAAATATATTTTTCTATTTTTTGGTATTTTTCCGAAAAATCGGATTTTCTATATAATCCCATTTCCTTTTCTTTTTCTTTTTCTTTTCTTTTCTCTTTCTTCTTCTTCTTCTTCCTCCTTCCTTCCCCAACCGTGACCTCCCTCTCTCCCTCTCTTCCTCCCGTTCGAGCGCGGCTAGCTCCTCTCCGGCTACTGACAGCGGCGGGGCGACGGCGCGGCGACGTGGGCGACGGTGAGGCGAACGTGGGGACGTGCGGTGCTCGTGGGAAGCTTGAGAAACGAGGGTTTTCTAAGGTGTTCTCCGTGGTTTGTGGGCGATTCGGCGGAGCATTCACTCCATTGAGGTAGGGTGACGTTCCTTAGCCTCATACCGTTCATTTCCGTGGTTTGTAGGCCGCGGGGAGGCCGAGAGGGGCGTTATTGAGCATTTTGGGGTTTTTCGATGATTTGGGGAGAGCTCGCCCGATCTATGGTTTTATCCCGCGATTTCGTGTTTGGATGGCTTAGATGCATGCTAGGGGTCCCCAGGGGTCTTCCCCTTTGATTTCCCCCTCTCCGGTGGAGGTACGGGGGCGTGGTCGAAGTTTTTGGGGTTTTCCCGCCGTAGCGTGCTCGGGGGTGAGTGACGGTCACTCCAGTGACCGTCACATGCTTGCAACGCCCCTAGAGGGGTGCGTTACTTCCCCGGGGGTTGGCCGGGACAGCGACGGTCCCACGACTGGCCGCCGTTTTCTAGTGACGCGCCTGGGCCAGGCCGTCGCTTGGTTTTCGACCGTTGGTTTTGCTGTTGGGGTCTGCGCGAGTAACGTGCCTTGGCCAGCACGTTACATCAGTGTAACGCGTTGGGGCGAGCGCGTTACTTCCCGGGTTATACCAGGTGCGAGGGCGCGTGTGACGCACCAGGGCAGGCGTGTCACATCCTTGCAACGCGTCGAGCCCGACGCGTTACATTCGTGTAACGCGCGGGGGCAAGCGCGTTGTTTCTGGGCGCGAGTAGCGCGCCAGGGCAGGCGCGTCGTTTGCGTGTGGCGCCCTGGGCCAGGCGCGTTGCTTTCGAGCGACGCGCTGGACCAGGCGCGTTACTTCCCTTGCTCCTCTGGCCGTGTGACGGCCTGCGTTAGACCGCCATTTGCCTGTGACGGCCCAGGGGTGGACCGCCACTTGCCTGGCTGCCAATGAGGTTGGCAACCTCGTTTTTACTCCGGCTGTGGTCGCCGTGCGACGGGGCTGTTCGTGGGGTGATTCCCACACGTCGTCGGATGCGGACGTTGTTTTCCGTTACCTTGAGAGGCTACTCCTTCAGTGACCCTCCACTAGTCGTAGCCCACCAGTACGAGGTGTTGGTCTCACCTGGGAGTGGTGTACGGGCACCCACCTTTCGAGACGGTTTGTGGACCGATTACCGTAGGCCTCTCGTCTTAGCCAGAGTCCGGCTGCGGGGGAAAACCGGTCAGAGGGTCAGACCTAGGACGCGTGGTCTGTGTGTGCACACGTGGTTGGGGGCGGTTGGACCCACGTCGACGGGCGTGACCCCAGCTAGTCACTTGTTGTGGTTACTTGTACGGTGTTCGCGCCTCTGGTAGGAGCTACCACGCCAGGCGGTTCACCTGCAGCGCGGCGTAAGACGTCAGGGGACGCTACCGGCTGTGCTTCTAGTGGGTGGTACTCCTGTCGAGTACGGATTGTCAGACTGTCAGTCGTGTGTTTCCGACCTTCGGGTTTTACGGTTCGACCGTTGATTTCGGTCTTCTCGTACCGTGGCACGTGTGTCGGTTTGCGTGCCGTAGGGTCTAGTTCTGTAGAGTGCTGGGCTTTCCTTTCCGAGGTACTTTCCTCCCGCTAGAGTAGTGGTTTCTCGTTTTACGAGGTAGGGTTCGAGTGATCCCTACTGAGTCTTGTTCCGAGACTCATTCCCTGCGTGTTTTCACCGTGTTTCAGGTGAGACGCCACCTTCGGGGAGCGCGTCAGGAGCGCAGCGTGGTGCGGGTGCCCAGAAGTAGTGCCAGAGGTCAGAGCCGGGGGATGCCGCGTGTAGCTGTACTTTTCTTTCTTGTCACTGTACTAGTCATGGACTGTTCTTGCTATTGTTGTTCTTTATTGTGGACCATGTAAAATGTTAATTTTATTTCCTGCTTAATATTATAACTGTTTAATTTTTGCAATTATCTGTGATGCTTGTGTAGTTTCCACACCATCCTTTTAACCCTTCCGAGTCTTCGGGCTCGTGGGTGGCGGTATGAGTCTCGGGTTAGCGGGCCTTCCCGGTAATCGGATTCTCGGGTCGTTACATCCACGATCAACAATCTCCCGAATAAGGTGAAAGCGCCTGAGAACATGCTTTGACCTTTGGTGAGATCTCGGTTCCTTCGCCTGGGCGATGGCCCCATTATTATCACAAAATTATGGGATGGGAGCTGATATCTCGGGAACTATGCCAAGTTCCAAGATGAATTTCTTCATCCAGACGGCTTCTTTAGCAGCTTCAGCTGCAGCAATATATTCCGCCTCCGTCGTCGAATCTACAGTCGTATCTTGCTTGGAGCTTCTCCAACTGACTGCCCCTCCATTCAACATGAATACAAATCCAGACATGGATTTGCAGTCATCTGGATCTGACTGGAAACTTGAATCTGTGTAAGCTCTAAGCTGTAGGTCCTCTCCTCCATAAAGCAGAAAAAGATCCTTAGCCCTTCGCAGGTACTTAAGGATACCCTTTACTGCCTTCCAGTGCTCTTCGCCTGGATTTGCCTGATATCTACTGACAATGCTTAAAGCATTGGCAACATCAGGCCGTGTACATAGCATTGCATACATGATTGACCCTATCGCCGAAGCATAGGATACCTTATTCATGTGTGCCACATCCTCAGAAGTTTTAGGACTCATCCCTTTGGATAGGCAAATTCCATGTCTCATGGGAATGAGACCTCTCTTGGAATTTTCCATCCTAAACCTTTTGAGGATAGTGTCTATGTACATGGATTGGGATAATCCTAACATCCTTTTAGATCTATCTCGATAGATCCTTATGCCCAGCATATAGGATGCTTCTCCCAAATCCTTCATGGAGAAAGTTTTGGACAACCAAGACTTGGTTGATGTCAACATCTCTACATCATTCCCAATGAGTAAGATGTCATCAACATAAAGGACCAAGAAGGTCACAGAGCTCCCACTGACCTTCTTGTAAACACAGGGTTCATCTTCATTCCGAATGAAGTTGAAAGATTTGACAGCCTCGTCAAATCTTAAGTTCCAGCTTCTAGATGCCTGCTTTAATCCATAAATGGACCTTTGAAGTTTGCATACCTTATTAGGATGTAGCTTGGAGGTGAATCCTTCAGGCTGTACCATGTACACCTCTTCTGACAGATTTCCATTAAGAAAAGCTGTCTTCACATCCATTTGCCAGATCTCATAATCCAGGTATACAGCAATAGCAAGGAGGATTCTGATTGACTTAACCATGGCTACCGGCGAAAACGTCTCGTCATAGTCAATGCCTTGCCTTTGACGATATCCTTTCGCCACTAGTCTAGCCTTGTATGTGTCAATCTGTCCATCTGCACCGATTTTTCTTTTGAAAATCCATTTGCAGCCGATAAGGACCTTCCCTTCGGGTACATCAACTAAGTTCCAAACTTTGTTGGTGTACATGGATTGGATTTCTGAATCCATTGCCTCTTGCCATTTCTCGGAGTCTACACTACGGATCGCCTCCTGGTACGACTGAGGATCATCATCCTCATCGATACATATCTTAGAGGACCCCTCTGAGACATGTCCAACATATCTCTCAGGTTCTCTCGGTAGTCTACCAGATCTCCGTAGTGTCAGTGTTTCACTTTGAATAGGATCAACTGATACAGTCTCATCTAATAAGTTTGTGTCTATGGGTTGTGGTTCTTGGACCTCGTCCAATTCTATCTGGCTCCCACTATTCAGTCGTGTGTTTTCGACCTTCGGGTGTGTCGGTTTGGCCGTGGAGCTTTGGTCTTCTTACCGTGGTACGGGTGTCGGTGCGCGTGCCATGGGACCTTTGTCTTGTAGAGTGCAGGGCTTTCTTTTCCGAGGTACTCTCCTACCGCTAGTGTAGTGGTTTCTCGTTTTACGAGGTAGGGTTCGAGTGATCCCAACTGAGTCTTGTTCCGAGAGTCATTCCCTGCGTATTTTCACCGTGTTTCAGGTGAGGTGCCACCTGCGGGGAGCGCGTCAGGAGCACAGCGTGGTGCGGGTGCCCAGAGGTAGTGCCAGAGGTCAGAGCCGGGGGATGCCCCGTGTAGCTGTATTTTTCTTCCTTGTCACTGTACTAGTCGTGGACTGTTGTTATTGCTATTTTGTCATTGTGGACCATGTAAATTGTTAATTTATTTCTTACTTAATATTAACTGTTTATTTCTGTAATTATTTGTGATACTTGTGTAGTCTCCACACCATCCTTTTAACCCTTCCGAGCCTTCGGGTTCGTGGGTGGCGGTGCGAGTCTCGGGTTATCGGGCCTTCCCGGTAATCGGATTCTCGGGTCGTTACAGCTGGTATCAGTGCGCGGTTGTGGAATTACATGAGAATCATTGGTAATTGTAGTGGTCCACTAGTCCACAACGATGATGTACAGGTGACGCTGGCATTGGGCATCGTGTATTTGTTTTGACCTTGCCGTTTTCGTGTTTTCTGTCTTGTGCTTCATGAGCGAGTATGGCGCCGAGGAGGAGTTCTCGCTCTCAGCAGGGGCAGTCGGCTGGAGGTCAGGAGATCCAGCAGGGGGTCCAGAGGGACCAGGAGGAGCATAGCAGAGCGCCACCGGGGGCTACCGAGGTCGCGGATGCTGCGAGGGTTCCGGGGGCCGAGGGTTTCTTCCGTGGCATGTACCAGCTTATGTCTCAGCAGTTCGGCGGAGAGGCTGGTGAGGGCTCGTCTGCTAGGGGTGGGCCAGGCCGAGCGGTGAGGGACTTCATGCAGTTCCACCCACCTTACTTTAGCGGCCAGGCAGACCCTGATGCGGCTCGTGATTGGCTCGATGAGATGGAGCGGGTGTTCAGTTCTGTGAAGAGTGCTACCGAGGACAGAGTGGGGTTGGCCTACAACCAGTTGCAGGGTACGGCTCGGAGGTGGTGGTCTTCCGAGTGGAAGATGTCCTTTCAGCTTCGTCCACTTGAGCAGATCGAGTGGGATGACTTTGTCGGTGCTTTCGAGCGTACGTACTGTCCAGATATTGTTGCCACGCAGCGGATGCGGGAGTTTCTGGAGCTGGTGCAGGGTGACATGTCCGTGTTGCAGTATAGGGCCCGATTTGTCGAGCTGGGTCGGTATGCACCTCACATCATGGAGCATGAGAGGGTGAGGACCGCGCAGTTTGAGCAGGGCTTGAGGCTGGAGCTGAGGCACCATTTGATCGCGAATGGGGCCGCTGATCTAGAGACAGCGTCTCGTGTTGCGATTTCTTTGGAGATGGATATGCAGAGGACTCGAGGACCGGTCAACCAGGGGCAGTCCTTGTCAGGTCGCAGCCAGCAGTCGGCTACCAGCAGCAGGGTTTCTTCCAGCATGCGTCGGGTGGTTTAGGAGTACCGGCATCGGCAGCTTCGGTGACAGGATCTACGTCCTTTGGCTCGAAGGTCAAGAAGTTCTTGAAGAAGAATTTCCGTAAGAAGCACAAGGATCAGGGGCAGGCTTCATCGGGCAGTGTACAACAGCCAATTCCTTTGCAGCGTCAGCGATCAGCGGGTGGAGCGCGTGGACCTTGTCCACGGTGTGGTGGGACCCACCCAGGCAGGTAGTGCACGGCGCCGATCATCTATTTTCGGTGTGACCAGCCAGGGCACATGGCGCGTGACTGTCCTCAGAGACCGCCGCAGCAGCAGTTTCCTCAGCAGCAGTAGGTTCCCCAGCAGCAGAGGCAGCAGCAGCAGCAGGGACAGTATCCGCCGCTACCCAGGTCAGCCAGCGTGGGAGGCAGGCAGAGGGCTCGTGGCCAGATCACGCACTTGACCAGGGCAGAGGCAGTGGCGTCGCAGCTCGTGGAAGGTACTGTTCAGATTTTGGGTTGTGTGGCTCCGGTTTTGTTCGATTCTGGAGCGTCTCATTCGTTTATTTCAGAGGATTTCGCGTCGAGCGTCGAGGAGCCGGTGACCCAGTTGTCCTGTGATTTGGTAGTGGAGTTGCCTTCGGATGATTTTATGATCACTCCGTATTGCTTCGATCAGGTTCCGGTTTGGATCGATGGGCGGAGTATGCCAGGCAGGTTGTATGCGTTGCAGCTTCGGGATTACGATGTAATTTTAGACATGGATTGGCTCGAGACTCATGGAGCGGTGGTGGATTGTGGGATGAAGAGGGTCTACTTCCAGCATCCGAGCAAGAGGACCTTCTATTTCCAAGGTATCCGTTCCGTCTTTTCTCGATTCCTTATCTCTGCTATTCGAGCCCGTCGATTGCTTGATTCAGGTTGTCAGGGTTTTCTCGCGTCAGTGGTTGTGTCTGACCGGATGGAGCCGGATGTCGAGGACATTGCGGTGGTATGCGAGTTTCCCGACGTTTTTCCCGAGGAGTTACCTGGATTACCTCCCCAGTGGGAGATCGATTTCGTGATCGAGGTTGTGCCTGGTACGGGACCTTTGGCGAAGGCTCCCTACCGTATGGCCCACGCTGAGCTGAGGGAGTTGAGGGCGCAGTTGCAGGAACTGTTGGCCAAGGGGTATATTCGTCCGAGTTTTTCCCCTTGGGGTGCGCCCGTGTTGTTTGTGAAGAAGAAGGACGGTAGTCTGCGGTTGTGCATTGACTATCGGCAGCTGAATGAAGTGACCATTAAGAACAAGTATCCGTTGCCGCGAATTGATGATTTGTTCGACCAGCTTCAGCCTGCGCGAGTGTTCTCGCGGATTGATTTACGATCCGGTTACTATCAGCTGAGAATTCGCGAGTTCGATGTGGATAAGACTGTATTCAGTACGAGGTACGGGCATTATGAGTTCTTGGTGATGCCGTTTGGGCTCACCAATGCCCCAGCAGCCTTCATGGACTTGATGCAGAGGGTGTTTCATCCGTATTTGGACCAGTTCGTGGTCATCTTCATGGACGACATCTTTGTTTATTCGCAGTCTACTGAGGAGCAAGCGTACCATTTGGGTGTGGTGCTGCAGACGTTGCGAGGTCAGCAGTTGTATGCGAAGCTCAGCAAGTGCGAGTTTTGGCTCAGCGAGGTGCACTTTCTGGGGCTTGTGATTTCTGGTGATGGCATTTCCGTGGATCCCGCCAAGGTCGAGGCTGTGATGCAATGGCCGAGGCCGAGGTCGGTGACGGAGATCCGGAGTTTCTTGGGGCTTGTGGGTTATTACCGTCGGTTTATCCAGGATTTTTCCCGCATTGCGACCCCGATGACTAGGCTCACGTGGAAGGATATACCTTTCGTCTGGTCCGAGGAGTGTGAGCAGAGCTTCAGGGAGCTGAAGAGATTGCTCACCTCAGCTCCGGTGTTGGTCTTGCCTTCTGGATCGGGAGGTTTCGTGGTGTGTACAGATGCTTCCGACGTTGGACTGGGTGCTACTTTAATGCAGCATGGTAGAGTGGTGGCTTATGCATCTCGGCAGCTAAAGCCCCACGAGAAGAACTACCCCACCCATGACCTTGAGTTGGCGGCGGTGATCTTCGCGCTGAAGATCTGGAGGCATTATCTGTATGGTGAGAAGTTCGAGGTGTTCATTGACCATCATAGTTTGAGGTATGTGTTCTCGCAGAGATATCTGAACCTTAGGCAAAGGCGTTGGATGGAGTTCATGAAGGACTATGACTTCACCCTGTCTTATCAGCCGGGCAGGATGAATGTCGTTGCCGATGCCTTGAGTCGGAAGGTTGCGGTCAGTGCCATGATGTTGAGGAGGTGGAGGCTCTGGGAACAAGTGCCCGAAGTTTCTTTCAGGCTCAAGATTCCCCAGGAGCCAGGGTTGACGATGCTTGCGAGTCTGACTGTCACTCCTGCTATCCGTCGTCAGGTGACAGAGGCTCAGCATGCGGACCCTGAGTTGCCCCGGATTCTGGCTATGGCTGATGTGGAGCTTGGCGAGGACGGTGCTGCGAGGTTTCGTGGCAGGCTGTACGTCCCAGCCGAGGAGCAGGTTTGTCGTGCAGTGCTGCGCGAGGCTCATGGGAGCAGGTACACCGTACACCCGGGTGCGACGAAGATGTATCGGAACTTGCGGAGGCAGTTTTGGTGGCCTGGCATGAAGAGAGATGTCGCAGAGTTTATGGCCAGGTGCCTGATCTGTCAGCAGGTGAAGGCGGAGCATCAGCGACCAGGAGGTACTCTTCAGCCCTTGGATGTTCCTGCTTGGAAGTGGGACCATGTGACCACAGATTTTGTGGTAGGGTTGCCGAGGACCCCGAGTGGGCAGGACAGTATTTGGTTGCTGGTGGATCGGCTGACGAAGGTGACTCGGTTGCTACCGGTCAAGGTCAGCTGGAGCGTGCCTAAGTTGGCTCATCTTTATGTGGAGCGGATCGTGCCGTTGCATGGGATTCCCATTTCGATCGTGTCGGATCGGGATCCGCGCTTCACTTCTGGATTCTGGAGGAGTTTCCAGCGAGCTCTTGGCATGGAGTTGGCGTTTAGCTCAGCGTATCATCCTCAGTCAGATGGTCAGTCTGAGAGGACCATTCAGACTTTGGAGGACATGCTGAGATCCTGCTACCTGGAGTGGCAGGGGAGTTGGATTCATCACCTACCATTGGTGGAGTTTGCCTATAACAACAGCTATCATTCGAGCATCGACATGGCTCCTTATGAGGCTTTGTACGGGCGTCCTTGTCGGACTCCACTTGATTGGTTTAAGGTGGGTGAGCGTGTTTTGACGGGACCGGAATTGGTGCAGCAATGTGTGGATGTTGTGCACCTGGTTCGTCAGAACATGTTGGCGGCCCAGAGTCGGCAGAAGAGCTACGCTGACCGTAGGAGGCAGCCTCTCGAGTTCGCCGTGGGCGATCATGTGTTCTTGAGAGTTTCTCCGATGAAGGGGGTGATGCGTTTTGGACGGCGTGGGAAGCTGAGTCCCCGCTATATTGGTCCTTTCGCGATTGTGGAGCGCATCAGTGAGGTTGCTTACCGGTTACAGTTACCTCCTGAGTTGGCGTCGGTGCATGACGTGTTCCACGTCTCGATGTTGCGGAAGTATATGCCCGATGACTCTCATGTGCTCAAGTTTTCGGTTTGGCCTGAGGTGACTCTAGATCTTTCTCTCCCAGAGTCTCCGATCCGCGTGGAGGATAGGCGAGAGCAGCGCCTGCGGAACAAGGTCATTCCCTTGGTAAAGGTCGTGTGGCAGCGACACTCTGGTGGTGAGGCTTCTTGGGAAGGTGAGGACGAGATGCGTCAGCAGTTCCCGTATCTGTTTGAGTGAGTCTCCCTCTTCTTTCCCCTTTGGTTGTTCTCAATTTCGAGGGCGAAATTCCTTAAGGGGGGAGGGCTGTAACATCCCGGATCTTTCGGATCCTTCTTCGTGGGTCCCGGATCTAGTTTTCGGAGCGTCCAGCTCTGTTGTGTCTGAAATTTCGTTTCGGAGGCCCGGAAGCGTTCTGCGGCTTTCCGCGCGTGTTTTTCGATTCTCGGTGTGTGTTTCGGCTTTTTCTTCGGAAGCTCGCTGCGGGCGAACCGGGCAGTTCACCCGGGCACGAGTGGTACCGTTGCGATCGGTGCGTTCCGAGGATTCCGGAAATGTATTTTTCTATTTTTCGGTATTTTTCCAAAAAATCGGATTTTCTATATAATCCCATTTCCTTTTCCTTTCCTTTTTCTTTTTCTTTTCTCTTTCTTCTTCTTCTTCTTCCTCCTTCCTTCCCCAACCGTGACCTCCCTCTCTCCCTCTCTTCCTCCCGTTCGAGCGCGGCTAGCTCCTCTCCGGCTGCTGACAGCGGCGGGGCGACGGCGCGGCGACGTGGGCGGCGGTGAGGCGAACGTGGGGACGTGCGGTGCTCGTGGGAAGCTTGAGGAACGAGGGTTTTCTAAGGTGTTCTTCGTGGTTTGTGGGCGATTCGGCGGAGCATTCCCTCCATTAAGGTAGGGTGACGTTCCTTAGCCTCATGCCGTTCATTTCCGTGGTTTGTAGGCCGCGGGGAGGCCGAGAGGGGCGTTATTGAGCATTTTGGGGTTTTTCCATGATTTGAGGAGAGCTCGCCCGATCTATGGTTTTATCCCGAGATTTCACGTTTGGATGGCTTAGATGCATGCTAGGGGTCCCCAGGGGTCTTCCCCTTTGATTTCCCCCTCTCCGGTGGAGGTACGGGGGCGTGGTCGAAGTTTTTGGGGTTTTCCCGCCGTAGCGTGCTCGGGGGTGAGTGACGGTCACTCCAGTGACCGTCACATGTTTGCAACGCCCCTAGAGGGGTGCGTTACTTCCCCGGGGGTTGGCCGGGACAGCGACGGTCCCATGACTGGCCGCCGTTTTCTAGTGACGCGCCTGGGATGACAATACCACGGAGGACAAAGACACGTGTGATGAATGACACGGCGGGATAGGGATATGTGCGTGATGAATGACACGGCGGGACAAAAGACATGGAGGACCATAGACATGATAAAGACAACAAACATATTCTTCAATCAAAGCCCAAGATCAGATGAAGCGGAACCGCCAGGTTCAAAATCATGGGACAATGCCCTCTCATGGAGACATGATTAAGCAGATAAGCGAAAGCTGAGAAGGCCATGAGCTTCAGAATAGATCCAGAGATAGGATTGAAGAGATGAGAACATATCGAAGAATATGAGCATGAGACAGAGCGAATGATAGAGCAAGGAAAGCTTGAACCTGCAACCTGCAGCCTGCACACTTAGCAAACATATTACATATATGTCCTCAAGATAAAAATAAAAGGAACAAAAGGGAAGTATTTTTGGATTTTTTGTATTTCTGATTTTTTTGCCATATTCAAATTTTTGGGATTTTTTGACATATTCGATTTTTTCAGAATTTTGAAATATTTCATTTTTTTTTCTTTTCAGAATTTTGACATATTTGATTTTTTTAGATTTTGAACTATATTTCATTTTTTTGGATTTTGAAAATATTTGTTGTTTTTAGATTTTGAACTATATTTCATTTTTTTGGATTTTGATATAGCAATCTGTAGCACCCAAAGACGGGCTCGAACTACTGGCCAGGGATCGCCGTCCCTCCCCTCTCATTAAAGGCTTCCCTTAAGCAAGGCGTGCATGTGAGGATGGCTTACCATAACCAACCGCCTCAAAAGAACGGTGCCCCTACTAAGGCCATACCCGGGATACAACCCAGCCTAAGAGGGAGATAGAAGAAAATTGGAGACAAGCTTTATGCAGGATGGGAGATATCATGACTTGAATTCCTTCCACGGCACCACCCCTCAAAGAGTAGGTCTGTTGCGTCGGGGCTTTGTGTCTTTGATTTTGAGACCCATATTTATCAGGCACGTATGCGACCGGGCTCATGACGTCCCGCGGGGAACTGTACTGCCACTCTTGCCATGCCTTTGATCCATAATCTTGCTTTTTGATTCATCATTGATTTTGAAAGCCCTTATTGGCTAGATATTACATGAAAGCTTTCTTTCGAGGGTCAAGACTGCCCCTATTTGAGACCTCTCTCGTATTAGGGAGCGCCTAGGTTGGTCATCTTATCCATCAATCTCTTGCCCCTACACTTGGCCGAGCAGAGAAAAGAAAAAGACCTTTGTGCATACCCATGGTATGGCCAAAGTAGCAACGGTGTTGCACTAGAGAGATCGGCTATGGCTTGCCGTGAAGTGTGTGAAAAACCCATGCTCAAAGGTCACCCTCAACGATCGGGGAAAGAACTGGACTCCCAGCGCGGAGCTATCACCAGCCTAAGGATGCTGCAGAAGCGAACTCATTCTAAATGAACTAAGCAAATTTCTAAAAGCCACTTAACCATGTCGAGGAACCAACGTTATAAGCATGTGCAGGAGTAATAAGAGTAATAGAAATGATAATATATTCTTGCACAAAATGATGATACCTTGCAAATCCATAGAGTGGAAGTAGCGTCCTGACGCGATCTTGATCATCGAGCTTCGCGCAACATGAGCTTCATATTCCTTACTTGATAGGACGAAAGGGAGAGGATAGCAAAGGATCAAAGATTCCTCTACACGGAGGAGCGGCAGACACGACACTGGATGAAGAAGGATAAAAAGGAAGAGAGACGAGGGCTAGAACTCCCTCGTTAAGGCACAGAGACCTTGATAACAAGGAACCAATTACAGAAGAAACCAGATTAACCGAGATCAAGGCGGGCTAAAGCCTCGAAAACAGCAAGAGAAAGGGCGAAGACCCCGAAAGGGTGAAGAGGAGAGAGTAGAAAGATGATAAGAAGAATCATCCGATGTGGTCGGAGAAGAGGGACGAGAATCATCCGACAGTGCCGGAGAAGGAGGATGGGAGACACCCGCCAAGGTCGGGGAATAAGAAGAACCCGGAGATACCGGAGGGGAAGAATCAGAGGCAACACCTGGAAGTCTCGGGGAAGAATAATCAGGTGATGTCCCGAGATTAGGATGGAATGATGACATAGGCCATGGCCTAGAATCGTGAGAGGAGGGAAAATCTGGAGGATCCGGGGAAAAAAGAGAGGAATGGGGACGCATGGACCTATGGAAGGAGGAGAAAATGATGGAGATAGGATCAGATGGAGGAAGATACACCACCCAAGGGTGGGAACTGAGTAGAAGGAAGGATGAATGAAAAGAAAAGGAGGAAGAGGTGGACCCCTGAATGCACAACCGATAGCCATTGAGTTTACGTCGCCGCCTCTTCTTGGCAGAAATTTCTTGAAAATGGACCCACCTGGTGCGGGCTTGGACCTTCGGGCTTCTTAATCTGTAATACCTTCTCAAATAACGGGCCCACCTAGCAGATGACCTGGCCCGACTGTGAACATGCAACTTCATCGGTGCGATTGCCCCTAGACACCCGGTGCTAGCAATATGCGAACATTCTTGAGCGAGTAACCCTTCAGAGTGATGAATATCACAAACCCACGAGGTTTTGTCTCTCGGCACTAGAAGCATGAGATTCGGTAACTCCACTCGGAACTCAGTCTTGAAGCACAACTCCCTTGATAGAAGAGACGGGTGAAGCTGAGGGAGAGTAATACACGGCGTTGACATGGCCGGTTTGCTAATAAACTGAGGAAGATTACATAACAGGTGCAGAATATCCTTGGAACGTGTAGAAGATACGGCCAATTGCCCCTTGAACATAGAACCCATAATCTGCTTGGTGGCCATATGTGTTAGCACAACGCGGGTAGAGAACCCTTCTTGGCCTGTCATCTGAACAGCAATAGAGCGAGGAGAAATAATAGCATCAACGGTGAACTCTCCGGTGAGCAAGGAGATTGCCACCGGCCTCGCTTGTGAAGAAACTGGCATCAACTCAAGGGAACTCTTCTTAGCAACTCTCATATTTGAAAGCAGAGGCGGATCATCCCCAAAATAACCAGGGACGAGGACACGAACCGGCATCCGACAGATAAAATCTTGAATCTTGAAATGCACGGCCGGCACTGAATCATCCTGACTTGGCTCATTGTCTCCCTGGGGATTAGACCCGAGGGGCACCAAAGGAAGTGCACACCCTCTCCGTGGGGTGGAAGTGGTTGGAGGAATGGGGATAGGAATCGGTTTAGATGGCATGGAGGTTTCAATGGGAGTGGTGATGTGTTTAGGGGGAGGCAAAGGGGTTGAGATGGTGGCAAGCCTAGGTGCGGACAAAGGTGAAGTCGGAGGTGAGGGTGGAGGTATAGCCTGCTCAGGCCCGAGCCACGATGGTGACGGAGATGGCAGAGGTGGTGGAGATGGTGGAGGTGATGGAAGCACTGGTGGTGGAGACGGGGATGATAATGATGGCAATGAGGATATTGATGAAGATGATGGGGGTAGTGGACATGGAGGTGGAGAGGGTGAAGAGGGAGGTTGTGGTGTCCACCGTCGACGTGTCGATACTACGCGTCGAGCGGTGTGAGGGATAGAAGTAGTGGAAGTGGCGGCAAGGGAAGAAGGGGAGGCACTGGCCTGAGCGGAGGCTTGGGTTTGTGGCGGCGATGGAGCCGGGGTAAGAGATGGTGGAGGTAACGGAGTAGGTGATGGAGCGAGTGCATCACTAGACGAGGAATAATAGGGGTGCCCCTGACCTTGAAGTAACAGAGACGGCTGCCCGGGTGGCACTTCTTGCTGCTGTTGTTGGTTGCGAAGATGTAAAATAACTTTATGCATGGCGGCCCAATCAATCCTTTTCTTAGCTTCCAGATTATAAACATAATCCCGGAACTCGGGGCAATCCTCAACCAAATGCCCCTGCTGACGGTGGAAATCACAAAACTGAAGCATATCCCCGACCGCAGGTCGGTAAGGCACAACCGGAGAGAACGGCAACACGTGAGTGGCCATCAAAGCCCGAAATATATCGGTGAAACACTCCGGCAAAGGAAGATGAGGAGCCTGCTTCGGGCAAGGTGGATGCCGAGGGATACGTAATGGTGGAGAAGGTTGTAGAGACGGAAGTGGAGGTTGCGTAGGCAGGAGTGCGTGGCTAGTGGTGGAGGGCTTTGGTGAAGGCATGTGTGGAACAGGATGAGGGGGTATGTAGACGGCATCTACTTGCTCGGGATGTGGTGTTCCCTTGACCGGAAGTGGAGATGGAGACGGGTATGTGGATGCGGGAGGCTGACTCATGGAAGGTTGATATGCTGAGGCGTATGGGTATGTAGAGGCGGGAGGTTGGCTCGTGGAGGGATATGTGGCGGAAGGCTGACTCATGGCCGGCTGACTCATGGGAGCGTAGGGATGACATGTGGAGGGTGAAGGTTGATATGTGGAGGTGGATGGTGGAGACTCGAGGTCAAGGGAATCTTGAATTTGTTGGCGAATGAAGCGGGCTCGGCTGTAAAGTTGCTGCCAGGAGGTGATGTCGTTGAGGGTTAAGATGAACCGATACTCGGGCACGGCATTGGATATCAGCATCTTGATTTGCTCTCCCTCCGGTATGTGCCCCGGGACTTGCGCGGCCAAGCGACGCCAACGATCAGCAAAGGTAGAAAACTCCTCTTCGGGCTTCATCATCTCATGGGCCAGATCCATAATAGAGTACTTGGGCCCAACCTGATCTTGAAACTGCTGTATAAATTTTTCTTGAACGGCTTGAAAACTCACAACTTGCTCTTGCGGAAGAGAGAAGAACCAATCCCGAGCCGGGCCTTCCAATGACAGACCAAACAGATAAGCCATCAAGTGTTGGTCATGTCGAAACTGGGCCGACTCATAAACAAACTCCTTCAAGTGCACATATGGGTCACCGACTCCACTATAACGGCGATATGCGGGAATTTGTGAAGATGGCGGAAGCCGAAGACCTTGAAATGCGAATGGGATACTCAAGGAGGATTTGGGATCGATCCGACGTTGAAGCTCATCAAGCTGGCGTTGGGTTTGAGCAATCATCTCCTGGGTAGGGAGAGATCGAGAAGAATATGGGCCAACTTGAGCAAGAGGGTGTGAATTGGGACCAGGAGCATGGTATTGGGCCGGATAAGAGGATCCAGGCTGAGAAGAAGAAGGGCCCATTCCAAGAATGGAAGGATATGTGGGCCTGGAAGAAGTATGAGCATAAGGACCCATTGGGCTGGCAGCAACATGGGCAAAAGGATGAGGCCCATTAAGAGAATAAGTCCCATTAGCAATTGGGCCAACAACATATGAAGGAGAAGGAGGAGGCCCATGAATAGAAGATGGCCCATTATGAGAAGAAGGCCCATGAAGATGAGATGCAATAAGACGTTGGGCCTGGGCCGGGTCCATTTGGCAAACAAGGCTTGAAATACGGGCCATGAGATTAGCTTGTTCCTCAGATGGGTCAGGGGGACCACGAGAAGAAGGACCCAAGCGGGAAGAGGATTCCACGTGGGAATAGGAAGCAGATTGGGAAAAAGAATGATACAAGGGGTTAGAATACTGCTCCATGAGGGCAAATGGAGACTTAATACATGGAGATCAATGACAATACAAATGGGGAAGCAATGGCTTAATGGGCTTGAGAACAAGGGGGGCCGACCCACTAATGCAAAGATGAATGGACAACGAACCACGGGACAATGGACTAGACAATGGACACACAAAATGGCCTAAGCTAAATGGGCCTAACAATAACAAAACATGTGGATGATGAAAGAATGCAACACAAAAATCACTAATGAGCTTGGACAAGCCCAATAAACACGAACAATGCAATGTGAGAGTTTTCACCCAAGTCAAACAAGTTAATATGATGGGAAATCTTTTAGGGGTTTCAATAGACCTTTTAATGATTTGAATTAATAACAATTCTCTCAAGATAGGAATCTCATAGGAATAAGGTCCAAACTTTGGGTTGACTAAGGTTAACTCCCTCACACTTATGCAAATGCAAGCCTAAAGGGGTGGAAAGGTACAACCGGCCCGGTGTCCGTGTGGGAATCCACGGCTCACGGGGACTTATGGAGGTCCTTGATGTGCTTTCCTGGTCGGCTCCAAGGAATATGGAGACGAGAGGTCCACGCACCAAGGTAGGAAATGCAACTATGATATGCAACGTATGGCCCTATGTGCACCGGAGTGCATGCAAATTCTAGCTTAAAACTAGAAAATCAAGACTAGATAAAACTATGCAAACATGATCCAACTAAAACAAATAGTATATGGATGGAAAGATAATACAATGATCTGCACAACGGCCCCAAGAACAGATCAATCTGACCCCGGGAGGTCAATCAAATCACTAAGCAAAGATGCCCCCGTGAACCTATGCGCAGACCACATGCAGATTTTATGGACAAAATGCTAAAATGATGACAATTTTTAACTAAGCAATTGAGACCCAAATGATGCAAATAAGCTATGGATGGAAAGACAATACAAAGGACTATCCAATGGATCAAAAATCAGTGTAATCAGACATCGGGAAGGTAGTCAAATCACTCATTAAAGATGTACCTGTGAACCTGTCTCTGAGCCTGCCTGCAGAACTTATGCACAAAACTCAAAAAGTTGGACAAGATTAGAATATGCAAATGTTAACCAAATGATGCAAATGATATATGGATGGAAAGACAATACAAAGGGCTATCCAACGCAACAAGAATCAGCTCAATCGGACTCCGAGATCAAAAGTTATGCCTCGATGAACACGGCCCTGTGAGCATGCACGCAAGACTACCAGAAGCCGTGTAACGGTCTACCAAAGTACCGTTACCTGCATGTGACGGTCTACTGTAGGACCGTCACACTACCAGAGCCCTTAAAACACCAAAAATAGTTGGAGAATGGAAGAAATATCACCTAATTATGAACATGCACCCACCCAACCTACAAAAGAGCACGAAAACAAGCGTGATGGGCATTGGTGTCCCACCGTGATCGCCAAAAAACTGTTGATTTGTTTTTTAATTAGATTAGATTCCTATCCCGCCCCCTTTAAATACATATATGCATAAACATGTGAATCAAAGACAAGGGGGATGAAAGGATGAGAAATACTAACCGTGATCGCCACCAAGGATTAACAACGCCAAAGGATGAAGACGTGTAAAGAACGGCGTCGTGTACCTTGAAACTTAAAGACTTGATCGCGCTTGAAACGGGGTGCGGGGAACTTGTGAATTCAAACTTCCTCTCCTTCCAGCCGGCTAGAGGAAGAGGGCCTCACGTTGTATTCATGCTCTCCTGCGAAACAAAGATGAAACACAAAGGCAAAAACCCATTAGAACATGCATGTGTAGTATCAATCCCGCAGTGATAAAATAGGGGTAGAAATTGAGAGCAAACTCACCGGGGGAGGGTTTTTAACCCCTGTGGAAGGGTGAAAATAATAGGTGGGTGTGTTGTGCATGCATGGGATTTGAAATCATAGAATTTGATTGAGAGAATAGAGAGAAAACGATGATGCAAAACGGAGAAAAACGCATGTGTAGCAGAAAGTGCAGAAAACTGTGATGATTTGTGATTTTGAGGAGACTAGAACTAAGAGTGTAGACCATGAAATCAAGCCCAGAAGGATGAAATTGACAGCCAATACTTCCCTCTCCAAGATGGGGTCGAAGTTGTGAGTCGGCGGTCCAGCATGGCTTCGCCCCACGTCCGGAAAGAGCCCCCCGTCGCGACTGCGAACTGGGCAGTTTTTATAGAGTTTTACAAGAAAACCTCATCTCCTTATCACGACTCCCAGAGATAGAGTCCAAGATAAATCGAGTTCTCTGGATCAAACTCGAGATAATACTAAGGACAAGAGATAGGAACAAACGGGGATCAATTCAGAGGAGGATTCTAGAAGATATGTTTTTTGGAAGGCAGCCCCGGAGCCTTATCTGCAGAGTTTGAGTTGAACTAGGAAACATAAATCCTGATCTTGCGACCCAGATCCCAAGAGATATTGCCAATGAAAGTTTGATTCCTATGAACCAAATTCAAGATAATACCAAGGGCTAGAAGTAGGAAAAAACGGCGCTCAATTCGGAGTAGAATTCAAGAAGTTATGGACTCTGCAAGAGGGCCACGGCGCACAGAAACGGAGCAGAGTCCAACACGAATTGGACTCTCTGGTGCATGTAACGGTCTATCGTAGGACCGTCACATATGATGTAACGGACTAGGGTAGGTCCGTCACACTCTGGAGGTCGAACGAGACGTTTTCGGATGAGATTGGATGTAACGCACCTAAACAGGGCCGTCACTTGGTCTAACGGTCAAGGATAGGACCGCCACACTCTAGGGGTTGAACCGGGCTGTTTTGGGCAAGTTTTGGTGTGACGGTCTATCGTAGGACCGTCACACTGAAGTAATGGTCTTAACTGGGCCGTCACTTCAATGAAGTAACGCACCTGCAATCGACCTTCACTTGGATGAAGGCAGATTCTGGGCAGACTGCGCGCGACTTTAGAAATCGAAGCGTATCTCTCAAACGGTGGAGAATTAGACAAAGTGGTAAACATAGAAGTTGTAGATAACGGAGAGAGGAACAACTTTTATGAAGAAAGAAATTTGAGAAAATGATTGTAAGAGGGTGAAAATGGGGCTGGAAGAGAGAGGAAAATTCTGGAATGTAGGTGAACAGCACGGCATGCCAGAAAAATGTAAATAGCTCACAATCGGGGCAGAACCGGATAACGGTGTAGAAGAAGAAATTGTAGATCTTTGAAAGACGCACAACTTTGATGAAGACAACTTTTTGAAAAGAGGATTGGAAGAAGGTGAAAAAGAACCACTTTCAGGACTGCGCAGTGAGAGAGAGCCGATTACTTGGGGGAAGCCGGCCTAAATGGGCCGAAAGTCGACTTGGAAGCCGGAATTTGACAAGATAAACTCCGGGGCTCTAAGAAATCATGATCTCCAAGACTCAAAGGATATGAAATGGTAAAAATGGGCTTGAAATCCATCCGAGAAAGCTCCAAAATAATGGCTAATTCGGGACATCAAAAAAAATGGTGAATAAGAGAAATGACACAACTTGTGGGCTAAAACGGGTGTCAACAGGGGTATCCTATCCAGTGGGGTATGTTGGCCGCCTTTGGGCAGACCGGTGATTTAGGGGCTTGCTCCATTAGTGAGTATGACCCCGATCCTCCCCTGCAACTCTGTTTGTTCAGGGGAGATGCTGTCAAATTTTCGACAGACTCTAGATAATTATGTCAATAAAATGATCGCTCCAAATCGAATCAACTCGGTGCTCGAGTATGAACCTCGCACTGACCTCCCCATCATTTCCAGAAGGCCATGGACTCCAAACAAACAATCGTTTGGCCCAAACAACTTAAGAAAGGGTCCCGTGAAGTCTAACAAACTTAAAAAGTTCATAATTCAACAAAACAAGTTTAATACGGCGCGGTCTTAACCGGCGCGCCGTAAACCGGCGTGGTACCCCCCCGCGCCGGATTAACCCCACACTCATTTCCTTAAAAAATTTCCTTGCGACTTTCCGGCGCGCCCTAAACCGGCGCGCCCCAACTCTCTTGCGCGCCGTCTCAACTGCATGAAGACCGCGCCGTATTAGCCGCTATGCCTACGCTTTATCGCGCCGTATAAGTTTTCTTACATAGTCACGCCAGTTTTGAAACCTTGTGCCACTCTAATGGTCTATTTACCCCGGGGCAAGCCTCGTGATGTGACACCACCTATGACCTATGTTGCAAGCATTCAAGTTTGAGCAGCAGACTCACACTAGCGAGCTCACCCGTATGGCACACACTAGGGCCCGAAGGCAACTAGGCGATGTTGGAGAGGGTCCGAGGTGGGACCATGAGGCTCCAAGGGTTGGCAAGCTTGGGGAGAACCCAAAATGGGCCTAGGATGCCCAAATCATGGGCGGCCAACACACCAAGGGTGTGGGTTAAGTGGATTCACTCTCAACTCGCCCGCGGTGGTCACTCAATTTGGTGGCAATGTAGAATCGGACACTCTCTTACCGCCGATGGAGTAACTATAGCAATACTAAGCTAAGCAAGTGATTAGACCAGTAAGAGAGGGACCGAGGCTCACCTAGCCGGCGTGAAGACGCCGACTCCGGCCGGAGACGGGGGCGAGCGGGGAGGCGAGGGTATGTACCCGCACGCCGCGTCGATTGAAGCTTCAAACCTGCGACTTAATAATTACATGAACTACACCCCATGCAAGGGGGGGGATATTGGGGTGGGGATTATGCTTAATACATCCAAAACTACCTCCACGCAGGGAGGGGCCTTCAGCCGGCCAAGCAGGGTGGGGAGATATGCAAAGATAACCGACTTCCCGAGCTTCGCCGATTCTACCTAGCTTCTGTATTTCTGGACAGAGGGTCGATGTCGATGCTGCCAATAATTCCACCGAGCTCAGAATCTGATGAGACTTGCGCCAAAAGATTGCTAACAGGTTGAGGATGATGTCTGAATTTTGGCAGGAGCTCTGAAACTCAGGGCTGGTCGGACCAGCAACTGGAACAGGTCAGCAGCTTCTTCCTCTGGCTGGTGCAGAACTGATACAGCAGGTTGCAGAAGGCACCACGGACGTTCCTGAACTCCAAATGAGACGAGCCTGGCGGTGACGTGATCGTCGTCGGAGTAGCTTCGAGCAGGAATTGACGGGGCCCCAATCGGAGGTCGGAGAAGAATGAGGTAGCCGGATGAGCTGGGGAAGGTCAAACCTGGACCCACAGGGGGCAGACGACACACCCCGACGAAGAAAATGGTAACTGGAAGCTTCGGAGGCCGAATGAGGTCCTTCTTCTTGGAGATGACAGCTAACGGGTAGTAGTTTCAGCCCTCCAAAATTGGCGCACCGATCCCTCACGAGCTGGCCGAGGTCAACAGTTGAACAGGAGCTCTGTCTCTGGTTCGGACAGGAATAGTTTCCCAGCAGCAGATTGACAGCAATGCCACGACCGCTCCCGAACTCCAAATCGAACGCTGTCAAACCCGCTGATTAGGCTGTCGAGTCTTCTACGCAGAAAAATTAACGGGGAAGCCAACTGATGCCAGGGTTGGCCGGTAGCCTCAGATCACCGGTGAAGGGTCGCTGCAGACTGTGGGAGGACAGAACGTATACTTCGGGGGAGAAAAATGATATCTCCCAGATTCGAATGCCAAATGGAGCTCCGCTTTCTGGGGATGAAAGAGGATTCAGAGAAGAAGAATTTTGATGAAAAAACTGAGCTCTGATTCTTGCTAGGTTGGTTGTGGTGAAACTTCCAAATGCTCTCTGGTCTTCAGTCTGGGGCAGATTGCACAGTCGCACAAGATCTGCTCCACCACACAGCTCCGAGCTCGGATGGATGCGGGACCACCTCTGTTGGAAAGAGGACTCAAAGACGATTCCAACGATGTATGAAGCGCCTTCAGAAGCCTCAGGATGACGATGTGACACCTTCTACAAGTCGCTGGACTTCTGCCACCTACAACCTGCGAACTGTAGGTGGAAGGTGGTGGGAGAAATGGGGTAAATGGAAGTGTAAATGGGGGTGAATTGGTGTGGGAGTGACCCCTAGTTGTGAGGGGGCCTAGGAGGGGGTGTTCTAAGGTGTGGGAGAGGGAGAATGGGGTCTGGAATGGGGTGTTTTCAGAGGGTGAGAGAGGAGCTACGAATTTGGGCTGTGAGGGAGGCACAAGTGGGTGGAGGGAATGTGAGTTTGAATTTTCTTTGATGGGGAGTGATCAATGGTGGTCTTGGGGATGAGAAGAGGTGTCTTGGGAAGGTGGAGTGAGGTTTGGGGAAGGGAAATGGGTAGTTGGGGGTTGGAAGGTGGAGTGGGGATTGGGTGGAGCTCTCTTGGGACTAGGGGGTGGAATAAAGAGGGTTATGGGGAAGGGGAGAGGTTTAAATGGGGTAGGTGGGAGATGGGGTGGTTGGGAAGGTGATTGAATGAGGGGAGGGGAGTTAATGAGAGGTAAATGGGGAGGAGAGAGAAAATTCTGAAAATTGGGGTGGAGGGAGAGAGAGAGAGAGAGAGAGATATATTGAGAGAGAGAGATATTGAGAGAGAAGGCTAGAGGGATTTGGAGTATATCTGGAATTCAATATTCATGCATAAGTTGTTACATATGAGGAGTGGGGTGGCCTATTTATAGGCACATGACTTTTTCACAAAGGACCCTAACAAAAGACACAATGACTAATAACCGAAGGGAATGGGGGTGTCCATGGGCCTAGCCCAATGAGATGGGCCCAATAGCCTATCTAAACAACACAATGACTTAGGACATTGGTAGATAACCTACTAACCTAGGTACATGACTCAAATAAAGGGAAAATTACATGATTAAGACTCAAAGAAAAATACATGACTCGACTCACAAACACTTGAGGAACATAATGGCGCTTGCCGACGAACAATTCGAGTCCGGAGAAAATGTGGAGGGGCAAGGGATGCCCTCATCACCTCGCCTCTCGGGGGCAATGTCGACAAGCCGTAGCAGGCATTGAATTGAATAAAGGAGGGTCAAGCGAGCCCGAGTCATGCCGTCATCATACTCACCATCATAATCCGTTAGCATTTCGCTTTCGCTAGCATACTTGTGTTGCTCTCCCTCTTCTCGACGAGGGGTAATAAATATGGGTGATCGTCACCGTCTTCATAACGCTATCTTCATGTTCAATATAATCATGAATGTCTTGTGCGCATGCATGCATAGATCTCCTGGTATATCAAATGGCGTCGGCTAAAAGTCGGATCATGTCTGGCTGGAAGCCCTCGTCACGCGCGATGGTGGTCTTCGGACCTGCGTCCTCCGCCACGTACCTAGGATCCATTTTCCCATTTAACTACGCATCTTTCGCATGATTAATGCTGCATCCTGCCTGTCATTGCTATAATCATCATGCAGCTCTTTTAACCTGGCTTCGACAGCCCGATATATCGGCAATTAATCAAAGGTGTTCCCTCCTCCTGGGGGATGTAATTAACGCCATAACCTTTATGGTATGGCGGACTGCTGGTCCTGACCGAACCTCACATTCGCCCAACATGGGTCAGAATGAGCGCACAATAGAATTGTCACTCATGTGACTGGCACGCCCGCGTCGTCAATCAGTCAGTTGACTACCAGTTAGCCAAATGGTTGATCGACACGCGAACGAAAAGAAACGAACGAAAAGGACGAAAGAAAGAAAAGGTCGCAAATAGTAGCCCACCAGTACGAGGTGCTGGTCTCACCTGGGAGTGGTGTACGGGCACCCACCTTTCGAGACGGTTTGTGGACCGGTTACCGTAGGCCTCTCGTCTTAGCCAGAGTCCGGCTGCGGGGGAAAACCGGTCAGAGGGCCAGACCTAGGACGCGTGGTCTGTGTGTGCACACGTGGTTGGGGGCGGTTGGACCCACGTCGACGGGCGTGACCCCAGCTAGTCACTTGTTGTGGTTACTTGTACGGTGTTCGCGCCTCTGGTAGGAGCTACCACGCCAGGCGGTTCACCTGCGGCGCGGCGTAAGACGTCAGGGGATGCTACCGGCTGTGCTTCTAGTGGGTGGTACTCCTGTCGAGTACGGAGTGGCAGACTGTCAGTCATGTGTTTCCGACCTTCGGGTTTGTCGGTTTGGCCGTTGAGCTTTGGTCTTCTTACCGTGGTACGGGTGTCGGTGCGCGTGCCATGGGACCTTTGTCTTGTAGAGTGCAGGGCTTTCTTTTCCGAGGTACTCTCCTACCACTAGTGTAGTGGTTTCTCGTTTTACTACGTAGGGTTCGAGTGATCCCTACTGAGTCTTGTTCCGAGACTCATTCCCTGCGTGTTTTCACCGTGTTTCAGGTGAGGCGTCACCTGCGGGGAGCGCGTCAGGAGCGCAGCGTGGTGCGGGTGTTCAGAGGTAGTGCCAGAGGTCAGAGCCGGGGGATGTCCCGTGTAGCTGTACTTTTCTTCCTTGTCACTGTACTAGTCGTGGACTGTTGTTATTGCTATTTTATCATTGTGGACCATGTAAATTGTTAATTTATTTCCTGCTTAATATTAACTGTTTATTTCTGCAATTATTTGTGATACTTGTGTAGTCTCCACACCATCCTTTTAACCCTTCCGAGCCTTTGGGTTCGTGGGTGGCGGTGCGAGTCTCGGGTTATCGGGCCTTCCCGGTAATCGGATTCTCGGGTCGTTACAACGAGATTCCGAAGGAATTACTGAATCACACACCGGGAATCGGAAAACACACGCAAAAAAGCCGCGGACGCGCTCCGGGCCTCCGAAATAGCTTTGGATCGCGCCGATCCGAACACGAAAGATGTCTGAAACATCATTTCGAACACAACGGAGCCAGATTCACCAAAAACGTAGATCCGGGACCTGAGAAGAAGGATCGGCAGAACTCAGGATATTACAGCCCTCCCCATTAAAGGAATTTTCATCCTCGAAATTCAGGACCTAGCACGAAATCACAGGGGAAGAACACTGAACCAACTGACAACGTTGTCATAGCCCCAACACAGAAAACCTCGATTCTCACGAAAACACCGATCCTGAGGGACGCAGCCATACTTACAATCACAAACAACACCTCGCTCCATGCGCCGAGCACACCGGCCATCAGAGCAGGCACACACAAAGAACACGGTCCAGCGTCACCTCAGACACCACGGAAACCAAACACGGCACCGCTGCCGCCATCTCGCTCACCGAGGAGACACAGCCCTCGCGCGAGAGACAGCCACCGATGCAACCCATGGTCGACAGACGACCCAGACGCCAGTTTCGCAAACCCGCCGACTGGCCTCAGGCCCGAAACAAAGGAACGGCCAAAACCGAGCTCTCACCAGCTCACGCAGCCATCTCGACAGACTGCAAACAGAACAACGGCTCAACCCCAAGAATCACCTTACGCATGGCAAGCTGAAAGCCAGACATAACACCATGCCAACTCTTGTCAGAAGACAAACTTCGACAAAGCCCAGATCCCGTCCGGAAAGGCACACCTCATGATCAGCCACCCAAGGCCTCACTGGCACACGACTCTCGCCACGCTCGAGCCCCAACAACCAGCATCTTCTGTCTGTGAACGACCATCCACTGGTCGCCAGATACACATCAACGGGAAACCTCCATCAGCCCAACAGGCACGATCCAACTCACAACAGGCCATCCTCCTCTCGGAACTCACACACAGACAATTACCACAACTCGAGCCACACTCCTCTCGGATTCCACATCCGAGCTCGATCATCGCACCAACACGACCCTCTCGGGGAGCACGACGAAACCAGATGACAAGATCCTGGTGTCTTCAGTCATCACCTCACTTGACTCAGACTTACAGGGGAACCATCCCATGTTGGTCACCAAACCAGGGATAACCATTACGACACCAACATCCCATCAAGGACCACCCCCGGACGCCAATCACACAAAAAGGCCTCCGCCCACAGGCGTCACTCTTCCATATGGTCTCATCAAATCCTTCGATCAATCCAAGTGGACACCGGCCAATCCCGATTCCACCCTTACCACAGAGCCACGGGAAACCACCCGAACAATGCTCACGGGTCCCCAAGCAACATACATCTCACCGTGGTCGGCTACGAGACTAGCCTTACCTGTCACTCTCAGCTACCAACAGGAACCCACAGCCTGCCAGAGATCGCTTCTCAAAAAATGATCTCATCCGAGGACACGACTGGGAACACAAGTCGGGCACCAAGCCACCGACTCTGACCAACACGTCCTCGACCTCCGTCAGGCGACATCCTCAACAACCCCATCCAGGTCCAACACCGACGCCTGACACGGCTTCCATCACAGGAACATGGTACTCATGCGGCGCACTAGCCAGCACATTCCCCAACACTCCATCCTGCCAGTGCCAAGAATCACGATATCTCGGGCAACGGCCCGACAACAACACGTTTCACACAGAGGAACCAATCCTCCAATGCTCAACGCAAACTCAGGAAATCCGCCCATAGCAACAAACGCTACGATCCTGAACCAGTGGATCACAAGCCCACCACGCTTCCGCTGCGCACTCTGATTCGCGCGCACAGTCACAAATTCTCAGAAACACCGCCCAACCAGCACTCGTCCTTTCGGAAAAGGGCCAACACCCTTTCACGACAAGGGAATGGGCACAACTTCTTACAGACAACAACCTGGCCAAGACAAGGAGCACGTCTCGCACGGACTTCATGGCACACAAGGCCAATCAATCCGAACACGCAATGCAAGACGACGACCCTCAGCCACACACAATCTCTCCAACCAAAGGAGAAACCAAACGCACTTCCGACCAACAGAAGAACTCCACGCTCGACCTGACCTCGAACCTCGCGCACGCTGGAAACAACCCCATCCAGCACCAAGGTAAACCATCGCTTCCATCAGGTCAGCGCCTCCGACACACTCGATGAGTGTCGCGTCGGACCACGATCATAGCATCTTTCGATGCACCACCGTTGTAATTCCTGGAACTGCAACACACCACGCCAAGAGCCGAAACACGAGCCAAAACGACAACCGCCGACGCTCATCCTCGAGTCCCGAAACCCACTGCAGAACCTTCACACCTCAGACCAAAACCAAGGCGAACACACCCATCCACTGACAGAAGCGCAGGAGCAAAGACTTACTGGGACATCTCTGCCAAATCCTGCCTCTAAATCCGTAAAACAATCGGGACCGACACGTCATTTCTGACGCAACAGAGCACGACAAGAACATCAGGCTCGACAAAACAGCAGCTAACCGAGAAGATCCTCCGCTCACCCGAGCACACTTCTCGATCAGAACACCTCAGGGGCTGGACAAACCTCAAGCTGGAGTGGCCAAAATCGACAGCAGCTCCCTCGAAGCACGCTCACAGCCACTTAACCACGAACAATCCTCTCCAGCCACCTGACCACGTTGCCGATTCCTCGAACGCAGCACCGCGAGTTCACGCCTGCCAGGAACCTCTGCCCAACGCAGCACAACCAGGGCCACCACCGATGAGGGAGAAGGCTCTCGACCTCGATCCTTAGGCCCCATGCTGGCACGAAAGCCGCGGACAGCAACCATGGTGGGGACACCACCGGTTCCACTACCGGGTCCACTACTCGGAGCCGACGCCGCACCGCACCGACTGCACCGAGCTTATGGCTCGAAGACTCGATTGAAGACCCGGCATACTGAGTAGTTATACTTGTGTGTATTTATATCTTTGAGTATTGAGTATTTGTACGTGTGTCAGTATTGAGTATTTGTACGTGTGTAAAATACATGTTTTACAACATGTAGTCACTTTTGTTTTATTAGGCAAGGTTGGTCAAAGTTATTTGTATTTTAAATTTTGTTAAACCCACAAAGTCTTTAAGTGGGTTGGTGGGTTGTCTTGATAGGCTAGGGTATAAATCAAATTAGTGGAAGTTATATGGTATTCATGTAATAGGGCCTTTCCAATATAAGGAGGCTAAGGTGTGTTACGAGATGGCATGAATCATATATGAATGAAAGAGTTGTGAAGGTGCTTTGCCTTTTTGTTTTCTCCCTTCTCTCTTTTCTCTTTTGTGAGGATTGAGCGTCGCCCGGTGTGAGACCGTCCGGCGTGAGGCCGAGCTGTGTGAGATAGCAATTATCCGTTTCCGTCCTGTTCGTGTCCCGGAGTGCCGTCGATCCATTCCCACGTCGCCGCCGTGTCAGATTTGGTATCAGAGCCCAACAAACGGCGCCTCCGTCAACCCGACGTCTCCGACGTCTCTCTCTCTTTCTCTCTCTAGATTGCTAGAAGTGAAGAAAAAAAAGAAACAAAAAAAAGAAGAGTAGCAAAAGAAGATATTAGTTGGGAAAAAAAGAGTGAAAAAATTTATTTTTTTAGCACCGAAGACCCCTCTGTACTCTCTCTCTCTCTCTCGTTCAACGCAAAGCAAAAGAAAGAAGTGAAAAAAAAACAAAACAAAGGGGAGAACAGAAGATATAGAAAAGCGGCTGTGAAAGAAGGTGAAAAAAAATTAGAAAAAAAAAATGGAGTTTACGCCCCCCGTCACCGTCGCCCGTGCTGGGATTCAAATCCCGGCACGCCGCAATGGGCGCGCCTCGCCGCCGCGCTCCGCCCGCGCACCAGCCCGCCACCGCCGCCGACGGCCTCGCCGTCGCCTGCGCACCCGCAGCAGCCGCCCGCCCTGCCGTCGCGCCCGAGCGCGCGCCCTCGCGCCCGGGCCCTCGCGCCCACGCACCCGGACCCGAGCCCGCCTCGCGCTCCGGCGGGTCCGGACCCGCGACCCTGCGCGCCCAGGCCGCCTGGCCCAACGCCCCTCCGCGTCTGGCCCTGCGCACTGTGCGCTTCCCGTGCGCCCGGGTCCCGTGCCCGCACCTGCGACGGCCGTGCCCCCCCGTGGAGGCCGACGCCGCCTCCGCTCCCGAACGCCCGCGGTGCCACCGGCGCCCGAGCCGCCTGCCATCGCCCGGCCACACCCCCGCCCAGGTCGCCCGCACCCTACCGCTACCGCCTGGCGCCCTGCCCGCGTGGTACACCGCGCCCGACCGCCTTCGCCGCACCCGCCCCCGCGTGCGCCCGCATGCGCCGACGGCCACCAGCAGCCTTCACCAATCGGACTGCCCAGCCGCAGTTGACCGCCGAAGCCACTGAGAACCCTGCGTGAAGCACGCGTAGGCCCGAGGAAAAAAAACAAAAGAGTGGGTGAAGTGTTTGAAGAAAAAAAAAGGAGTCTGAAAAAAAAAGTGTGAAAAGTCAAAAAGGGTAGGTGAAGGTTGGAAAAAAAAGTAGGTGAAATTTGAAAAAAAAATACATGTTAAATATATAATATATATGTGGAATATATATAATGTTATATATATCTATATATATATCTATATATATTATTTGATTAATAAAGAAGTGGTTTAAAAAAAGTTAGATATAATATATATATATATATATATCTTTTGACTTATTGATCATGGCATCCGAAGTCCGCAACAACGGTTGTCCGGTACCCGAGTCGCCGGGTAGCTGAGACACAGGCCGTAATTTACGGGACGAGGGTACCTCTGAGTCTCCCTGCGCGGAGAATTTGGACTGATTTGTTCCCCTGCGCGGGAAATTTTAAGCGATTTGTAATAATTAAATCCTCCCTGCGTGGAGTGAATGCTTTGTAACTGCTCGAGCTTCGTCGACGCCGTGCGGGCACGCACGTCCCCGCTTGCCTTCGTCTCCGGTCGGAGCTAGACTTTTCAGTCAGCTAGGTACGTGCTCCAAACTTGCTCATTTAGTATCTTTTCAATTGCCGCGCGATGAAGTAAGAGAGAGCCCGATCCATGCAGCCAGTCTTCTGAGTGCATCGCTGTGGACGGTGAGAGAGTGCTTGCTTGCACCTATCCTTTAAGGCCCTAGGCTGTCACATTAGGGCACCCTAATTGTCAGGAGGTAGTTCCACAACTACTTTGTCTACGAGCAAACAACTCTCCCTAACCGGTCCCTTCAACTTGGCCCTTTGCATATTTAGCCAACAAAATTCGGGTCTATAGCTTAATAATTATCGGTCCCAGGACTGCATCATTTAGGTCCGAAGTCGTGCATGCCACGTTGATCTAGGAATTCATCCGGCCGTCTAGAGCGCCCTTCAACTCTACAATCCCACATGGATCAGAAGAGCGTGAGTGCTATGTTGGCTCAGCTCGAGCATAATCTTCTAACCCATTTTGAAGAATCCATAGGCCAACTTCGAGCCGAGCTAGATGAGAGGATCCGAGCCTTAGAGGATCGACTGAAGGGAGAGGAAGGACGAGTGAATGGCCATGGCGATCCCGTAGCCAATCCTAGTGAGGAGAGAGAGCAAGCCCGCCCGAATCAGGCTCCCCAAGGTAGAGAGCAAGAGGCCCGTACGCCTCGAGAGAGGGACCACGATGATGAGGATATTACCCTACGGAACGTCAAGATTGACGCTCCGAGTTTTGATGGGTCCCTCAACCCCGCTACATATCTTGATTGGGAGACCGGGATGGACCAATATTTTGATTGGCATCGCCACATGACCCCTGCTACAAGGGTGAGGTTTGCCAAGATGAAACTCCTGGGTCAAGCAAAGACCTACTGGTGCAACATCGAGAATCTCCTAGCAAGGAGACGAGAGGAGCCTATAGGCACGTGGGAAGAAATGAAGGAGAAATTGAGGGAGAAGTATCTGTCACCTTCCTACCATCAGCGTCTTTTAGACCAATGGTAGAAACTCACCGAAGATGGAAAGTCCGTGGACGAGTACATCGCCAAATTTGATGAATTCTTCCTTTGGAGCCGTGTCATGGAGGATGCCTCCGTCACCCTCTCACGGTTTAGGGCTGGCCTACACAAGAGTATTCAGCGGGAATTATTCTTGCGGAAGGTTAACACCCTCGAGCACGCCTATTAGGTTGCTCGGGACGTCGAGCGATTTCAAAAGGTTGTCCCACCTCGGGTCCCCACCTACCGCCAACCCGAGTCCCGAAACCCCATGGTCCGCTACTCTCAGAGGCCTGGCCCCTCCACCTCCTACGTCCCTACTGCTACCCCACTTAGGGCCGTTGCCCCTACTACTCCTTTTCTAAGGAACCCTTTACCTGCACCCGCTGCTGTGCCTAGACTGGAGTATACTCCACCAGTTGAGAGGAGAGATGACAAGGGAAAAGGGGTCATCCCTAGCACCTCCCAACCAGCCCCTATCTCGGGAGTTCGATACTTCAGGTGTCATAACATAGGGCATATTGCCACCAATTGCCCCACCCGAGCCTTGGTCATCACCGACCCCCAGTCTGTGGCGCTTCCACCTCGGGAAGAAGAACCCCTTGAGAGATATGAGCCTGACCCTGATCTCATTGCCCAATTTGAGGAATTAGATGCGGGGTTTGATAGCACGCATGTCGAGTACGTGCAAGTGGGAGATATCATTGAGAGTTATAGTCATGGACGATTGGGTGTAGTTCGTTGCATCCTAGCTCACCCCTAGGAGGACGACTGGCGCCGAACCTCCATATTTCAAACCTACATCATGGTCAAGTCTCAACCCTGCAAGGTGATCTTTGACAATGGGAGCTGTATTAATGCAGTCTCTTCAGACTTTGTCTCCCGTCTAGGACTACCTACACACCCTCATCCGAGACCAAACAACGTGGCTTGGGTTGACGACACGTCTATCCCAGTCACCACTACATGTATCATTCCCATCCAGTTCCAGTCCTACCAAGGACAAATCATATGCAATGTAGTGCCTATGAAGGTCGGGAGCATCATCCTAGGACGGCCATGGATCTACGGTGTAGACTTTACTACATTCGGTCGGTCCAACCAGTGTTCCTTCTCCCACAATGGGAAGAGGATTTTGTTGCTCCCAACACCCCCAAAAGTGGCCACGGGAAAGAGTCATGCCTCCACACCCGCTGCATCCCCCAAAATTCAGGAGAATGCCCCAACCCCCACCAAAGGGAGGCTTCCCATTCCCTCCTCTCCTACACATGTCATATCCATCCCTAAGGCCCCTAAGGTTGACCATGACCCGATTAGGCGCCTTAACTTCATAGGTGTCCGTGAGCTGAATAGGGAGGTTGCCGAAGGTGCCCCTATCTGGGCTGTTATTGTCACCATCACCCCCGAGGAGTCTCGAGTCTCAATCTCACCCGAGGTCCAGGCAATTCTGCAGGACTTCCCAGACATTTTCCCAAAGGATTTGCCCCCTAGACTCCCTCCCATGCGTGACATTCAACACGCTATTGATCTTGTCCCTGGGTCCACCCTACCCAACCTTCCCCATTACCGATTGAACCCGAAGGAGCATGCTGAGCTCCAAAGGATTGTCGAGGACCTTATCCAAAAAGGTTTTCTCGGGGTGAGCAAGAGCCCATGTGTTGTCCCTGCCTTGCTCACACCTAAGAAGGATGGCACCTGGCGGATGTGTGTTGACAGCCGCGCCATCAATAATATCACTGTCAAGTATAGGTTTCCCATTCCCCGTCTTGATGACATGCTTGACATGATGAGTGGAGCCACCATCTTTTCCAAGATTGACTTGAAAAGTGGCTACCACCAAGTCCGAATCCGACCAGGGGACGAGTGGAAGACAGCCTTCAAAACTAAAGAAGGTCTGTATGAGTGGCTTGTCATGCCGTTTGGGCTATCCAATGTCCCCAGCACTTTCATGAGGCTTATGGCAGAAGCCCTTCATCCTCTCATTGATCGCTTTGTTGTCGTCTACTTTGACGACATTCTCATCTATAGCCACAACCCTCAGGATCACATCCACTATTTGAGGGAAGTTTGCGAGACTTTGAGAAGGGAAACCCTGTATGTCAACCTTGCTAAATGTGAATTCATGACAGACCGGGTCACTTTTCGTGGATTTGTGGTTTCAAGTCATGGAGTGTCTGTGGACAAATACAAGGTCCGAGCCATAGTAGACTGGCCAGATCCCCATAATGTCCATGACGTTCGAAGTTTCCACAGACTAGCCACCTTCTACAGACGCTTCATCCAGGGATTTAGCACTATTATGGCACCCATTACGAATTGCATCTATAAGGGGAATTTTGAGTGGACCAAAGCCGCCTCCCAGGCTTTTTTTGCCATAAAGGAGCTTATGACCAAAGCCCATGTCCTCCGCCTACCAGACTTTTCCAAAGTCTTTGAGGTTTCATGTGATGCATCTGGCGTAGGAATAGGTGGAGTGCTTAGCCAGGTGAGCCACCCTGTGGCTTATTTCAGTGAGAAGCTTTCTGATGCAAAGCTTCGATACTCCACATATGATAAGGAGTTTTATGCCGTGGTCCAAGTTCTCAAACACTGGAGACACTATCTCTTACCACAAGAGTTTGTCTTATACTCGGACCACGAGGCTTTGAAATTCCTTAGCTCTCAGAAGGGCTTAAACCCAAGGCATGGTCGGTGGGTAGAATTTCTCCAGTCTTTCACCTTTGTCCTAAAACAAAAGGCTGGAAAGGACAATAAGGTGGCCGACGCCTTGAGTCGAAGGGTCTCCCTTCTTTCCACTGTTCGGGTAGAGGTCACCGGATTTGACCGCATGAAGGAACTCTATGGAGAGTGTCCTGATTTTGGCCCTGCCTACTCTGCTCTGTCCGCTGGACCCTCGACAGTCTTTTCTGACTATCTACTCCATGATGGTTTTCTATTTTGAGGGTAGCAACTCTGTGTCCCGAGGACTTCTATTCGGGACTTCCTGATATGGAAAATGCATGCTGGAGGTCTTGCTGGTCACTTTGGCCGCAACAAGACCATCCATTCTGTGGAGGAGCACTTCTATTGGCCTGGCCTGAAAAGAGACGTGGCCAAGATTGTAGCCCAGCGTAGGACGTGCACGATGGCCAAACAGGTCAAACAGAACACTGGTCTCCACACTCCTCTCCCCGTTCTTGATCGACCATGGGTTGATGTGAGTATGGATTTTATCCTTGGGTTACCACGCACTGCTCACAAGCATGATTCCATCTTTGTTGTCGTTGATAGGTTCTCTAAGATGGCCCACTTCATTGCATGTTCCAAAACATCTGATGCATCTAGAGTAGCCCATTTGTTCTTTGATGAAGTCGTGCGTCTGCATGGTCTCCCCCAAACCATCGTGTCTGACCGAGATGTCCAGTTCACTAGCTATTTTTGGAAGACACTTTGGCACCTAGTTGGCACCAAACTGAAGTTTTCCACTGCCTATCACCCACAAACTGATGGGCAGACTGAGGTCGTCAATAGGAGTTTAGGGAATCTGTTGAGGTGTCTTGTAGGGAAACATTCTGGCACTTGAGATCTTCTTTTGCTCTGAGCCGAATTTACATACAACAGTTCGGTCAATCGGTCCATAGGTATGAGTCCATTTGAGGTCGTGCATGGATACAAACCTAGGAAACCTGTGGATCTCATTCCCCTTCCCCTCGAGTCTAGGATATCCAAGTCAGCTGAGGAGTTTGCACAGCATGTCACGAGTCTGCATGAATCAATTAGCAAGCAAATCAACCTCAGTAATGAGACTTATAAAAAATTGGTTGATTCGCATAGGCGTCACCATGAATTTCAAGAAGGTGACTTGGTTATGGTACCGGTCCGACCCGAACGACTCCCCTCGGGAGCCGTTAAAAAGTTACAGGCCCGTAGTGATGGACCCTTCCCAATTCTGCGGAAGATTGGCTCCAATGCTTATGTTGTGGACTTACCTCCCGAATATGGGATTAGCTCGACTTTTAATGTGACAGATCTAGTGGCCTACAAGGAACCCACAGCGATTCCTAGTGACCCTTTCGAGGCTTCTCCCCCCATTGAGAGTGAGCCCACCCCTGTGCGTCCCACAGTCTCGAGAGTACCGCGCAAGCACATTGAGAGGATACTGGATGAGCAGGTGACCACTACACGGAGCAGGGTGTACCAGCGCTACCTTGTCCGCTGGCGGGACCGTCCACCTTCTGATGATTCCTGGATCAGCCGGGAAGATCTCCAGCGCCTCGATCTAGATCTGTTGGAGCACTACCACAGCAGTGTCCCCCCTTACTCGACGGAGTCGAGTTCCAGCCGCCCCGGGAGGGTTGGTGGGGACACCACCGGTTCCACTACCGGGCCCACTACTCGGAGCCGACGCCGCACCGCACCGACTGCACTGAGCTTATGGTTCGGAGACTCGATTGAAGACCCGGCATACTGAGTAGTTATACTTGTGTGTATTTATATCTTTGAGTATTGAGTATTTGTACGTGTGTCAGTATTGAGTATTTGTACGTGTGTAAAATACATGTTTTACTACATGTAGTCACTTTTGTTTTATTAGGCAAGGTTGGTCAAAGTTATTTGTATTTTAAATTTTGTTAAACCCACAAAGTCTTTAAGTGGGTTGGTGGGTTGTCTTGTTAGGCTAGGGTATAAATCAAATTAGTGGAAGTTATATGGTATTCATGTAATAGGGCCTTTCCTATATAAGGAGGCTAATGTGTGTTACGAGATGGCATGAATCATATATGAATGAAAGAGTTGTGAAGGTGCTTTGCCTTTTTGTTTTCTCCCTTCTCTCTTTTCTCTTTTGTGAGGATTGAGCGTCGCCCGGTGTGAGACCATTCGGCGTGAGGCCGAGCTGTGTGAGATAGCAGTTATCCGTTTCCGTCCTGTTCGCGTCCCGGAGTGCCATCGATCCATTCCCACGTCGCCGCCGCATCAAACCACCTTCACAGCGCCGCACAGCGCACTCAAGCTCTCAAGCTAGAAATTAGGCGGAAAGCGAACATAAAACCCTAAGCCTGCTGTCGACTGTACTGGACCTTATGGACTCTGATCACTGCAATATTTCGATTTCCTATGTACGTCCACAGCCTCCGCTCTGATACCAGCTGTAACGACCCGAGAATCCGATTACCGGGAGAGACCCGATAACCCGAGACTCGAATCGCCGCCCACGAGCCGGAAGGGTTCGGAAGGGCTAAAAGGAGTGTGGAGGCACAAAGAAATAAGAAATAAAGCAGGACAATTCAATAATTAACAGAAATAAATAAATAACTACAGGTACAACAGAGTCCAGTCCAACAGAAAGTACAGTCTAAAGTAATAAAAATGTCCCACATGCCGAGTGAACACTCGGCCCGGTGAGCTGGCAACTGAGAACCTCCGCACCGCGCCCTCGAACCTCGAGGAGGAAGAATCGCCACACCTGAAAAGCAGGGAATGAGTCTCCAAAATAGAGACTCAGCAGGGATCCCGCGGAACCCCAACCGGAAACAACGGCAGTAGCGAAAAGGAAGGCTACAACTACAGCAGGAACAGCGAACCGGTGGCCGGTCAAGACTTGGCACTACAGCAACTCCTACTGTACCAGAAACACACCCCGAACTCACGGTCGGGGGCTACCGAACTACACTAGTATAGCTTACCGAAGTAAAAACCCACGACAACCACGCCGCAGAGGCCTGTCTCCCAGGACACGGCCAACCTGGACACACTGTCCAAGGTGCAACCCCAACCATCCGGTCGCGGGTACCGCACAACAAGACGCAACCTCGGTTAAGCCACTAGCACTAGTCTCACGGCGCGCGGTCGGGGGCTACTGAACTACACTAGTGCCGCTTACCGAAGTAAAAACCCACGGAAACCACGCCGTAGAGGCCTGTCTCCCAGGACACGGCCAACCTGGACACGCTGTCCAAGGTGTAACCCCAACCATCCAATCGCGGGTACCGCACAACAAGACGCAACCTCGGTAGAGCCACTAGCACTAGTCTCACGGCGCGTGTTCACTCGGCATGTGGTACATTTTTACTGCTTTAGACTGTACTTTCTGTTGGACTAGACTCTGTTGTAGCTGTAGCTGTTTATTTATTTCTGTTAATTGTTGAATTATCCTGCTTTATTTCCTATTTCTTTGTGCCTCCACACTCCTTTTAGCCCTTCCGAGTCCTCCCGGCTCGTGGGCGGCGGTCCGAGTCTCGGGTTATCGGGTCTCTCCCGGTATTCGGATTCTCGGGTCGTTACAGGAGAATCTTCTCGGTGAACTGCTGTTTTGTCGAGCCTTATGTTCTCGTCGTGCTCTGTGGCGTCAGAAATGATGTGTCGGTCCCGGTAATTCTTGCGGATCTCGAGGCATGATTGGGCTATTGTGTCCCAGTAAGTCTTACTCATGTGCTCTTGTGTGCGAATGGGTTGTGTTCGCCCTAGAGTTGGCTTGAGATGTGAAGGTTCCGTGGTGAGTTTGGGGACTTAGGAATGAGCTTTGACGGTTGTCGTTTATGGCTCGTGTTGCGGCTCTTGGCGTGGTGTGTTGCAGTTCGAGGAATTGCAGTGGTGGTGCATCGAGAGATGTTGTGATTGTGGTCTGACGTGACACTCGCCGAGTGTGTCGGAGGTGCTGACCTGATGGAAGCGATGGTTTCTGGGTGCTGGAAGGTGTTGTTCCCAGCATGTGCTGCGAGGTTCAAGGTCAGGTCAAGCGTGGATGTTTTCCATTGGTCGGAGGTATGTTGGTTTCTCCTTTGATTAGAGAGGGTTGTGTTTGGCTAATGTTCGTCGTCCTGCATTGTGTGTCCGGATTGGTTGGCCTTCGTGTGCCATAAAATCCGTGCGAGATGCGTCCTGTGCTTTGGCAAGGTGGTTGCCTGCTAGAGTTGTGCCCATTTCCCCTGGTGTGTAAGGGCGCTGGCGCTGTTCCGGAAGGACGAGTGCTGGTTGGGCGGTGTTTTAGAGAATTCTTGGCTGGTGCTGCAACTTTCCGATGCGTGGCAGTTCGGAGTCTACAGATTTGCAGAGGATTGCCAGATTTGGGAGTGAATCTGTGCTTGGGGTTTGAGGTAAGGGAGCTTTTCCTCACCCTATTTTCTGAGGTTGACCAGCCGAGTTGTAGATTGTCGGGATGGCGAGTCCCGAGTTGCCGTGTTTGGTTGTGCGCGTGGATCAAAGTGCGCAGCGGAAGCCTGGTGGTCCTGTGACCCACTGGTTCAGGATCATAGCGTTGGTTGCTATGGGCGGATTCCTGAGTTTGCGCTGAGCATGTGAGGATTGGTTCCTTTATGCGAGACGTGTTGTTACCGTGCCGTTGTTCGAGGTATTGTGATTCTTGGCACTGGCAGGTGTGGACGTCAAAAAAATGATGATGAAGATCATACGGCAAGTACGTCGCCGCATCCGAGAGCAGATCGAAGACGGAGATGCCAAATAAACGCCATACCTCGCCCAATCAGGACGGGAACACACTTGGTGGCCGGCTACCCGACAAGGAAGCCCCTCAAGCAGAAGGCGTGGCCACGGCTCTCCAAACGGCTATGTCGAAGCCCAAATCAAGAGAAAACCTGGGAGTTCGGACACGGGTTCGGCATATGTTAAACTGGAGCAATGCTTCGGACACGGGTTCGGCACATGTCGAAGCCCAATTCTAAACTGGGGCTCAAAGGCTTCAAACCAAACACTGTGGAGGCAATGCATCAAAACCGGAGCATTCCGAGAAATATATGTGGTCGTCTAAACGGCCGAAACCTTAAGAAAAGGCCCAAAACCGGCGTGGCCATCACTTAAGCCGGCGCGCTCTTAAACCGACGTGCCCCCCTTGGGCTTCCTTAAACCGACGCGCTCCATTCTCCCTTGGGGTGTTAAACCGGCGCGCATCACTATTCACGTATCACTATTCATGCCACTATTCATATCACTATTCACGCCTTACTATTCAAGACATTCTCGTTTTGTTGTTAATCCGGCGCGCACAATGTCGCGCCATTTTTAACCCGAAGCTGTCCCATCTTGCTTTCGCCCCCCTGTTTTCCGCAGACAGATGGACCGAGAGTTGTGTGAAGCAGAGAAGTCTCCCGACATCACCCAACAATCCGTCGGCCAAGCCCTGGGAAGTCGCGTGAAGCAGAGAAGTCTCCTGACATCACCTAACAATCCGTCGGCCAAGCACTGGGAAGTCATAAAGAGTCGGCTACCAACTCCTCTGTCGGGAGGAAAGATAGGAATAAGCTTCTAGGAGCTTTCTTCCCCAGAAGATACCTCCCCTGCATCCTCTACGGGAGAACAGAAGTATAAAAAGGGCCAAGGAAGAGAAGGAAAGGGTTGTTGTTGGTTGGATTTTTGGGTTCGGCTGGGCATTCTGCTTCCACGGCTCCAGGGATTCAAGAGTTGCAGAGAGCAGAAGAGAAGAAGAGAGGTGAGGGTGAGAAGAGAGTTTGGGAAGGGGGAAGAGCTTGTGCTCTATCCCCCTCTCCGTGAGTGCTTTCCCTTCTTCCTCCCCCTTTGTTTTCTCTTGCTTTCGGGGTAGATCCCCTGCTGTATTCCAATCTTCCCCAGGTTTGTGGATGAATACGAGAGTTATCTTCTTGCAAATACTCGTCCCGCTTCGCGAATCATCACCCGTGAGTTGTAAGAGCTCTTGAAGGCTAGTCCTCGAGCTTCTTTTTCCGCACTCACATCTGGGCTATCGGACCGCCATGAGGTCCGCATTCTGAGGTTCACCCCGGAGTAATCTGTTTGGTGTTCCTCTATTCTCTCTGGCAAACCCCAGTCCGGGGGAGATGCTGCCCAATTTTTGCCAGAAACAAGAACATATAAGAACAAACGAACAGACTAAGCTCTCTGAAGATAAGAACAGCATATGTATGAAGCCTCTGAATCAAACTGAACCTCCGAGTTCTTGCATAAACAAAGCCTTCCAAATAAAACATTCAAACTCTCATGCTAATTCACCTTAACAAGTGATCAAAACATTTAAACTTCCTCTCTACAAGCTTAATCCATCCATTGAATGAACAAATCAGTCATCAAAGTCACCCACGGGTGAAAGAAAGAAGAAACAGAATGAAATAAAACCCGCATAGCCTAACCCGACGTGCCCCTTAATCCGGCGCGAGTTAATCCGGCGCGGTACCCCCCCGCGCCGGAATAGCTTCACACTCGAAACCACTTTTGAATTCTTGGAATGAATAGTGCTTAAATCCGGCGCGCCCCTTTGCTGGCCTTAATCCGACGCGCTCTACTCCTTGGCCTTAATCCGGCGCACCCTCCTATTCCACTCTTTTCCGGCGCGCCCCATGGCCCCCTTCCCTTATCCGGCGTGCCCCTTGTAACACCATTAAACCGGCGTGCCCCTCTCTCCCCATGGCTTCTCCCTTAATCCGGCATGCCTGTATATTGCCCCTCCATAATCAAAATTTTGTTCCGGGGGCTCCGCCCCTGGAAGCCCTCGCAAGGGGCGCTGCCCCCTTGACCCCCGCGACCTGACCGCGCAGGTGGATCCGCATGTGAGGGCGTACGTTGGCGAGTTTGGGCTTCACACTTAACAATTCACTCCCCCCGGACTGTGTGTAGCAAAGAGAAATCAAGAGTGCCTCGTGGTATCGGACGTGAGCCTCGGAATTCCTGATATGGTCATAGTCCCGAACCGTCTCGGGCCAACAGTTCATTAAGCTGACCCGCTTCTACCGGGATTCAGTCCCGCAATCACATTAAACTTGCCGTACCTACGGCAAACATCCGTATGGCTTTGTCTTCACCTTCGATGCTTCAAATGCGAACTCTCATCTGAATAATGAATGGTCCGTTAGTGACTGACATATATATCGGGATCTAATCCCGCACTTGAATTAAACTTGCCGTACTCATGGCAGACATTTGTACGGTTTGTCACCGTCTCTTACGCTACAAACACGGACTTCCGTCCGAACAAGAAATGGTCCGCCAGTGACCGACATATGCACGTTTGTGAACGTTTAAGCCCCAATGTGGGGTTTGTTTAAACGCAATCCGAGATTTCGCTCTCGCTTCCATTACTATGAATTTCAGGCCATTGGGCCCCCTTTTCCGGTGATTAATCAAGGGTTTTCCTCTCTCCGAGGGGATGTAATTAACGTCGTAGCCTTTATGGTACGACGGGTTCTCAGTCCCGACACGGACTACTCAATTGTCTGATTACTCAGATCGAGTGCACCATGGGCTTCTTTCAAGCCCGCATAAATCGTCACTTAAGTGACTGGCACGCCCTCGCACTAATAAATCGAACAAACGAACAAAATGATGAATAAACTAATAAAATGAGCAACGTCTCGAAAGTGCGTCCACAGCAGGATAGAGTTTTGGGGAATGTGCTGGCTAGTGCGCCGCATGAGTACCATGTTTCTGTGATGGAAGTCGTGTCAGGCGTTGGTGTTAGACCCGGATGGAGTTGTTGAGGGTGTCGCCTGACGGAGGTCGAGGACGTGTTGGTCATAGTCGGTGGTTTGGTGCCCAACTTGGGTTGCAAGTTGTGTTCTCGGAGGAGATCGTGTTCTAGAGGAAGTGATCTCTGAGAGATTTTGGGTTCCGATTGGTAGCTGCGAGTGACTGGTAAGGCTAGTCTCGTAGTCAACCACAGTAAGATGTGTATTGTTGGGGACCCGTGTGCATTGGTTGCGGCGTTGGCGACCAGGTTGCTGTGAGTTTGGATGGCACTTACCTCCCCTAGAGACGTGTGCCATGAATTCTTCCGGTGGTGTTCCGTGGCTCTGTGGTGAGGGCAAAATCGGGATTGGCAGGTGTCCACTTGGATTAATTGAGAGGAAGGATTTGATGAGACAAGACGGAAGAGTGACGCCTGTGGGCGGAGGCCTTTAAGGGAGATTGGCATCGGAATGGTGGTCCTTGATGGGACGTTGGCGTTGGAGTGGTTATCCCTGGTCTAGTGACCAGCATGGGATGGTTCCCCTGTAAGTCTGAGTCGAGTGAGGTGGTGACCGAAGACTCCTGAGTCTTGTCGTTGGTTTTGTCGTGCTCCCCTAAGAGGGTTGAGTTGGCACGATGATCGATATCGGATGCGATGTCTGAGAGGAGTGCAGCTCGAGATGTGGTAATTATCTGTGTGTGAGTCAGCAGATAGCCAGTTGTGAGTTGGATCGTGCCCGTTGGGCCGATGGAGGTTTCCCGTTGACGAGCAGTTGGTGACCAGCGTGTGGTCTTTCACAGACAGAAGATGTTGTTGGTGGTGCATCGCGAACGGTGAGAGCCGTGTATCGGTGAGACCTTTGGTGGTCGTTTCCGTGGTGTGCTTTCCGGATGGGATCTAGGCTTTGTCGAAGTTTGAGTTCTGACAGAGTTGGTCCCGTGCTGTTGTGAGCTGATGGAGGCTCTATATTGGTTGTTCCCTTGAGAAGGGTATGCGACCTATTAGCTGCCTGTGAAGATGATGTGTGATTTGTCTGCCGACCATAGGATGGATCGGTAGTAGTTTCTCGCGACGAGGATTGTGTCTTCTCGGTGAGCGAGAGGGTGGCAGCGGTGCCATGAGTGGTTTTCACGTTGTCTGAGGTGATATCGGACTGTGTCCTTTGGTGTATGCCTGCTCTGATGGCTGGTGTGCACGGCATGCGGAGCGAGGTGTCGTTCGTGATTGTAGTCTGGCTGTGTCCCTCAGGATCGGTGCTTTCGTGAGAATCGAGGTTTTCTGTGCTGGGGCTCTGACAGCGTTGTCAGTTGGTTAAGGCTTTCTTCCCTTGTGTTCCCGTGTTTATCCTTAATTTCGAGGATGAAATTTCTTTAAGGGGGCAGGGCTGTAATGCCCCGGGTTTTTCGTATCTAGATCCGTGGGGTTTCGGATCGTCTTTCCGTGGGTTACGGAGTATGTCCGAGTGAGCTTCGGACTTTTATACCGGATTATCGGTCCCGTTGGTGGTGTGCCCGTGAATTTCCTTGGGTCCGTGGCATTGTGAGGACCACGCCGGTAATTTTCTGGAATTTTCAGAGCGCCTTTGTGGGTCCCTGGTCGTGTTTTGGGTTTTACGCGTGTTTTCGTCTGTCGGACCTTCGGAACCCCGTCTAGGGCGAACCGTCACGTTCTCCGGCTCTGGGACATTACAACGACGTTGTGTGTCTTCCGAGGATTACGGGGAGTATTTTACCCTATTTTTCGTATTTTCTAAATTTTAAAATCCCAAATTCATTTCTATGTAAACCCCCCACCCCCTCTCTTTTCTCTCATTCACTCTTTCGCTCTCTCTCACTTCTCTTTCTCTCCCCCTCTCCCCGGGCGGTCGATGGCGGTAGAGGAGGGTGAGACGGCGAGGTGCTGGGGGCGTGGAGCGGGAACGGGGCAAGGATCGAGGCGTGGTGGTGCGTGGAAGCGCGGTCGCGGGTTTGTGAACCGACGGGGGTTTCGTGGACGTTTCTCGTCGGAACGGCTTCTACGGCGCGTGAAATCTTCGGTGGAGGTAGAGAGATGGATCCTTAACCCCAGTACTTCCTTTTCCGCGAGTTTGGTAGCTCGTGGTGAGTCGAGCGTGGGTTTATTGCCGTTTGGGGGGAAATCATGTTTTTAGGACGTGTGACGATTTCGTCGGATCGAGCGCCGTTTCCTCCATTTCTTTCTCCCATTTTTGGGTTTTGGGGTCGGGGGAATGTTTCCCGATGTCTTCCCCATCGATCGGGATCGAACGGGGCGTGGAACTGAGCCCCAAGGGCGAGCTCGGACGGGTTTCCATCGTAACCGGTCGACCGACTCTGTCGGTCCGGTCGACCAGCCGGCGTTCGCAGCGGAGGTGTTTTGGCCGTGTCGGTCTGGTCGACCGACCGCCCTGGGCCGGTCGACCGACCCTGTTAGGTCGACTGACCCCAAGGGTTAGGTCGATCGAAATGCTATGTTTTGGCTCGTTTTGGGCTCCGATCGGTCCGGTTGAGACCCAATGACCGACCTATGACCCCATGAGTGTCTCGGACACCCTGTGAGTATCGTGATCGAGTTTTTGGGTGTCCGGAGGTATCAATTTACCTCGATTAGCGTTCCCATGAGCTTAAGGGTCTGGGTGACCCTCTTGTGCTCCGGTTGCATTGTGTTAGTCTCCGGTCGACCCGATTGTGACCCAGTGGTTGACCTTCGGCCTTGTGAGTGTCCCGGACACCCCGTGGGTTCTGTGTCTATATTTCTGGGGTGTAGGAAGATGCCGTGTTACTTCGATTAGCGTGCCCGTATGTGTGTGTTCCAAACTTTGTGTTATGCTTGATCGAGTCACCGTGTATCGGTGTGTGTGCGGTGGGGCTTCCCCCACATGTCGTAGATTTCTGCGGAGAATGGTTCCCGAGTGGGCCAAGTGTTTGGCCTTGGACTGCGAGTCCAGTCATCCAGCCTGGGGCTGGAGGTCTCCCGCTTTTTCCTTGGATGAGGAATCGGCGTGGAGGCTTGTGAGCTGCCTTGGGAATCATGCTTCTGTGTTTTCGGCGTGGGCCATATGTGTGGCCTTGGACTGTGAGTCCAATTATCCAGCCTGGGGCTGGTGGGTTTCTGAGTTTTGTGATGTCGATTCAATGGTTTTAAGTCGGTTCAGGCTAGCGGTCCTAGCTCCAACCTGTTGTGCCCTTGTGATCATTTGAGTCTTACTGTGGTTTGGGTCATTCGACATCGTCTTGTGGTCATTTGAGTTATTAGATATTCTTGGTTTTGATAATAGCTAAACACTATAAGTCATTATTGTTTTTAACTCTCATATGACTGACATACGTGATGTTTTGTTCATGACAGATATGCCAATGAATTGCCAAGGAATGAAGTGGAGATGACAAATGTGAAAGCTCAATGTTGCGCTCTCGCACGCGGATCGACCTGCCCGGTCAGGTCGCGGGGGTCAAGGGGGCAACGCCCCTTGCGGGGGTTTCCGGGGGCGGAGCCCCCGGAACAAAATTTTGATTATAGGAGCGATATAATCAACAGAAATCTTCAAGACTATCAAGGGTAATGCCACATATATGAACGGGCTGTTAAAGGAGTCAAGCGATGAAGCTAAAGCAGTTAACGGACCGACCCGGAAAAGCCCGAGGTCTGCCCACCTGGCAGTCGACCGCCAGCATAGGGGCGGTCGACCGCCCCAGCCAGCAACCCCTAGATTGCAACTCTTTCAGTAGCGATCGACCGCCAGCCTAGTAGCGGTCGACCGAAATTTCCAGGAACCGCCTGTTTGCAGGTTTCTCAGTAGCGGTCGACCGCCAGAAGCTACAGGTCGACCGCCAGCCCCGAGCCTTCAATGTTGACTTTATTTTCCACTTCGAGAAGAGCCCCTTTCCTTGTATTTGTTTAACCCTAAAGTCACCCAATCTTCCATAGATTGTGGATCTGGTCTGGGGGATGTCTAAGGACCATTCAAAGGTTATAAAACACATACAAGAGGGTTAGAAACCCTAGTTGATCATTTGTGAATCCAAGGGAGATCAAAGGAGGCTACAAGGGTGAGAGGAGTTCGAGTACTGTAGCCATAAACAGTACTCCGGGAAGAAGTTCTTCATCAAATCCTCAACTGATTCAAGCTACTTGAAGAGATATCAAGCCCAAGCCAAGAGAAGATAAAGCTGCATCCTTCATCCTCTTCATCATCTCAAGGGTGTTCTAAATTGCATCCTCAAACCTCTTCATCAACTCAAGAAGATCAAAAGGAAGATCCAAGCTACATCCATAGTCTTCCACATCAACTAGAAGAGATTCAAGGAAGATCATCTCTCAAAGAAGAAGACACCATCAAAGCATCAGATTCAAGCTCCTGCAACTCAGACAAGATCTTTCTACTTTGAGCATATTCTATATCTTGTTTGAGTGATTTCGTATTTGTTCTCTTTTCATTTTTTTCAAACAATTGAAACTGAAGATCGTCCCTACCGGTGGTTAGTATGAAGGTAATCGAAAGTTGTCCGATCTGCGGTGTTGACGTCCCTACCGGTGGTTAGTAGGAAGGCAATCGGTGGTCTTTCCGATTTGCGGTTCAGTGCGTGGCACTAGTGGAGCCTCACCGGATTTGGTGAGGGGTGGACGTAGGACTGGGGATTCAGTCCGAACCACCTTAAAATCCTTTGTATTGTGGTTTGTTTATGTGATTGCCTCGTTCTAGATGCATGCTTAGGTTCAATCTCTATATTACGTAATCATCTTGCTCAGCAAATCGTTGTGTCCTTCGTTAAGTTAGTTATATTCCGCTGCAATTTATTTTATCTAGCTATATAGAGGGTTACATTGCGAAAAGAGGGGCAGATCTATTCACCCCTCCCCTCTAGATCCGCTGTCCACTACTCAACACAACTGCATGGTGTTCTTAGCGGCCCTTTGGGGGACCGCTAAGCTTCGTTGACTGGTTAAGTCGGTTCGGGGGTTGACTGGGTCTAGCGGCCATGTAGGTGACCGCTACAGTCTTTTGGCGGCCCTAAGGTAGACCGCATGCCCCTATGTTTTTACAGTTTTGTACCCTTTAGTCCCTGAGTGTAGCGGCCATGTCCTAGACCGCTTAGCTCAGTGAGACGGCCTATGTATATACCGTTTTAATCTTGGTGTGGCCCTTTCCTGACCGTCCAGTGTCGGTGTTCTCTGTGTGAGGGTATCGACCCTTTGGCTGACCACTTGGTTTACCTAGCGGCCTGGCATGTGACTGTTTCCTTCCTGGAGTTCTACTTTCCCATTGTTTTGGCCTCCATTTGTCTTGGCTTGACCTTGTGGTTTGCCCGTGGCCCCGTGGACGTCTTGGATATCCTATGAGGGTTGTGACCATGTTGTAGGGTAGCCAGGAGTGTCATTATCTCGAGTAGTGTTCCGTACTGCTTTAGAGTCATTAATAGTTTATGGTCAACCTTGTTGTGATCCAGTGGTTGACATGTGACCTCCTAACTGTCTCGGTGATCCGGTGTGGATTGAGACATGGTTTTGGACGCCTTAAGGTACTGTCTTATCTTGATTTACGTGTCCATGTACTTTGAGGGTCTTGGTGATTCCTCATGTCTCCGTGATTCGTGTCACACGAATGTGTGGATCCGGCTGTCCTATGCCATTTCCTTTATCGGTGTTTTACCGTGACTTTGGCTTAGGGATCAGGCTGATTGGCGGCATGTTACCGCTTTTGTGCGACGATATAGACCTGAGTCTTATGACTCAAAGATCGTTGTGTCAGCAGGTCTAGTTGTATGTCCTAAGTTTGGCGGCAGTCTAGAGTGGGCGCTGAGCGCTTGCCTCTAACCCGGTGAGAAGATAACTCGGGCATGGATCTTCCTCCATTCTGACCGACGTTTGGGCCTTCCGAGGCTAAGGGCCGCCGAGGAAGGGTTTGATCCCGAGTAATCATATTGGGCTTTTTATCCTAAGTGGGCCCTGCGGGGCTGTCACTTGGATGAGCTGGGCCTCGTTGGGTCTTGACGGACCTGGTTTGGCTGCTCTTAGATGGGCTACAGAAATCCCCCTCTCCACTTGTCCCCCTCCTACTCCCGAGCTTTAGTAAGCTCGGAAGAGTAACTGTTTAGGGTTTTGGACCAGCGTGGCTCAGGTGGGTGGAGATCTGGCGGTGTTAGTAAGCCACGTGTCGTGGTTACCTGGGCCCTTAATAATGATGATCCAGATGGATTTGAACCGAAGGGGCCCCCTTTTCTCGGAGGTTGGAACGACGCGCCGCCTTCCGCGTGGGAATATAGGCGTTGTGCGCTTTGCCGTTGCTCCAGACTCTCCCCGTTTTTAGGGTTTAGTTCTCCTTCATGTTTGCTTTTGGGGCTTTTTGATGCGTCGTGAAGACACGACGGAAGAGTAGAGGCTTGCAGCGGCGTTTACAGAGTTGGCGGAGATAACTGTAGAGGCAACCCGACAGCTTCCTCTTCCTCCAGAGTCTTCGGGGTCCCTGGAGTATCTTTCTTCGAGTTCCTCTCCGGATTCCATGGCGGATCAGCATCCGGATATCTAAGAGTGGGAGGGCGAGCCTGCGGTGAGGGCAGCGGCTCCAAACTGTAGTGAACTGGGGGAGGCAGAGGTGAAAAGGCTGGAGAACCAATTTCGTCTGCCCCACAAGTTTTTCTTCGTCGCGGCCGCCCCGCACGAGTCGAGCTTGGATTCTCGTACGGGCCACATCTGCACCTTCCTACTGTCATGGAAGGGTGGGTTCTGCCTTCCCTTGGAGCCCTTTGTTCTCAAACTTCTCAATTTCTTTCAGTTGTCACCCGTACAGTTGGTAGCCAACTCTTATCTTCTTCTTTCCACCTTTCGCATCCTCTGCCGTCAATGCGGAGTTCCTCCTTCCTTGGACCTCTTTCACTATTTTTTTGAGTTGAAGGCGCATCCCTCGGCCGGGAAGGGCTTCTATTTCATCCAGGCGAGGCGGAATAGGAGCTGTATTTCCTTGGCCGCGAAGGATTCTTCGCACAAGGGGTGAAAAACTCAGTTCTTCTGGGTGGGGATCCTCTCGGTGGAGGAGACTTGGGGATGTCCCGTAATCCCCAATTTTCATCCGAACATTCCTCCGAGGCATGATGAGTTTTCTCCGAACATGGAGGAGTACACGATCATTTTGCTGAAGCGTCGCCAGTCCACGGAGGAGCTGGTCACTTCGGAGAACATCGAGCGATGTCTTCTTGCGCGGCTGCAGTCGTCAGGTTTGGTCGCCACGAATCAGTTGCTTCTTCGAATGTTGAGACCATCTCCCTTTCCTGATCATATCTTTCTTTTGTGCAGACACCAGGCGGCCGGCCTTGGAGGAGGCCGTAGAGGTGATCGATCTCGGCGATGACTCGGCTGCCGATGAGTCGGCTACTCCCATGGGTCGCTCCCGAGCCAGAGATAAGGGCAAGGGGGCGGCCCAGGGTGAATCTTTCGGGCCGCGGGAGTCTAAGCGCAAGGATCCCGTGGAGGGCATGATCCGGGTCACCGTGAAGGCCAGGAAGCGGGCCAAGAAGGCCGGGTTCGTTCTCGTAGTCGAAGGCGACCTTGCCGTAGCTCACCCCTCCGCTGAGCACGATGTGGCCGACCCTACTGGGCGAGCTCTCACACCCGCCGAGCAAGAGGGGGCCGAGGAGGTTGGGGCTGCCCCTGCGGTTGGTGATGATGCTGGCTCGGCTCGCCCTTCAGCCAGAGCCGAGGGGGCCGAGGCTGCTTCCGCAATTGGCAGCGGTGCTAGCCCGACTCTCCCCTCGGTAGGAGCCGAGGGGGCCATAGACGAGGCAGGTGACGCTGGGACCATGGCCGAGATTGGGGCGTTGACTGAGGCGGGCGACGCTCCAGGTGGCGATACAGGTGTCGAACCGGTCCAGGCTGGGGGGTCGCAAGAAAAGGCAATGCATCCCTGACTGACCGAGGTGCGAGGGGCGAACGAAGCCGTGGCTCGATTCCGGCCGTTCGGCGGGACGCCGACCGAAGAGGGGGTCTCTATTCCAGCGGCCCTGGAGAGGCTCGGCATCCAGGGCCCTCTGTATCAAATATGTCACGGTATAGCCGCGAAGGTGAAGGGTGTAGACAGGCAGCACTCCCCTTCCGTGGCCATCAAGATGGTTATGGAGGGCAGCTTGGTCCTGGCCCAGATGAGGGCCACTCTGGCAGAAGCTTACGCTCGGTCGGAGTCAGAGAGGGAGAACTTGGCCTGGACCCTTGGCGGGTCTGACAGGAAGATGGCTCGGCTCGTCGAGGAGCGTGATGGGCTCCGGCGCGAGCTTTCCTCCGTTAGGGAGCTGGCGCGGGCGAGCCAGGTGGAGGCTCAGGCATTGACCGAGCAACTAGCTGGGGCCCGCGAATCGCTCGAGAGGAAGAGTAGGCTTCTTGAAGAGGAGCGCGTTGCTCGCACCGAGCTAGATGGCCGGTGGGAGGCAGAGCATGCCGAGCTGATGGACCGAGCAGAGGAAGTCGAGCGCCTTCGGCGGGAGGCTGAGGCTGATCGAGCCGAGGCGGAGAAGCAGGCGGCGGAGGCTGAGAAGCAGACGGTTGAGGCCGGACGGAGGTTAGCCGAGGTGGAGCGGGAGAAGGCCGAGCTCGCTGGTAGGGTGGGATCGGCCGGGACGGAGGCGCTCGAGCAGTACAAACGCTTGGAGGCCTACCGGGTCAACCTTAAAAAGGCTGCCCTCCCCTACTACTAGTTAGCACTTCACCCGGGCCATCTCTTATACCGAGGCATCCGCAAGGGGTTCAAGCAAGGCTACGATCGGGCCATCTCTTATGCCGAGGAGCAGGCGCCCGAGACACTCGATTTCCCATCCGGGCAATGCTATGACTCGGACTTGTCATCCTCCGGTTCCTCTGCATCGGAGGAAGAAGATCAGGGGGGCTCTTTGTCTGAAGGGTCGCCAACTCCGGATGCCTCGGAAGGGCACGCAACCGAGGCAATTCCCACGCCGGTGGGGTCAGTGCCAGGGTCGGCCGCCGCCGAGGGTGCCGGGGGCAGACCGTCTGAGCCTTCCACTTCCGAGCTTCAGGGTAGGCCAGAGGCCTAATGTATCTGCTTTGCTTTCTCTTTTTTCATGTCTCTTCCTTTTTCGAAGGAAAACTTTCCTTGTTGTGTAGGAAAAAAAGTAAGGCAGTAGCATTATGATGAAGACTTAACTGTTTCATATCACCATTGCCCTATTTTGTTCAGCATATCTGCAGTGGTTGGAAAGTGCTGATACTTTCTACGTGGATCTCGCCTGAAGGTTGGGTGAGCGTCTGACATGGTGTCTTTCCGTTTTCTCATGCTTTGAATGCTTGGCCGCTTCATGTGTCCCGCTGGGGCGAAAACGAGAAGTTTGAGGTGACCGTTCATAGGGAGAGGTCCCTTTGGCGTGTTTTCGAGGGGAGAATCATTTAAGGCAAATAGCCTCCCTTCGCCTATAAAAGGTCTGAAGAGCGTCTCTTCCTCTCCACTGTTGACACCCGTTTTATGCCGATAAGTTGAGTCGTTCCTCTTACTCCTATTTGTTAATGCCTCGAGTTGTCCATCACCCGTTGGGGCTATTTTCAGGCATGCTTTGGGCCAGTTTTATGGGTAGCCTCCTGTGGACGCGCTTTTCGTTTAACCGTTGTTTCGGGGCGATCACCGGTTTATTGAGTGCGTGGGCGTGCCAGTCACCGAAGTGACGATTTATTCGGGCTCCGGAGAGCCCAAGGTGCGCTCGAATCTGACTTCGTCAGACGACTGTGTGGTTCGTGTCGGGACCGAATCCCGTCGCGCCGTAGAGGTCACGACGTCATTTACATCCCTCACACGAGGGAATACCCTTGATTAATTGCCGAAATTAGGGGACCCGCGGCCGAAAAGAGTAACACTGATTATGCGAGAGAGAGAGAGAGAGATAGAGATAGGTCACACTGAAGGTCATATCGGGGCTATAAACTGTCGGCCATGTCGGTCGCTCCGTGGACCTTCTAGTATTCGGACACAGGTCCGTGGCATAGACACAACGAGAAAAACCGGGGTGGATCCCTTCAAATGTCTGCCGAGCATGCGGCAATTTTAATGAGGATTCGGAAGGTATCCGGAACGAGAAACAAATCCGGTCCGGTTGGGATGTCGGCCCAAGATTAGGTCAGAACTTGGCCATATCGGGATAATTCCCAAGGTTCGAGTTCGACCTGAAAGGGGCGGTGTCGTTGTTCCTTTTACCCCGGGTCCCGGGGAGAGAGGGAGCTGCAGTGTGGGCATTAGCGTCTTTTATCTGGGGCTTTCTTAGTCGTATCTTCTGGGATTTCTGATTTAATGTTTACTGTTTATTCGTGCCTTTGTCCGGGATGATTTCTCTTCTTTTTATTCATGACTATTCTTGTTATTATCATTCATTTGCTGTTTATTTTTTATTACCCCTCCCGCCTCTTTATTGTGATTAATATTGCGCATTCGGAATCCTTTAATTAGCGTAATTTTTACTAATTTATTTGCTATTATTAATGCCCTTATCAGGCTGTATATGCATATATGTATAGTGTGCCGGCGAAGGGGAAAACGGGAGTGTACCGTTGAGGGCAGAGAGCGTGCCGCTGGGAGGCTAAAGGGGTGTACCGCTGAAGGGCAAGGGGGCGTGCCGCTGAAGGCCAATGAGGGAGTACCGCTGAAGGCCAATGGGGCGTACCGCTGAAGGCCAATGGAGCGCACCGCTGGGGCTCAAGGGAGTGTACCGCTGAAGGTTAAAAAGGGGCGTACCGCTGAGGGTTGAAAGGGGTGTACCGCTGAAGGCAAAGGGGAGCGTGTCGCTGAAGGCCAATGAGGGCGTGCCGCTGAATGCCAATGGGGCGTACCGCTGAAGGCCAATGGGGGCTCGATCAGTTTTCGATTATTTGTTTTAAGGCTTTTCTTTTCTTCTTATCTTAACTTTTGTGTAGTTTTATATAAAACTCCTCCCTTGTTTTGTTTCGTTTGGTTCAGCCTCTTTTCTTGCGGGTTGGACACTCGGGCTACCGGGTAGTTAATTAGTTCGGTTCGGTTTTCGTTGTGATGCCGGCAGTGATTTGATAAATGGAAGGCTTCATTGTTGATCGTTCTTATTCGTTTATTGCTTCCTTTTGCCTCTTTAATTGTTCATTAATTTCTCACGAAAATTCGGCAGCATCTCCCCTTGACCCGGGGCGTAAGGGAGATAAAGGGAACGCGCCCACATGGAGTGGCGGAACCCGACAACTGGAGGTGGGCCCCCCTGGAGGGGCAACACCTTTATGGAACCTCGGAAAACGTGAAGGAAAGGCCCCGGGGACGAGGCCAAGAAGGGGGCTGTTGAGAGGCTGAAGGGTGTGCCGCTAAAGGCCATAAGGTGAGTGTACCGGCCAAGGGCCAATTGGAGTATGCCAGCCAAGGGGTGTACCGGCTAGGGTTAACAGAGTGTGGGTGTGCCGCTGAGGGCAGAAAGGAGTGTACCGCTGGGGGCAAATGAGGTGTGCCGCTGAGGGCTGGACAAGGTGTGCCGCTGAGGGCCAATAGGGGTGTACCGCTGAGGGCTATTGGGTGTGCCGCTGAGGGCCAAGGCAAGTGTGTCGGTCAGGGGCCAAAGTGAAGCATTGCCGAAGGATTAAAAGGGCCAAGTGTGCGTGGGCTTGCAAATTGTTCAAGAAAAGGAGGAAGGGTTACTGGAAGTGAATGAAGGACTCACAAGGCCAGGCTTTAAAGGGGAGGCGTCACATTGATGTGGTGGCTCAAAAGAAACCGGAGGAACGGAGGAAACGGGTAGCACAATACATGCACTATGAAGGCAGGATCAAACCAACGGAAATAGCAAAAAAAAAGGGGGGCCTAAGGAGGGTGATTGTTTCCATTCGTGGGATCCCAAGGACCGTATCCCTACATGCATATTACAAGAGAAAATGCCAAAATGAGGCCATGGACAAAAGGAAAAGACTCCAAGACGGAGAACGAGAGGAGGAATGAAATACAAGACGGAAGGAAACATTGGGGCCTAAGACATGGGCTAACGTTCCCAACCCTCTCCCCCAATACAACAAGCTCTCTCCCTCTTACTCTCGTTTCTTCCCGGTGGCCGTCGGACGGAGCTCAGGCCGGGAGGGTCGCTTCTTCTCTTCTCCCTCCTCCTCTTTCTCCTGTGTGTGTGTCTTCTACTATCGGAGCCTCTCCCCCTCTTTGTGTTCGTCTGTGTACGTCTCTCCGTCTGTCCTCTCCTCTCCCTTTGAAACGAAGAGAAGGGGTTTTTTTTTATACCCCGGGCGGCGGGAGCCTTCGAGCACGGCCGCCGAAGCGGGAAGTGGCCCGTGATCATGAGGTTTGACCTGCCTGTCCTGGCTGTCAGTGGACTAGGCCACGTGGCCCAACGATCGGCTGCCACCTGAGATGGCTCCACTGCGCGCCAAGGATGTGTAGGGCATGGGCCTCACGTCTCCCGTTGAAAGAGCTTCACCGCTGTGCCGTTGAAGGGCTGAACAAGCGTGCCGCTGTAGTGCCAAAAGGGCGTACCGCTGGAGCCCCGGATGGGCGTGCCGTTGAACGGCCTGAATGGCGTGCCGCTGAGGCCCCTGCTGGGCGTGCCGCTGAAGACCCGTTGAGGGCGTGCCGCTGAAGCCCCTGCAGGGCGTACCGCTGAGGCCCCTGCAGGGCGTACCGCTGAAGGTCCCCAAGGGGGGTGTGCCGCTGAAGGCCCCCCCAGGGGGTGTGCCGCTGGAGCCCCCCCAGGGGTGTGCCGCCGAACACCCCATGGGGTGTGCCGCTGGGCACCCCAGGGGTGTGCCGCTGAACACCCCATGGGGTGTGCCGCTGGGGACCCTGAAGGGGCGTGCCGCTGGAGCTCCACAAGGGCGTGCCGTTGAGGCCCCTTGGGGGCTGGGCGTGCCGCTGAAGGGCTCCGCACGAGGTGTGTATTTGGGGCCCATTCTGAGCCCGTTGCGAGCACGAGCCATGGCCCGTTTGATTTTCTTTCGGGCCCATGGGCTGTGGGGCCTCTTGTGCTTGATTTCTCCGGGGTTTCTTCACTCGGGGCCGTTGTTGATGCTGGGCCGAGCGTGGCATCTGGATGTGCAATTTTCGGTGTCCACACCTCCCTCCTTGGTTAGGTCCAAGTTGATTCAGGGCTTAACGGGCCTTGGTTTTGGTTGATTGAGCTTTTCTATAAGTTTCAAGTGCCCATGTGCATGTACGGTTCATCCCTGGGCGCTCAATCCATCTGTGGTTGCCTCTGGACCGTCCATCTATTTTGGAAAATTTTGGTTAATTTTCTGAATTTCCACCGACAAGCATTTATGCGGTCCTATTCTGGCCGTTCAACTTGATGGACGGACGGGTTGTGACCGCCCATCTCTCAGAGTCCTACGCTTGAGGGTTTTCTCAGATAATTATCCAATTAATCTATTTATCACCGACAAGGCTAGACCGGTTTGTCTTTGGCCGCTCAACGTTTGAACGGTCTCATCTGAGCCGTTCATCTATGAGAGTCCAACGGCGAAGGTTTCGGTCAGTTCAGTGGATAATTTGGATTATTTTCTATTTATTTTGAATTTCCACCGACGAGGTTGGACGGCCAGGAGATGACCGCACAACCAGTTGAGCGGTCTATCGTAAGACCGTTCATCCGTTCGATTCTTGAATTTTAACATATTTTATCTCCTTATCCGTGGTTTTATCCCCAACTTCTCCCATCATTTTCTCCGCGGATAATCAACCATTTTGAGTGCCGTTTCGACTAGATAAGAGATAATCTGATTATCTACGAATTTCCTTTGATTATCTCGACCTGAAAATACTTCTAAACCCTAATTTCGAGCTAAGACTTTAGGTGCTCTATAAATAGACCCTAAAGGCCGGGTAGAAAAGGGGGGAAGATTTTGGGTCGACGGTGAAGCCCTGCCGCATTTTTGAGCGACCTAGCACCAAGGAGGGAGGGTTTCCACGTCCATACAAGCCTCCGGTTCAGGGAGTAGTCCATTTTTTTTGAGTATTTTGCGCTTGATAGTTTTGCCCACTTTTCATTGCATGCATCACCTTTCATTACTTTCTCCCCACGTTCTTCTTCATCTTCATTGCCATGCACACACTCACCTACGTTTTTGCCACCCTAGGGGTTTAAAATCTCCCAGGTATCCCCCTTTCCATTTATTCATGTTCATTTCACATTATTTTGGCATTTACTACACCATTCAGTTCTAATTTAGGTTTTCTATTTGTGTTTTTACGTCATTTTGCAGGTCAGCAATCCCTAGCACGAGGCCCATCCCCTCTGGCCGGCTGGAGAGGGTGGATGTAATGCCCTGGATCCTTGGTAGGTCTTGCTGGATCTTCATTGGATCTTTTGGATTTGTTTCGGTGAGTTTCGGTTCGCTTTTGTGGCTTCCGAGTTGAGTTTTACGATCCGTGTGGGTTTTTCTCTCGTACTAGTTAAGGAACCCTACGGTGAGTTTGTTTCTCAGTTCCTCGACTCGTGGATGCTACAGCGACGATGTACTCTTCGAGCCGGTCGTTTCGACTATTTTTGCGTATTTTTCGGAGATAGGGCCAGAAATCAGATTTTTCGGAAATTAGGAAAATTCATAATTTCTTTTCCTTTTTCTTTCCTTTTCCTCTCTCCTCCTTCTCATTTCGCCGCCGCCATCTCTCTCTCTTCGTTTCTCTCCTCTCAAGCTTCCTCGGCTCCGCCTGCAGACGGGGTACCTAGGGGCACGTGTTGGGGATGCTGTGGAGCTGGCTGGGTGCGCGACGGAACGAGGATGGTGTGGTTTTGGCGTGATCCCGAACGGTGGTCTCAAAGCCGACGTTTGAGCTCGCGGCGTGGTTTTCGACGCGGTTTAGTCCCTTCGGGGCACGGTTTCTTCGGTGGAGGTAGGGTGATGGTTCCTCACTTCCTCCTCTCCGTTTTCCCTGCCCTTGCATGTCGTTTGGCGCGGAAACGGCCGAGTTTGGGCTTGTTTAGCCTAAACCGTGATTTTCGGGTTTTGTAGGGTTCGCCGGAGAACGGCAACCATTTGTAGCTCGGTTAGTGTTGAACTGACCGTTGGGATGTTAGGATCCCATTCATGCTAGTTTCGTGTTGATCGGTGGTCATTCGAGGCCGGTAGGGGCCTGGGAACCTCGGTGACTCTTTTAGGGTCGATTTGTTAAAATCGCCCCGATCTAGCGTTTTAACCCGTGCATGTGGGCTTTTTAGCCTCCTAATGTTGTTTTTCATCGTCGAGGGTTGTTTCCCCTGCGCTTCGGCGTGAATGGGGCGTGGAACGGGCCGATTTGGCCAACCCCCTGTTTTCTCGTCGTGACTGGTGTGGCGGTCGTTCCAGGGACCGTCACAGTCCCTGACGGCCCCACGATAGACCGTCACAGCGACTGGGCGATTTTTAGTTCTTCGTGGTTTTGAGGGTGTGACGGCCCAGGCGTGGCGCGTCACAGCCCTCTGACGCGTCCCGTGAGACGCGTTACGCCTATCTTGTCGTTTAGTGTTGTGGTTAAGTCGGTTCCCCTGACGCGCCTGCCCCTGTGCGTTAGGTGGGTGTAACGCGCCTGGTGTAGGCCGTTACGTTCTGTTTGACCGCGTTTGACCGGTTGAGTCGGTTCGCCTAACGGTTGTGCTCTCGTGCGTTAGGTGTGTGTAACGCGCCTGCCCCAGGCCGTTACACTTCGTTTTGGGCCGAGTTTAAGTGGTTGTGCCTGTTGATTCTAACGGCCATGCCCCTGTGCGTTAGGCCTCTGTAACGCGTCCGCGATGGACCGTTACATGCTGTTTTGGCTGAGTTGGGTGGCTGCGTCGTTGGCTCTAACGGTCGCGCCCCCGCGCGTTAGGTGGTTGTAATGCGTCCAGTCTGGACCGTTACATGCCTCTCAGCCAGTTGTTTTCTTGTCTTGCGTCAGGTTGGCCCTGACGCGTCTGTCTTGCCGCGTTAGGTGGCTGTAACGCGCTTGGTCCCGCGCGTTACGTGGTTCGAGTTGTTGTTTTGGGTTTGAGGTTTATTGGCCCTGACGGCCCGGGTTGGGCGCGTCGGAGCGGTGTAACGCGCCTGGTGTAGGCCGTTACATGCCTTCTGTGTTCTAGATGTCGGTTAGGGCGGTGTGTGTGACGGCTCCCCTGTGACCGTCACGTGTGTGTGACGCGTCTGCGTTAGACCGTCACGGTTGGAGTGTAACGGCCTGAGCTAGACCGTCACGTTCGTGTAACGGTCTAGGGGTGGTGCGTTACATGCCTTCTGCTCCGATTTCCATCGTTTTGGTTTCTGCTTGTCTTGGCTTATCCTTGTGGTCTGCCCGCAGTCCCGTGGATGTCTCCTGACGTCCTATGAGGGCTAAGACTACGTTGTAAGATGGCCAGGAGTCTTCTTGCTTGGGGTAGGATTCTCTATCCTACTCTTATGTTCTTCTTTGTCTGGTTCCGGTCAACCCGGGGTGACCCAGGGGTTGATAGGTGATCTTGTGTGGGTGTCTTGGCGGTTCTGTCCAGTCCGAGACACTGGTTCTGGATGCCTCGAGGTATCGTCTTACCTTGGTTTGCGTGTCCAGGCGTGTCTGAGGGTCTTCGATGTTCCCTCAGGTCTCCGTGAGTTATTTTCTGCGGAGTGTCGTTTCTTGTGGCTTAGGATTAGACCGATTGGCGGCTTGTTCCGCTGTCTGTGACGATCTTGCCTTTGAGTCGTTCGACTCAGGATCGTTACGTGGTAGGTCTAGTTGCCTAGTCCTGAGTCTGTTGGCAGTTGCCGTACTGCCGGTGGTGCTTCGTAGTACGTGTGACAGCATGTCTGCCTGTCAGTACTCTAGCACTTGTGCTCGGAGTTTTGTGTTTTGTACGCCTCCGATTGTTTTTGCCCTAGGCCTTTGAGTGCCGACTCGCCTGGTGATGGCGGAGGGGTGTTCCCGAGACACGGTTTGTAAGCTAGTTCCGTGGGCTCCCAGCCAACGGTAGCGTCCTACCGAGGGAGAAACTAGCTGGAGTACCTGGCTTAGGCTAGAGCCAGTGTGTGCACACATGGTCAGGGACTGAGGACTTACGTCGACGGGCGTGACCGTGACTGGTTACTTGATGTTGTTTGGTTCTGTAGGTGTGTCTGCGACTCTACCGTGGCTTCAGCGGTATTGCAGGCGAGACACTCGTGGCGCGGCATAAGACGTCTGTGGACGCAGCTGGCCGTTGCTCTGGTGGGGAGGTGCGTCCGCGTGTGGCGCGTGGCTCTCCACTGCTCTTCGCGTTTCTTGCGCGTCGTGACCCTTCTGGGTTGGCCTTTCCGTGGCTGTGCTCGAGGTCAGTGTCCTGTCACATGCATGATGTTCCGGTCGTGCGTGGGACAGTGTGCACGACGTTCTAGTCGTGTTTGTGTGATCGAGTCTGTCGGTCGTCTGTGTGGTCTTTTCTAGACCTGTTTGTCTGTTTTGGCAGGTCCTTGCTTTAGACCTGGTGTTGGGTCGACAGATCGGTAACTTCTGACTTTGTTTGATCAGAGTCGCCCTTCTGTCGCTGCTTTGAGTAGTTTGGGGTGCCGAGGATAGTTCGGCCGCCACTTGTCTGGCGCGGGATCTTTCCCTCTCTTACTTGTTCCCTACTCCTACTTCCCATCTGTTTACTACTGCTTGTAGCGTAGTTTTACAGCTTTGTAGTGTAGTGCATGCTTTGCTACACCTGCTATTTTTGTTGTTGTTGTTCTGTGTTACTGCGTGTTTTTCAGTGGGGATCCACGTGACCCCTACTGAGCCAGTGACATGTGGCTCACCCCTGCTTTTCAGGTGGGGTGGCGTTGTTCGTCTGCTTCCGCGTGGTTCCTAGTGCGCGTGCTCGTAGCGTGCTGTTGTGGCCAGCTGGTACCTGCGTCGGGCTTCCCCCCGACCTTTTGGTACGTCTTTCCTTTCTGTCGACTGTACTGTGCTAGACTTGTTGTCTTTAACTGTGGACTGACTCTGTGATATAATTGTTAAATTTGAACTATTAATTAAAAAGTAATTTGATTTCTGCTACTTTAGCAAACCGATCTAACGAAATTTAATTACTTCTGTTATATCTCTATGGCTTCAATGTACTCTACACATGCCTTTTTCCCTTCGGAGCTTTCCCACTCTTGGGAGGCCTCGCGGGTTCTAAGTGGTATCACGTGTATCCGGTAGTCCTACCGGGTATGCCGGGTATCTGGAATCTGGGTCGCTATAGCTTGGTATCAGAGCAGTGTTCTGAGATGTTCAGAGTTATTTTCTGAGCTATCAGAGCATTATTGTGTGAAGTAAATGGGAATCCGAGATATACGGTATCCAGAGTCGTAAGAGTCCAGTACAGTCTTCGGCTGGCTTCGGTTTGCGATTCTTTGTCGCGTTGGTTTCGGTGTGTTGTCTTGTGCGTGCTGTTCTGGCACTGTACGAGATGGTTCTGCTCTCGTCAGGTTGTGACGAGGTGTTTCTTTTCGTCGTTGTGTTTGTTTCGATCATGTTGTACTTGGCAGTGTTCACCGGAAGGCTTGAATCTGTAGTACGTTGTTCGAGGTTTTCTCCGTATGTTGTTCAGGTTACTGTTGACCTTTAGCCTTGGTCTGATGACTGTACACGTTCTCACGTTGTCTTGGTCATCCCAGCTTGAGTTTGTTCAGCTCCTGATGTGTTTCGCTTCTGTTGAAGTGCTTGATTAGATTCCGTGTTGAAGAAGTTGCTCGGGCAAGCTAGGATTTTCCCTTCCTGGTGAGCTTTTGAGATTGAGCTTCCTGCTTCTCGTCCCTTCTGGTGGAATCTTTTCGAGGTTTACCTTGGAGTTGTTGTCTTGGTGATGCCTTTGTCCTGTGTCTGCTTAAGTGTGGACAGCTTTGTTTTGAGCCTGATATGCTCTTTGCTATACGGTTGCGTGGGTTTGGACTCCATGATTGTGTTAAGAGCTATTGTGTACCGTATTGTCGTGCCGTGTCCAGCGGCCGATGTATTGTGAAGGCTCATTTATCGTTGTCAGGACGTGAAGGTAAGCTGAGATTAACGCTTTTCCTTGTGCTTTGTGCTGAAGCTGGTGCTCTTCTCCTGTTGCACTTAGGCTCCTTGTGATCGGTTGTTCGCGAGATCAGTACTCGTGGCGTGTTGTTTGTGATCTTCGTTGGTTGCGAAGGCGTCCGGTGTGTATTGAGATGCGGATACCGAGGTCTCTTCTGATGCCTGCGTGCGTTGTTGAGTATGCAACTGAAGCGTGTGGGTTGGCTACCCACTGGTCGAGAGATTTGTTCTTTCTCGATGGGACTTCGTCTTGGCTTCATGTGCCTCGATGTCGTCTGTTGCCGTGCTATGCTGGCGATTTTCTACTGTTGGCATTGGCAATTGCGAGTGTTGGGGAATTTGTCGGCATTCCTGCTAATTGAGTACCCTCTACTCTGCAATTTCTTCTCTTGGGTGTTGTGCTCTCGAGGCGTGTTCATAGTCCTTGAGTAGCGTTCCCCGAGGTGGTTGTTGTTTTGGTGCTATTTCTCTATGATTTTGTGTCTCTGTGTGGACCAGGTCTTGTCGGTTAGCCTTGTTGTACTCTTTTCCTTAGAGTTAGCTCGTGACTCGATCAGATGTAATATCTGAGTGAGGACTAACTTGGTTGTGCCTGTGGTCCAGTGTTGTCATTGGTGTCCTGTGTGCCAGGTGTTCCCTGTTGCCTATGGCACTAGAGCCGATGATGTGGTCGAGCTGTCAGCTGACAGGATTGTGTCTCCTCGTGTAAGCTGTCGCTTGCCGTGCTGCCATTGTGTTTCTCGGTCGGTTGTTTGTTGTTGTGGCAGTCGTGTCTCTTTCCCTGTGAGACGTAAGCGACGTTGCCTTGTTTCGGAGGTGTCGGACTTGTGTTTCACTTGTGCCGTGCTCGATCCAGAGCATGTGCTCGTGATTGTGGTCTGACAGTGTTCCTATGAGCTGTGTTTCTCGAGATTTATGTTATTTCCGTGGTGGTGTTGTTGGGTTGTTCTTCCATGCTTCTCCTTTGTTAGTCCTTAATTTCGAGGGTGAATTTTCTTAAAGGAGTGGAGGATGTAATGCCCTGGATCCTTGGTAGGTCTTGCTGGATCTTCATTGGATCTTTTGGATTTGTTTCGGTGAGTTTCGGTTCGCTTTTGTGGCTTCCGAGTTGAGTTTTACGATCCGTGTGGGTTTTTCTCTCGTACTAGTTACGGAACCCTACGGTGAGTTTGTTTCTCTGTTCCTCGACTCGTGGATGCTACAGCGACGATGTACTCTTCGAGCCGGTCGTTTCGACTATTTTTGCGTATTTTTCGGAGATAGGGCCAGAAATCGGATTTTTCGGAAATTAGGAAAATTCCTAATTTCTTTTCCTTTTTCTTTCCTTTTCCTCTCTCCTCCTTCTCATTTCACCGCCACCGTCTCTCTCTCTCTTCGTTTCTCTCCTCTCGAGCTTCCTTGGCTCCGGCTGCAGACGGGGTACCTAGGGGAACGTGTTGGGGATGATGTGGAGCTGGCTGGGTGCGCGACGGAACGAGGATGGTGTGGTTTTGGCGCGATCCCGAACGGTGGATTCAAAGCCGACGTTTGAGCTCGCGGCGTGGTTTTCGGCGCGGTTTAGTCCCTTCGGGGCACGGTTTCTTTGGTGGAGGTAGGGTGATGGTTCCTCACTTCCTCCTCTCCGTTTTCCCTGCCCTTGCACGTCGTTTGGCGCGGAAACGGCCGAGTTTGGGCTTGTTTAGCCTAAACCGTGATTTTTGGGTTTTGTAGGGTTCGCGGGAGAACGGCAACCATTTGTAGCTCGGTTAGTGTTGAACTGACCGTTGGGATGTTAGGATCCCATTCATGCTAGTTTCGTGTTGATCGGTGGTCATTCGAGGCCGGTAGGGGCCCGGGAACCTCGGTGACTCTTTTAGGGTCGATTTGTTAAAATCGCCCCGATCTAGCGTTTTAACCCGTGCATGTGGGCTTTTTAGCCTCCTAATGTTGTTTTTCATCGTCGAGGGTTGTTTCCCCTGCGCTTCGGCGTGAATGGGGCGTGGAATGGGCCGATTTGGCCAACCCCCTGTTTTCCCGCCGTGACTGGTGTGGCGGTCGTTCCAGGGACCGTCACAGTCCCTGACGGCCCCACGACAGACCGTCACAGCGTCTGGGCGATTTTTAGTTCTTCGTGGTTTTAAGGGTGTGACGGCCCAGGCGTGGCGCGTCACAGCCCTCTGACACGTCCCGTGAGATGCGTTACGCCTATCTTGTCGTTTAGTGCTTTGGTTAAGTCGATTCCCCTGACGCGCCTGCCCCTGTGCGTTAGCTGGGTGTAACGCGCCTGGTGTAGGCCGTTACGTTCTGTTTGACCGCGTTTGACCGGTTGAGTCGGTTCTCCTAACGGTTGTGCTCTCGTGCGTTAGGTGTGTGTAACGTGCCTGCCCCAGGCCGTTACACTTCGTTTTGGGCCGAGTTTAGGTGGTTGTGCCTGTTGATTCTAACGGCCATGCCCCTGTGCGTTAGGCCTGTGTAACGCGTCCGCGATGGACCGTTACATGCTGTTTTGGCTGAGTTGGGTGGCTGCGTCGTTGGCTCTAACGCCCGCGCCCCCGCGCGTTAGGTGGTTGTAACGCGTCTAGTCCGGACCGTTACATGCCTCTCAGCCAGTTGTTTTCTTGTCTTGCGTCAGGTTGGCCCTGACGCGTCTGTCTTGCCGCGTTAGGTGGCTGTAGCGCGCTTGGTCCCGCGTGTTACGTGGTTCGAGTTGTTGTTTTGGGTTTGAGGTTTGTTGGCCCTAACGGCCCGGGTTGGGCGCGTCGGAGCGGTGTAACGCGCCTGGTGTAGGCCGTTACATGCCGTCTGTGTTCTAGATGTCGATTAGGGCGGTGTGTGTGACGGCTCCCCTGTGACCGCCTGTGGACACCAAAAATTGCACATCCAGATATCCTGCTCGGCCCAGCACCAGCAAACGGCACCAAGTGAAGAAGCCCCGGAGAGACTGATCATCCGGACTCCCCCAAATATGCACACTGCCGTGAAGCCGTCCCCGGAGTCACAACAACAAAGAGTAACCAACCCCCCGGGAAGCTCACAATCCGTGGCCCCCGAAGGAAATCAAACGAACCATAACTCGTGCTCAAAACGGGCTCAAGTCAGCCCCAGCGGCACACCCCCTGCGTGCCTCCAGCGGCACGCCCCCTGGGGAGCCCCAGCGACACACCCCCAGGGTGCCTCCAGCGGCACGCCCCCTGGGGAGCCCCAGCGGCACACCCCCAGGGTGTCCCCAGCGGCACACCCCCCACGGTGCCTCCAGCGGCACACCCCCCCAGGGTGCCTCCAGCGGCACGCCCCCCAGGCGCCCAGCGGCACACCCGCCTTGGGCTTCAGCGGCACGGTCCCAGGGCTCCAGCGGCACGCCCATCTGGGCCTTCAGCGGCACGCCCATCTGGGCCTTCAGCGGCACGCCCATTGGGTGCTCCCACGGCACGCCCTTTTGGCCCTCCTGCGGCACGCTCCTTAAGCCCGCCAGCGGTACAGCGTGAAGGCGTTTCAATGGCCGAACGATGTGAAGCCCATGCCCTACATATCCTTGGCGCGCAGTGAGCTGTCCGAGGTGTCAACCAACGATTGGGCCACGCAGGCTACTCCCCTGACAGCCAGGACGGGGGAAGTCAAACCCCATCATGATCGGCCGCTTCCCGCCTCCGACTGCCGTGCTCGAGGGCTCCCGCTGCTGAGAGTATAAATCCCCTCCCATTCCGGAGAAGAAGAGAGACAGACAGACAGAGAAGAGACCCAGAGGCAGAGATGAATAGAGAGAGTTGCAGACGGGAAGAAGAAGAGGAAGAGAGAAGAAAAAGGAGAGGGCTCCGGCGTGGAGTCTTCCGACAGCCATCCAAGGAACGAGAAGAGAGAGTAAGAGAGAGAGAGAGGGCTCGATGTAGTAGGGGAAGGTGGGGGAAAGAGCAGTGGACGATCGTCCCTGCTTCGATCCCCAACACCTCCTCTTTTGTTCTTTGTTTTCCACCCTCTCCGTCCTCGCGTTCTTTGGTTTTCTTCCTTGCCTATAGCCTTGGCTCGGGCATGTTTTGTAATGTGTACAGGTGGCCACGGCCCTTGGTTACCCCATGAATGAAGATCATCCCTCTCCCATTGGGTTTTCTCTTCGTCTCGTTATTTTGGGCCACAATGCGGTCGATTGTCTTTCCTATTTTTGCATTTATCCCTCGTCCCAACGGTTTCCACCGTATGTGGTGTCATCTTGAACGGTTTGAGGTCACGTACCTCCTCCCCTGAAGCCCAGTACCTTCATCAGTGTCTGCCCCTAGAGCCTTTCTCCCTCTTGCCGGAAGCCCCTGTGGGTTTGACCGGTCTAACATCTCGCCCCGTTAGTCAGCGGGCCAATCCCTTTTTGGAGCTCTGTCCGGTGCGCCTGCACCTTCCTCCAGCGGCACACCCTTCCGGCATCTTGGCCGGTACACCCTTCTCAGCCCTCAGCGGCACACCCTCCCGGCACTTGGCCGGTACACCCACAATGGCCCTCAGCGGCACACCCTCCCGGCACTTGGCCGGTACACTCACAGTGGCCCTCAGCGGCACACCCTTCCGGCACTTCGCCGGCACACCCATGGCAGCCCCCCCTAGCGGTACGCCTCCCCCCTTTTAGTGCTTCAGCAGCACGCCTGGCCTTGCCCTAGCCCGGTAGACCCCTTTAAGCACCTTGTGCTTGTCCTTGGCCGGCACGCCTTGACTATCTCCCCTTCAGCGGCACGCCTGGCCTTGACTAACTCGGGCGCCCACCTCTAGTTGTCGGGTTCCGCCACTCCATGTGGGCGCGTTCTCTTATCTCCCTTACGCTCGGGCCAAGGGGAGATGCTGTCGAATTTTTGTTAGAAAATAACGACACATAAAAAAAGGGCAAAAGGATGCAACAAACGAATGGGATGAGAAATACATGTCAAAAGACAACAAAACCATCAAACAAATAGAACATCAACATATTGTAAGAAGAAGGAGGAAAGATTTGTATAAAAGTACGCAAAAATCAAAGAGAAGAAGAAAAGAAAAGCCTTAAAAACAAGTAACAGAGGAGTGGACCTTCATCGCCGTTCCAGCCTTCGCCAGTACACCCTATCAGCCCTTCGCCGACACACCCTATCAACCCTTCAACGGCACACCTCCTTGGCTCCTCACCGGCACACTCCTCCACCGTCTCATTCTTCCCCTCGCCGGTACACCCTATTAGCCCTCCAGCGGCATGTCCTATCAGCCCCCCCAATGGCACACCCCATCCACCCTTCAACGACACACCTTCCCGGCCCTTCAGCGGCACACTCTTTTCACCCTCCGAAGTGGAACACAATGTATAGACTTTAGATTGATGCATGAACATAGCAATGAGCAATGTATAGACTTCGAGTTGGCCAACGTACAGACTTTGGGCTAGCCAATGTACAGACTTTGAACTGCAGCCAAGGGCCAATGTATAGACTTTGGGTTGCCTAATGTACAGACTTTGAGCTGCAATGTATAGACTTTGAGCTGCAGCCAATGAACAATGTATAGACTTTGAGTTGGCCAACGTACAGACTTTGGGCTGGCCAATGTACAGACTTTGAACTGCAGCCAAGGGCCAATGTATAGACTTTGGGCTGCCTAATGTACAGACTTTGAGCTGCAATGTATAGACTTTGAGCTGCAGCCAATGAACAATGTATAGACTTTGAGTTGGCCAACGTACAGACTTTGGGCTGGCCAATGTACAGACTTTGAACTGCAGCCAAGGGTCAATGTATAGACTTTGAGCTGAACAATGTATAGACTTTGAGCGGGAACAACGTGCGGAATTTGGGCGGGCCAACGTATAGACTTTGAGCAGGATGTATAGACTTTGGGTTGGCCAATGTGCCACAGCCAATAGACAACGTACAGACTTTGAGCTGAACAATGTATAGACTTGGAGTTGGTCGATGTACAGACTTTGGGCTGGCCAATGTATAGACTTCGAACTGCAACCAAGGAACAATGTATAGACTCTAACGGACAATGTACAGACTTTGAGCCGGCCAATGTATAGACTTTAATGGCTAACGTACAGACTCGGAGCTGAAGGATGTATAGACTTTGTGTACAGCAAACAGCCGATGTATGGACTTCGTGTCGCAATAACCCGTCTATGTATAGACTTTGAGTCTCCCCCGGCACACCCTCTTCTACCTTCGCCGGTACACTCTCCTTCGTGCCTTCCCCGGCGCATTCTCTTCTCCCTTCACCGGTACACTCTCCAACCATCACCCTAGCGGTACACCCCCTTCAGCCCTTCAGCGGCACCCTCCGTAAGCCCTTCAACGGCACACATCTCCAGCCCTTCGCCGGCACACTTTCTGCCCACCTTTCTTCAGCAGTACACCCCCCTTTTAGCCTTTTTTTTAACCTGCCAAGGGCTCACTCCCCCCCCAAAACAAAAACATACATGTATAAATGTACATACCGGTATATAAAGGTAGCACTGACAAGCTAATAAAAATCATGGTGAATAAATAAACCTGAACAGATTCATAAGGGAAAAAAGATGATGAATGAAATAGGTGACAATAATAATAATGATAATAAAAAGGGTAATAATGACAAGGAGCAAGATGAGGGAAATCACTCGGAACAGATACGGAAAGAGGAATAAGCAACGGAGTAGTAAGAACAACAATGATAAAACAATATAAGGTATTAATAATTCTACATTGCATCCCCCCCCCTCTCTCCGTGACTCGACGCAGAAGGAACAATAATGCAGCCCTCTCAGGCCGGGCACGAGTCTTGGGAATCATCCTGACATGGCCAGGCCCCGACCTAGTCTTGGGCCGACATTCCAATCAGAGCGGATTCGTTTCTCGCCCCTGAGCCTTTCCGGGCCGTTATTAAAATTGCCATGCAATCGGTAGACATTTGAATGGATTCGTCTTGGCTTTCCGTCTCGTTTTTATCACGGACCCGTGTCCGAATATGAAAAGGTCCACGAGTGACCGACATGGCCAGCGGCTCGAATCCTAATGCGGACTTTGGTGTGATTTATTCCTGTCTCTTTTTCGCGCAGTTAGTATTATCTCTTTCGGCCGCAGGGCCCCTATGATGTGACACAATGATGGATGATGATGTTCTGAAACCAAGTTGATGTAAAACTACCCCTTGGACCTAGAGTAGCAAGCAGCACAACAAGTTGGTAACGTCACATTGGCGGATTCACTCGCGTAAGCATACTCGGATCCGTAGAAGGACCGGCGATGGCGGAGAGGGTCCGAGGTTGGACCTCGGGGCTCCAAGGGTTTGGCCAGCTAGGATTAGATCCCAATGAGCCAAGGATGCCCAAAATCAAGGGCGACCGGCATGCCGAGGGCGAGGGTTGAAATGTCACGCTCACAACTCACCCGCGGTAATCACGCAACTAGAAGATAAATCGGGTTCGGGCACTCTCTTACGCCGACGGTACTGAGGATCAATACTAATTAAGCAAGAGAAAGCCGGCAAAGAGTAGTGTGAGTGGCTCACCTGATCGGCGTGAAGACACCGATCCCGGTCGGAGACGAAGGCGAGCGGGGAAGTGTGGGTTCCCCGCACACTGCGCCGATGAAGCTTCAAAAAAACCTGCTCAAGAGTACATGCACTACACCTCGCGCAGGAGGGTGATCTCGGGGGTGGGAAATAATTGATTACAAACAAACACTACCTCCCGCAGGGAGGGGCGGTAAGCCGGCCAGGCGAGAAGGGTAGATTGATCGAGAAACCCACGAGGAGGAGTCGCTACCGAACCAGACTGCTTGCTGTGGTTGGCGATAGACAGGCGGTGTAGTTGCTGTAGATCTCAGCCAAGAATTTTTCCGATGACGAGCCCAGGGGGGATCTTCTCGTAACAGGAACCCAAACACTTCTGATTTATGTCAATTTATTCTGACGTCGTCGATGGCTGCAGTGGAGGTCTGAGTAGAGCAACAGCTTCTGGGGCGGATGGCTCCCTGTTTCTGTCTGCAACTTGTAGAAGTTTCCCCGGTCGCTCCTGGATGCCGAATCACGAACCGTCAGAGTCGCTGGATCCGTGGACAAAGCCTCTACACAGAAAAACTGACGGAAACACCTTCTGAGGTCGGGGTGGACAGGGGGATGCCGACGAGTGGGAACTGGTCGCTGCAGACTGCAGGAGGCAGACCCGCGCGATCGAGGGAGAAAATTCGGAACTCAGGCTCCTGGTTGCTGAAAGAGGTCCCGTTTCTTGCTCCTGATCGGGGACAGGGGGAGGAAGAACTTTGATGAAGGACCTTCGGTCTGATTCCTTCACGGTTAGTCGTGGTGTGGCGACGAACTGGGTTGCAGGTTCTGGCCGCAGCGACTACCAGATAGGAACAGTGGATTGCAGAAGTTGTCCCGGCCGCTCCCGGATGCCGAATCTCAAACCGTCAGAGTTGATGGAACCGTGGATGATCCTTCTGTGCTGAAAAACTGACGGGGAAGCCGTCCGATGTCGGGGTGGACTGGGGGTTGCCGATGAGTGGAGGCAGGTCACTGCCACCTGTGGGAGACAGACCCGACCAGTCGTGGAAGAAAGACCAAAACTCTGACCTCCGGATGCCGAATGCACTTCCGCTTCTTGATCCAGAAAGAGGACTGGTGGAGGAAGATATTTGCAGAAGAACTCGCGGCGTGAATCTTCCACTGTCGGCCGTGGTGCAGCTTTGAACCGGGTTCAGGAGCTCTGCTGACGGAGCTCTGCGCAGTCGGGGGAGATTGGCTCTCCCGGACAGCCCCGAACTCGGAACGGGACGATTCCACCTCGCTTGCGAAGTAGACTTGCAGATATTTCCGTCGATGTAGGCCACGCCCTCAGCAGGACCAGGATGGAGTCGTGGATGGTGCTGCACCTGGGTGCGGATCTGCTGGTCTTCTCTGCACACAGGTTGGAGATTGAATGGTGGGGCAAGGTTGAGGGGGAGTGGAGTTTGGTAATGGAGGGGAGGGTGGAGGTGATTGCAGATGGGGGAGGGATGTGTGGGGGTGATGAGAGGGGCGGAGCCGGTGGTAGGGAGGTGCAGGAGGGTGGAGGGGAGTGGGGGCCGAAGCTTGGAGAGGGGAGGGTGGAGGGGTCGGCCAAGGTGGTGGGGTTGGTGTAGGTGGTGAGAGAGGGGGGCGCAACTCCTAGAGGGGGTGGCTGCTTGGGTCGCCCAAGGGACTTAATGGGGGTGTGGGGGAGTGGGAGGGTTGTCTTGGATGTGGGGAGATGTATGGGGAATAGGGAGGGTTGTCTAGGGAAGGTGAAAGGTTGCTTGGGATGTGGAAGGAATTGAAGGGAGTTATGGCCTTGGGAATATGAAAGGGTGGGGAGGTGAGGTGGCAGCTGAGGTGGCAGGGGAAGGGGGAGGTGAAAGGGCAGGTTCGCCCAAGGGAGAGAGAGAGAAGGGGGAGGAGAGAGAGAGGGGTTCGACCCCTAGAGAGAGAGAGAGAGAATGAGAGAGCTAGAGAGAGAGAGGGATGCACTTAGGCTCAAATTTGCTTAATACTTCATTCCCCTAAAAAGAGGGGGGGGGTTGGGGTCCTATATATAGGAAATCCCCATTTTACAAAAAGTCCCTGTGAAAAAGGACTAATGACAGAAGACCAAGGGGTGGGGAGAGGGGCGCCCATGGGCCAAGCAAATGATATGGCCCAATAAGATATGATAACCCATTAACCCTCTTGGCCACTTAATGAAACCTTAGACTTAGGTAGATGACTTACTAACTTAGGTACTTGACTCAATAATCGGAAAATTACATGATTTAAGACTCAAGAAAAATTGTAAAAATTACATAGCTAGACTCAGAAGCTTGAGATGAAATTAGTGGCAAGCATCGGGACCCATGGGGAAATGGGAAGTGGTAAGTGATGTCCCCATCACCCTAATTTCGACAATTAATCAAGGGTGTTCCCTCGTATGGGGATGTAAATGACGTCGTGACCTTTATGACGCGGCGGGTTTTGGTCCCGACACGAACCACACAATCGTCTGACCGAGTCAGATCGAGCGTACCATGGGCTCTTCGGGGCCTGAATAAATCGTCACTTCGTGACTGGCACGCCCACGCACTTAATAAACCAATAGATTAATAAAACCCCATCATTTTTAAGCGAAAAGTGCGTCCACAAGTCTGGCACGCCCGGTGGGACCAATCCACCCTTCATCTCTTTGCCGGAATTAGGGGCCCTGCGGCCCCCTTCTTGTAATACTAATTGCGTTACTTTCTCAAATGCAGGAGAATCGCATCATGGTGCCGACAATGGCTGTCACTTGCGGCCCTCAGGTCGTTGAGAACCATGTTCGAGACGGTTACTTGGCAGTCCCCCTCAACTTCGGGAGCTTCCCTCCCACCGTGGGCTTCCCCAACTTCTTGGGGGTGGCCTTTGTCAACATCCTCGACGTGAAGGCACTTGATGAGCCCCAGACCAACGCTCCCACTCCGGGGGCCACTAAAGCTGTTATCGGCCGAGCTGTGGCCAAGAACAATAACGGCGTCCCGACAACGACGCTGGGCTGCAACGTGCACCATGTGCACCAGACTGCTGGCCCGTCCCGCCTAGGATCGGCGTCTCACCGGAGAAGGCTCCTGAGGAACAATACCAGCGCCGTCTCGGGGCGCCGCATGTCTAACTCCGGGAAATCTATGGCCGTCGAGACCCTCCGAGTCCGCCTGGACGGGCAGAGGTCCCAGGTGACACTGGACCACGTCGTCCCGACTGTCCCAGTCCGCAACTCTTTTCAAGGACTGGAGATGCTGAAAGAGAAGGCGACACTCGCAACCCCGGCCGCAGCATCGAAGAATGCGCCGACTCGCAGGCCAGCCAAACTGAAACAAGTTTGGGTCCCCAAGGAGGCCCAGCCCACTGCACCTGCCCAAGCGGGACCTAGCACTTTCTGCCCGAGGAGGGCCAGAAGAAATGAAAGGGCCGGACTGACGACCCCAACCCGCCAACCAGCACCCGTCATGCCAGTGCTGTCCGAGAATGCCTACCGTTGTCGCCGTGGGCACCGACACAATGCTGCCCGCCCGACACCGAGGGCCTACTCTCCTCCTACCGCTGCCATCAGCACGTAACCACAGGCTGCTCTCCCCGACCAAGAGTGGGAAGGGATCGAGCAGGCCATGAGAAACTACCTCCGGGGCCCAGGTAGCACTCCCTTGGGTCGCCAGAGACTGCTGGGGGTAGTAGCCTCCGCTTTCCAAGAAGAAGAAGCCCGACCCGCACCCAGCGCAGAGTCGAGGAATCGCTCGGAGGAGCCGCGCCAGTCCCCTGTCCAGGAGGAAGCGCCGCTCCGACGATCGGTCTTCGACATGCTGGTGTTCCCAGGGAGATCATCCAGGAGGGCGACGAAGAGAAACAAGAGCTGGAGAACCTTCACCTGCAATATGGCAGGAGTTCACGGTCGGTATGGGGCCTTGCCTACCGATCCTGAGGAAATGGCCAGACTCGCCGTCAGGCCGGGACCCCTCACTAGAAGAGGGAGAGCGGCAGGCAACGCGGCACAGACAGGCGCCGAAGGGACCTTCCCTGAAGAACCCCTTGCGGCCCTCACGGCCAACGTGGTCACCACCGGCGACACGAGCGGCGGACCCTCTACATCATCCGAGGATGCCCCGGCCGAAGAGACAGGGGGCATGCCCAGTCTCCCCACAACTGAACCGGCAATGCTGCTCATGATACAACGGTTCCAGCAAGAAATTGAATCACTAAAAAAGCAACTGAATGAGCGGAACACACCACCCTCGATGTCCTGGCAGACCGAGGTTCTACCCGAAGCACCCAGGGACAGGGGGCAATCCTCAGAAGCAGCTCTTCCAGCAACCCTCAACCCTCTCGGGGGTGCGCCCCCGCAACAAGCACATTACACGGCACCGGCCCCGCCACAGGCTTTACTTTCCCAAGGGTCCCCCATGGCCCCCCAGGCGACCGTGTTGGCCACCCCGAGTGCGCAACCCGCTCATTTCTACCCGAGCCTGGTCGACCCAGCAGCAGTCAGCAGATTGATGCTTGAACAAATGATAGACATGAAATTGGCAGAGTGAGGCGACGGGGATCAGACGTCGTTCGACGTCTACCGGGTGCCCTACCCGGCTCATTATGCCGCGAAGAAGCTGCCGGTTGGCGTCACCAAGCCACCGAAGTTTGAAAAGTTCAATGGGCAAGGGTCTCCCAGGGAGCACATTGCTTATTATGTGAACATCATGGGGGATCTGGCTACTGATGAGGCCTACCTCCTGAAGTTTTTCAGCTCAACACTCACCGGGCTTGCCTTCGAGTGGTACTCCAGCTTGCCACCCGGGTCTGTTGCTGACTGGCCCGACATGTAGAAGAAGTTCAAAGAAAGATTCTATGTTGCAGAACAGGAAGTCACTGTAGCATCACTTTACGCCACAAGGCAGAAGAATGACGAGTCGGCCCTCGACTATATCAAAAGATGGAGGAACCTTAGCATGAGGTGCAGGCGTCCCCCGCACCAGGAGGATGCGGTGCAGATCTGCAAGCAGAACCTGAAGAAAGAAATCATGGAAAGGATGATCGGCACCGAAGTCAAGACATTTGACCGCCTGAATAATGTGGTAGCCGAGATCGAGGCGTTTCTTGCCCGATATTCTTTCACCCCGGCCGCATCAAGCCAGAGAGCTAGACATGCCGAGAAGAAACAAGCTCCCCCTGAGGTGCACACACTAGATTTCCAGGCCTTTGAAAAACAGAAGGAGAAAGCCAAGGGGGCTGCCAGCCTTCCCCCGCCCAGAACCACAGAACGGCGGGAGGGCCCCTCACTGAGGGAGAAGATGAGAAACAAGCTATATTCCTTCTCCCGAGACAAGTCAAAGCTCCGGTTTGAGTGGGCAACCAGTTACAATAAAATCACACTGCCAGAGCCGAAGAGGCCTGGAGACCTGAAGAAGAAAGACGACCCGCGCTTCTGCCTGTACCACCGGATGCTCGGGCATACCATTGAGGACTGCTATGTCTTTAAGGACGTTATTGAGTCCTTAATCAGGAACGGGGAGCTGGACATGGGAGAGCATAGGGTAGACCCCCCGCAACCGCATGAGTTGCCCAGCATAACCTCCACCATCAATATGGTTTCGTTATACCAGGAGCTGCCTGAGGAGTGGGCGGAGGCCTGTGCCCGCGCCACTTATGAGACTTTTATCATGGCCCGGCTCAAGACCAGCGGGGTTGGCAGACTGCGCCCAGGAAGAATAGAAGAGCGCGTGTGCCTCGGCCCACCTCGGGAGTTCATCTGAGGGATGTGACACCCCTGCCTGCACCACCCCCGGCGAGCCCGGTTTGCCATGACACGGCCCCTCGGCTGGTCATGAGGCGGCCCACTCACAACAAAAAGAGTTTCGTCCCGATGCGGATGCATAAGAAGACCAGCCCGGCGGTCGAAAGGCTCCAGGCTATTATTGATGGGCTCGAATATTATGAACAACCCGAAATCCAGCCCGTGGAGCTGAAAGAATATGTCCCCTGGGGGGAGTTCGAATCACTCGAACTGGCTCCAGGAACAGAAGCTGAAGCAGAGAAAGAGCCTCCCCTATATGGTGAGCTTCCCCAAGAGCAGTCGCTGGCTGCAGCAAGAAAGAAGAAGAAGAAGAGGAGACCCAGGAGCAAGAAGAAAAAGGAGGTCGTCATCGCCTGCAACACCCTCTCGGCGCTATTCGACACTACCCTCTCCCTGGAAGAAAAAGAAGAAGAGCCACCCCGTGAGCCGACGGAGGTGAACCAAGCTGAAGTGTCCACTTCCCAACACGCCACCTGGTCGGGAAGGAAGTGGGGGCACCCTCCTCAGGATAACCTCAACAGCATGCTCAGGGGAGAACAACCATACCAGGTCCCCGATCCCGAGGTCCGAGGCACAGAGATTCCTCCTCCGTCGGGTCTCTATCCCGGAGGGGCCATGAGCTGAGGCACCCCTTCATTCACCGAATTCCTGTTAGCCCGAGCAGGGGGGCATGCGCGCTCCCAGGGGTCCCCTTCGACCGGAGAAGCAAACAGTTCCCAAGCTCTACCGGCGGTAACTCCTCCTCAGCCAGAAGAAGAATTCAACGGCATCCCAAATCTCGCCGAATTCATGCAAGAAACGGAGGAGGCCCAGTAGGCCCCACGGGCTCAACAGGCTGTAATAGAACCCACAAAGCAGACATCCCCTGATCTGACACCCCAGCCTCAAGGTGGGGACAGGCGCGGCAAGGTCGAAGAGATGAAATTACTCAAGGTGCGGGCTGTCGACCAAATAGTCAGACACCTCAAGAAGATCCCGACCCAATTTACTGTATGGGAGATGCTGTCTTTGGATGAAGAAACACGGCAATCCATCATTGCCGCACTCCAGACGCCAGCACACCTTGAAGCTTGCCTGGCAGAAATCTCACCTGAAGTGGCCGTGGCTTTCACAGAAGATGACATGCTCCTGCCCACCTGCAGTCATAACAGACCCCTCTACATGAAAGGGCAGTTGAACGACCAGCCTATCAACATGGTCCTGATCGACCCAGGGGCAGCAGTGAATATACTCCCTTATCGGGTGTACCAAAAGCACTACTTTGACGTACACCTGGTTGAGGTCAAAAATGTCAAGATTGTTGGTTTCAACCAGAAATGTGAGGTCCCCATGGGGGTTGCAGAATTCAACTTGACTTTTGATGATTTCACCACCAAGGTCCAGTTCCACGTCATCAACTCCAACACTTCCTACAAGGCGTTGCTGGGACGGCCCTGGTTACACCAGAATAGAGTGGTGCCCTCCACCCTGCACCAATACATTAAATACCCTTGCGAGGGGAAGGAAGTCAGGATCTTCGCCAACCTCCACCCGTTCGAGGTGTTCGAGTGTCATTTGTCAGACGCCAATCTGTACTTAGAAAAGGCAAAGCAAACTCCCCGAGTCGCCCAAGACAAGGGAAAGAAGAATGGAGTCGGGCGGTTGGTTTCCTCCGCCGCCCCCAGGTTATGTGGCTCCCCCACATGTACCATTCATTGCACAAGAAGGGGGGACATTCAAGGCAGCTCCTCTTGCCATCTATTCTACACCGGGGACGCCTTGCCTAGAAGACCTGCTGGAGGATGTCAGAGTCCCGTCAGGGATCGTCAAGCCTATTACAGGAATTGAATGTCAAGCAGCTGAGCAGCTAAGAATTTTTGAAGTGCCTAACCCGAAGTGGCCACCCACTATCTTTTATGTTGCCGGGGAAAAGCCAGTCAGGGAAGACGACGATTGTCGGTTCCCTGATGAGTTGCATGACCCGCACGTCCCCATTGTGGGACTTCCCCACATGACTGACCGGGCAGCCAGAGTGGTCAGAAAGCAAAAGATTCCCCCCTATCAACCCTCCAGCCGGAAGAAAATGTTCGAAAAGATGTGGAACCCACCAAACCTGGATCGACGGCTGCTGCGAATCACCAAGCACCCCGGTCTGGGCTTTTCACTAGAAGATTATTACGAAACTGATGTGATATCGGTTTCGGCCTTGTCCGGCGATGACCCCGCGGAAGCTGCAGATTTGCGGGAAGCCCACCAAGATCTGTATTTCAGGCCTCCTACTGAGGAGGCGCAAGATGAAGAAGTGTTCCTTTGGAACCCTCTCCGCCGCCGCTGCATGGGGAAGACCTCCTCTTTCTCCGAGGGACTAACCTCGAAGGGGCACACCACTGAGGCGCCCTCACTCCGGCCTGCTGGCGAAGCAAGGAGCAGTAGCATGGGCCAGGCTCCAGATTCTCCTCGATACGACCCCGTCATGTACGCCTTGTACCATAGGCAGCAACGGGAGATCGGGATGTTAAAAGCACGGTTGGCTGAGTTGACCTCGCTAGTGACCGACCTGATCCAAGGTTCTTTCCGCCCGTGGGGTGGCCATATGTCTCGGCCCCGAGACACCAGCCCTGACGCCTCCGTCCGGTCAAGAAGGGAAACAAGAGATACGGCAAGCCCATTAACCGGGCGGCCAGCCAGGCGAGGCCTGACACTCCAAGAGAAGCTGCAGAAGCCCTACTCCTTCCCAAGAGAGAAGACTCGGGGTATCTTTGACTGGGCCTGCCATTACGGCAAGGTCTCCCTCCCAGGGTCCAAGAGGCCGCAGGACACCCGAAGAAGCGGGGACCCACTGTTTTGTCCCTACCACCAGATACTGGGCCACGCCATCGAAGACTGCTATGTCTTCAAAGACATTGCTCAAGACCTCATTGACAGGGACGAGTTCAGAATGGGAGACTATGTGGTAGCCCCACCACGCCCCCATGTGGCGGACAGCCCCAGAAGAGGAGCCTATACACTATCCATCCAGTACCAGGCACCTGAAGATGCGGCTGCCCCGGCCCCCGCCGGAGTTGTCTATGATGAGTACACAGAAGACCCCGAGGTGGCCCTGTGCCTTTCTGCACCAGCGGACCCCGCGGACCCGGCGGCTATAGTCCAGGAGGAGTGCGCGATGAATGCAGCCTCCACGCCCAGTCACGAGGAACAAGAAGAGGGTGATGGCGTCCTCGAGCCTGAGGGCAATGAAGACCAAGACTTCGTCGATTTATCGCCAGCCCCGCCAGAGATTGAAAGTGGCGGCCAGGCCACCATCGATGAATTGATTGAGATCGACCTCGGCACAGAAGGTGACCCCAGGCTGACCTTTCTGAGTGCTCTTATGCCCCCATAGGAGAGAGAGCAATACACAAAGCTACTGCAAGAATTCTGGGATTGCTTTGCCTGGAACTACAAAGAAATGCCCGGGCTCAGCCCCGAAGTGACTCAGCACATTTTGGCCATTAATCCCAAGGTGGAATCAGTGAAGCAGTCTCCCCGACGTATGAGGCCTGAATTGATCAGCCAGATCTGCAAGGAGGTCGACAAGCTCATAGACGTCGGCTTCGTGGCGGAAAACCAGTACACTACTTGGTTGGCCAACATCGTACCGGTGAAGAAGAAGAATGGACAGATCAGAATTTGCATGGATTTCCGCGACCTGAATAAAGCCTGCCCAAAAGATGACTTCCCGGTGCCTATCACCGAAGTGATGATTAATGCAACCACTGGCCACGAGGCCCTGTCTTTTATGGACGGATCGTCCGGCTATAACCAAATTTGGATAGCTGACCACGACCGGATTCACACAGCCTTCAGATCGCCCAAGGGGATATTCCACTACAAGAGGATGCCCTTCGGCCTCAAGAATGCCGGTGCTACATATCAGCAGCCGATGACCAAGATCTTCGACGAGCTGCTGTATAGCAAGGTCGAATGCTACATCGACGACCTGGTTGTCAAGACTAAGAAGAGAGATGAGCATCTGAGTGACCTCAGGGTCGTCTTCCAAAGGCTCCAGCTGTACGGGCTGAAAATGAATCCCATGAAGTGCGCCTTCGGTGTGTCCAGCGGAAAGTTCCTCGGCTTTATTGTCTGGCACAGAGGGATCGAGATTGACCCCTTCAAGATACAAGCCATCCAGGAGTTTCCCCCTCCAAAGAGTCTGGGAGAGCTGACGTCTCTACATGGCCGTTTAGCTTACATCCGCAGATTCATTTCCAACCTGTCGGGGCAGTGCCAACCTTTTCACAGACTGATGATGAAGAATGCACCCTTCAGCTGGGGTCACGAATGCCAGCACGCGTTCGACCAGCTAAAGGAGTACCTGAAGACCCCACCAGTCCTGGGGGCACCTGTCAAAGGTAGACCGCTTATTCTCTACATAGCGGCCACCGAATATTCACTGGGGGCAATGCTCGCCCAGAATAATGATGAGGGAAAGGAGCAGGCTCTCTACTACCTTAGCCGGAGATTGGTGGGAGCGGAAGCCAAGTACACCCCGATTGAGAAAGTCTGCCTTGCCTTGGTCTTCGCAGTCAAGAAGTTGAGGCACTACATGCTGTCCCATGAAGTAAGTTTAATATCCAGAGCTGACCCCATCAAGCACATTCTCTCCCAGCCAGTCCCGAAGGGGCGCCTTGGCAAGTGGGCCATGCTGCTCATGGAGTTTGACATCACCTACGTGCCGCAGAAGGCCGTTAAGGGACAAGCCATCGCGGATTTCTTCGCAGCACACCCTGTGCCCGAAGACTCCCCGTTGGCCACAGAGCTACCAGAGGATGAGACACTGGAGGTGGATCATGTCCAACAAGCTATCTGGCAGCTATACTTTGACGGGGCCTCGAGAAAAGAAGTGACCCCGTCCGGACGCGCCAAGGTACGGGCCGGAGCCGGCATCATCCTCAAATCGTCAGACGGAGAAGTGCTGCACACTTCCTGCTGCATTAGCAAGCCCTGCACAAATAATGAAGCAGAGTATGAAGCTCTGATCATCGGCCTCCAGGTGGCCCTCCAAATGGAGATCAAAATGCTCCAAGTATTCGGCGACTCGTTGCTGGTCGTCAAGCAGGTCCAAGGGCAGTTCGACGTCCGGAAACCTGAGTTGCTCCCTTATCACACTAAGGCAAAGGGGCTCATGGAGCGGTTCTACCTCCTCGAGATAGGCCATGTCGCCAGAGGGGAGAATGCACAAGCCGACGCCTTGGCAAAATTGGCAAGCTCACTGGCAGTGCCTCCAGATGGGTCTCTCAATATCCAAGTAATAAATCAGCGCCAAATGCCCAGTATGATAGAAGAAGAACCAGAAGAAGAAGAGCTAGAAGTCACTACAGCAGAAGCCGTCGGCCTACCTGACTGGAGAGACCCCCTGATGCAGTGGTTCAAATACCAGCAACTGCCCAAGCAGAGAGAAGAGAAGATCAAGCTAATCAGAATTAAGGACTCTTATGAGCTCCGAAACGGAATATTATTCCGAATGGTGGCCGACGCCAAGCAGAAATTACTTCTCCGATGCTTGCATTGAAGAAGCCTGGAGGGTCATGAAGGAGGTCCATGCTGGGACAGCTGGCGCACACCAGGCGGGACCGAAAATGAAGATTGAAATAAAGAAGCTCGGCTATTATTGGCCTGCAATGTTCGACGACTGCTGCAAATATGCTAAGTCGTGTCAGAAATGTCAGGAGCATGCCACCATACCCAGAAGGCCCCCCGTGCAATTGCACCCAACGGCGCCCAGTTGGCCGTTTGCCCAATGGGGAACAGATGTCGTGGGTCCCTTACCTGCATCTTCCACAGGTTGCAAGTACATTTTGGCGGCAACCGACTACTTCTCCCGTTGGGCAGAGGCTGTCGCCTTACGGGAGGTCACCGGAGAGATCGTGGTCAGGTTTGTCCGCCGCAACATTATATTCCGGTTTGGCATGCCCGACCGGATTGTGTCAGACAACGGCAGCCACTTCCGCAACCAGAAGGTCTACCGGCTGGCAGAAAAATATAAAATTGATTGGAGGACATCGACTCCTAATAATCCACAGGCTAATGGGCTGGCCGAAGCTTTTAATAAGACACTCTGCACCCTCCTGGCCAAGATTGTTAGCTCTAACAAAAGGGACTGGGAAGAGAGGATGTACGAGGCGCTATGGGCGTACCGAACCGTATACAAGACCCCAACAGGCTGCTCGCCCTTTTCTCTCGTATACGGCTCGGAGGCAATCATCCCCGTTGAATTGGAGATACCTCCCTCAGGGTCGCCATTCAGCATGGGCTTGTCCTTGAAGGGCAGACCAACGTCGAGCGAAGGCTCGAAGAACTTTCCAGTCTGGAAGGAAACGGCTTCAGCCCAACAGAACATCCAGGTCTACCAGGCCCGAATAGCGCGCGCCTTTGACAGGCTCGTCAAGGGACGCGAATTCAAGAAGGGTGACCTTGTCATGGTCAAGAGAAGAGACGTTATGGCCGCCAACCCCAAAGGCAAACTAAATGAGAACTGGCTCGGACCCCACGTAGTCCAAAAAGTCTACGAAGGCGGAGCCTATGTAGTTGTCAACCACCGCGGGGAAGTTCAATTCCCGCCTCTTAATGGAAAGCACTTGAGAATGTACCACGCTCCAGTACCCCCATTCAATCAATAATATTATTCTCCGCCCTATTTTGGGCGGATTTGCGTGATTGATGCCCGAACAACTTGATCCCTATACATGTTTTCAAAAAGAGAAGAAAAAAGGGGAAGAGGAAAGTAAAAAAAAAAGAGAAGAAACAAAAAAAGAGAAGAAAAAAGGGAAAGAAAAAAAAAGAAAAAAAGAAAGAAAAGAGAAGAAAGAAAGAAAAAAAAGGAGAAGAAAAGAGAAGGAGAGGAAAAGAAAAGAAATAAGAAGAGAAAAGAGCAAGGGAAGAACAAGAGCCAAGAAGAAGGGGGAACGCCCTTCATTTCCAGTCATCACCCCGTATCGGCAAAGATGTTAAAAACTAAACAAACTCTTCTCTTCGTCCTCCCCGGGCGATGAGTACCCCTTTGGCTTGGACCTCCCGTCCAGGCCATTGACTAAACAAACTCTTCTCTCCGTCCTCCCCGGGCGGTGAGTACCCCTTTGGCATGGACCTCCCGTCCAAGCCATTGACTAAACAAACTCTTCTCTTCGTCCTCCCCGGGCGATGAGTACCCATTTGGCTTGGACCTCCTGTCCAGGCCATCGACTAAACAAACTCTTCTCTCTGTCCTCCCCGGGCGGTGAGTACCCCTTTGGCATGGACCTCCCGTCCAGGCCATTGACTAAACAAACTCTTCTCTTCGTCCTCCCCGGGCGATGAGTACCCCTTTGGCTTGGACCTCCTGTCCAGGCCATCGACTAAACAAACTCTTCTCTCCGTCCTCCCCGGGCGGTGAGTACCCCTTTGGCGTGGACCTCCCGTCCAGGCCATTGACTAAACAAACTCTTCTCTCCGTCCTCCCCGGGCGGTGAGTACCCCTTTGGCGTGGACCTCCCGTCCAGGCCATTGACTAAACAAACTCTTCTCTCCGTCCTCCCCGGGCGGTGAGTACCCCTTTGGCATGGACCTCATGTCCAGGCCATTGACTAGACAAACTCTTCTCTCCATCCTCCCCGGGCGATGAGTACCCCTTTGGCTTGCACCTCCCGTCCAGGCCATTGACTAAACAAACTCCTCTGTCCATCCTCCCCGGGCGGTGAGTACCCCTTTGGCGTGGACCTCCCGTCCAGGTCATTGACTAAACAAACTCTTCTCTCCGTCCTCCCCGGGCGGTGAGTACCCCTTTGGCTTGGACCTCCCGTCCAGGTCATTGACTAAACAAACTCTTCTCCCCGTCCCCTCTGAGCAACGAGAGACCCGGTCTCTGACAAAGTTTCCCCGCCTGAGGCCAGTGCGCGGTTCCAACACTATGGCGAGACCAGTGAGTCGCCCATTCGGTATGGTGGAGTGGTTCCCTCGTCCTCCCCCTGGGAGGGCGAGCACACTCCCGTGCCCTGACATGGGTTCCTGCCTGGTTCTCCCGGAGCAAATCACCGCGAAGATTTACACCCTGCCAGTGTGTTTTGTCACAGCAAAAAGTAGGAAAGAGGAAGAAGAAGACAGTATACACAAAAGAGAAGGGAGGAGAAAAGAAATTCCCCCTGGGATGAACGCACACTGAAAGGGCATGCGAGGTAGTAAATGCTCTGTTCTATTCAAGAAAGGTTAAACTACATGCGCTTCGGGGCATACCCCTGGATTACATCTCAAAAAGGAAAGAGGAAAAGAAGAGAAAGGAGCAAGGGAGCGATGCTCAGTCAATGCCCCTGAAGATGTCCTCGAGAGAGAGGATTCTGACGCAAGGGAAGTTTGTCATGTCGCGCAAGCGGCCCCTCCGTTCTTTGAGTCGAGCGAGCTTCGCCTCCACGGACGCCGTCTCGACCCGGGCAACGGCGAGAGCCTCGCCTTCCGTCTCGACCGCTCTTTCGGCTTCGGCAAGGTCAGACCTAGCCGCGCCAAGGTAGCTCTCCAGTTTCGCAATTCGGCTCTTAAGGGAGCGAACATTGCTCTGGCCTTCCCCGAGAGCCTTCCCATGGCGCTCTTCATCATGGCGCCGTGCCTCCAAGGTCTGTAAATACTCGTCTGCCTGGGCATCGAGGGCGGCGCATTCGTCAGGAGCCTGGGTCTCGAGGAACTCGCGACGTTTGACATACTTCAGCAGCAACAAGACCCGACGTGACCATTCCCCCAGTGGGCAGCCCAATACTTGCAGTGCCCCGGTCAGCTGCGTCACTATACTCTGCACCTCCCGGTATGATAAAGAAAGATCGGCGAAGAGCATTGTCTGCAGTGTTACCAACATCTATCGGACCGGTGCGCCTGACGAGGTGTGACTGACCGAGGGCACAGCCGGAGGGACGAAATCTACAGAGCTGTCCACTTCGGCCCACAGATTAGCATCCACGGCGACTGAAGAAGATGGAAGAGCAAGGGCCAAGTCCACGGGCCGGTGCAGCTCGACGGAAGACCCCTGGCGGGTCATCGCCAAGGGAGTGGATAAGGCCATCGCCGAATCGCTTGGCGTCGCCACCGTCTCCCCGGATGGGGATGCAGGTGCCACTGCTACAGGCAAAGGAGGGGCTTCGAGCAAAGTCGGGCCCGAAGCCATCGCTGGTCGGCCTCTCTCCTGCACCTGAGACCCCTCCAGATACGCACGGAGTCCCACAAATATCCTCTCCAAGAGCGGGTCCTCTACCTGGCCCGGAAGCTTCGGGAGAGGCGGAAGTGGAACCATCAGTCGGGGTATGTCGCCCGCTTGCACAAATGCGGCGAGGCTCTCCACCCCCGGGTCCGAGACCGGAACCAGCCCCTCCACCGCTATCGAACCAATGCTCGGCCTTCGTTTGGCGACAGCCTTCCGGACACGGCCAGACGTCTCCCCTGGCGTCGGCATTACCTAATCATGGGAAGCAGAGTTAGCCATCCGCTATCTGGAACGAATTAGACAAGATCGAAAGGCGGGGAAGAACCATAAGTCCCGCGTGCTTACCTCGGCCACCGGGACGATGCTGCCTTCAGGCACAATCTCCCCCTCCTCCAGAGGCTCATCCGCCGTTTCGCGAGCACTTGAGATCTCCACAGCTGGCTCCTGCTGAAGGGCTTCGAATAAAAGGGCCAGCTTGCCCAGGCCCGCATCAGCTCCCACCGGGCGGTCGACCGGCACAGCTGGAGCAGCTTCCTCCACAGCCTCCGATTCGATTGATTCCTGAAAATTCGGGCATAATAAGAACGAAGTCAGTGGGCGACCACAGAAGGAGCCCTGCGCGAATGAGCTTACACTTGCGGCAGCCTTCCCCGTTAAGCTTGAGGAGCCAGCAAGTAAGGGGGCCTCGAAGACCGACTTGGGTGGCCCTGATGCTTCAGACACGCCCTCGCCAGAAGCCACTTCATCGGAGGAGTAATTGTAATCTACCTCTTCGCCCGACGAAGACTCGACCGCCACAGGCTCCGCCCTTGCCGGCAAAGGGACCTCCGCTTCGAGGTCGATGACTGGCGCATCCTCCCGAGGGCGGGGCGAGGCTGGTACCCCAGATTTCAACCTCTTCCTCACATACATGTGCGTCGTCGGGAGATGTAGGCGGTCCAATAGCCCAATGGCTGCCGCTTCATCGCCTGTCGCATGAAGGAAAAAGGTGAGTCATATCAAAGCCAATGGGCTCCCAAAGAATGGAAGAAGTCAATTAAATGAACAAACACAAATACCCCCTTCAGCCTCTACAGCACGAGGTGGCACGTGGGCTTCCTCGACGGGCAATACCCTCCCAGAGGCCGCATCCGTGCCCTTGCCCGGGGTCAGCACAGGTGCCGGCTCCTCCGGACCGCCTGAAAGAAAGAAATGCAATTGTCAGAGGCACGTACAAGGCCCGCCCCAGGAGGTAAATAAATCCCAAAGGACGGCAACGGCTGGTGAGCCTCACCAGCATCGTGACTCGGCCCAGTCCGGGTGACTTCAAACCCCTTGAAGGATAAAATGGGAGCCACCGGAGAGACGGCCGCCGAAGCCGGGGAGACCTCTGCCCTGCTTCGCTTTGCCTCCTACCACCCAGCCACTTTGGCGGCCGCCAATGCCTTCTTAACGGGCGACTTGGCCTGGGACCTCCCCTTGGCTTTTGGTGGGGGAGTCGGAGTTGGCGCCGAGGTCGCTCCTGCCACGGCCGCAGCTTCACCCATATCGGGGACGGGCGTAGGAACCGGCTCCTCCACGTCAGGAATGGGCATATGCGTGGGCTCTTCCACAGAGACTGAGATAAAAAGAGACATTCAGGTGTCAAAACCTTGCCTCAAAATGAAAGTAAAACCTTAAGGTACACTGATGGTTGGAGAGGCTAACCGGCAGGTTGCCTCGGCTCGGTCCGGGCGACCTCAAACTCCTCAAAAGACTGAACTCGTGACGCCGGAGGAGCGGTCGTCGAAGCCTTAGCCTTAGCCTTAGCCTTAGCCGATCGCATCCCGCTGCTTGGCCGCTTTAGCAGCATCTACCGCCTTCTTCACAGGTGATTTGGCCCGGGACCTCTTCGCAGCCTTGGGCAGGGGAGCCGTAGTCGGAGCTGGCAGTGCCGCCTCAAAATAGGCGGGCTTCTGGACGAGCCGAAGGAAGTTCCGGTACGTCGCCATTTGCACGCTGTCGGGATGGTCTGTCAAAATAGACACACGCATATGATTAGCATCCGATAACCTGCTAAGGTCGCAGCAATGAGAATAAAAGAGGTGGAAAGGTTAAATACCGTGAGGACCGGTGTACAATCGAAGTGTTATCGGCCAGTAGCTCACGGACGGCTCCTTGTCCCGACGCGCCGCCTCTCGGGCCAGCCAGCATACGTCCTCGACCTTCTGGCACCGGTCTGTAAGGGCGGCCAGATCTGCATGCTTCTTCAAAGAGAGGTGGCAGAAAAGATTGAAGTGGTCTATGCCCCACCCGTCGGCATAATAGTATGGGACGTGCAGGCGCTTGCTCAGGATGGCGGCCGTCTGATCCTCAATCTTCAACCCATTCACCCGCAGTAGGACATACAGCCAGGTGGTGTCCTTATAATTCTCGGGCTTCCTCTCTTCCCGCCTCATAAACGTGTGGTATGGGCAGATCGGGTCCCTCTCTGGACGCCAGCTCTTTGCGGGGGTGCCCTCCTCCTCCATGGGGAGCGGATAATTAATGAGCTCCAGGCGGTCACTCCCTATCCGGCAAAGGTCCCTCAGCGTTTTCTTATAGTTATCCTTCGCCACCGGGGGTAACTCCACTTTCGACGTCGGCCTCGCTTCCCGAGCTTCGCGGCGGGCGGCCAGATATGCCACTACCTCCTTCTCCTGCCTGTTCTTGAGACGGAGGAGATGCTCCGGCTCAATATCCAGCACCGGTACCGGCTGCCTGCTCATGAATTTCCTCTCGGCCCCGTCCCAACAATCGGTCTTGTGTAGCCGATAGAAGGCCGTCCGGGCGTTCCACCACTTTATATACTCTGGAGTCACTCGGGGGATGCGATCGGGGGCTGGCACTCTGAAGGTGGCAGAGTCCACCCGGTGGAAGAAATCCCACTAGCTTCTGGCATGCCCGGCGACCGAACTTCCCCGGAGATTTCGGGAAGGCAAGCCGAACTGTGCATGATAGACAGGGATATGCTGATCATATCCGAAGTTTCGGCCAAACCGGAAGGGGTAATATGGCTCCAGCAGCACATTGTCCCCCTTCTTAAACGCCAGCACACTTGGGCGAATAGACAGCGCCCAGTCTCTCAGCTCAGGCTCAAGCAATGGGCGGACCACGTTCTCCTAGCTGATGGGGTGGACGTACTTCTCCACCTGATCGTCTTTGCATTCCCTCTTATTATTCACCAGAGGGCTTTGTAGACATGCCAAAATGGACGCTATGTTGATCAAATCTCATGTCACTATGTTGACGCCCCAAAGTGAACTTCAATACATTCATAATATGAAGTTTTTCTATTTTTGTGTGTGTTTTTGATTTGTTCTTGCATTTTTATGATTCGTGACCTGAAGAGGGGCGTTATTTTAAAAGCGACCTTACCTAGGGCGTGTTCAAAAGAAAGGACGACCAAATGTCAGGGCGTCAATTCCTGGTATTATCCGGTTTCAAAATAAATTCCAATTACTGATTGGCGTCCTTCCTCAGGGCGTGTTTTCAAGTAACGCCTTTATCTCAGGCATTTTCTCATAATTTTCAAATAAAGAAAGTTTCATTGCCAAATTAAATCCAAGAAGTGACGTCCTGGGCCAAGGTCATGTTTTGAGTAACGTCTGGATGTAGGTCGTCAATTTAGAATTTGACGCCCTTCTGAAGGTCGTGTTTTATCTTTCGGTGTCGTGTTTGAGCATGCCTTTCTTGAATAGTTCCTTGCCTCCAATGGTCTCCTTGCTCGAATTGGAACTAGAGTCCTGCCTTCATTGATCATTGCCCATCCTTATCTTCCTAAATTTGAGTTTATCTTCGGTTGAAACCCTATATAAAGGAGCTCTGGTTTATCTTGTGTAAGGTTAACAACAACGAATAATGTGCTGACCATTAGAGAAGTTACAGATATACGAGAGAAAGAAGCAGAGAGCAGTTTTTTTTAACTTTGTGCGTGCAGAGAAGAGTCTTTCTCTTCCCTCTGTGTGATCTCTTCCCTGCTTCCTCCTGCCGTTTCAAGCGAACCAAGGCTTCCGTCGAGATTCTCCCCTTTACTGTTGTCAAGAACAACAGGGGCTCCTTCTTTTGGTTGTTTGTTTATTTTCATCATACCATCACCATCGATCATCCTCCACTGTTTTGTTTTCTTACATTAGTATCATATTTTTCCTTTCCCTAACTCTTTAGGGGTTTTAAAAAAAAACCAAAAAAGAGGTGCGCATGTTGTGTTCTCTTTCATCATCATATCTTCTATTTGGAATTGATACTACATTCACTCTTGGCTGATCCACTTCTATTTGCTTGTTTCTTTATCTTTTGCAAGGGTAATCAACAAGGAAAACCCCCCTTCATCGGCCGGCCGATTGAAGGAGGAGGAAGGAATTCACAATCCATCCCGCATCCCACTTATCACCAGGTATTCGCGATCTTCTTTGATTATTATTGAGGTAACCCCTCTGGCGATCACTCTCCTTTATAGCACCACGTGCTTTCTTTTGTCTTTGTTATCATCTCCATCCTTTTATATATATCTCACATGAGTGGTTCGTTCCACTTAAGTGGATTTATCACGATCCACAAATTGGCGATCACGGTGGGACTTCCACTATTTTTCTTTTGATTACCATTTCCTATTGGCACCCACGTGTGCCCTTTCCCCTTTGGCACCCACGTGTGCCCTTTCCCCTCGGTACCCACGGTACCCCTCCGTTTGTGCCCCACGGGCACCCTCCACCGTGCACACTGCACACTCCCGGGATCAGCCAGTTTGTGATTGTTTGATTATTTTTCCTGAATTAAAGCCTCACCCAGAGGCGCTTTTTCGTTTAACGCCTGCATCGAGGGCGTCTATTTTCTGTTTTACGTCTTCCCAGAAGGCGCCTTTTATCATATCTACTGTCTCCTTGTTCTGTCTGATAATTCGCGCCCTCCCCTTTGGGCGTCTTTTTATTTGGCAGCGCCTCATACCAAGGCGCGTGTTTCCTCGACCGTGTGCACCACTAATATTTGACGCCCTCTTATAGAGGCGTCCTTTTCACGTTACGTGCCTCACACCAAGGCGCGTGTTTTTTGCACTGCCTGTGGGCCACCACAGCGATTCACGACAGCCACGATGTCGTCTATTTGTTGGTAGCGACCGTTTCCAGGTCGTCTCTTTCCTGCGGGTTTACAGAACCCTCCTGTCTGTGGTTTTTCATGCTGGGTTCATGCTTATATTGATCATTTGATTGCATGACTGTGATTGGCTCATATTATCCTGCATTTTGTGGCATTTGGTTGAGAGACCTCCTCTCTCTACACTAGGATTCCACACACCTCTCTTGGAATCAGGACAACACTCCATTGAGCATTCCGTCTCTTTGGACCGGAAATCCCTTTTTCAAGACCTCCATAAGTCCCCGCACCCGTGGATTCCCTCACGGACGCTGGGCAGGTTGCACCTTTGAAGTGCCCGGAGTTTAGAAGAACCTATCGTTGGTGAGAAAAGAGAAAGAACCTAGTTGACACGAAGGCTATATTTGGATCCAAAACTAGGTTTCACTTTGCAAAAAGGAGTGAATTATTCTGCAAATTAATCCACTCTAATCTCAAGCATAACACTAAAAATCTTGCGCTCATCTCAACTTGATTGCATAAACTTGGTTGGGTTGATTTGCTTAAGCTTGTTTTGATTGGGTGGTTGATTGTGATAATTCCTTCATAAACTTTCTCTCTTTTTAAGCATGCAACTCCGTTCAAGTAAGATCATCAACATGGCAAGCTACGGATATTCCTATGATGATGTGAATGAAAACGTTTTTGGTCAATCCTATGAGGTTCCCCAAGATTCTATCTATCATGAGGGGAATTACCCTCATCCTCATTCTCATTATCCACAAGTTCATGTGGTTGATACAACTACTCAGGAGGTTGTGCCCTCTTCTCAGGCTTTACCTTCCAATACTTCCGGGAATTCTTCCCCCTCCATTAACGTCACCGATTTAATCCAAGCTTTGTCTCAGTTGGATGATTCCCAGCGGCAGGCTGTCCAGGCCGCTTTGAAGGGGAAGTCCGTTCTCTCTTCCTCCTCCAATCCCCCTCCGGCCGAGAGTGGCCATCACATTGTTATGACCAGGCGGTCTTGCATAAACCTCCTTCCCGTCCACCAACGCCCGCTGCGGCCATGCCGGCCCAACATGCGAGCTACTCTGCGGTTAGGCACCAATTTCTCAAACTTCCTCAAATTCTACGGACGCCTATACCGAACTCTTTTATTCAAAATTCGGCCCCAGCCGAGTCGAATACTAATGTTCTACTGCTCCAAAAGTTGGCTAGCATGGAAGAAAAACTCAATAAGGTTACTGCTGCCAAGAATGCCCCAGAAATCTCTCTCCCCACACTGCCAGTTTTCCACTTACCACCATCTGAGATGCCAAATTTTCGGCGATATAATGGGACTGGTAACCCCTTCATTCATTTGAAGGATTTTATGTACGAGACCTCCTTCTGGCAAGACAACAAGGCCTCTTTGGCCTATTTATTCAGGAGATCTCTAGAGGGGCCAGCCCTTGAATGGTTCTATTCGTTGGATCCCACTGATGCCAGCGACTTTGATATTGTTCAAAAGAAGTTCTTGCAGAAGTATCGAGACCGGGTCGGACCTTCCCTCTCAGTCACAGATCTGGTTGCAGAAAAAATGAAGCCTGAGGAGGACTTCATCATATTTACTGATAGGTGGCGTTCAATGGCCGAGAACTTGAAAGACATTTTGGCGGAACAAGAACAAGTTAAGATGATAATTTCCAATGCAACTCCTCAGTTCCGGCACATACTGGCCATGAACATATTAACAACCATGGAAGAGCTCTATGAAAGGGCCCGTTATATTCAGACGCAGATGAAGGATTTGCCCATCATGGGCATGTTCGAGCCAAAGCCACGGCTATTTAAGAAAACCACAAATGTCAACAACAGCGGGCCCACGACTGAGGGCACTATTGCAAACGAGCAGGTTGGCGTAGTTGGCCACCCCCACTACCAAGCTAACCCACGACCTAACCCACCTCCACAACAAAACCCCCATTTCAACTCCGCTCCACAACGTCAATTCGCACCCCAACATTCCTTTGCTCCACCGCAAAACCAAGCGCCCCGCGCTGACCCTCCAGCTCCGCAATAGTACCAACAGGTACCACCACCTACCCACTATGGCCAACAACAACAACGGAGACCACCACTTGGCCCCAAAAGGGACCACTAGCCTCCACTACCAGAAAGTCTATCGGATATTTTCAATGCTTTAATGGCCGCCAACTTGCTCATGTTACCAAGGGAAAGAACAGCGTGGCCCGCGAATGTTGACACATCCCGTTACTGCGCTTTCCATCACGCACCTGGTCACAACCTTGATCGTTACTTCCACTTCAGAGATTATATTTATGATCTAAATGACCAGGGCGGCATCAACTGGGATGAGATGAGGTAGTTTATTGCCACCATGAAAGAAAGAAGGCCTCATCGGCAGCAACAGGCTCAACAGCCACAGCAACCAGCTCCACAGCAGCAACAACAAGCTCCAGCGCCTCAGCAGGATATGGGGATTGTCCACAATCCACTGCCGGAGCATCCGCCAAACCAGCACGTAAACCCTGTCACGTCTCTCCCTGAGGTGGAGAGAGGGCAGGGATCGCATGAAGAAAACTGATGAGGGCATCCCTTGCCCCTCCACATTTTCTCCGGACTCGGATTGTTCGTCGGCAAGCGCCATTATGTTAGTCATGTATTTTTGAGTCTAGTCATATAATCTTCACATTTTCTTTGAGTCAATATCATGTAATTTTTCCTTTATTTGAGTCATGTACCTAGGTTGTTGAGTCATTTTCTTAAGTATTGAGTCATTATGTTGGTTTGATAGGTTATTGGGCCCATCTCATTGGGCTAGGCCAATGGATGCCCCCCCTTCCCTTCGGTTATTAGTCATTGTGTCTTTTGTTAGGGTCCTTTGTGAAAAAGTCATGTGCCTATAAATAGGCCACCCCACTCCTCATATGTAACAACTTTTGAAGAATCATTTGAATAGAAAAAATTCTCTAGTCTTACTCCTCTCTACCAAATCTCTCTTCCCTCTCTCACCCATTATCTCTCTCTCTCTCTTTATCTCTCTCTCTCTCCCTCCACCCAATTTTCGGAATTTTCTCTCTCCTCCCCATTCACCCCTCATTAAGACCTCTCCCCTTCCCCATACACCCATTTAACTCCCCCCCAACCCAAGGTGGCATCCTCCAATCCACACCCCACCTCCCAACCCCCAACTACCCAACACCACTTCCTAAGCACCCCTTCCTCTCCCCAAGGTTGAAGGGGCTCTTCCCTAAGCCCAAATTCGAATTTCCCTCTCCCTAGGGCAGTGCCCTTCCATCTCCCCACCTCCCAAACCACCCAAAGTCGCAGCCCCCCTTCCCCATACCAGCCAAGTTCACCCTCCACCTCTTACTCTCTTGGCCATCCCCTTCCCCACCCCCTCATCTTCTTCTCATTCAGCCTCTGTTTCAGACAGCAGAGTTGCAGCAACTTGCAGAGGCAGCCACGACCGTCTCTCAAAGATTCAGGTGGCAAGGCCTACATTTCTGAATCGTCATCGAGATAGCTTTCCAACGGTGGTGGTCTCGCCGGCTTCCGAGGTCGGAGCTATCCGCAGGAGCTGATCTCCCACGACTGCGCAGAAGACCCCAGGCAGAGAACCAGAGCGAGATTGGAAGCCCGACCACGACGAACCTTTTGGGATTCAGATCAAGTGTTCTTCAGCAAAGTTCTTCCCTCTCAAGTCCTCTTTCATCCTAAAGAAGCAGAGCTGCATTTGGACATCGGCATCTCAAGTTACAAATTTTCTACTCCAAGTGTGTCAGGTCAGTTTACAGAGCCAGAACCGACACCCCTCTACTCATCTGATCGTCCCGGTCTTCTCCGACATCTGCCGAAGTCGCCGTTGGTGCCGACAGAAAGAAGACTCGGCTACGGTTCCAACGGTTCAGGTCTCGCCTCAATCAGAGCTCGTTAGAGATCGTGGCACCCTCTGCAACCAGCCACATTGATCTGCACCAGACAGAGGCAGAATCAATCAGTCCGGTCCCAGACTCTGCCACGGCCAGCTCGTGAAGGCTCTGAGCGCCATTTTTGGAGGGAAGAAACTACTTCAAGCTAGCTGCCACCTCCAAGAAGAAGGGACTCAATCGGCCACCGGAACCCTCTGCTCCAATTTTCTTCGTCGGAGACGGCAGACTGCCCCCTGTGGTCCCAGGTTAGACCAGTCCTCACTCCTCCGGTTACCCCTCTCTCCACCGACATCGGATCGCATCCCCGTCAACTCCGGCTCGAAGCTACCCCGACCACGATCGCATCACCGCCAGTTTCATTCCAATCGGAGTCCGGGAGAGCCCACAGTGACTTCTGCAACCTGCTGCATCAGTTCGGTACCCGCCAGAGACCAGACGCTGCTGTCCTGTTCCAGTCGCCGGCGCGGTCAGCCCCGAGTATCAAAGCTTCCCCAAAAATTCAAGCTTCATCCTCTGTCAGTTGGGAAACTTTTGGCGCTGGTCTCGTCAAGATCCGAGTTCCGTGGAACCCGTGGCAGCACCGTCTCCGACTGTCTGTCCAGTGAACCTGAAGCAGGGCAGAACCGGTGGAGCTCGGGAGGTCAAGTTTCATTGCGTAATCCCCAACCCGCTTGGCCGGCTGAAGGCCCCTCCCTGCGTGGAGGTAGTTTTGGATGTAATTAACTTAATCCCCACCCCAAGATCATCCCTCCTGCGAGAGGCGTAGTGTTGTACTCTTTACACTTTCAGGTTGAAGCGACACCGACGCGGCGTGCGGGTACATACCCTCGCCTCCCCGCTCGCCCCCGTCTCCGGCCGGAGTCGGCGTCTTCACGCCGGCTAGGTGAGCTCCTGAACATCCCTCATTGCTGTATTGGACTTGCTTAGCTTAGTATTGCTATAGTTACTCCGTCGGCGGTAAGAGAGTGTCCGATTTTACATTGCCACCAAATTGAGTGACCACCGCGGGCGAGTTGAGAGTGAATCCACTTAACCCACACCCTTGGTGTGTTGGCCGCCCATGATTTGGGCATCCTAGGCCCATTTTGGGTTCTCCCCAAGCTTGCCAACCCTTGGAGCCTCATGGTCCCACCTCGGACCCTCTCCAACATCGCCTAGTTGCCTTCGGGCCCTAGTGTGTGCCATACGGGTGAGCTCACTAGTGTGAGTCCGCTGCTCAAACTTGAATGCTTGCAAAATAGGTCCAAGGTCGGTTTTACATCAAGTGGTATCAGAGCAAGTTCACAACTTGTCTCTATCAAGTTGGTCCTAGGGCATGTCTATGCATTTAGAGTCTTCAAGTGCATCACTCTTGTCCCCTAGTATGGCCACCTCATATCAACCTTACCAATCGGCCCACTCCATAAGTCCAAGCCACCAAGAGATGCCTACCACTAACACCCATAACTTCCCTGGCCATGTCAACTACTTCATGAAAGCCTTGACCTATGCCAATGAGCGGCTTGATAACATATCGGACCGACTCAACCAACTTGGAGAAAATAGGCCCGCCCCAAGACAGACGATAGAATGGTCCCTTTCCCACTTCCCACCTTTGATGGAACCTCTCCTAGAGAATATTTAGATTGGGAAGCTACAATGGACCAATACTTCACTTGGTATCATATATCCGAGGATGAAAAGGCATTGGTTGCCAAAATGCAACTTACCAAACGGGCGGAAACTTATTGGATGCAAATTGTCGGGCTAAAGATACTTAGAAGGGAAACTCCCATCACCACTTGGAAGGACATGAAGGAGCAACTTAGAGCAAAATATATGTCCCCTTCCTACCCGGGTTACCAAAACTCGAGGAGCACTCTCACTCCTCCAAACCCACCCGTCCAAACCCTTACCACTAGAACCCAAGTCTCCAAGGCCTCCACCTCCCCACCTAATCCCATGAGGGCCCCCACACCCCAACCAAAACCCCCTTCACTAACCTACACTAGTCAAGCCTCTTTAGCCCCCACTTCCACCCCAAATGATCCCAAGGGCAAGAGACCCCTAACCGACCCAATTCCCTCCATGGTGACCACCACTCATCCAACCCTCACCATTAAAAACCATGTGGACACCGTGTCCACCCCTCCACCAAGGCCCATAATGGCCACCATCCCCAAACCCAAAACCCCTCACCCAACTCACCTCCCGCTTCCTACACCAATCTTTCCCCAACCTAGGCCTCCTCTACTTCCCCTTCCGATCCAAGTCCACCCTTGCCCACCACCCCAAGTGCACCATGCTCCAGCTATCACCAATTCTCCCGCATTAGACCTACCCAACCCATTAACACTAGGAATTGAAACCTCCACAACCCTCCACATGGGAGTAGATGCTAGTCCGGAACCCATTCCCACCCATAAGGAAGCCCAAGATCACACCAATGGTAAGGAAAAGCCTCAACCCTTTACCACTTCAAATAGCCCGGATCCTCAAGAGTCACCCACCTTCACCATGAATGAGCATATACTCCAATGGCTCAAGCAAGGACCCACCCTTCCTAGCTCACCCCCACCTCTCTCACCTTTGGGATATCCATCCCAAATTGTTCCCCTCCACTCCTATCACACCACAATCCAATCCTACTATGAGGTAGAAGATTGGGATGATCTCCTCAAAGGTCTAAAGTGGCAATCAGACTTGACTTCTTTATTGGCCCTAGGAGCGGACCAACCCAAGAGCCTTAACCTCATCCATCCATGCATTGGGTCTATCTCCTCGGTTTGCACTATTGGTTGCTACACTAGTGACATCCTTTTCCTTCTCCCCATAGTGGAAGAGCCCATCCTGGTCCACTCCCCTACCATTGTGATTCCTAAAACCTTGACCAACCAGCCCACCCCATACACCGGCCCAACCATTCCACTAGAAGAAGACGACTCATCACCTTTTGAGGACCTTGAGGACATGGAGCCCCTTGGTAACCCACTTTATGATCCCTATGATCCATTCCAATGGGAGTCAAGGAACCCAAGTAACCCAACCACCTTAACTACCACCTACCTTTCCCTACCCCAACCCACCATGTTTGATCCAATCCACCCCATCCCAGACCCGGGTTACACCATGGGAACCATGACTTTGGGTGGTATACACCTAGGGATCGAGGAAGTGCCCCATCTCATGATATCCACCTTTCTAGACCCCTTCGACCCATTCCAATGGAAGTCCAAAGGCCCACACATAGGAGACATCTTTGTCACAAGAGTGCATAAGTCTTGGCATACAACACCACTTGGCATGATTCATAAGTCGGGTACATTCATTTACATCACCCACATGTCAAGTAGGAAGCATAAGTGGACCGTATTTGGATGTATTGGCCCACCCTCATTCATCATGAGTCTTAAGTATGAGAGGAGCATACATGGATGTCCGGGTCCCCCGACATTTGTCATACCCATGCATAAAAGGTTCATCTATGGATGTCCCGGCCCCCCTGAGTCTGTCACAATCTTCATAGCATCAAAGCATGATCGATCTACATGTGGCTGCCCCGGACCACCTTTGCATACCAAACATTGCCCACTCACATCGCATCATCAAGCATGGCATATGCATCCAAGCACATATCAAGCAACAAGCGGTGATATTCACAACAAGCGAGCAAAAACTCATGAGCGCCACTTGGAATTCCAAGTTGGTAACTTGACGATGATGACTTTGGAGTGGCTCTACCCCAGGGTCACCTCCAAATTGAGGGCACGAGGACTTGGACCTTGCCAAGTTCCGAGTGGCTTTGGCAACCCGGCTTATGGGTTGAACTTTCAAAAAGGGTTTTGGGATTCTCCCCATTTCTCATGTGGCGGATCTAGCACCTTATAAGGGCACCGCGGTGGATCCTAGTGAGTGCCTCCAGCTTACACCTACCCTTGTGAGAGACACCCTCGGAGTGCCACCACAAATAGCCTGAGAGCCCGACGTGAGCACACAGCGGCAATACTAGGCAAGCAAGATCCCATCGCCAGCATGAGGGTATGACCGAGTCACTTTGTCGAGCTGAAGCGCCGTTCCCCGACTATGGTCGCGGGTTGAGTATGGAGATCGAGGATCACCCAGAGCCGCAGTTCGATGTACTACTTCCCTGGTGGACCCATACTCGACGGGGTCGAGTTTTCCCCACCCCGGGGGTATGATGAGGGCATCCCTTGCCCCTCCACATTTTCTCCGGACTCGGATTGTTCGTCGGCAAGCGCCATTATGTTAGTCATGTATTTTTGAGTCTAGTCATGTAATCTTCACATTTTCTTTGAGTCAATATCATGTAATTTTCCCTTTATTTGAGTCATGTACCTAGGTTGTTGAGTCATTTTCCTAAGTATTGAGTCATTATGTTGGTTTGATAGGTTATTGGGCCCATCTCATTGGGCTAGGCCCATGGATGCCCCCCCTTCCCTTCGGTTATTAGTCATTGTGTCTTTTGTTAGGGTCCTTTGTGAAAAAGTCATGTGCCTATAAATAGGCCACCCCACTCCTCATATGTAACAACTTTTGAAGAATCATTTGAATAGAAAAAATTCTCTAGTCTTACTCCTCTCTACCAAATCTCTCTTCCCTCTCTCACCCATTATCTCTCTCTCTCTCTTTATCTCTCTCTCTCTCTCCCTCCACCCAATTTTCGGAATTTTCTCTCTCCTCCCCATTCACCCCTCATTAAGACCTCTCCCCTTCCCCATACACCCATTTAACTCCCCCCCAACCCAAGGTGGCATCCTCCAATCCACACCCCACCTCCCAACCCCCAACTACCCAACACCACTTCCTAAGCACCCCTTCCTCTCCCCAAGGTTGAAGGGGCTCTTCCCTAAGCCCAAATTCGAATTTCCCTCTCCCTAGGGCAGTGCCCTTCCATCTCCCCACCTCCCAAACCACCCAAAGTCGCAGCCCCCCTTCCCCATACCAGCCAAGTTCACCCTCCACCTCTTACTCTCTTGGCCATCCCCTTCCCCACCCCCTCATCTTCTTCTCATTCAGCCTCTGTTTCAGACAGCAGAGTTGCAGCAACTTGCAGAGGCAGCCACGACCGTCTCTCAAAGATTCAGGTGGCAAGGCCTACATTTCTGGAATCGTCATCGAGATAGCTTTCCAACGGTGGTGGTCTCGCCGGCTTCCGAGGTCGGAGCTATCCGCAGGAGCTGATCTCCCACGACTGCGCAGAAGACCCCAGGCAGAGAACCAGAGCGAGATTGGAAGCCCGACCACGATGAACCTTTTGGGATTCAGATCAAGTGTTCTTCAGCAAAGTTCTTCCCTCTCAAGTCCTCTTTCATCCTAAAGAAGCAGAGCTGCATTTGGACATCGGCATCTCAAGTTACAAATTTTCTACTCCAAGTGTGTCAGGTCAGTTTACAGGAGCCAGAACCGACACCCCTCTACTCATCTGATCGTCCCGGTCTTCTCCGACATCTGCCGACAGTCGCCGTCAGTGCCGACAGAAAGAAGACTCGGCTACGGTTCCAACGGTTCAGGTCTCGCCTCAATCAGAGCTCGTTAGAGATCGTGGCACCCTCTGCAACCAGCCACATTGATCTGCACCAGACAGAGGCAGAATCAATCAGTCCGGTCCCAGACTCTGCCACGGCCAGCTCGTGAAGGCTCTGAGCGCCATTTTTGGAGGGAAGAAACTACTTCAAGCTAGCTGCCACCTCCAAGAAGAAGGGACTCAATCGGCCACCGGAACCCTCTGCTCCAATTTTCTTCGTCGGAGACGGCAGACTGCCCCCTGTGGTCCCAGGTTAGACCAGTCCTCACTCCTCCGGTTACCCCTCTCTCCACCGACATCGGATCGCATCCCCGTCAACTCCGGCTCGAAGCTACCCCGACCACGATCGCATCACCGCCAGTTTCATTCCAATCGGAGTCCGGGAGAGCCCACAGTGACTTCTGCAACCTGCTGCATCAGTTCGGTACCCGCCAGAGACCAGACGCTGCTGTCCTGTTCCAGTCGCCGGCGCGGTCAGCCCCGAGTATCAAAGCTTCCCCAAAAATTCAAGCTTCATCCTCTGTCAGTTGGGAAACTTTTGGCGCTGGTCTCGTCAAGATCCGAGTTCCGTGGAACCCGTGGCAGCACCGTCTCCGACTGTCTGTCCAGTGAACCTGAAGCAGGGCAGAACCGGTGGAGCTCGGGAGGTCAAGTTTCATTGCGTAATCCCCAACCCGCTTGGCCGGCTGAAGGCCCCTCCCTGCGTGGAGGTAGTTTTGGATGTAATTAACTTAATCCCCACCCCAAGATCATCCCTCCTGCGAGAGGCGTAGTGTTGTACTCTTTACACTTTCAGGTTGAAGCGACACCGACGCGGCGTGCGGGTACATACCCTCGCCTCCCCGCTCGCCCCCGTCTCCGGCCGGAGTCGGTGTCTTCACGCCGGCTAGGTGAGCTCCTGAACATCCCTCATTGCTGTATTGGACTTGCTTAGCTTAGTATTGCTATAGTTACTCCGTCGGCGGTAAGAGAGTGTCCGATTTTACATTGCCACCAAATTGAGTGACCACCGCGGGCGAGTTGAGAGTGAATCCACTTAACCCACACCCTTGGTGTGTTGGCCGCCCATGATTTGGATATCCTAGGCCCATTTTGGGTTCTCCCCAAGCTTGCCAACCCTTGGAGCCTCATGGTCCCACCTCGGACCCTCTCCAACATCGCCTAGTTGCCTTCGGGCCCTAGTGTGTGCCATACGGGTGAGCTCACTAGTGTGAGTCCGCTGCTCAAACTTGAATGCTTGTCAAAATAGGTCCAAGGTCGGTTTTACATCAAAAACGCCTCTGTCAGGGCATTTAATCACAATCAAAATCAACCTCCGCGCCTCATGCGCACCCTTTCTTCTTCTTCTTCTACCCCTCAATTGAGCCGATCCCTTCTGCGCCCCGTTAATCCACCCACCCTCACCTATTCTCCAACCTTGCCAGTTCGCCCCCTCCTTACCCGCTTACCACCTCCGCAGCCTACACCACAACAAACCCCATCCACCACCAACCCTTCACCACTGCCCTCTAGGCCACTCCTTAACCGTCCGTCGCCAACGCCCATCGCACCCGCCACCACTACTCCTCCACCGGCAAGGATCCCTCCACCATCGGCTCCCCCACCTTTTATGCCCAGATCTCTCCTCGTTCCACCCACCAATTCCCCCCACATTCGGGTATCCCTTCCTACTCCTACGCCTCCTACGGGGGCATCTTCATTGAACCCTTCATCAACACCCCCTGTGGGGGTTCCTTCTTCACACACTCCTCCATTGCTTATCAACACTAACACACCCTCTTCTTCTTCTAACCCTCCTCCCACACTTGCCCCGACAGAGGCACGTCAAGGCGTGGCGCCGCTCCGCAGTGGACGGATATTCCACCTCATTTTTTCACAGAGAGGGTTAGAGCCCGCACAGGGGCCGCAAGAACAGGAACAAGAACAGGAGTCCATACCAGGCACAGAATACGACTTGTTAAAGCATTTGGACCGGACTCCGGCAAGAATATCAATTCTAGAACTGATCAAGAGGTCGACCACTCATCAGATAGCTCTAAAGGAATATCTGCAGAAAGTCATGGTCAATGAGGACATTCCAGTTGAGCAGATAACCGCAGTCTTAACACCTACTGGCAGTCAACCAGCAATCACTTTTTATGAGCATGAGCTAGCACCGATCTCAGCAAGAAAATATGCTCTATGCATCACAGTTGATATCAATAAGGTGGCTGTACAACAGTGTTTAGTGGACACTGGGGCATCCATCAACGTCTTGCCGCCAAGCACTTTGAAGATGTGCGGCATTCCCGAGAATCTGATTCGGCCATCCACCATAACAGTCACTGCATATGATAACACTAAGAAGCCTCCTTTAGGCATGATAACACTGAAGGTAAGTTTGGGTCCAGCCACCATCACTACAGATTTCCATATTTTGGACATGGATCCAACATTTAATGGCATCCTTGGCCGTCCCTACATCCAACAGCTTGATGCAGTGCCCTCCACAAATCATCAATGTCTCAAGTTTCCACACAAGGGCCGCATTATTAAAGTCACCAGTATGCCGATTCTGCCAGAGGTGGATATTCATGTGGCTTCATCAGTTCCTTCTATTTGGCCTGCCAATAAGCCATTGTTATCTGTATTGGACGTCCCTCGCCCACAATCGACGCCTGAGACTGTCACGACAGTTGCTATGACACCCTTGCCTTCCAAGGGGAGGAAGAAGAAAAGCATGATAAACACCCCTGGTTGGAAAATTCTAATGAAAATGGGGTATCAAAACGGCAAAGGTCTGGGTGCCAGTTGTCAAGGCAGGACTAGGCCTATTAAGCCTCAGAAATTGATTACACGAGACGGCCTGGGCTACAAAGGGCCGGGCAAAAATGAAGATGAGTCATGGGCAGTTATGACATCTACATTAAAGACGGATCGCCAGCCGCTTACCTGGACGTTGCAGACACATTTTGTCACGGGTGGCTTTCAGAATAGTGAGCAAACTACAATAATCACTTCCATATTAGACTGTCAGGATGTTCATGCAAGACAGTTTGCTCGTCATATTGCACCATTGGCCACTTATAAAGCCCTGGAGTCTCTAAGGCCCGATAAAAGAAGGAAGATGGATGATCCAGAGTGTGATTGGTACAGGTGGTTTGATATGAATGATATCACCATTTCCATGAGCCGTCTCTTTATGCCGACTGATCCGGAATGGCCGCCACTAATACACAAATTGATTGAAATGCCGGCTGCGATTACAGATAAGAGGCAGTTGCTGAGTGATTATACAGACACTGGAGAGCCAGATGTTCCATATGAAGAAGGATTTACGGTGGACAGGCTGTGGGCCGGCCTCTTTTCCCTCACTTCCATGCATCCATCTGTTCTTGCTTCTCTATATTCTCATTGGTTTGGTCGCGTGCCAAGGCCGCCACCGATTACGATCAATTTTTCTTCAGATTCACTGCAGATTTCTCTCCCGATTCCTCCCTTGCTCCTCCAGCAATTCTCCAAACTCTCCATCACACCCCCACGCGGGTCATCTCTAATTCAATCTTTCTCCAAGCTTTCAATCTCCACTCCTCCTGCTATTCTCCCTTCACATTGCTTTTTTCTAGAAAAGGAAAATAAAAATGAAGATAAAAATAAAAATGAAAAAAAATGCCAAATTTTCAAATTTCCAATCCTCCATCTCTATTGAGGAGACCTCCTATTTTTCTCCCAAGTGTGTCCCGACCCAGGGGCCACTCCTTCAGGATTCATTGATAAATCTCTTTTCCCCCTCCGATGAGGGGTCTCCATCTGTATCTCCTTCTGTATCCACTTTTTCACCTCCTTCCTCTTTTTCAGTTTATTTCAATCAAGCTAGTTGTTCTTCTTCTTCTAATAAAATTCTTGGGGTAGATCTTCACAAGAAATCCAAGGGTAGGCAGATTCCGCGTAGATTTCTGTTGGAGCTAGCCAGAAGGTGCCAGGCTTGTTTAGCCCTTCCTGAATTCGTGGAGAATCCGGTTATCCTGCCAGAGTTGGAATATGAGGATGCTAATGTTTCTTATGAGGGTTTAGGTGTCTACGAAATCATGAATGATGAAGACCCTATTGAAGAGGGGGATGAAAGTTATGAAGAATATGGGGACGAGGCTGATGACTTTGCCAGTGGCATGAGAAGATTCGACGAACCATCAGCCTCAGTAGAAGAGCCTACCAAAGAAGTTAATTTGGGTACCGAGGAAGACCCTAGGATTATCCTCATCAGCAAGAACTTGCCTCCCTCCGAAGAGGAGGCGCTTATCTTGGTACTTCAAGAATACAAGGACATGTTCGCATGGAGTTATGAAGATATGCATGGTTTAGATCCTGCGCTCGTTGAACATCGGCTTACACTTAAGCCAGGGTCTGTCCCGGTCAAGCAACGGTTGAGGCGTTTCCACCCTAATATGGTTTTGAAGATGAAAGAAGAGGTCGACAAACTCCATAAGGCTAGATTTGTTAGAGTTGTCCTCTACCCCAACTGGGTGGCTAACATCGTCCCGGTTATGAAGAAAGATGGAAAGATTCGGATCTGTATAGACTTTCGGGACCTCAACCGTACGTGTCCTAAAGATGACTTCCCCCTCCCTCATATTGATGTACTGATTGATAATACAGCAGGATTCGAGACTCTCTCTTTCATGGATGGCTTTTCAGGTTACAATCAGATTCGTCTGGCTGAAGAAGATCAAGAGAAAACATCATTCACTACACCATGGGGCACATATTGTTATGTGGTCATGCCCTTTGGACTCAAGAATGCTGGAGCCACCTATCAGAGGGCTATGATGGTGATTTTTCATGACATGATTCATATCTATATTGAGGTGTATGTGGATGACCTGGTTGTAAAATCAAGGACAAAGATTGAGCATCCTGGGGTTCTGGCTAAAGTCTTGCAAAGATCACGAGAATATCAATTGAAGATGAACCCCAAGAAGTGCGTGTTTGGCGTTTCATCTGGGAAGTTGCTTGGATTTATTGTTAGCAAAAGGGGAATTGAAGTTGATCCCAACAAGGCAAAGGCCATCAGAGATATGCCTCCTCCCAAGAATTTGAAGGAAGTTCGAGGATTAATTGGGAGGTTGCAACTTATTCGCCGCTTCGTCTCCCAGCACTCACAAAGATGCAGGCCGTTTTACGAGCTTACTAAGCCGGGAGTCAAGTTTAATTGGGATGACAAGTGTCAGGCAGCCTTTGATGGATTGAAGGATTATTTGGCCAATCCTCCTGTCCTGAGGCCGCCAATTCCAGGCAAACCGCTTATCCTCTATGTTTCTGTCCTGGATGACTCCGTAGGTGCTGTCTTAGCTCAAGTGGATGAAGAAGGTAAGGAGAGGGCAGCATACTATTTGTCTAAACTCCTTAACCCCTGTGAGCAGAGGTACTCAGCCATAGAGAGGACTTGCGCTGCTTTAGTTTGGGTAGTTCAGAAATTAAAACACTATTTCCTAGCTCACGAGGTTCACCTCATTGCACGCATGAATCCGATTAAATTCCTCCTTGAAAAATCTATCCTCACTGATCGATTAGCACGCTGGCAAAGCTTCCTCTCTCAATTTGACATCGCTTACATTCAACAGAAAGCTATCAAAGGCTACGCCATTGCCGAACACCTTGCTCATCACCCTCTACCTCGCTTTGATCCTGTCAATTCGAAGTTTCCATATGAAGAATTAATGTCCATTAATCAACCCCATGATCCTATGTGGACGTTACATATTGATGGAGCTCTAAATTCCCAAGGAAGAGGGATCGGCATGGTTCTTTTAACACCAGAAGGGGTCACCATCCCATTTGCTGCTTGGCTCACTTTTCCTGTCACGAACAATATAGCTAAGTATGAGGCTCTTTTGGCCGGTCTTCAAACTGCTCATCGATATGGTATCACCCATTTGAGGATTGTTGGTGATAGTCAGCTTATTCTGCGCCAGGTGCTCGTCAAGTGCCGCACTATCAATCCCAAGCTCAAACCCTACCAAGAACTTGCTTTAGCTTATGCCAAGCTCTTCACCAAATTGATTTTCATCCATGTTCCTCGTAGCCAGAATATCTTGGCTGACGCCCTTGCCTCTTTATCTTCGGCTTTAGTCTTCCCTCCTGAGCGTGATTTTCATGTTCCTCTGATTCATCAGCACGACACTCCAGCTATTAAGGATCGTGCGTTCCTCGATGTTAGGGATAAGGTGCTCGAGAAGGTCAAGCAGAGGGAAGCTCTTAAAGGCAGAGAGGTCATGCTTTTGGATTGGCAAGAAGAGTTGGCTGACGAAGAAAAACCTTGGTATTATGAGATTGCCAGGTATTGCAATAATCAGTCCTATCCCGAGGAGGCCACAGCAAAAGAGAAGAAAGCAATTAGAAGAGTGGCTCAATGTTATGTTTTGGCCGGAGGTGTACTCTACAGAAGAGGGCTTACTGGGGTTTTATTAAGATGCCTCGATGATGATGAATCATAGAAAGTTGTGGAAGAGGCGCATTCTGGAGTATGTGGTGGTCATGTGAACAGCCAGATGTTAGCTAAGAAGATCCTTAGGCTAGGCTTCTATTGGCCAACTCTAGAAGAGGATTGCTCCATATATGTTTAGGGCTGTCAATGGGTCGGGCCCGGGCCGGGCTTAGGTCGGCCCGGCCCGGGCCCGACTTATCAAGAGTAAGGCCCGAGCCCGGCCCGGGCCCAACCTATGTCGGGCCGGGCCGGGTCGGGCCTGACATTATGTAAAAATTTCAAAGCCCGACTAAGGCCCGGCCCGACTACTTAAATAAAATAATAAAAATAATAAAAATTAATAGATTTAATACTATAAAACTTACAATCTCACTAAATAAATTAAAATTTTGATATTAATTACATAATTTGTGTGAAAAGAGAATTTTAAAATTTCTAATTAAGTAATATAACATAAGTTTGACTAAATAGTTTTTAAAATTTGAAGTGAGAATAAAAAAAGGGATCGGGCCGGGCCGGCCCGCGGGCCGAACTCAAAGCCCAAGCCCGGCCCGCGAGTCTAGTCGGGCCAGGCTTTTAAGCCCGACTAAAAGCCCGTGGGCCGAAAAAGACCTTGCGGCCCGGCCCGAAATCGGGCCAGGCCCGCGGGCCTGTCGGGCCGGCCAAGCCCATTGACAGCCCTATATATGTTCGAAGGTGTGTTAAGTGCCAACTACACGCCGATAAAATTCATTCTCCTGCTTCTTCACTCCATCCTATGTCCTCCCCATGGCCTTTCTCCATGTGGGCTTTTGATATTATTGGACCTCTTGGTGATTCAAACCACCTGACCAAACAAAAGTCGTTCATCCTCACGGCAACGGAGTACTTCACCAAGTGGGCGGAAGCGGAAGCTTACGTGGAGATTAAAACATCAACTGTCTGCAAATTCATAATGAAGAACATCATCACGAGGTTCGGCACCCCGAGTACCATCGTCACCGACAATGGACCTCAATTTATCTCTCAAGAAATCAAGGACCTCTGCAACATGTACAACATTGCATTGCATCATTCTTCTCCCTATTATCCGCAGGGCAATGGCCAAGCAGAGGCCACTAATAAAACTTTGATAAAAAATGTCAAAAAGACGTGCGAGGCTAATAAATTTTCGGATTGGCCAGACAAGCTAGTTGAAGCTCTCTGGGCATATCGTACTTCCATTCGTACCCCCACCGGGCAAACCCCTTTCGCCCTTACTTATGGAATGGAGGCGGTAGTCCCTTACGAGATTCTCATTCCCTCTCTGCGAGTACAATTTGACAAGGAACTCTCTATTGATGAGCGTCGGGATTCACTCCTTGCTCAATTGGAACTCCTAGATGAGAAGCGTTTGGTCGCCGCTGAGCATGCGCGCATTTATCAAAACAGGCTCTCGCGTTTTTATCAAAAGAAAGTGATTGAGAGAAAATTCAAAATTGGTGAGATGGTAATTAAAAGAATTTTTGTAAAACCCGGTGGGCCTCGCTCAAAACTCCAACCCAATTGGGAAGGACCGTTTGTTATAAAAGACGTTTTTCCTGGCAATGCTTATAAACTGATTAATGCTGAAGGAGAAGAGTTGACTCACCCTTGGAATGGTTTGTATATTAAGAAATACTACCCTTGATTCAAAAATCCAAAAAAAATGAAAATTGATTCAAAAATCCAAAACAAAGTGGAATATTTCCAAAGACCAAAAAAATAGAAATTCCAAAAAGCAAACAAACAAAAATAAAGAAATTCTTCAAAATCAAAAGAGATCAAAATCGATGCCATGGCACACGAAGGATCAAGGCCCGAAAGGTCAAAATTCAGAATTCATTCGTCAGTCTTGCTAACTTAAAAGAGGGTTGACTCCCGCACACACTACATGCTTTATTCTTGAACTCAAGCAGTGCAAAATCCGATGGGAAGTCGAAACCTGACTAAAAGTAAAAGACAATACCCGTTCTTTTCTTCTTCGGCCCATAAGGGAGGAAGGGAGACCTCGGGGTAGACCCACCAAGCCTATCCACCGCCCTAGTAGGTGGAAGTCAGGGCCCAAAAGGGAGCAAATGCCACAAAAGCCCAAGTACAATTAGGTTATTCATTAATGCAAGTCAATTCCAAAGTGAAAGTCAAATGGTGAAAAGAAAAGCATGACAAGAGGGCAAAGTCCCCGCAAGGAAAACATTGGGCGTATGCGTGCAATATAAAAGAGGCAAAAAGGGCAACAAATTTCCCTACGCCAAAGACCGAACCCCAACAGGCATAGGGTAGGGGAGGTAACTTTACCTTGAGCATCTCAGAATCCCTTATGGGCTTCCCTTATATTTTCTTCCATCCTTTCTATGTGGTAAGTCACGAACTAGCAGGATGGTCAAGACGGACTTAAGAAATTACACTGTACGAAATCTCAAATACAAGTCAACTATGATCACGTCGACTCTCTTTTAATTACTCAAGAAAGGTTAATGAATTTTAGATGGTGGCTGTGTAGGACCCGTGGTCTTGATAGCCCTGTCAACCCATTTTTGCCGAATAATTCAATTAACGCCTTTATCTAAGGCGCGTGCAAGTTAATTAACGCCTTCGATAAAGGCGCTTTTTATAGAATAACGTCCCTAAGCGGGTCGTTACTTTCTCAAAAATCAGATTCCCTTTTCAAATTCACGCCGTTTTCTAGGGCGTCTTTATGCGAACCACGACTTACTCTAAGGCGCATTTTTCAGAAAAAATAACAAAAAAAAATATAAATGAGTGAGAAAAGAAAAAAAATGCATTTCTTCACGATGTATGCTTGCATTCTTTTGCATGGGCATCTTTTATTTATGGTTTGCATATGCGCGCTTGCATGATGCATCTCCCCGTTATCAGCTATTTTATTTACCTTATTTGATTAAAGGCTTGGCCCCTTGACCCGTCATTAAGGTCAAAATATTGATACCCCTTGCTTATTGGGCAAGGGGCCAAGTCGAACAGATGAATTAACCTGTTTATTCAAAGTGTGGATTACAGTTGCAGGAACAGGGCAAAGCAAAGTAAAAACGAAGAACGTGGAAAGAGGAAAGTACACAAACACAAGGTCACAACCACACAAAGTGCTCAAGTAAACAAAAGCCCAAATCTCATATCTATATATATCATGTCTATCATGTACAAGTGTGAAGGTAGAGGAGTACAAGTAAGTCTCTCAGCTCTCGCCTCCACCCTCCTCTCTCCTACTCTCTACCTCGTCCTCGCCGTCCCGAGGAGATGCTGGTGGAGGAGGCATGGGCCCTCGAGAAGAAGCTGGAACTCGAGCCTGGCCCCCTACCTCGCTCCTCTCTCGAAGAGAAGAACCCGCCACAAAGGTGGAGCTGGTGAAGGAGTACCCCGCAGCACGAGCTCGGTCACGCCCTCGCTGGAGACGCTCCTCAGCAACTCGTAGCCGCTCCTGAGAAAGGACCAGCTGGGTCCTCGAGTCTGCCAGCTCACGCTCGCGTGCCGCCACCTGCTCCTGGTACCGGGCACGCTCTGACTGCTGTAGCTCGTGGTGACGGGCACGGTCCGCCAAGTGCTCCTCGCGCTCCCGGGCCCGCTCCCTCCTCTCCAGCTCAAGAGCCACCCGCAGCTCGGCCACATCCTGAGGCAGCTCCTCTCGACGCCTCAGGGACCTCTCTAGCTCTGAGATCCGTTGATCGCGGATCGCCAACTCGGTACGTACCGCCTGGAGCTGAGTCGCCTGCAAACAGATAAACAAATCATCAATTCCACAATTAATGCAATGATTCAGTAATCTAGCAATTCAAGCAACACATGATTGAACCACTCACCTGTGTGCTCGTCGCACGGAAACCCTCATCAACGCAGGTAAGAGCGGCTCGAAGCTCCTCAGTCTGTAAAATGAATTTTCATCAGTGCACAATTATATAATCAATATTTGAATGGATTTGTGTTTTGGAATTTACCTGTGAAGCGAGATCGCGCTCTGCTGCCTCGGCTCATGCGGTCGCTCCAGCTAACTGCTCTGCCAGTGCAGTCACCTCTGCACTGGGCCCTCTCGAGCTGGAGGCCTCCCCTGGGTCTCTCCTCACTGCTCCCTATTGGGCACACTGCATTCATTGAGATCGTCAGTGGCTAATCATCAATAATTCAACAAAAATACATTTGCATTTAGAAATAATTTAAACACTCACTAGGGTCTCTAGGTCGGCCCGTGTGGCGGCCAGCTGGTCCTCCAGGCTGTGTAGGTGGGCCTGGGCATCCATCGCCGCTATGTCTCGTGCATCCTGCATCCATTGCATATTAGTTGCATGATAAAGTTACATAAGCCTTCGCATTTAGAAATAATTGCATTCATACATATCCCTAGGACCCTCATCTATGGCCGTCCGGCGTAGACCTCCCAGTAGCGCCGGAGGTACTCGGAGCTGTCAGTCGCCCGAGAGGTGACTCTGGTCCCGCCTCGCTGCCAGTCGGCGTACTGCTCCTCGAACCGCACTCTCCAGTCGGTCGCCTTCGTACGACCGCACGTCTTCTTCCCGATGCCGCGTGGCTCGCCGACCTCTACCCACTCCTGGTGTAGGCCCAGGGTCCTCATCACTAGCCTAAGCCGTAACGGCTCGATCTCGCTCAAGCAGTGGACCCACAGCTCATGCTCAAAGCGAGGTCGCCCCGCTACGACCCACGGCTGGCCCTCGTCTGTCATCCCCTCATAGGGTCTCCACTGCACCTGCATTCATAAACATGCATGTCATCATTTCATCATCATCATAATAAATTCAAAATAAAGGCAAAAGAAAGATGCATAACATTCATCATACCAGCGAGGGAGGGAAGTCGCGGAACTCTCTCCGTAAAACCCACAACTCGTAGCCCAGTGGGGCTCCAAACATCACTGGCAGCCAGCGCCGCGCTAGGGGAAAAGCTCCCTCACCTCCAGGCCGTGGGTCGACGCGTCCCATCGGCATGTATAGATGGCTCCAAACCTGCACCCATGCATTGCATTAGTAAGGCATTCACACGCATAATAAAATAAATAAAAAAAGAGAAAAATGCATACCTGAAGAAAAGGTGAGAAGCCACTGACAGTCGTCTCTCGTCCTATTCCCGTGGACAGGTCGGCTAGCAAATGCGCCAGCAGTGCCGCTCCCCAGGCATATCTGCCGACTCCCTCTAAATCCTCGAGAATGCCCAGGAATCGGCAGTTGATGATGTCGCCCTTCATCCCGAGCAATAGCCTCCCTAATAGCAGCAGTAGAAACCTCCTCAAGTCCCAGTCTGCTCTCTCCCTGTCGGCCGGATCCTGGCAATAGACCGCCCTAGCCCCATCAATCAACCTCTGAGAGAACTACTCTAAGGACTCCCCGGACCTATGCCTAGCATTCCCTAAGCCCATCACCGTAGTCAGGTCGGTGCGGAAGATAGTCCTACACTCGCTAGGCGTCTCGTAGACCATCTCTAGCCCTAGCAACCTCTAGGCAAACTCAGTGTAGTCAGGGTAGGTGATACCGCTCACTGCCTCACCGTCTACCCTCAATCCGGTGATCCTAGCTACATCCTCTAGGGTAGGAACCATATGCCCCCATGGCATCAGGAATGCCTGGCTAGTCTTGTCCCATCTCTCCCGTAGAACCTGGATAAGTGGTAGGTATGGTCTAACTGGCTCTATGGATAGAAAGGCCCCGAATCCCATGGCATCTACCCTCGCTCTCTGAAACTCAGGGAGGCCGTAGTATGCTGCCCGGACCATGACCCAGGAGATGCGCGTCCTCATCAACCCCTGCATGCATAAAGAAAAGAATTTTCACTTAATTATTTTGATTATTCATGCTGAATCTCACTTTGATTGCCCTGGGTTATGTTGATGATTTGATTGGCGACCACCCTTGGGTCGTGGTTCGTTGAATTAGCGCCCTTGGGAGGGGCGTGGTTCTTAAGTGTGCTTTGAATTCACGACCTATCCTAGGTCGCTGTTTATCTAAGAAACGCCTCTGTAGTGGGCGTGGCTTGGTGGTTAATTTCTAATTACTTAAAGATTTTTCAGGAGACGCCCATCCTAGGGTCGTCTTTCGCTTAAGTCACGCCCCTGTGTGGGACGTTATTTTCAAATGGGAGTTTTGGGGCTCATAATATTTTTTTGAAATTAATGATTTGACGACCGCTGGTTTGGTCGTCTTTCGTTGAATTAACGCCCTGGTGGGGGGCGTTGTCTTCAGGATTTTTAGAAATTGAAGTAAAAATAACAGCATACGAATAATTCATGGAAGAATAATTCAAGCATGGAAATTAACAGCATGATATGAAAAATGATGAATTTAAATGGGCGACATGCTGTAGGGCATTTTTTCATGAAATTAATTATTTTGCAGAAAATAATTTGAACTAACGCCCTTGGGAGGGGCGTTTCATCTCTAAATCACGCCCCCACGGGGGGCGCCTCTTTTCTGAGTTGCAGGCTTTCTACCCCGAGGGCTATGGAAATTGCATAAAAATGGAAATAAAATATAGAAAAATGGAAATAGGGTTGGGGGCCTACCTTCTTGTGCTTTGGTCCTTGTGGCTGAGGTCGTGGTTGCCTGGGTCACCGTAGTTGGCCAGCACGGGGAGGAGCCGCCGCCGTGCGCGGTGGTTCGTCACCACCTCCTTCTTCTTCTTCCTCACCTTCTTCTTCACCGCCCTCACCTTCTTCTCCTCCCTCTTCGTTTTCTCCATCTTCTCCATCTCCTTCTTCGTCTTCTTCGTGAGCCTCTTGGCCTCCTTCGGTCTCGTTGCCGGCCACCACCGCCGGAGGTTCCTCGGCCGCTGCGGGAGGGGCTTCCTCCATGGCATCTTCACCTAAGTCAACGACCTCGGGGGCGACCACCCGTTGTCGTTTCAACCCACCGCTGGCCATCGTTTTGCTAGAGAGTGAGGGGTAGAGAGGGGTGAGAGAGATTGAGAATGAGAAGGAGGGGGAGGTCGGTTAGGGCTTGCAGAAGGGAAAGAGGGAGTAGGACGCAGGAAGAAGAAGAAAGGAGGGAAAGTTAAGTCGAACGGTCAAAAGGAATTAACGACTTAAGTAAGGCCGCGTCTTATGGAATTAACGACTGAAACAAGGGCGTTTATTGATAATTGATGACATTTCTTAAGGCGTTATTTTTATTTGCATGGGGAATGATAACCGTCGTCAGACGCATTCAATATGGAATTGATTGATGTGATCGGAGTAATAATTGCTGTTTATGATTAACGTCTGAGCTTGAGGCGTTATTTGGGCGAAACGTGGCTTTGCTGAGGGCGTTGCTTTTGAGATTTCAACGAATGTATTTTGGGAATTTGAATCAATTCACGCCCTAGTTTAAGTCGTTATTCAATTAACGCCCATTGGTGGAGGCGTCAAATTTGTGAATATTGAAAACGGCGTATGCTGAGGCGTCCTTTTATGAATTCACGACATTCCTTGAGGTGTTATTTGCAACAGAATCACAGGTTTTGGAAGATTTGATCCGAAATACTATGAAATTGGCTAAATCAGGTATCATCATTGTTATTCATTAAAAGGGAAGATCACAGTACATTCAATGAGCCCCTTTGGCCCTCCAGCTTCTCAAAGCAATAACATAAGATTTCCACTGATCTTTGTCTTCTTCTAAGTTTTCCACAGGACGATGAGCCTTGTTGATTTTCCATAGAGCTTGGATTGTGGTTGTTTCTTCTCCATCTTCATTGCCGCCAAGGTCCCATGTTTTGATAGGAGGGAGGTGAGATGGATCTTCAAATACTTGCCGTGGAAGCCCGAGTTGAGGAAGGCACCGATATGAATTGTATAGCACGAATTCTGAAGCGCCGATGAGTCTAAGGTCCGTGCCGGGAGAAAATCTTGCACGGAGTTCTTGAGTCTTGAGTATTCCCGGGACACAAGTGAAGAGGTTCTTTGGCATTACTTTGAGGTGTTCTCGCCATTCCACTCTCTTCTTGATTTGAGGAATTCGGTTCATCACCCTATTGCTTATCCCAAGTGAACCGGTCATATAAGAGAGTGGGCTTTTTGAGAAGATTCTTGAGGATTGTTGGGCCTCATCACATGGATCGAACTTGAAGTGAAGGTCTACCCAACTAGAGAGTGCTAGCATGCATCCGTAGATGGGCCTCCCCATCGCCGCCGAGGTAAGCCCGCTATAAAGATAGGCTAGAATTGCTGCTCCCACTCTCTCTCCTTCCCATAGGCTCGCTACGGCGCTTAATTGGGTCTCCTCTAGAAAATCTTCCGTGGATGGAAATAGGATCGCTCCTGCCAAGCATACCACGAAGGCCTTTGCTACCCGTTCGATCTCTTCTTCTTCTTTAGCTTGATCGGATCTCTTGTACACCCAAGAAGCAAGCTTTAAGAGATTGATTCCTTTTGTAGCTTTGATTTGGTTCACTAAGTTTGGGCTGGGAATTAAACTTGTTAGTAGCTCATGTGAGGAAATTGGTTTTGGCATAATGACCATCTTTTCCTCATCCCCTTGCTTCATCCTCTTCAAGCCCAAGATCAACTCTAATTCTTCTAATAGGATGGTGGCTTCAAAGGTAGAGAAGAGAAAGGTGTGAGTGGAAGGGTGCCATATTTCAATTAAAGCTCCTATGGCAGCCCAATCAAGGTGGACTTGATCATAGTGTTTGGCATGAGTGATTAGGCCTAAGAGGTGCCATCTTGCTAAGTACACCCTCATATCTGAAGAAAATTTGGAGAGAATAAGAGGCAGCCACTTAATCTTTGTGAATCTCCTAGCACCTGGGACATTTGGATAGTCCTGAGGAAGAAGGAAAGGAAAAATAGAGACAGACATGAGCATACAGAAGAAATATGAAGAAGAAGGAACAGAGAATCAATTTTTACCTGATTTAATGCAATGCGGTTGCTGATGTGACCGTTGATCTCAGTTAGTCAAGGAGTAAAAGTTTTGGACCTCTTAAACGCCCTCTCCATCTTTGGTTTGCAGGAAGGGGTCGGGCAGTTGCAGTACCTGTGAGAGGAAGAACACGAACAAGAGAAGAAGCAGTAGAAGAAACAGAGCTCCGAAGGATTGCTTTGATTGATTTGAGGAGGTGCCTTCCCTTTATAGAAGTCCGGGGGGGAGTCTTAAGGCTGTTCGGAGTTAGAAAGTTTATGGCTATTAGGATTGGATTTAGCTTTCGAATCGGAAACGGAAGCTTGTGCTTAATTAACGCCTTCTGTTAGGGCATCAATTGTTGAATTGACGACCTGACCGAGGTCGTGTTTTATTTAACGCCCTTGAGTGGGTCGTTTTTATCTTGAACTATTGGTGCATTTAACGCCTCAGTGAAGGGCGTGTTTCTCTTTTTGACGCCCTCATCATCAGGCGCCTTTCATGTTTTTGACGTCGTTCAGTCCAGGCGTGGATTTGTGAGCTTATGAATTTGCTTCCCTACATGCTTTGATGAACTTAAGTGCTATTACTTTGTTAGAATTATTTTTTTAGCACTTATGATCATATCATGCTTTGAATTGAGGATTATTCATATTGAAATTATGGGAGGGCTGATGAACTTTCAAGTGTAGAGGATTGCAGGTTTCGAGATGCCCAGATCACTGTTGGAGTAACATCATGTTGTTCTTGTAAGCATTATTACTATATGGTATTCCATGTTATTATAATATATCAAGAACCTTGTGGTTCTGATGAACCTGGAATTTGAGTTCCCCTTCATCAAAAATAGCGATAGTTCCAGGAGGGTCTTGATCACACGGATAGGCCGTTGAGTCGTTGAAGGTCTGGGACGATAGTTCCACTTTCTGAGTTGATGCGCGGACAAACGGGCTTCGGCTTAGTGTCAGCTCAGAAATTTGGATTCTTGACCAAATCTAGATGGCTTAACAATATTATCCTTAATTATTTTCTATTTTTTTTAGTTTGTTTTAATCTTTTCTTTTAGCCCAGCATGCATCATGTAGGACTTTGAGGTTCATGATGAAAATCTTCATATCATGACGATAATGAAAGTCACTCGTTCTTGATTGAGTTGACATGAGATATTCCACTCTAAATCAAGTACTTTATTCTCTTTGAAGCCGCTCAGGCTAGTTCCTTGAAAATGTCCCTTTGCTGGGTCTCCATCTCAATTCCCTTTATTTTTCTACAAATCCACCTTGGTTGTAGCACGTCCACGTTGGCTGGTAACCGCTCTCCAATGGTGTCTCCTTATCGTGAGCATGCGCACATTTTTATTTTTATTTTTATTTTTATTTTTTACTTAGCTTAGTCTCCTTTATCCAGCAAATCGATGCTTCCTTGGAATCACTCGGAGTTGTTTCACTCAGAATCTTGGAAAGATTTCTAATGCTTGGTGTCTGAGGCGTGTCACATCACACCTTGGTGTCTACTTATCAGTTCATTCCACTTCATTCCGTTGGTTGCACTTTCGCTTCATTCCGTCTCACTCCCTTACAAAGCAGACGCCAAGGCGGGGCAGCTGTAGACACGCCAAAATGGACGCTATGTTGATCAAATCTCATGTCACTATGTTGACGCCCCAAAGTGAACTTCAATACATTCATAATATGAAGTTTTTCTATTTTTGTGTGTGTTTTTGATTTGTTCTTGCATTTTTGTGATTCGCGACCTGAAGAGGGGCGTTATTTTAAAAGCGACCTTACCTAGGGCGTGTTCAAAAGAAAGGATGACCAAATGTCAGGGCGTCAATTCCTGGTATTATCCGGTTTCAAAATAAATTCCAATTACTGATTGGCGTCCTTCCTCAGGGCGTGTTTTCAAGTAACACCTTTATCTCAGGCGTTTTCTCATAATTTTCAAATAAAGAAAGTTTCATTGCCAAATTAAATCCAAGAAGTGACGCCCTGGGCCAGGGTCGTGTTTTGAGTAACGTCTGAATGTAGGTCGTCAATTTAGAATTTGACGCCCTTCTGAAGGTCGTGTTTTATCTTTCGGTGTCGTGTTTGAGCATGCCTTTCCTGAATAGTTCCTTGCCTCCAATGGTCTCCTTGCTCGAATTGGAACTAGAGTCCTGCCTTCATTAATCATTGCTCGTCCTTATCTTCCTAAATTTGAGTTTATCTTCGGTTGAAACCCTATATAAAGGAGCTCTGGTCGATCTTGTGTAAGGTTAACAACAACGAATAATGTGCTGACCATTAGAGAAGTTACAGATATACGAGAGAAAGAAGGAGAGAGTAGTTTTTTTTAACTTTGTGCGTGCAGAGAAGAGTCTTTCTCTTCCCTCTGTGCGATCTCTTCCCTACTTCCTCCTGCCGTTTGAAGCGAACCAAGGCTTCCGTCGAGATTCTCCCCTTTACTGTTGTCAAGAACAGCATGGGCTCCTTCTTTTGGTTGTTTGTTTATTTTCATCATACCATCACCATCGATCATCCTCCACTGTTTTGTTTTCTTGCATTAGTATCATATTTTTCCTTTCCCTAACTCTTTAGGGGTTTTAAAAAAAAACAAAAAAGAGGTGCGCATGTTGTATTCTCTTTCATCATCATGTCTTCTATTTGGAATTGATACTACATTCACTCTTGGCTGATCCACTTCTATTTGCTTGTTTCTTTATCTTTTGCAAGGGTAATCAACAAGGAAAACCCCCCTTCATCGGCCGTCCGATTGAAGGAGGAGGAAGGAATTCACAATCCATCCCGCATCCCACTTATCACTAGGTATTCGCGATCTTCTTTGATTATTATTGAGGTAACCCCTCTGGCGATCACTCTCCTTTATAGCACCACGTGCTTTCTTTTGTCTTTGTTATCATCTCCATCCTTTTATATATATCTCACATGAGTGGTTCGTTCCACTTAAGTGGATTTATCACGATCCACAGGCTTGAGTGCGCGGCCAGCGTCCAGAAGTGAATGGTGCCGGCCGCGTCCCGGGGAACCGTTGTCAACCTGCCCCAAATGTCATACATCCGCATGGAAGTAGAGCCTGGCTCTGCGCTGGCAAACTCCAGCATCCTCGGCACCAGCCCCTAGTCTTGAAGAGCTCGCGGGGCAAACTCGGGGAACAACGAGCAGACCCACGCATTGAAGAAATGCAGCGGGCATATGTACCGGGCTTGTCTTGGGAACTGATGAGTGCTAATGTCTCCCAGCGCCTTGTAAATCAGACAGAGAACAGTCGGGCATAGGGACAGCTTGATTCCCCACGCCATTTGACACGCCGGGTAGATGGCGTCCGGTCGAATAACTATCTCGTCCCCGTATGGCATGGCAAATGAGCACAGCCAATACGTCAGATAGGCGGCGCAGTGCGTCGACGGGTCAACCCCCATCGGATTGGGGCCGCTCCGACGCCCCCTGGAGGGGATCTTCACATCGAGCTTGGGCTTCGCACGCTTCTTGCGAGCAATGACGGTGCCGACACAGGGAAATTCTTCATATTGCTTCAGCCCGTCGTAGAAGTATTGCAGCCACAGGATCATACGCACCCTCTTTCTGTCTCCACGGGGAGGCTGCCTCCCACCATGCGCCAGCTGGTACAACTCCCGGTACGCCTTCATGAGATACCGGTAGGAATATCCAAGAGAATAGTAGCCGTCCCAGTTGGTTTCATCTTTGATCAGGTCGGGGAGGCAGACCTCTTCATAAGGCTCCCCGTCGATGGGTAGGCCACTCAGTTGGCTGAGGCTCCACAGATCCAGTCAGGTTTCACCTTCTGCCGTATAAAAGGTGTTGGTCTCGGCGCTAAACACCTCTATCATCCCGTAGCAAAGGCCCCTGGAGATGGGGTAGCCGTAGCGGGAGGCGTATACGCTGTGATAGATGCCAACTCGGACCAGCAGTGGGGCGTAGTTGAATAGCACATATTCGGTGAACTCTAATGCCCCTTCACGGAAGCTGTGGGCATCCTGAAGCTTCAATTCTCCAAACCAACCCAGTGCCAGCTCGTACTTGAACCTGATGGCCATGCAGTCCAAGATGAATGGCTCATCCCGGTAGCCCCATTTCAAGGGAGCCAAGAATAAACCGAATCGGGGTGACTCGCCCTGCACTCGCCCAGCGGACATGTCCCACTTCGCTGGGGTGAATTGAGGTGCTCGCACCAATTTGTCTTCGGCCGGCAGCACCCCCTCGATCCCAAAGACGGGCTTCCACTCCCTGGCCTCTCCCACCAAGTACATTGGGACGCTCCTGGGGACGCTGTATAATAAACTATCCCGGGCATGCAGAACGGCCCGCTCGGCACCCTTCACGGCCCGAAAGTCTCGTCCCTCCCGTGAGCGAAAGTGCTTCAGAAAATGAATGAGGTGTTTGTCCTTCGGAAAGTCCTCCCTGTATTCTCCCGCGGCCCAGTCGAATGTGAAGCTGCCCTCGACTCTGGCAAGCCTGCGGAAGTCCATAGTCTCCCTGTCAGACCCCGATGACTCGGCGAGGATGGCTATCTCCGCATGCTCTCGGTCCAAGTCCTCCACGTTGAGCCATGTGACGGCTGGCACCGGAGCCCGGGGAACAAGGTCGGCACCAACAGCGGCAGCAGGAGGAGAAGAACCGCTCGGGGTAGCCATTTATCTGCAAAGATACAACAAATAGAAGATCAGAATAAGCCGCAGGCAAAGAGAAATGGAAAACTTCAAAGGGGATTTACTATAAGTAAAATGAATAAGACACTGCCAATTTCTGACGAAATTTCGGCAGAGTTTCCCCTAGGCCAGAGGCGTAAGGGAAAACACGGGTGCGCGCCCACAAGGAGTGACGGCCCCAACAAAGTCATGGTGGGCCCCGAGAGGCAACACCAGAAGTCCGCCGAGCAAAGAAGTCTTCTTCCCCTGCCTAAGGCCTCCCTGCCAGCACACTTCCTGGGTGCCTTCCCCGGCACACCAACTAAAGAGCCTTCCCCGGTGCACCCCTCAAGCCCTTGCCCGGCACACACCCCCTAAACGACGGCTTCACCGACACGTGCCCATGCGGCCTTCCACGGCACACCTTGAAGCGTCTGTCACCGGCACGCTCTGGGAACGGCCTTCCCCGGCACGCCTTCGATTGCCTTCCCCGGTACACCTTTCCGCCCACTCCCCGGTACACCTCCTGGGAGCCTCCCCGGCACACCCTTTGGGGTCTTCGCCGGCACGCCCGTGAGAGCCCGCCAGCGGCACACTCTGTAACGACCCGAGAATCCGATTACCGGGAAGGCCCGATAACCCGAGACTCGCACCGCCACCCACGAGCCCGAAGACTCGGAAGGGTTAAAAGGATGGTGTGGAGACTACACAAGTATCACAAATAATTACAGAAATTAAACAGTTATAATATTAAGCAGGAAATAAATTAACATTTTACATGGTCCATAATAGAAATAACAACAATAATAATAGTCCACGACTAGTACAGTGACAAGAAAGGAAAGTACAGCTACACGGGGCATCCCCCGGCTCTGACCTCTGGCACTACCTCTGGGCACCCGCACCACGCTGCACTCCTGACGCGCTCCCCGAAGGTGGCGTCTCACCTGAAACACGGTGAAAACACGCAGGGAATGAGTCTCGGAACAAGACTCAGTAGGAATCACTCGAACCCTACCTCGTAAAATGAGAAACCACTACACTAGCGGTCGGAGAGTACCTCAGAAGGGAAAGCCCTGTACTCTACAAGACAAGACCCTACGGCACGTAAACCGACACACGTGCCACGGTAAGAAGACCAAAGCTCAAAGGTCGAATCGGTAAAACCTGAAGGTCGGAAACACTCGACTGACAGTCTGTCACTCCGTACTCGACAGGAGTTCACTAAAGGAGTAGACTCTCAAGACAACGAAAAACAACGTCCGAACCTGACGAAGTACGGCGGCCGTCCCACGTACCATCACCATCGCACGGTGATCGCGGTCGGAGAAGAAACGGACGCACTGCCCACAGCCAAACGCATGACCAAGGTAAACGGAACCTCTGAACACTCAAAGACACGGTCCCGGAACTCCGCGGGGTGTCCAGGACACACACCCGGCCCAAAAGGAACACCCGACAACAGGACAGATCGCGCTAGGGATTCCTATCGCGACAAGAAGAACGCGCTAGGACCCCCTAGCGCGACAAGGAATATCGCGCTAGGGCCTCCTAGTGCGACAAGACAGGTCGCGCTAGGGACCCCTAGCGCGACAAGACAGATCGCACCAGGGAGTGGTGTACGGGCTTACCCTGAGGACGGTTTTAGACTAGTTACCGTCGGGCCCCTCGTCAAATCAGAGTCCAGTGCTAGGGGAAAACCGGTCAGAGGGCCAGACCTAGGACACGTGGTCTGTGTGTGCACACGTGGTTGGGGACAGTGGACGCACGTTGACGGGCGTGACCCCAGCTAGTCACTTGTTGTGGTTACTTGTTCGTTGTCTGCGCCTCGGGTAGGACCTACCACGTCAGGCGGTTCACCTGCGGTGCGGTGTAAGACGTCAGGGGATGCTACCGACTGTGCTTCTAGTGGGTGGTACTCCTGTCGAGTACGGAGTGACAGACTGTCAGTCGAGTGTTTCCGACCTTCAGGTTTTACCGGTTCGACCTTTGAGCTTTGGTCTTCTTACCGTGGCACGTGTGTCGATTTGCGTGCCGTAGGGTCTTGTCCTGTAGAGTACAGGGCTTTCCCTTCTGAGGTACTCTCCGACCGCTAGTGTAGTGGTTTCTCGTTTTACGAGGTAGGGTTCGAGTGATCCCTACTGAGTCTTGTTCCGAGACTCATTCCCTGCGTGTTTTCACCGTGTTTCAGGTGAGGCGCCACCTTCGGGGAGCGCGTCAGGAGTGCAGCGTGGTGCGGGTGCCCAGAGGTAGTGCCAGAGGTCAGAGCCGAGGGATGTCCCGTGTAGCTGTACTTTCCTTTCTTGTCACTGTACTAGTCGTGGACTATTATTATTGTTGTTATTTCTATTGTAGACCATGTAAAATGTTAATTTATTTCCTGCTTAATATTATAACTGTTTAATTTCTGCATTTATTTGTGATACTTGTGTCGTCTCCACACCATCCTTTTAACCATTCCGAGTCTTCGGGCTCGTGGGTGGTGGTGCGAGTCTCGGGTTATCGGGCCTTCCCGGTAATCGGATTCTCGGGTCGTTACACACTCTATCGGGTCGTTCCCCGGCACGCTCGGCGAAACCCTCACCGGCACACTACCCGTGCCCGGCCTTCCCCGGCACATCCTTGGGGGCTTCCCCGATACACTTTCTACCCTCTTTGCCGGCACGCCCGTGGAGCCTTTCCCCGGCACACCTCGAGGCGTCCTCACCAGCGCGCCCTAACCGCCGCTCCCCGGCATGCTCCGGCCGGCACCACCACTCCTCGCCACCCTGGTCACGCCAAGAAGAAGGGAAAGGGAATAAGGGAAAAGAGAAGGGGAAGAGAAGAGGGGAGGAAGAGGAAGAAGAAAAGAGGAGGAAGAGAGGGCTAGGGCCCCGTCGCCCCCACAGTGGAAGAGGGAGAGAGAAGGAGAAGAGAACGAGAGAAGAAGGGAGGAGAGGAAAAGAAAAGAGAGGAAGGAGAAAGAGGAGAAAAAGGGGGGGCCCGCGGTGGTGCCCTCACCACGACGACGGCGATGACGGCGGTGGCGCTCGCGGCGGCGTCCGATGTCGGAGGAAGAAGAAGACGGGAGAAGGGGGGCGTTTCGTCTGAAGAGAGAGAAAAGAGAGGGAAAGGGGGGATTTCGAAGGAAGGGGTGGCTCACCACGCCACCCCCGTCCTTATATATATATAAAAAAGAGAAGAAAAGAAAAAAGAGAAAAAGAGGAGAGAAAAGGAAAAAAAGAAGAAAAGGGAGAAAAGGGAAATAAAAAGGGAGAAGAGAGGAACAGAGAAATAAAATAAAAAGGAAGAAAAAAGGGGAGGAGAGGGAAGATAAATAAAAAGGAGAAGAAAAAAGAAAGAAAAAAGAGGAAAATAAAAAGGATGAAGAAGGAAAAGGAATAAAAGGAGAAAATAAAAAAAAGAAGAGGGAAGAAAAGAGATATATAAAATATTAGATAAATATATGTATATGTATATATATATATATATACGTGCATATACCTTCGTACGCATCTACTCATATGTGTGGATGTGTGAGTCAATAACGTACAATAATATGTGTCTCCGGGGAACATTCCATCCCCACGATCTTGGGCAGACGGGCGTCCGTACAGGTGAAGACGACGTTATCCCCGCCCACAACGCACTCATGACACCACTACCCTGCCAGCAAGCAAGTCCTTCCCTAGCACGTAGCCTCGTGCCTCAGCCACCTCCCATCATACAAAATTGCCATCACGGGCCTTACGCCCGGATCGGCAGAGCCCCTATCCTTGCGCTGGCATTCATCCCGTGCCAGCGAATAAACCCCTTTCCGGCGCAAGGCTCCGTGCCCTAGCCACCCACTCCATACAATATTGCCGTTACGGACCTTACGTCCGAAACGGTACGAATTCTCCCGTTGCGCTGGCGTTCTCTTCTCGCCAACGAATGAGCCTTACCTTCCGGCGCAAGGCTTCGTGCCCTAGCCGACCTTTGCGTATCACTCGCTCGTCAAAAAAAAGAAGAAAGGAAAATGGGGTTAAAAATAGAGATACCGCGCCGGACTTGCCCCTACACGGGGATAAGGGTAAAAATGGCAACAACCCGGCTGTGGCGAAAACCCGAAAGGGCGCTACATGCAAAATCGGGTACCCCGCCGCGTGAAAACCCGAGAGGGCGCGTGGGCAAAAGCAAGAGGGGGCCGGTACCGGCGAAAACCCGAAAGGGCGCTTGTATCGGTAATGTGGTTCAAAAAAAAAGAAGAACAAAAAAAGTGAAAAGAAGAAAAGAAAAGAAGAGACAACAAACCAGGTCAGCTCCCGACACCCTGTCGGCACTGATGAAGAGACCAAGAGACAACAAACCAGGTCAGCTCCCGACACCCTGTCGGCACTGATGAAGAGACCAAGAGACAACAAACCAGGTCAGCTCCCGACACCCTATCGGCACTGACGAAGAGACCAAGAGACAACAAGCCGGGTCAGCCCCCGACACCCCGTCGGTACTGACGAAGAGACCAAGAGATTAACAAACCATGTCAGCTCCTGACACCCTGTCGGCACTGACGAAGAGACCAAGAGAAAACAAGCCACATCAGCTCCCGACACCCTGTCGGCACTGACGAAGAGACCAAGAGACAACAAACCAGGTCAGCTCCCGACACCCCGTCGGCACTGACGAAGAGACCAAGAGACAACAAGCCAGGTCAGCTCCCGACACCCTGTCGACACTGACGAAGAGACCAAGAGACAACAAACCAGGTCAGCTCCCGACACCCCGTCGGCACTGATGTAGAGACCAAGAGACAACAAACTAGGTCAGCTCCCGACACCCTGTCGGCACTGACGAAGAGACCAAGAGACAACAAACCAGGTCAGCTCCCGACGCCCCGTCGACACTGACGAAGAGACAAAGAGATCAACAAACCAGGTCAGCTCCCGACACCCTGACGGCACTGACGAAGAGACAAAAAGATCAACAAACCAGGTCAGCTCTCGACACCCTGTCGGCACTGACGAAGAGAAGAAGAGACCAATAAACCAGGTCAGCTCCCGACACCCTGTCGGCATTGACGAAGAGACAAAGAGGTCAATAAATTGGGCCAACGCCCAGCATCCCACCGGCATTAGCAATGAGAAGAAGAGACAGACAAGTCATGCCGGCTCCCAACGCCCGGTCGGCACCGACGAAGAAAAAGAGAGAGACCAGCACACCCCCGGGCACCGCCCGGCTCATCCTTCGCCCGCGCTACCCGTGGGTGGGGGGCATTTGTGGACACTAAAAATTGCACATCCAGATATCCTGCTCGGCCCAGCACCAGCAAACGGCACCAAGTGAAGAAGCCCCGGAGAGACTGGTCATCCGGACTCCCCCAAATATGCACACTGCCGTGAAGCCGTCCCCGGAGTCACGACAGCAAAGAGAAACCAACCCCCCGGGAAGCTCACAATCCGTGGCCCCCGAAGGAAATCAAACGAACCATAACTCGTGCTCAAAATGGGCTCAAGTCAGCCCCAGCGGCACACCCCCTGGGTGCTTCCAGTGGCACGCCCCCTGGGTGCCTCCAGCGGCACGCCCCCTAGGGAGCCCCAGCGGCACACCCCCAGGGTGTCTCCAGCGGCACACCCCCTGGGGAGCCCTAACGGCACACCCCCAGGGTGCCTCCAACGGCACGCCCCCTGGGGAGCCCCAGCGGCACACCCCCAGGGTGTCCCCAGCGGCACACCCCCCAGGGTGCCTCCAGCGGCACACCCCCCCAGGGTGCCTCCAGCGGCACGCCCCCCAGGCGCCCAGCGGCACACCCGCCTTGGGCTTCAGCGGCACGGTCCCAGGGCTCCAGCGGCACGCCCATCTGGGCCTTCAGCGGCACGCCCATTGGGTGCTCCCGCGGCACGCCCTTTTGGCCCTCCTGCAGCACGCTCCTTGAGCCCGCCAGCGGTACAGCGTGAAGGCGTTTCAACGGCCGAACGATGTGAAGCCCATGCCCTACATATCCTTGGCGCGCAGTGAACTGTCCGAGGTGTCAACCAACGGTTGGGCCACACAGGCTACTCCCCTGACAGCCAGGACGGGGGAAGTCAAACCCCATCATGATCGGCCGCTTCCCGCCTCCGACTGCCGTGCTCGAGGGCTCCCGCTGCTGAGAGTATAAATCCCCTCCCATTCCGGAGAAGAAGAGAGACAGACAGACAGAGAAGAGACCCAGAGGCAGAGATGAATAGAGAGAGTTGCAGACGGGAAGAAGAAGAGGAAGAGAGAAGAAAAAGGAGAGGGCTCCGGCGTGGAGTCTTCCGACAGCCATCCAAGGAACGAGAAGAGAGAGTAAGAGAGAGAGAGAGAGGGCTCGATGTAGTAGGGGAAGGTGGGGGAAAGAGCAGTGGACGATCGTCCCTGCTTCGATCCCCAACACCTCCTCTTTTGTTCTTTGTTTTCCACCCTCTCCGTCCTCGCGTTCTTTGGTTTTCTTCCTTGCCTATAGCCTTGGCTCGGGCATGTTTTGTAATGTGTACAGGTGGCCATGGCCCTTGGTTACCCCATGAATGAAGATCATCCCTCTCCCATTGGGTTTTCTCTTCGTCTCGTTATTTTGGGCCACAATGCGGTCGATTGTCTTTCCTATTTTTGCAGTTATCCCTCGTCCCAACGGTTTCCACCGTATGTGGTGTCATCTTGAACGGTTTGAGGTCACGTACCTCCTCCCCTGAAGCCCAGTACCTTCATCAGTGTCTGCCCCTTGAGCCTTTCTCCCTCTTGCCGGAAGCCCCTGTGGGTTTGACCGGTCTAACATCTCGCCCCGTTAGTCAGCGGGCCAATCCCTTTTTGGAGCCCTGTCCGGTGCGCCTGCACCTTCCTCCAGCGGCACACCCTTCCGGCATCTTGGCCGGTACACCCTTCTCAGCCCTCAGCGGCACACCCTCCCGGCACTTGGCCGGTACACCCACAATGGCCCTCAGCGGCACACCCTCCCGGCACTTGGCCTGTACACTCACAGTGGCCCTCAGCGGCACACCCTTCCGGCACTTCGCCGGCACACCCATGGCAGCCCCCCCCCCCCAGCGGTACTCCTCCCCCCTTTTAGTGCTTCAGCGGCACGCCTGGCCTTGCCCAAGCCCGGTACACCCCTTTAAGCACCCTGTGCTTGTCCTTGGCCGGCACGCCTTGACTAACTCCCAGCCCACCCTGTCCAGTCTTGGAGGTCTCTGGCTCGTTGTTTTCCCCGTGTTTTCTGAGATTTTATCAAGGTGTTGCCGCCCTCGGGTGCCCACCGCCAGTTGTCGGGTTCCGCCACTCCATGTGGGCGCATTCGCTTATCTCCCTTACGCCCGGGCCAAGGGGAGATGCTGCCGAATTTTTGTTAGAAAATAACGACACATAAAAAAAGGGCAAACGGATGCAACAAATGAATGGGATAAGAAATACATGTCAAAAGACAACAAAACCATCAAACGAATAGAACAACAACAGATTGTAAGAAGAAGGAGGAAAGATTTGTATAAAACTACGCAAAAATCAAAGAGAAGAAGAAAAGAAAAGCCTTAAAAATAAGTAACAGAGGAGTGGACCTTCATCGCCGTTCCAGCCTTCGCCAGTACACCCTATCAGCCCTTCGCCGGCACACCCTATCAACCCTTCAACGGCACACCTCCTTGGCTCCTCACCGGCACACTCCTCCACCGTCTCATTCTTCCCCTCATCGGTACACCCTATTAGCCCTCCAGCGGCACGTCCTATCAGCCCCCCCAGCGGCACACCCCATCCACCCTTCAACGACACACCTTCCCGGCCCTTCAGCGGCACACTCTTTTCACCCTCCGAAGTGGAACACAATGTATAGACTTTAGATTGATGCATGAACATAGCAATGAGCAATGTATAGACTTTGAGTTGGTCAACGTACAGACTTTGGGCTGGCCAATGTACATACTTTGAACTGTAACCAAGGGCCAATGTATAGACTTTGGGCTGCCTAATGTACAGACTTTGAGCTGTAATGTATAGACTTTGAGCTGCAGCCAATGAACAATGTATAGACTTTGAGTTGGCCAACGTACAGACTTTGGGCTGGCCAATGTACAGACTTTGAACTGCAGCCAAGGGCCAATGTATAGACTTTGAGCTGCCTAATGTACAGACTTTGAGCTGCAATGTATAGACTTTGAGCTGCAGCCAATGAACAATGTATAGACTTTGAGTTGGCCAACGTACAGACTTTGGGCTGGCCAATGTACAGACTTTGAAATGCAGTCAAGGGTCAATGTATAGACTTTGAGCTGAACAATGTATAGACTTTGAGCGGGAACAACGTGCGGAATTTGGGCGGGCCAACGTATAGACTTTGAGCAGGATGTATAGACTTTGGGCTGGCCAATGTATAGACTCTGAGCCACAGCCAATAGACAACATATAGACTTTGAGCTGAACAATGTATAGACTTCGAGTTGGTCGATGTACAGACTTTGGGCTGGCTAATGTATAGACTTCGAACTGCAACCAAGGAACAATGTATAGACTCTAACGAACAATGTACAGACTTTGAGCCGGCCAATGTATAGACTTTAATGGCTAACGTACAGACTCGGACCTGAAGGATGTATAGACTTTGTGTGCAGCAAACAGCCGACGTATGGACTTCGTGTCGCAGTAACCCGTCAATGTATAGACTTTGAGTCTCCCCCGGCACACCCACTTCTACCTTCGTCGGTACACTCTCCTTGGTGCCTTCCCCGACGCATTCTCTTCTTCCTTCACCGGTACACTCTCCAACCATCGCCCCAGCGGTACACCCCCTTCAGCCCTTCAGCGGCACCCTCCTTAAGCCCTTCAACGGCACACATCTCCAGCCCTTCGCCGGCACACTTTCTGCCCACCTTTCTTCAGAGGTACACCCCCCTTTTAGCCTTTTTTTTTAACCTGCCAAGGGCTCACTCCCCCCCAAAACAAAAAAATACATGTATACATGTACATACCGGTATATAAAGGTAGCACTGACAAGCTAATAAAAATCATGGTGAATAAATAAACCTGAACAGATTCATAAAGGAAAAAAGATGATGAATGAAATAGGTGACAATAATAATAATGATAATAAAAAGGGTAATAATGACAAGGAGCAAGATGAGGGAAATCACCCGGAACAGATACGGAAAGAGGAATAAGCAACAGAGTAGTAAGAACAACATTGATAAAACAATATAAGGTATTAATAATTCCACATTGCAGCCCCCCCTCTCTCCGTGACTCGACGCAGAAGGAACAATAATGCAGCCCTCTCAGGCCGGGCCCGAGTCTTGGGAATCATCCTGACATGGCCAGGCCCCGACCTAGTCTTGGGCCGACATTCCAATCAGACCGGATTCGTTTCTCGCCCCTGAGCCTTTCCGGGCCGTTATTAAAATTGCCATGCATTCGGCAGACATTTGAATGGATTCGTCCCGGCTTTCCGTCTCGTTTTTATCACGGACCTGTGTCCGAATATGAAAAGGTCCACGAGTGACCGACATGGCCAGCGGCTCGAATCCTAATGCGGACTTTGGTGTGATTTATTCATGTCTCTTTTTCACGCAGTTAGTATTATCTCTTTCGGCCGCAGGGCCCCTAATTTCGGCAATTAATCAAGGGTGTTCCCTCGTATGGGGGATGTAAATGACGTCATGACCTTTATGGCGCGGTGGTTTTTGGTCCCGACACGAACCACACAATCGTCTGACCGAGTCAGATCGAGCGCACCATGGGCTCTTCGAGGCCCGAATAAATCGTCACTTCGTGACTGGCACGCCCACGCACTTAATAAACTAATAGATAAATAAAACCCCATCCTTTTTAAGCGAAAAGTGCGTCCACACCGTCACGTGTGTGTGACGCGTCTGCGTTAGACCGTCACGGTTGGAGTGTAACGGCCTGAGCTAGACCGTCACGTTCGTGTAACGGTCTAGGGGTGGTGCGTTACATGCCTTCTGCTCCGATTTCCGTCGTTTTGGTTTCTGCTTGTCTTGGCTTGTCCTTGTAGTCTGCCCGCAGTCCCGTGGATGTCTCCTGACGTCGTATGAGGGCTAAGACTACGTTGTAAGATGGCCAGGAGTCTTCTTGCTTGGGGTATGATTCTCTATCCTACTCTTATGTTCGTCTTTGTCTGGTTCCTGTCAACCCGGGGTGACCCAGGGGTTGACAGGTGACCTTGTGTGGGTGTCTTGGCGGTTCTGTCCAGTCCGAGACACTGGTTCTGGATGCCTCGAGGTATCGTCTTACCTTGGTTTACGTGTCCAGGCGTGTCTGAGGGTCTTCAGTGTTCCCTCAGGTCTCCGTGAGTTGTTTTCTGCGGAGTGTCGTTTCTTGTGGCTTAGGATTAGACCGATTGGCGGCTTGTTCCACTGTCTGTGACGATCTTGCCTTTGAGTCGTTCGACTCAGGATCGTTACGTGGTAGGTCTAGTTGCCTAGTCCTGAGTCTGTTGGCAGTTGCCGTACTGTCGGTGGTGCTTCGTAGTACGTGTGACAGCGTGTCTGCCTGTCAGTACTCTAGCACTTGTGCTCAGAGTTTTATGTTTTGTACGCCTCCGATTGTTTTTGCCCTAGGCCTTTGAGTGCCGACTCGCCTGGTGATGGCGGAGGGGTGTTCCCGAGACACGGTTTGTAAGCTAGTTTCGTGGGCTCCCAGCCAACAGTAGCGTCCTACCGAGGAAGAAAACTAGCTGGAGTACCTGGCTTAGGCTAGAGCCAGTGTGTGCACACGTGGTCAGGGACTGAGGACTTACGTCGACGGGCGTGACCCTGACTGGTTACTTGATGCTGTTTGGTTCTGTAGGTGTGTCTGCGACTCTACCGTGGCTTCAGCGGTATTGCAGGCGAGACACTCATGACACGGCATAAGACGTCTGTGGACGCAGCTGGCCGTTGCTCTGGTGGGGAGGTGCGTCCGCGTGTGGCGCGTGGCTCTCCACTGCTCTTCGCGTTTCTTGCGCGTCGTGACCCTTCTGGGTTGGCCTTTCCGTGGTTGTGCCCGAGGTCAGTGTCCTGTCACATGCATGATGTTTCGGTCGTGCGTGGGACAGTGTGCACGATGTTCTAGTCGTGTTTGTGTGATCGAGTCTGTCGGTCGTCTGTGTGGTCTTTTCTAGACCTGTTTGTCTGTTTTGGCAGGTCCTTGCTTTAGACCTGGTGTTGGGTCGGCAGATCGGTAACGTCTGACTTTGTTAGATCAGAGTCGCCCTTCTGTCGCTGCTTGGAGTAGTTTGGGGTGCCGAGGTTAGTTCGGCCGCCACTTGTCTAGCGCGGGATCTTCCCCTCTCTTACTTGTTCCCTACTCCTACTTCCCGTCTGTTTACTACTGCTTGTAGCGTAATTTTACAGCTTTATAGTGTAGTTCCTGCTTTGCTACACCTGCTGTTTTTATTGTTGTTGTTCGGTGTTACTGCGTATTTTTCAGTGGGGATCCGCGTGACCCCTACTGAGCTAGTGACATGTGGCTCACCCCTGCTTTTCAGGTGGGGTGGCATTGTTCGTCTGCTTCCGCGTGGTTCCTGGTGCGCTTGCTCGTAGCGTGCTATTGTGGCCAGCTGGTACCTGCGTCGGGCTTCCCCCCGACCTTTTGGTATGTCTTTCCTTTCTGTCGACTGTACTATGCTAGACTTGTTGTCTTTAGCTGTGGACTGACTCTGGGATATAATTGTTAAATTTGAACTGTTAATTAAAAAGTAATTTTATTTCTGCTACTTTAGCAAACCGATCTAACGAAATTTAATTACTTCTGTTATATCTATGTGGCTTCAATGTACTCGACACATGCCTTTTTCCCTTCGGAGCTTTCCCGCTCTTGGGAGGCCTCGCGGGTTCCAAGTGGTATCACGTGTATCCGGTAGTCCTACCGGGTATGCCGGGTATCCAGAATCTGGGTCGCTACAGTGGAGGTTGGACCCTTTGCGACTTCTGGCTTGGTGGTCTTGAGCGGTTCCCTACAGTCCGCTCAAGGAGACGTGTGGTGCTACATGGACCGTCCTTCTTCTTCCTGCGGTCGTGCCGGAGCCGTTCAACTTCCAACAGCGCTTCATCCCACATCTTCTGCAGCATCCTTAAACGGTCTATCGTAAGACCGTGTATGCTTTAGGCGGTTCTACCTGAACCGTTCATCTTCCCAGCGCTGTAGGCCCGGCGAGTGTCTATCCCTCTTTCCAAGGCACGTCGTGTTTATCACGTTCGGCATTTTGGTGGCGATCACAGGTTTTTGTTTCCTCCCTTTCCTTCTGTCTTCATTCGTTTCTCATATCGGATATGGTAGAATAGACATTAAGAAGAGATTGGAAGAAACGGACGAGAGGAGAAAATATATCTATAGCCCATTTTTTGGCGATCACGGTGGGACACCTAGTGCCCATTGTGTTGGTGGTTTGCTGACGCCCCTTTGCTTTGTTAGTTCTGTGTTTTGGGAGTGGTTTCATATTTTCTGCTGGCCCCTGCTCCTGGATATTGCGTGGTTAGTACAGAGCCGTTCCAGGTCTTGGGCGGCTACTAAGGCACCGTCCTTCGCTTCGACAGGGTCTTGATTCCTGCGGCTCTGCTGCTATAGACGGTCTGGCTTAGAGCGTTCATGTTTTGTGCGGTTATCCTTCGGCCGTCTATCTTCTTGGCTCAGGTACGCCTCTGTCTTTATACTGTTGGTTGGATTAGTGTAATGCGATTGCTTTAGGTCCATTCTAGTGCTTATGTGGCAGGCAACAAACCGCCCATCCTGGTACGCTTCTGATTCCTGTCTCTTTCATTATATCATTTTCTAATTCTCCTGTTACTTTGTCGTCACTCCCTGGATTATACGGTCCACCCCAGACCGTCTATCTTGTTGTGTGGTCCCCTACAGACCGTCCTTCTGATGCCACCGTGCACCCGAGGTATATCTATATTGTCTTTATTCTCCTTGGTGCCATTTATTGATCTTCCCCTAGTTACATGTTGTTGCCGCCTACTTGCCTTCATCCTCGCATGTTTATTTTGGTCATTGCTTGTTAGTTTCTAGGCTAGATCTTGCATGCACTCCGATGCACATATGATTCATGCATTTCATTCATAGTTAGTCACATTCCTACCGAGGTAGGGTTTCCTCTCGTCTCCATACTCCTTGGAGCCGACTCGGGGACCTTGCCGAGGACCTCCGTAAGTCCCCGTAAGCCGTGGATTCCCACACGGACACCGGACAGGTTGTACCATACCACCTTCCAGTCTAGGGTCTGCATTCGTGGGAGAAAGAGTCCTTTAGAGTCTGCCAGTCCTCCATTCTCACCCTATTTAGGTACCTTGTGGTTGAGTGAACTCACATTTTTAATCAATCCACTAAGGTCCTAAAAGAGAACTTATAAGAAATCTTCGCGCATCACTTGGAATCTGTTTGGGTAATTGGCTGATTCTTTTCTCATCTCTCTTCTCCATTGTATGTTGCATAGTGTCATCATGTGCATCTTTTTGTCAGATTAGGCTCATTAGGTATAGTTCATCTTCGTGTGTCTCCATTTAGCTGCATTTGTCTTAGGTTCATTCACCTCCTTATATTCATTTGAAATTCACTGTATAGAGTCTCCATTCTCCCAATGGAGCACTTCTCCCCTGTACCTTATTCCTATACTTCTCCATCTTCTTACCCCCGCGTGGATTCCTCTTCACATGCGGGTCCATCTCCTTATCCCTCCTCTTCTCTATCCTCTTACACTCGCGTGGATTCCTCTTCCCACGCGGGCCCATCACCTTATTCATTTACTGGGCCCCTTCCTTTAATGGGCCCTCTTATTCTCTTAATGGGCCCCATGTTGCTGATGGCCCAATCGGTTCTTGTTCTCATGTGCATGATTCTTCCAGGCCCCCATATCCTTCCATCCCCAGAGTGGGTCTCTCTCCTCAGGCTGGATCCCCTTATTCGGCCCAACATCACTATCCTGGTCCAAATTCATCATCTCTTGCTCAGGCTGGCTCATATCCTTCTCGGACTCTTCCTACCGAGGAGATGTTCACTCGGGCCCAATGCCAACTTGATGAATTGCAACGACGAATCAATCCTCAAACTTCTTCGGATATCCCACTTGCCTTACAAGGTCTTCAGCTTCCACCACGTTCACAGATTCCTACTTATCATCGCTACGGTGGAATCGGTGACCCCTACGTACATTTGAAGGATTTCCTCTATGAGTCGGCCCAGTTCCAGCATGATCCACGCTTGATGACCTATTTGTTTGGCCTATCTTTAGAGGGCTTGGCCAAGGATTGGTTTTTTACGTTACTACAAGAGCAGATGATGAATTTTCAAGCCGTCCAAGCGAGGTTTATTCAGCAGTACCGAGACCAGGTCGGGCCCAGATATTCTATGGTTGATTTGGCCCAAGAGAAGATGAAGCCCGGCGAGGAATTCTCCATGTTTGCCGACCGATGGCGTCGCCTAGTCGCACAAGTCCCGGGGCATAATCCAGAGGGCGAACAGATCAAGATGGTTATTTCTAATGCAACGCCCGAGCTCAGGTGCATCTTAGCCATGAACGATATCACATCCTGGCAATAACTTTACAGTCAAGTCCGCTTCATTACCCAACAACTCCTAGTTTCCTTTGACCATGAGTCTCCTCCACCTTCGCCTTCCACATACCCCTTTTCTTCCCCATCCACCACGAGTCCACCCTCCACTACATATCCTTCCACGAGTCGACCGTCCGCTCCCCCACACCCCTATACCTCCATGTGCTCCACCTTACATCCCTCCATGAGTCAGCCCTCCACTATTTCATCTCACCACACCCCCCCACCTCCGGTCAAGGAAACACTACACCCAGAACGGGTAGATGTCGTCCATTACATTCCCACTCCCACCATGCCTCCACATCATTCTAACCCTCCGCCTTCACCTACGCAACTCCCCTTACCCACGCAACCTCTGCTACCATCCCCATTACCTTTTCATACCCCTCGGCATCCACCTTGCCCGAAGCAAGCTTCTCAATCCCCGTTGTCGGAATCCCTTACAGATGTTTTCAGGGCTTTGATGACCACCCATGCGTTACAGCTCCCTCCGGTTATGCCCTGCCGACTCGCGGTCGGGAATTTGTTCCAGTTCTGTGAATTCCATTGTCAACAGGGGCATTTGATTGAGGACTGCCCCGAGTTCCGAAAACTTGTTTACAACTCGGAAGACAGGAAGATGATTGATTGGGCTATCATGCGCCAAGTTATTTCAGATCTCAGCAGCAAGCAGCAGTAATAGCAAGCCGTGCCACCTAGGCAATCGTCTCCACTTCAAGGCCAGGGGCACCCTGGTGTTTCTTCAGTTGATAAGATACCTACTCCGTTACCCACTTCTTCCTCTATCCCATCTCCTCTACCACCTTTACCTACCCTAGCCTCCGCTCGGGCAACTTCTCCTTCACCCTCTATTTCCACCACCACCCTTGTCCCCAATGCCTCTCGACGTGTTGTAAAGACACGCCGAAGAGCGCCACCACCCGCCACTTCCTCCACTATGCCACTACCTTCCTCTCCTCCTTCTTCCCCACCCCTACCTTCACCTCCTTCCTCTTCGCCTTCACCATCTCCATCAACCACGTCACCCCCTTTGCCACCACCTTCTCCACCCCCATCTTCGCCACCTCCATTGGCAACATCTCCATCATGACCTTCTCCATTATCCCCATTACCGTCACCACTACTGTCTTCATCACCTCCCCTCGTAATAATCCCTGTTCTGTCACCTTCACAACCATCCCCGCGACCGATGCCACTTCTTTCGCCATCGTCCTCTGAGCCCAAGCGGGCCGACCCGAAACTCATACCTCCACTTTTACCTCCACCCATGCCCATCATCATCAGTATTTCTCCATCACTTGCACTAACGCCACCCGCGCCCTTCAAACCTCCTCCTTCTATTATCCCTCTACCACTTCCCACTTCGCGGAGCAGGTACACGCTACCTTTGGTGCCCCTCGGGTCTAGTCTCCAGGGAGATAAAGAGCCAAGCCGGGTTTCAATTATGCATTTCAAGATCCAGGATGTTATTTCCCGCATGTCGATACGAGTCCTAGCCCTTGGCTATTTTGGGAACAAGGAGCATGCATTTACTATGAAGATGGTTGCAAAGAAGAGTTTCCTTGTGTTGGTGCCAGTTTCTTCAAAGGCGAGGTCGGTAGCAATCTCTCTGCTCGCCGGGAAGTTCACCATTAATGCTGTTATTACCTCACGCTCGATTGTTGTTCAGTTCACTGGCCGAGAGGGGTTCTCTACTCGGATTATGCTAACACATACGGCCGCCCGGAGCCTGATGGATTCCCTATTCAAGGGGCAATTGGCCGTCTCTTCTACACTTTCCAAGGACATTCTGCACTTGCAGTGCAATTTCCCTCAATTTATTAGCATTCCGACCACGTCAACGCCGCACATTGATCTCCCTCAGCTTTGTCCTGCTCTCCTAGTACGGGAGTTATGCTTCAAGTCTGATTCTCGAGTGGAGCTGCCGAACCTCTATGTTCTAGTGCCAAAAGACAAAACTCCGTGGCTTCATGATATTCATTCAGTTGGGAAGCTGTTTGCTCAAGAATGTCCACCTATGGTTAGCACCGGGAGTCTAGGGGCAACTGCCCCGAGGAAGCTGTATATTCGCAATCAGGCCATGCCATCTGCCAGGTGGGCCCGCTATTTGAGAAGACGTTACAGATTGAGGAGCCCGAGAAGCCGAGTTCGTGCCAGGCGGCGTTGTTTCGAGACGATTTCTGCTAAGAAGAGGCGACGGCATAAGTTCAAGGGCCGTCAGTTGCACACTTGGGGGTCCACTTCCTCCTCTCTTTCTTCCGTCCATTCGTCTTTTCTGTTGCTCAGTTCTTATCCTTGGGTGGTGTACCTTCCACCACTTGACTATGTTTCCACCATCTTTTCCTATTCTCACCATTCTAGGCATCGGCCTATGTCCCCCTCTTCCCTTGAGCCAGGGGCATCTTCTAGTTTTTCTTCCTGGGTACACCCGGATTTCGCTACTCATCCTTTTTCCCCGACCATGTTGGGGATTCCTTGTGCTCGTTCCCCGACCTTGTCCGGTGGTTTTTCTGATCCTTCCCCGACTTTGTCGGGTGGTTTCCATTTCTTTTCCCCGACCTTGTCGGGTGTTCATGCATTTTCTTCCCCGCCTCTGACGGGTGATCGCTACTCTTTTCCTCCGACCACGTTGGATGATCTTTCTCTTTCCACCTTATCTTCACAGTTATCTTTTCATCGTCTTTCTGTTCTTTCCTCCTCACCGTTTTAGGGTCATTACCCTTGTTCGTGCTATTTTCGAGGCTTTAGCCCGCCTTGATCTCAGTTAATCCTTGTTTATTCTGTATTTGGTTCCTTGTTATCAAGGCCTCTCTGCCTTAACGAGGGAGTTCTAGCCCTCGTCTCTCTTCCTTTTATTTCTTCTTCGTCCAGTTTGATGTCTGCCGCTCCTCCATGTCAAAGAATATCTACACATTGCTATCCTTTTTCACCCTTTTATCCTGGCAAGCAAGGAATATAAAGCTCGTGCTGATTAAAAGCTCGATGCTCATGTTCGCTTCAGGATGCCGGTTTCCGCGCCATGGATTTGCAAAGGTATCGTTATTTTGTGCAAGAAAATGTTGTCATCACTATTATCTCTCTTACACATGCACATGCTTATAACGTTGGTTCCTCAACATGGTTGAGTGGCTTTAATTGAATTTTCTTAATTAGTCAAATAAAATGAGCAGCTTCTGCAGCATTCCTTAGGCTGGTGATAGCTCCGCGCTGGGAGTCTAGTTTCTTTCCCCGATTTTTGAGGGTGACCTTTGCACGGGCTTTTCACACACTTCACGGCAAGCCATAGCCGATTCCTCTTAGGCACATCGTTGCTGCTTTGGCCATACTTTGGGTATGCACAAAGGTCTTTTCTTTTCTCTGCTCGGCCAAGTGTAGGGGCAAGAGATGGATGGATGAGATGACCAACCTAGGCGCTCCCTAATACGAGAGAGGTCTCAAACAGGGGCAATCTTGACCCTTGAAAAGTGAGCTTTCATGCTATATCTTACCAATAAGGGCTACCAAAATGAGAAAATGAATCAATATGTAAAATTATGAATCAAAGGCATGGTAAGAGTGGCAGTACAGTTCCCCGCGAGACGTCATGAGTCCGGTCGCATGCGTGCCTGATAAATATGGGTCTAAAAATCAAAGACACAAAACCCCAGCGCAACAGACCTACTCTTTGAGGGGTAGTGCCTTGGAAGGAAGTCAAACTTTGATATCTCCCATCCTGCACAAAGGTTGTCTCCAATTATTCTTCCACTTCTCCCTCTTAGGCTGGGTTGTATCCCAGGTATGGCCTTAGTAGGGGCACCGTTCTTTAGAGGCAGTTGGTTGTGATAAGCCACCTTCACATGCACACCCTACTCAAGGGAAGTCTTTAATGAGAGGGGAGGGACGACGATCCCTGGCCCGTAATTCAAGCCTGTCTTTGGGTGCTGCGGATTACTATTCAAAAATTTAAAAAAATGAGATATTGTCAAAAATACCAAAAAAATGAGATATTGTCAAAAATATAAAAAAATGATGAAATATTATTCAAATCCAAAAAATTAAATATTTTCAAAATCCAAAAAAATTGAAAAAATTGAAAAATCTAAAAATATTTATCTTTTATATTTTATCTTGAGGACAGATACGTAATCTGTTTGCTAAGTGTGCAGGTTGTAAATACTCAGGCATTCCTTGCTATATCTTTTTGCTCTGCCTCATGTCCACATTTTTGATATGTTCTTTCCTTCTTCAATCTTATCTCTCGATCTGTTCTGAAGCTTATGTCTTTCTCAGCTTTTATCTGCAATGATCATATCTTTATGAGAGGGCTTTGCCTCATGATTATGAACCTGGCGGTTCGGCTTCATCTGATATGGGGTTTTGATCGGAGAGTGTATTTGTTTATGTCTTTTGTCCTGCCGTGTCCTTGTCTCGTGACCATGTCCCACCGTGTTGTCCCACACGCTTGTTGTTTTGTTCCTCGCCACATGTTGCTGGTTATCTTGCACATGTTGATAATCGTCCTTCCATGTTCCGTGTGTTGTCCCAACCGTGTGATCCGTCATGTTCTTATCTCAACCGTGTGTTGTTCCGCCGATTGTTGCCCTGTCACACCATATTCATGCATACGTATTGCCTGTTTATGCCTTTGCCTATGTGCTTGTTCGTCTTGTTGTGTTGTTTCCATCCATCATGTTATGTCATGTTATTTGTCATTATGTTTATATTCGCTATGCTTATCTTGTTTGTCTTATTCATGAAAATCTAAAAAAATCCAAAAAAGAAAATCCAAAAACTTGCCGTTTCACCTGCACAGGTAAGTCAGGTATGGCCTTCTATCCTTATCACCCTTATTGCATTACTATATGGTACTATGCTATATTATCTCGAGAACCAGTTGATTATCAACGTGTTCCAGGATCTGATGTTCCCCTTTAACAAAAATGATGATGATCCAGGTTCATGTGTTTAATCTTTGGATATGCCGTTAGGTTGGGATGTCCCGGGGAGGATGGTTCTATCCTGCACGCCGTGGTTGCGGATAGTGTCTTGACTCTGATTTTCCCAGCTTAGCAATATTATTCTCGAGTGTTTTATATTTTAATCTTTCTCTGCATTTGTTTTAACGATTTCTTTTATTTTAGCCCAGCATGCATCATACGCATCCTTTTGAGCTTTCATGACCTATGGTTTGCTTGAAGAATATCCCATCAGTGATGGTTAGCTATGTGTTCAGTGTTTGCGTAAGAGTAACTAATTCCACTCTGAGTTGGAAGGTTCTCTTTGGTCGATTTACCTGATTTGGTTGATTAAGAGGTCCCCGTCTGGAGCTTTAGCCTGTTTCGTTTACTTTTGCTGCCTGCTTTTGGCCTCCTCATTGGACCGCGGGATTGTGTCCCCCATGAGGTTGGTCTTGTCGATTTATTTCATTTAGTTTAGTTCCTCCAGACTGGTGTCGCTTTTGGTTTTATCATTCCTTGCGTTTGGTTCAGAGTTTTCCGGAAGATTCTTACCCCTTAAAAACGGGTGTCGTTTTACCTTAACGCCCGCTTTTCAGTCCGCTCCACTGCATCTCCGCTTCATCTCCATGTTCCATGTCACTTCCGCTTCACCTCCGCTCGCTCCCCTGCAAAGAGGACGTTAAGGAGTGGCATCTGTTGACACCCGTTTTATGTCGATAAGTTGAGTCGTTCCTCTTACTCCCATTTGTTGATGCCTCGAGTTGTCCACCACCCGTTGGGGCTGTTTTCAGGCATGCTTTGGGCCAGTTTTATGGGTAGCCTCCCTCCTTGGTTAGGTCCAAGTTGGTTAAGGGCTTAACGGACCTTGGTTTTGGTTGATTGTGCTTTTCTATAAGTTTCAAGCGCCATGTGCATGTATGGTTCATCCCTGGCCGCTCAATCCATGTGCGGTTGCCTCTAGACCGTCCATCTATTTTGGAATATTTTGGTTAATTTTCTAAATTTTCGCCGACAAGCATTTATGCGTAGGGCTGTCAATGGGCCTAGTCGGCCCGACAGGCCCGCGGGCCAGGCCCAATTTCGGGCCGGGCCGCAAGGTCTTTTTCGGCTCGCGGGCTTTTAGTCGTGCCTAAAAGCCCAGCCCGACTAGACTGGCGGGCCGGGCTCGGGCTTTGAGTTCGGCCCGCGGGCCGGCCCGGCCCGATCCCTTTTTTTATTCTCACTTCAAATTTTAAAAACTATTTAGTCAAACTTATGTTATATTACTTAATTAGAAATTTTAAAATTCTCTTTTCACACAAATTATGTAATTAATATCAATATTTTAATTTATTTAGTGAGATTGTAAGTTTTATAGTATTAAATCTATTAATTTTTATTATTTTTATTATTTTATTTAAGTAGTCGGGTCGGGCCAGGCCGAGCCTTAGTCGGGCTTTGAAATTTTTATATAATGTCAGGCCCGGGCCGGGCTCGGGCCTTACTCTTGATAAGTCGGGCCCGGGCCGACCTAAGCCCGGCCCGAGCCCGGCCCATTGACAGCCCTATTTATGTGGTCCTATTCTGGCCGTTCAACTTGATGGACGGACGGGTTGTGACCGCCCATCTCTCAGAGTCCTACGCTTGAGGGTTTTCTCAGATAATTATCCAATTAATCTATTTATCACCGACAAGGCTAGACCGGTTTGTCTTTGGCCGCTCAACGTTTGAACGGTCTCATCTGAGCCGTTCATCTATGAGAGTCCAACGGCGAAGGTTTCGATCAGTTCAGTGGATAATTTGGTTTATTTTATATTTATTTTGAATTTCCACTGACGAGGTTGGACGGCCAGGAGATGATCCTACAACCAGTTGAGTGGTCTATCGTAAGGCCGTTCATCCGTTTGATTCCTGAATTTCAACAGATTTTATCTCTTTATCCATGGTTTTATCCCCAACTTCTCCCATCATTTTCTCCGCGGATAATTAGCCATTTTGAGTGCCGTTTCGACTGGATAAGAGCTAAACTGATTATCTACAAATTTCCTTTGATTATCTCGACCTGAAAATACTTCTAAACCCTAATTTCGAGCTAGGACTTTAGGTGCTCTATAAATAGACCCTAAAGGCCGGGTAGAAAAGGGGGGAAGATTTTGGGTCGACGGCGAAGCCCTGCCGCATTTTTGAGCGACCTAGCACCAAGGAGGGAGGGTTTCCACGTCCATACAAGCCTCCGGTTCAGGGAGTAGTCCAATTTTTTTGAGTATTTTGCGCTTGATAGTTTTGTCCACTTTTCATTGCATGCATCACCTTTCATTACTTTCTCCCCACGTTCTTCTTCATCTTCATTGCCATGCACACACTCACCTACGTTTTTGCCACCCTAGGGGTTTAAAATCTCCCAGGTATCCCCCTTTCCATTTATTCATGTTCATTTCACATTATTTTGGCATTTACTACACCATTCAGTTCTAATCTAGGTTTTCTCTTTGTGTTTTTACGTCGTTTTGCAGGTCAGCAATCCCTAGCACGAGGCCCATCCCCTCTGGCCGACTGGAGAGGGTGGAGGTTGGACCCTTTGCGACTTCTGGCTTGGTGGTCTTGAGCGGTTCCCTACAGTCCGTTCAAGGAGACGTGCGGTGCTACGTGGACCGTCCTTCTTCTTCATGCGGTCGTGCCGGAGCCGTTCAACTTCCAGGAGCGATTCATCTCGCATCTTCTGCAGCATCCTTAAACGGTGTATCGTAAGACCGTGTATGCTTTAGGCGGTTCTACCTGAACTGTTCATCTTCCCAGCGCTGCAGGCCAGGCGAGTGTCTCTCCCTCTTTCCAAGGCACGACGTGTTTATCACGTTCGGCGCTTTGGTGGCGATCACATGTTTTTGTTTCCTCCCTTTCCTTTTGTCTTCATTCGTTTCTCATATTGGATATGGTGGAATAGACATTAAGACGACATTGGAAGAAACGGACGGGAGGAGAAAATATATCAACATCCACCGCTTAGGATTTTCCCCGACAGTCTTTCCTCATTCTTTCTTCACGTAGCGTTGTGCCGTTATAGTTGAAGCATGGAAGACGCTCCGGAAGACGAAGCTGCCGATCACGGAGGGCAGAGAGTCCTTGCTGCTTCAGGTTTAAAGGAGGTTTGACGACCGGCGGACAGGTTTAAAGAAGGTTCGACGTGCGGAGGCATGCCGTCTTCTTTTTATCAGTTCCGGCCGCGCTTACGAGGGGGGCGAGATGGTGGACGGATGGGGGCATCAGGCATCCCTGCCGCCCGTCCCTTCCCAGTCGCTCCATGGAGGGGAGGAGGAAGCCAATTAAGCTCCCTTCTTTCCGGGCTTTCCACTGCCTCCTCGTCCAGCTCTGCTGGTTTCTTTTTCCCTCTTCTGCTCTTCTCATCATTTCTTTCACTCTTCGGAGGGTGCATGCACTCTCTAAGAGTTGGCAGATTGGCGGGGAGGATGCCTTCATATGCGTTCCCTCTTCCCCTTCCTCCATCTCTGTCAACTTGGAAGGTAGTCTTCTCCTTCTTAATCCCTCTGTCACCCTTATTCCGAGCTACCCGAGCCAACGGGGTCGACTACCCTTTATCCGAGTCAGTTTCTGCACAAGGCAGAATCAATGGCTGGACGCAAGAATGTCAACCGAGTCCGCCGAGCGATCGGCTTATACGGCGGCGCCAGATGGATTTTTTACTTTTTTGACATGTATTTTCTTGGCTTCGGCCTTTCTGATGTACAAGCGAGTTGTTTGAATAAAGGAAAGGAGGCTTTTGTTTTATTTCATGTCGTTTTACACAATGCTCAGTATTCAGAAGTAGAACTTGCGTTGTGTAGTCACGTTCTAGGTCCGAGGGATGGGCTCTCCTTCCATCGTTGATAGTCGGTATGCTCCTTTCCCGAGCGTCTCGACCACTCGGTAGGGGCCTTCCCAATTAGGGGATAGCTTGCCCGCCGCCTCAAGTGGTCGAAAGGCTTCGGCTTTCCTGAGCACGAAATCTCCCGGTTGAAAGTGTCTATCTCGGACTTTGGCGTTGTAGTATCGAGTGAGGTGGCGTTGATATTCCGTTGCTCGGATGCTGGCAATCTCTCGGAGCTCATCTGCTAGGTCGAGATTTTTGAGCAATTTCTGGTCATTTACCTCGTGTGAGAAATAGATGACTCGGAGGGAGGGATTGGCAATCTCCAATGGGATAACGGCCTCGGTGCCGTACACCAACTGAAAGGGACTTTCATCGGTTGTCGTTCTGGGAGTCATTCTGTGTGACCAGAGTACGTTCGATAATTCCTCAAGCCAGCTGCCCTTGGCTTTGCCGAGCCTGGTCTTGATGCCTTTTAAGATAGTCTTGTTGGCATTTTCGACCAGTCCGTTAGCCTGAGGGTGGGCGACCGAGGTGAAGTGATTGCGAATGTTTAGGTCGGCGCATCTGTCTCGGAAATAACGAGAATCAAATTACCGACCATTATCGCTCACTATCACTCAGGGGATGCCGTAGCGACAGATGATCGATTTCCAGACGAAACTCCAGACAACTGTCTCGGTGATTCTCGCTGTGGCTTCGGCCTCGATCCATTTGGTGAAGTAGTCGATGGCGATGATGACGAACTTCTTCTGGGCTTGAGCCGTGGGGAACGGCCCGAGGATGTCGATTCCCCAGTGAGCGAAAGGGTATGGCTTGGCTAGGGTAACGAGCTCCGCTGCCGGCTGATGGACCAAGTGGTCAAATCATTGGCATCGGTCGTAGTGTTGTACGCAGGTCGAGCAGTCGCGCTACAGAGTGGACCACCAATAACCTTGTTGCAGCAAGATCCTAGCGAGTGACCTTCCTCCCAAATGCGCTCCGCACAGGCCTTCGTGAACTTCTTGAATCACTCGGTTGGCTTCGTCAGTACTGAGGCATTTCAGGAGAGGACCGGAGAAGGATCTTCGGTAGAGAGTGATGTCCATAATGACGAACCGTCGAGCTTGGTACTTCAATCTTCAGGCTTCCCGGGGGTCGGGAGGCTCTTGAGAGTCTTGGAGCCACAATAAGTAGGGGGTGCGCCAGTCACTTGGGGAGGCCTGGTCAACAGCCAGGAGCTCCGAATCGATGCTCGGTCGCTCTAGCTCTTCGAGAAGGACCGATCGAGTACCCTCGGGGTGAAGAGAGGAGGCCAGTCGAGAGAGAGCGTCCGCTCGGGAGTTTTCTTCCCGAGCTATTCGGACTACCTCAAAGCTCTCGAACTGCTGTGCCACGGCTCTGACCAGCTGGAGATATTTGACCATCGGTGCTTCTCGAGCTTCGTAATCGATGTTGACCTGGCTAGCGACTAGTTGGGAGTCAGTGTGAATTCTTACTCGCTCAGCCCCCAGCCGTCGGGCCATGCGGGCTCCCGAGATAAGGGCTTCGTACTCGGAGGCGTTGTTGGACGCCTGGAAGTTGAACTTCAAGGCGTATTGTAGCACTACTCCTTTGGGGGACTTCAGGAGGATTTCAGCGCCGCTTCCGGCTGAGTTGGAGGATCCGTCGACGAACAGTTTCCAGGTTGGCCCGGACTCGGACAGAGATTTTTCTTCGGTCGGGATAGTGCTCTCGGCGATGAAGTCAGCGAGTGCCTGTCCTTTGATAGCCGAGCGAGGCCGGTATGATATATTATATGCCCCGAGCATGATGGCCCACTTGACGAGGCGTCCCGAGGCTTCGGGGTGGGCGAGGATCCTCTTCAAAGGTTCGTCTATCAGCACGGTGATGGAGTGCCCTTGAAAATAGGGTCGGAGGCGCTTAGCCGAGGTAACCAACGCTAGCACGAGTTTCTCGGTTGTGGGGTACCTTCTTTCAGCCTCGTTGAGCACCTTGCTGGTGTAGTAGACCAGTCTCTCAACTAACGAGTCATTTTTGACCAGGACCGAGCTAACTGTAGACGGAGTCGCCGAGAGATAGAGATACAAGGCTTCACCTAGGACGGGCTTAGAAAGCATCGGGGGTGAAGCCAGGAACTCCTTAAGCTCGGTGAACGCCCTTTGGCATTCCTCGTCCCATACGAACGTAGCATATGCCATTTTGGACCCCCTCAACAGCTTGAAGAAAGGTAGGCATCGTTCGGCCGCGCGGGATAGGAATCTGCTGAGCGCAGTAATGCGCCCAGTGAGGCGTTGGACGTCTTTGATGCAGGTGGGTGGGCGCATGTCCAGGATGGCCTGGACCTTGTCGGGGTTGGCCTCGATCCCACGTTGGGTGACTAAGAAACTCAGGAACTTCCCGGATCTTACTCCGAAGGCGCACTTGGTGTAATTGAGCTTCATATTGTACCTCAGGAGGGTGCTGAAGGTCTCAACTAGGTCGGTGAAGTGATCCTTGGCCTTGGGGGTCTTGACGAGCATGTCGTCCATATAGGCCTCGACGTTCCGGCCGAGCTGTCCTTCGAACATATAATTGACCAGCCTCTGGAACGTGGCTCCAGCGTTCTTCAACCCAAAAGGCATCTGGGTGTAGCAGTATACACCGAAGTTGGTAATAAAGGCGGTCTTCTCGACGTCTCCTGGATCCATTCTGATCTGGTGGTAACCTGAATAGGCATCCAGAAAACTGAGTATTTCGTTGCCCGAGGTTGAATCAACCAGTTGGTCGATGCTTGGTAATGGATAGCAGTCCTTTGGTATGGCCTTGTTCAAGTCGATGAAGTCCACGCACATTCGCCACTTTCCCGAAGCTTTTGGCACCAGGACGACGTTAGCCAGCCACGTCGGGTACAGGACCGGTCTAAAAAGACCAATCTTTTGTCCCTTGGTGACCTGCTCCTTGATGATCGCCTGCTTCTCTGGCGCGTGCTTCCTTCTGCGTTGTTGTACGGGCTTTACGGTCGGGTCGAGGTTGAGCTTATGCATCACTGTCTCCCCCGGTATCCCGGGGAGTTGATCATCAGACCATGCAAAGACTCGAATGTACCCGGAAAGAAATTCTTTGTATTGCTGCTGAACCTCGGATGGTAGGTCGGCTCCGATCTTTACTCCTAGGGTCGGGTCGTCATTTAGGAAAAATGTTTGCAACTCGTCTCCAGGCTCGGATGTTGCGGGTTTTTCCTCGACTTCCCAGGGGCCCTTGTTTTTCTCGACCGGCCTTGTGACTTCGACCGAGATATTATAGCACCTTCTGGCCGTCGCCTGGTTGCCCCGGACTTCCCCCACCCCATTTTTAGTGGGGAACTTCATCTTTTGGTGATAGGTAGAGGGCACCGCTTTCGTTCGGCTAAGGATTCCTCGGCCGAAGATTGCGTTATATGCTATCATACCCTTGATCACTATGAAGTCCACCAAGACCGTAACGGTTTTGGGTGGGGTGCCGAGAGTAATCGGCAGGCTTATGGCTCCCTCGGGATAAGTGGCCTAGCCATTGAACCCGCAAAGGGGGGTTCGGATCGGGCGGAGTTTGGACGGCATCTCCCCCATCTTAAGGAAACATTCGTAAGATAACACATCAGGGGTGCTTCCATTGTCAACTAGAATTCTATCTACGTTACAATAGTTTATTGTGACCGATATGACTAGGGTGTCGTCATGCGGGGTGGTCAGCCCTTCCAGATCTTGGTCGGAGAAGACTATGACCTGGGGCTCGCTTGGCGGGGCCTTGGGAGGCTCGATGGCTCGGCTCGCCCGCTTAGCATGACGCTCCCTTCCTCGGCTATTGTCCCCTCTTGATGCGGCTCCTCCAGCGATGACGTTGATGTGGACCCCACGAGGGGTGTTGTCAATTTCCTCTGGGGCACCTCGGTCTTCCTCACGTCCAGCCACGAACCGGGGCAGGTGTCCCTGGCAGAAGAGGCAGTCGATCTCGTCCTAGAACTGGTGGCAATCGCCGGTATGATGCCCGTGGTCGCTGTGGAACAGGCAATGCTTGCTGCGATTGCGGTTTTTCGACCTCATTGGCTCGGGTTGGCGGAGAAGGCCCGAGCCCTTGATATCTTCATATATCTCGTACACCGGAGCGGTTAAGGGAGTGTACCGCTCGTACTTCCAGGATTGTTCCTTGTGCTCTCCGTCTCGGTTCTGCCTTTTTCCTTGGCCCGAGCTTGACTCGGGTGTCCGCTTCTTGTCCCCTTCCCGACCTGAGCCAGTTGCGCCTCGACATGCGCTGAGTACTTCTTCACACTCGGCGTAGCGTAAAGCTAGAGTCACTAGCTCGGCAAGGGTCGAGGGAGGGTGGAGGACGAGTTCGTGGCGGAGGTTCTCATCCCGGGTGCCCCCGATCAGCGCGGTTATGGCCGAGGCTACATCCAGGCGGGAGATTCTCAGGGCTTCCGACTTGAATCGGTTGATGTAAGCCCGGAGTTTCTCCCCTTGCGCCTATTTGAGAGCCAATAGCTCCGCTACCGACCTCGGGGGGGCGCTACCGGTGAAATTCTCCTTGAATACTCGCCCGAATTGCTTGAAATCCCGGATGGATCTGGGGGCGAGGGCCCGGAACCATGCTCGGGCACCTTGGACCAGGGTGGTCGCAAAGGCTCGGCACTTGATGGCGTCGGACGCTCCGTGAAGGGTCATCAGGGCGTCGAAGCTGTCGAAGTGGTCGGTCGGGTCACCTTGGCCGTCATAGGACTTGAAGGTCGGGATGGAGGTTCTGGGAGATACCTCTCCCTTCAAGATGTAATCGGAGAACGGAGATTTCTCCTCGTCCTCTGCCGAAGAGACATTTTGCAAGGTGCGTAGGGCGCGCTCCTGCTATGCGAAACCTCTCTCGAATTCTCGCAGTCGGAGGGATAACTCCGGCTGTCGCAGCATTGTGGGGCTGGGAGGACTTCCTTGGCGCTCTCCGGGAGCTTCGGTCTCTGGGTTTGGACGGCGTGCCGCAGGTCTTCCCCTTTTTGGCATGGAGGAGGCCTCTTGCTCCGGGGGAGGGGCTTGCGAAGGTCCCCCTGACCTGTTACGGATAATCTGCTGGCCTCGGAGGGTGAAGCGGCCTCTGGTAGTGTGCTGGGACGCGTTCTCGCAGGGAGGGCTCTCCGGAGGGGCGCGTGACCTTCCATCCCTGGCCGCCTGGGTCCTCATGAGTTCCACGAGGATGTCCAGTTTTACGTTGAGGGCTTGGAAACCACCAGTGCCACCGTTGAGTGGTAGCCCTACCACCGCGGGAGGAGGGGGTGGTTCGTCGGCTAGGGTGTTGGCGTTGGAGGGAGGGTTTTGTGAGGCCTGAGAGGGGCCTTCACCGGCCGCCACCAGGGCCTTTCCCCTGTCGCCGGCGGACCTCCTCCCTGAACTTCTTCGCACCATATTGCCTCTTTGGTCGTTTCCCACAGATGGCGCCAAATGAAGAGGCGTGGTCTCGCGCTGGACCTGAGCTGGGGGGATGATCACCGAATAGTAAACTGCAATGAAGGGAAACGGATCAGGGGGCCCAGGGATGGTTCCCTGGGGTAAACCCTCCGATGCCTAAGTCAGTAGGGCAATGGTGGAAGCTATGAAGGGAGGAGGAAAAGAGAGGCGCGAGATCCCTCTACACTAAGGTGGTGAAGTGGTTCTTGCTCAGGGAATTTTAGGCGTGTCTTGGCCCTTACCTTCCGCGGGAGGGAGTCCCTGGTTTAAATAGTGCGCAAGCCTCATGAGTCCCGTAAGCTGAGGAGTTTCAGGCGGGAGTTACGTCCTCATCATAGGCTCTTTACGTCCTAAGAAACTCCTGCTCATGAAGGGCTCTCAACGGCAGCGTGGATAAGCAATCGTCGGTTAAACCCAAGCATGAAGGGTGCCAACCCTATCCGGGTGATAGGCATAGCTCGGATGAAGATAGGTCAGAGTGGGTGCTGAGCGCTTGCCTCTATCCCGGTGAGGGGATAACTCGGGCATGGATCTTCCTCCGTTCTGACCGACGTTCGGGCCTTCCGAGCCTAAGGGCCGCCGAGGAAGGGTTTGATCCCGAGTAATCTTATTGGGCTTTTTATCCTAAATGGGCCCCGCAGGGCTGTCACTTGGATGAGCTGGGCCTCATTGGGTCCTGACGGACCTGGTTCAGTTGCTCTTAGATGGGCTACAGAAATTCCCCTCTCCACGACCCATTGGAGGACCGCTAATCCCTGTGAAACGGTCTATTGGGGACCGCTAGGCTTGTGTGTGTATGTCAGTTTGGCCAAGCGATCACGCGATAGACCGCAAGGCTGGCCTTGGCGGTTTAGTGGGGGACCGCTAGGCTCTGTTTATGTCGATTCAATGGTTTTAAGTCAGTTTGGGCTAGCGGTCCTAGCTCCAACCGCATGGTGTTCTTAGCGGCCCTTTGGGGGATCGCTAAGCTTCGTTGACTAGTTAAGTCGGTTCATGGGTTGACTGGGTCTAGCGGACATGTACGTGACCGCTATAGTCATTTGGCGGCCCTAAGATAGACCGCATGCCCCTATATTTTTATAGTTTTGTACGCTTGTGTCCCTGAGTGTAGCGGCCATGTCCTAGACCGCATAGCTCAGTGAGACGGCCTATGTATAGACCATTTTTATCTTGGTGCGGCCCTTTCCTGACCGCCCAGTGTCTGTGTTCTCTGTGTGAGGGTAGCGGCCATTTGGCTGATCGCTTGGTTTACCTAGCGGCCTGGCATGTGACCGTTTCCTTCCTGGAGTTCTGCTTTCCCCTTGGTTTGGCCTCCATTTGTCTTGGCTTGACCTTGTGGTTTGCCCGTGGCCCCGTGGACGTCTTGGATATCCTATGAGGGTTGTGACCATGTTGTAGGTAGCCAGGAGTGCCATTATATCAAGTAGTGTTCTGTACTGCTTTAGAGTCATTAATGGTTTCTGGTCAACCCGGTTGTGATCCAGTGGTTGACATGTGACCTCCTAAATGTCTCGGTGATCCGGTGTGTATCGAGACATGGTTTTGGACGTCTTGAGGTACTGTCTCGTCTCAGTTTACGTGTCCACGTTCTTTGAGGGTCTTGGTGATTCCTCATGTCTCCGTGATTCGTGTCACGCGGATGTGTGGATCCAGCTGTCCTATGTCGTTTCCTTTATCGATGTTTTACCATGACTTTGGCTTAGGGATTAGGCTGATTGGCAGCATGTTACCACTTTTGTGGGATGATCTCGACCTGAGTCTTGTGACTCAAGGATCGTTGTGTCAGTAGGTCTAGTTGTCTGTCCTAAGCTCGACGGCAGTCTTGTGTGCTGCCTTGTGCTTGTGCTTTATAGTACGCGTGACAGTGCGTGCTTAGCCTGTCTGTACTTCAACACTAATGTTTCGGAGTCTCTGTGTCTAGTGAGCCTCCACTAGTCGTAGCCTAACGACACTTTCCTGTGTGTCGGCCAACCAGGGAGTGGTGGTGGGATGAGTTCCCGATGTACGGATTGTCGGCTAGTTTTCGTAGGCCCCCTTGCCTTGCGGTATCATCCTACTTGGGGGGTAAACTAACTAAAGGCCTGGCTCAAGGCATTGAGCTTGTGTGTGCACACGTGGTCAGGGGCGTTTGGACGAGCGCCGACGGGCGTGACCCATACTAGTCACTCGTTACTGTGGTCCTGCTATTCCTTGTACTTGGTACTGTTGTTCCTTGTACTTGGTTCTTTGTGAGTGTCTCAGTTACCGCCGTTCTAGGCGAGTACGAGACACCTGAGGCGCAGTGTAAGACGTTAGTGGACGCATCTGGTTGTTCTTCTAGTGAGGAGGTGCTTCTGTCACTTGACGCATGACTCTTGTGGCCTGTGTTTTCATGACCGGTTTCCGAGCAACCTGTGCGTGGCTTCACTCGAGGTCTAGTCTTGTGTAGTGTACACGATGGTGAGCTCGTGTATGTTCGTGCCTTTGACTGTATAGGTCTTTTGTAGGGCTTTTGCATGTTCTTATAGGCTTTTGCTTTGGAGCTAGTGATATAACGACGGATCGGTAATGCCCGACTTTGTGAGATTGGGGTTCGCCTTTCTATTGTAGTTTGGAGTAGTTTAGAGAGCCGTGGTTCGATCGGCTGCCGTGTTTCTATTCGGTATGGCTTTACTCTTTCTGCTTTTACAGCTTTACTGTTGTAGTTTAGTACTGCTGTTACTTTTGTTCCTACTTTACTGCTTAGCGCTGTCGTTTAGCGTGCTACTACATTTTTCCAGTGGCGATTTGCGGGACCCCTACTGAGCCAGTGACACGAGGCTCACCACTACTTTTCAGGTGTGGTCGTTCTTCTTCCTCGTGGTTCGTGGCGCGGTGCGTCAGTTCGTAGTTGCTAGCGTTGCATGCTTCGAGTTTTCCTGACTTTAGTGTACGTTCTCTTTTCTGTTGGACTGTACTTGTCTTCTTTTGGACTGGACTCTGTTAGTTTAAATTTGTTAATTGAAAATCTATTTTTTTTCTGCTACTTTAGCAAACCTGATCATTGACATAATAATTGCTTGCTGCTTTGTCTGGGACTTTAATGTACTCCACACACTCCTTTTTATCCTTTGGAGTTTTACCGCTCTTGGGAGGTTTCTCAAAATCCAAGTGGTATCGGGTTTACCCGGTATTCGGAGTATGGGTCGTCACATCGGTCGAGGGGGAAAACATCGAGGACCTTTCCCCGGGTCTCAAGCCACCCAATGCATGAATTTATATAAGAAAACGTCGCCCGGTCCAGCAAAAATCGCCACTCGTCCCAAAACATGCCTTTTCCCATCACAAAAAGAAAAGCGGCTCTTCCTCGCCCAAACCGGCTTCAAATCGCGAGGGAATCATACAAGGAGGGTAAAAATCCATCCCCCTACCTCTTAAGAAGAAATCACGAAGAATGGATGCCGATCCACGCTCAAAACATCGCGATTCCCACGACCGGTTCAAGAAACCCGCGAAACGTCTTGCCACTCTCCACCGCCCGACGCTTGCTCTCGTCTGTGCCGATCGTCACCCACGTCGCACCGCTACCTCGCCTCCACGCAACCGTCGGCCACCGTGGGTGAAGAGGGGGGAGAGAGTAAGAACGCGGGAGAACGGGAGAGAGAGTGAGTGAGTGTAACGAGAGAGGGAGAAAAGGAAAGGGGGAGGGGGTTTATTTAAAGGGTTTAAATAGGGATTTATTTTGGGATTTGAAAATTACAAAAATCAGAAAACTACTAAAAATTAACCTTGGGATCCTTGAAAAACTCGTAACTCGCCCGTCACGTTACGGCACCCAGAAATAATTTATTATTTAGGGATCCGAAGATCTAGTATTCATAAATTCCATTTTATTTTAAAATGCGATCCGAGACCTGCAGAATCGCTCCGAAGCCCATTGGGACGCGATCCAAAAATTAGGGTCATGACAGTGGCTGCCTTCTACCCTGGGCGACCAGGGTCCTGGCTGCCCAACAAACTTGGGTGGCCACCCCATTACCCACATTGGGCCACACAGGGACAGCAGGGCGGCCAGACACCTGGCCGCCTACAGCCTGGGCCGCAAGGCTCTTGGCCGCCCAGTAGACCTAGGCGGCCAGGCCTCTTGCCGCCCAACTTTGGACGCGACGGCCACTCCCGTGGCCACCTCCTGCTGGGTTTGCAAAAACGGGCCGAACTCCACACGGAGTTCAATCCCACGCCCTATTCGTCTCCGAACGAAGGGGAAAACATGGGGAATCAATCCCCGGGCATTCCTACATTTGGGAAACAACATTTAAACTACGAATCGAAGCCTAAATATATTGAACTCGTCTCATGTCCCAAAATAAAGAATACTCCAATTCTCATCCTCGTCGTAGCATGGAATCACGAGGGAAACACGCGGGAGTGCTAAGGATCTATCCCCCTACTTTTTCGAAGCTTTAAATCATTGAAAACTCGTGAAAACGCTGATCTTCCCCGCTGCTGGCTCCCACAACCGCAATCGCTCCCGCCTCGTCATTCACCGCTGCTCCTCGCCTTCGTCCCCGCCGTACGCCGCCACCGTCGCTCTACCACAGACCCTCTCACCGCCGTCGGTTGCCGAAGGTAAGAAAGGGAGAGGGAAAGAGAGATGGGAGAGTGAGGGAGAGGGTGAAACGCGAGAGAGAGATGAGAGAGTGGAGGGGAGAGAGGGTTAAAATAGGGTTTTAGATTTTCTTTTATTATATATATATATTCCATGTCATTTAGAAAATTCACATGGACTCTAAAAATTCTCGAAAAATATTTTTTGACTCAGAAAAATTTCAAGAAAAAGCAATGCCACTCTACGTGCCATCATAGACCTGAAATAACTCTCATAAATACCACCTAAGGGTCCAAGAATCCGATATTAAATTTTGAAACTGTTATGGACATGATCCGCGACCAGCGAAAATACGATCTGAGACCCGAAGGTATTACAGTTTCGACCCTATAAATTAAACCCCTCACCCTAAGGTTCAAAAGAATGCAACCATCGAACTTAGTTTGCACTTAGTTTTTAACACACTCATTCACACATCCATCCACTATTTTTTACACGTTTAGGGCTTGTTTGATATTCGAACCGTTGGACGGATGGCGCGTCCGATGAGAGAGAAAGTAGCGGGGGGCCCACACTCTCCCTCACACACAATAGTCTTATTCTACCCCGAACGGCGTGTTCGACCCCGGAGGGTCGAACACCGTATCCCGCCCGAGAAACAAAGAGGGGCTTAGAGGTTTGAAAATAAACCCGCTAAGTTTTGCACCCATCCTTTTGCATGTTTCTTGATTATTTTGATAGATTCTACACTTAACTCAGTATAATTGGGTTCTTTTTTTGTGTTCCCGTTGTCTTAGCAGGAGCAGGAGCATTCTTCGGACACGAGGCCCTCATTTTCTGGCCAGCCAGAGACGAGGAGGAAAGAATCTGCAATCCCACACCGTTTCGTAGATCGCGGCCACTACAGTGTCGACGTGTTCGTTAACGCGCCCTGATTGAAGACCGTGTTCAATCCCAGCAATCATTTGGCCCCTCTTTTTGATATACTAGCTCTGTACTGGTGTTTTCCTGTCGGTAGTACTTTCCACTTGAGTATTGTTATTCTCATTATTTTATTCATATCCATTATTCATTTTATTCTTATCATGACTTGATTCGTTATCACGTCTCCCTCTTACATAGGACACCTTTTTACATCTACAAGAGGTGGTGACGACGTCTGCAGGGGGTGGCGAGGGCGTGGTCGATCACGATAGGTAGCGATAGTGAGGGCAACTGGAGTTAGCATCATCATCGTCATTATCAGTAGTAGCAGTAGTTGTCGCGACCGGCGAGGGTAAGCACGAGGGGTGGTGACGCCATCTGTGAGGGGGGTGGCTACCGTGAGGGCGACTGCAGGGGAGGTCATGATATGGGCATCATGCTTTCCTAGGGTTTATGTCATGACGAGGGGGAAGAAGGGAATCACATTTTGGGGGATGTTTTATGGTGGCAAAGGCGGTAATTATGTTGGAAGGGAGGGATACAATCGGGGTTTCCTTCCCAAAATTCACGAGGGTGTCGCGAAAGCTGCTCAGAGCGAGCTTTATCACTTTCGAGAGATCTAGTCGCCAATGTGCCTAGTTCCTCTCTCCACTAGGAAACATGTTTGCACACAATCTCATGTCAGACACGTTTAGAAGTATAGTCGTATAGTCATGAGATTCCCATTATTAAAATTCCTCCCGATCGTGTTTCCAAACAAAACTATATAGGATGTTTGGATGCTCTTTTTTCCTTCTTCTTTTTCTCAAATTAAAAAATTGGAATAAGATGCCCACGTTTGGTGGTTGTTTCCTACAATTTGGGGAAAGAATTCCACTCCTTTAAAATATGTTTCTAAATAAAAACAACTCTCCTATATATTTTTGTAAGAACACGGACTCGTCTCGTCCCAAGACAATCGACGCAACTTCGCCTGGAGTTCTCCCCACTGCTTCTCGAGAGAGATCTCTCCCCGATGGTATGTTCCCTTCCCCCCTCATCTCTCCCTCACCTCACCTCTCCCTCCCCTCTTCTGGCGCACCGCAAGCACCCCCCTTCCCCGTTGCCATTCCGGCCCCACTGATCCCCTCCATTGTTCACCCATATGTCATATGAGGCAACAATGTATTTGTTTATGAATATGTGTATTAATTTGTGTATTTGCGTGTTTTCTATGTATTAATTTTATGTCTTGATCATGGACTAATTTGTGTATTTGCGTGTGTTTCTATGTGTTGATTTTGTGTATTGAGCATGGATTAATTTGTATTTTGAGCATAGATGATTTTTGAGCATGATTAAATGAGTTGCATTAGGAGTCCTACGGATCATACGAAAAGTTTCCGAATTGGCATTGATTTTTATGAATCATGTTGGATCTTTACTCGAGGAAAAGAATCAACTAATTATGCATTTTTTTGAATTAATGTTTCTTATTCTATATCATGATAGATATGGTGTCTGAGACACAAGTATCCTCAGCAAGTGGTCCTAATGAAAGGTCAAGGTGGGATGAAACTCGATTAACTTACCTAAATGAAATATTAGTAGAACATCATCGTGCTGGAAAAGAGACATCAACTAGTTGAAAAGCCCGAAGCATGGGAAGCAATGCGATCATAATTTAGCAATATGTTTGGATTGAATGCCACAACTAAACAATTGAAAGCTTGAGTATAGGAGATGAAGAGTGAATATGTTGTAATAAAGAATATACTCAGTGCGAGTGGTTTTGATTTCAACCGTATTAAATATATTTGTTGTAACCAATGAAGTATGGGATGCTTATATTCAGGTAATAAATTATTTCTATGATAAAATATTTTATTGTATGTATGAGTTGAGAGAGGTTTAATAAATATTGTGATATATTTCATAAACATCTTGCAGCGAGGGCATGGTGACTAGTCACTATACCACTATATAATAAGTGGTATGAAATATTTGAGGGTATTACTTCTCTTTCTTTTATTTATTGCATACAAGTATTAAAATTTTAAAATATATGTATGAATAATTATTTTTTTAATTATAGGTACTAAAATAGATGTGGGTAGGCAACAAAATACAATTCCACGTATAGAAACATTTAAAGTTGTTGATCCATATAAGACACCTCCTCGTGAAATAAATGTGAATTTGACAAAAGATGATGATAGTTCAGCATCAACTTCTGGTTTTAAACTTGTGAAAGTAATAAAAAAATATAGTAAGGGTAAAGAATCTGTTGTCTTGATTGAAAATTTTGAAATAAGAAGGTCGAAAGAATCAACATATTTAACTGAAGTAATGGTGGAGGCAACTCAATAGTTCATAAAGTCGTCCATGCCTTCTTCATATGAAATGATTAAGGAATATATGAAATTAATCATGACAATGAATCTCACCATTTATGAGAAAGCTAAATTAGTTGATTTGATTATGAGAGATAATACTTATCTTGCATTCTTGCAATTTGATGACATAACTCGTTTAGAATTATTGAAGTTGCATATATGGGGATAATTGATCGAATTTGTGTAGGAAATATAGATAAACTTTATCTTGTTATAATTTTTTTTACGTTATCTCATGTTTTGTTGATTATAATTTATTATCTTTGAATACAAACATGTTCTCATTTTTTAATAATTATATGAGTTATTATTATTATATGCGATGAATATGATATTAACATTCTTTAAATTTGGTCTTATAATTACAAGTAGATAGACATGGTAGAAAAGTTTGATGATGTTAGCGAGGAAGAGGAAATATTTATAACACGTCGTCGTCAATTTTTTTCTTATTATGTTGACATTAGTAAAGATTGCTTACGATCGCCAAAAGGATAATTAAAGGAAGTGCGTAAGAATGTCTATTCTTACTGGCATGTATGTCAAGAGTTATTGCAATGGACTGAAATTCAATTATATGAGACATGTAGTATAAATAAATACATATTTTCTGTATTGTGCGATGAAAATGTTTGAAAGCTTTAAAAGAGAGTACTGGAGTTAACACATAGGAGATTGTAATAACGTGTATTTACATTTTAGAAAAATGTGTAAATAACCGATTTACTTAAGATAAATTCCAACATTCAGGTGAAACAATAAGTCGTCGATTTTATGAAGTAATTAATGCTTTCGTCATTCTAACGTCAAATTTCATTTCTCTCTCTCCGGTAACAACTCCACAATACATCAGTGATACACAACATTATTGTTTTTTTAAGGTAATGCCTCTAGTGTTTAATGTTAATTTAAGTATTATTCATAGTAATCTTGTAGTTATGTTGACGTATGATTGTATTGGAGCTATAGATGGAACACATAGATTAGTTGAGATTCTAGCTAATGATAGATTATGTTATCGCAATCGAAATAGATAAATATCTCAAAACGTTATGGCCGTATGCTCATTTGATATGTGTATTCTTTTTGTTAATGTTGAGTACGAAGGTTCTGCGGCCGATGCCACTGTTTTAGAAGGCGGTATAACATCGGAATTTTATGTCCCACAAGGTAAATATTTCATCTTAAATTACATTTATTTATATATGTAGTGACATTTATTTTCGTGAATAGGTAAATATTATCTCATTGATACGAGTAATGCAAACACGCCACATTTTTTAGCGCCATATCGAGGAATAAGATATCATTTGAAGGAATTTGATCCAAATCACTCTGCTCCACAAAAGACATTTTCACTTTGCGACATGCTTCACTGCGAAAAATTATTGAACGCATGTTCGGAGTGTTAAAAGAAATATTTTATATTTTTCGTCAATTGTTGGAATATCATCTCGACGTACAAATGAAAAAGTTATTGTTGCATATACCTTACATATTTTTATTTGTGATCATAAGTAAAAAAACATGAAACTTGGATGCAAATTGAAAGATAAAATGGTGCATATATTGATAGAGAAGTAGAATGAAGACGTTAATAAATAATTCGATTTGAAGAACAACAACGTTTAACAACGTCACATTCACAACGTCATATTGGTAAACAACTTCGAAATAGAATTGTATTAAAAATGTTGGAATATTATGTGAACATGAGAGACGACATATCTTGATGATTGTTATTTTTTCAAACATCATGCTTATGTTAATGAGTTTGATGACACTATATTATGTATTGTTTTAATAACTTTTATACTCTTTTTATGAATGATAGCAATTTTATTTGAAATGTTATTGACACTTTAATAATTAAAAAAGTAATGAAATTTGTATGTCAAATATGTCTACACAAATTTTAAAAATTCTGACACTTCAGTCAAACAGGTAATATCATTTTTTCTCAAATTTAAAATTTAAGTAAAAAACTGACAACATATTTTTTAAGTATAAATAGCTTTAAAAAAAAGTGTTCACAGACACCCTATTACACATTGCACTTTTATTAGTGGTCAATGTTAATTATGATAGTGCTACGAATAAATAGGTTATAGAAATGTCATAGTCCTATAGGTTCTAGAAATGTCATAGTACTATATAAAATATGGTGAAACATACTTTTAACATGTTTATTGACGCCAATATTATGATAAAGTTGAATAATATCGAAGGTCACGTCAATTTACAATGTCAAATGTCACGTCAAATTACGATGTTCTCTAATATTGTCCCAAAATGGTGGGACATGATGAATTTCTCATAGAAAAGTCTCACGATAGTTGCATTAAATACGCGATAGATGCACTCAATACGCCACCGTGCTTAGCGAAAAAATATATAAATGAAAAATTTTGTTACAAGAACGAAACATTTATTGTAAAATTAAAACATTTTAAGAGGTTTCATTGTTATAACAAAATGGTTCATTTCGATATTATTTTATACTTATAACAAATGTTTCGTTTATATAATAAAACATTTTATTAGTTTATTTTTGTAGTAAAAAATATTGTATTCATATAGCAATAATCTTATTTACTCAAAATATTTCATTTTTATGTTTTTCCATTACGCGCACTTATGTATTTAGTACGTCTGCCGAGTATTTAATGCGACCATCATGATACGTCATTTTCATGTAGCGGGACATCATTTTCTATGCGAAAGTCGTCATGTCTTATTTTTTGAGCAAATAACAAATAGCATTAAATTCTGACGTGAATTTTGTGCTAGCATTAATCAAATAAGTTTGATCTATTTTATTACATCAATTGAAATGTTACTTTTGACAAAAGAAGTAGGCTTGTGCGATTCTTAAGAACATAAATGGTACAATGTAGTTTGTACCACTAAAAGTTTGTACATGTTATTTTAGAGCCTTTTAGTGATTAACATTTCTTGTATATTTACGTATTTTTTTTCCAGATTAATAGATGTGATTAATATTACATTGATATGTACCCAACAAATATTACTCAGTAGCACCTACGTTGTTAGCGTAGTGCTGCATCTCTCTCCCCCATAGGAGAGAGGGCACATGATCTAATTATGCGATACTTATCTTGCTTGGGAGCCGTCTTCTCCCGTGCAATGGACGGGTGTGATGCGATTATTTAGATTCCCTCCTCATCGAGTAACACAATATACTTTATGATGTAGAGATTATGTCATCCGTCTCATGAAATGGTGTTAGACTAACATCGTCCCCCTGTTACACACCCTGCACTAGCCCAACTCGATTATTATTGTAGTGTTACCTTTCCAGTTACTAGGAAAAATAACTCTCTCATAATTAATTAGTGTAGTAGGACTTAGGCCATAGTATATTGGATGTTGATAAAGTAACTAAGTGCTTATACGACTTGTCTTCACCTTTTAACATAAGAGGGTCATTTTTCAAGCACAAAATTTCACATCCGCTACGAGAACAATATCTCTTGGGGGCGCAAAGTTAATCTGCATCTACACAATGGCGCTGTATGTGAAAACTTTGAGCTCGCACTCACTTGCCTTCTCAAGAGAGACTAGTGTAGTGAGACCTAAGATCACAAGATTAGTCCCATGTGTAATGAGACCTATGATCACAAGATTAATCTCACATAAGATGACCTTTTTACAAAGATTAAATCCCACTTCCGCTCCGATGATAATACCTCATCTCCCGTCTATAATTAGTAACGTGCTTTTACACTGTGTATTGTAATCAACACAAATAAAAATATCAAATTAATAAAATACAAATATTACGGTGTCAAATTTTTATCGTCGTATGTGTTTATTTTGTAATCATTCAATTGAAAAAATAAATAGCAAAAAGATCAAATTTAAAATTATGATTGCAATCCCAATTTCACCATCTCATCTTAAAATATAATAATCCAGACAGAGCGACAAAAATATGACATGATAATCTTCCTCATAAATCAAACCAATAAAATTATAGGAAACACATTTTTATAGTCGGTAGATTTTAAGCACCCATTTCATACGACTTTTTTATTTTTTTCGGTGAAAGTCCACCCCAATTGCCCAACGCCACCCACCCATCTCAGTTCTCACTCAAGTAAGATTTACTGTGTACACGAGTGTGCTGCACACCCGTAATGTGTAATGTCTTTATTTAAGATGTAAATCACATCACAATTAAATTCTAAGATATCTTATATCAAGATGTAAATCACATCACAATTAAATTATGTAAAAATTAACAAAAAAAGTAAATCAAGTGAATAATGATAATTTTTTTAAAAACAAAATAATTTATTTTTATTTTTAAATAATCTGATATTGATGTGACTTGCAAACTTATAATAGTTTAAGTCATTTTAAAAAAAATAAAGTAGATGTCACACCACAAGCCAAACTATTCTCACCCCCACCTTTCACTAGATTCACACGTTCGCCACTGCTATCCTTCCCGCGTTTCCCTCGTCGCACTCCATTATCTCCCCGGCGCCGGCTCGAAACCCTAACCCGGCGTTCCGAGCCCACTGGTGTCCTCGACCGCGCTCAGCGGCAGCGCCGCCGTCACCGTCCTCGTACCCTCCATCTTCCCCTCCCGCAGGCCGGCGTTGTCTCCGCACACCAACAGCTAACAGCGTCGCCGTCTTCACCCTCTTCGTATTTCACTCCGGCCGACGCCATCGTCCTCCGCAGGTCAGCGGCACCGCCGTCATGGTCTCCATCCCCTTTATCTTCTCATCTCACCGTCGGCCGCTGTGGCCGCCGAGATCCCCATCGATGCCACGTCCCATTGCCATTGCATACATCACAGAAATCTAAATTTGTGGCTGTTTCGTTTTGCTCAGATACACAGAACTTCTAAGCTTAAAACTTCTATGGAAATAGTCGTAGAAACCTTAAACCTCCAATGATATGCGGCCTCAAGCTCATTGAAGCCTGGTGGCTTTGTTTTTTCCCGCAGTTGTGAAATTACTTGTCTTCCTTTCGGAGAATATAAGAAGCAAATTTATCTGTTTATTTTTGTACGAGGACATATGTCACCAAATTCCTCAGTAGTTACATATTTAATTGATGCACCATCCTTCCAACATTTTGTTTAACATTATCACGACTAGCGTTTGTAATCGATGCAAGTGTCACAATATTTCTGTGACATAGGCTTCAATGAATTAATTCAGATCAATGATGTTAAATCAAATGCCTAATTTTATTAGAATGTAGATTCAGTTTCATAGTTTAATTGATGGGAGTTGAACTTATTTAATCGGTAGAGTACATATCTTTTTTATCCATGCTGCATATTATCTTTGGCCCAAAATTTCTAAAGCTGGCATATAATATACTACATTTGTACCATATCAAACTTTTGAGATATGTGATTTTTCGTCTGAATGTTTCACCATATTTTTGAACTGAAATTTAGTCAATCATTCCTTCATTGTATTATTCTTGTACCATATTTCACTACGCTCTAGACAGGTCCATCCCTCAGTATTTTGCCCGAATGGTGGCCTTAGTTTGGTGTCTCCATTAGTCCCGACCTCAGGTCCAGGGGGTTCCATCACTTTCTTGCCATTCATTTCTGCCATCAAAGCTCAATTAGTGTCATTTATTTGTTTTCTCCTCCCCAGAGTTGGAACAGAAGAAGGGAAGTGGAAGGATAGGGCCGCTCTTTAATGATGTCAAGGGCAACCACCATTTCCTATTTCCCTTCTGCCTCGCTCCCCCTCCGCTCCTTCTGCCACTGCCGCATGGTCACCGGTAAGCACTGCTCCAAAATTATTCCTTCCATTCTCCACTACTCCCGCAGTCTTCCCATTATTTTCTTCCGTTCTTGCCCCAGAATCGTGTCTACTTTGGTTCCTATTCTCCTTGAATGTATTGTTTCCTAATGTCCTCAAATGTAAAGGGCATATAAAATGTTTAGATATCCTTGGAATTAAATTTTGTTCTGGATGAACTGGATGCATTGGTGCATGCCTTGCTAATACTCATTTAAAAAGCCATTAGCATTATGCTAGCATCATTATTGGATAAACTGGAATAATGCTAGCACTAAGGGCGCTGGACTGCATTTCGGGGGTGTGGGGCTTTGGTTGAGGTGTAGGTTGGTTACTGCAAAGTTTGTTTTCTCTTGACCTGAATGCAGTACATAATAGGAGGTGTTGTTGCATGGAACCATTGGATATCATCTGTTCTTTGGCTGATAGATGCTTTCAACTTTTCATGTTCCTTGCATATCATTTCTGTGGGCATTTCCGTTTTTTGACGGTTGACACATGATATTTGTAACTGCAGTATGGAGGACAAGTTTTTCATGGACTTTTCACTTTAGCAACTCTTGCTTTGTAGGTAGATTCCTTATGTGGTTCTGTATTCTTGCCGTACTTTGCCGACTAAGTGGAACTGTGAGAAGCAGTATATGGCCTCCAAAAAGTGCATCTTCATCATTTTATAATGACTTATGCGTGATCTTTTTTAGCCTTCACCACTTTCCTTGTATTTGACATTTCTTAGTTTGGTTCAATGATACATGTAGCATCCTTCAGTACTAGATCAAACTGGTATTGATACAGTTTTGATATGGTCCTGGAACTAGACAGGTTATCCGAAAGCAACTTCGAGGAGATTTTTTTCATCAGGAAAGGTTGTCTTGCTGTCAGCCATGAGCAACGATGCTATGACCGCTCTTTCACAAGAAACGACGGACACTATTGGTCAGCCAGTTAGCGTGGAGCCTGAATTAACTTCAAGACAGGTAGCGCAAAATTTAAAGATCATTCCATTATGGAAATTCTTCTTTTAATTAGTATATATATTTCAATTTTTCCCATTAATTAGGTGAGGTGATCGACTCTGTTGAAATGGTCAGTATTGGGGATTTAGTGCTTGCCTTCAGTGCTGTCTCATATAAGATAACCAGAAAAAAATAGTTGAATAGAAAAAAAAACAGAATTTCCGAACATGAGGGCTCCAAAATGATCAAAATCTTCTTTTGAGATTGAAGTGGATCATATGGCTGTTATCAGAGCTAGGAAGATGTCAAAAACCCATGTTGGTTTTGTTCCTTGTAGGAATCATAAATTTGGGAGCCAACAAATACATTGCACTGTTAAACTTGGTGTGGTAGAGACTTAATTTTCCTCAATTTATGGTTCAGTCTCGAGCTTTATTTTCTTTTTCTCCCTGATGTTGGAGGAAACTTCTCACATTCTCACCCCAAACTGCCATATGGCACCTCCCCTTGGTTATTGTGCTGAATCATGCTATGGTCTATCAAACCATTAGGAGTCCAACAACTGCAGACCTAAAGCCTCCTGGTGCATGTCCTCTGGATGCCCTTGATCCCCTCTTCTGGAGGTATGAACCCTGGCCACAGAGCTGTCTGACCCACTTGGCCATTTAATTTTGTGAACTTACCCTTCGATAAATTGATCATTGGCACTGTGAAGCTCAGTTAGCTGTACGATACATGGAACATTGATGCAAAATTTGTAATTTTCTGTATCTCATATTGTGTCTACTAAGCTTCCAATAGACAGGGTTATGCTGGGGACTACATGAAGACAAATATCTTCTATGCCGACTTACTGGAAAGTGATGATTTGTTTTGACTGTTGGTCTCTTTAATAAGGGTCAAGATTGGGAACTGTCGCAGATTTGAACAGCAGCATGTAAACCCACTTATATGCAACATATGTTGCTGAGCAGGGTCACACGCACAAAGATCAGTGGCCTTACCTAGTGGAAATGATGCTATTGTGGATTACTGTGCAACACATATAGGTATACAGATCCATGTGCATAAAGGTGTGTATATACATGCCCAAGGGAAAATATATCTAGTGGCTGCTTCATACTGATGGCATGTTACGAACTTAGAACTGGAGATGTACCCATATTCTAGCCTTTATACCCCTGATACCTTTGAAGGCATTCTGTCGAACAGTTAGCCTTCTGACATTTAAGGGGGGTAATCAACATATATGGTCAATGAGACTTGTGCTAGACCATGGAAATTAGAGTTTTCAGACACTCGGGTGTTCTGTCTTTGACATAAAAGTCAGAGTATGGCCCAATTCACGTGACCATGGTCCAGTGCACATGATGAAGCAAAAAAGAACGCAAGGAAAATGTTTTGAAGGCAAGCTTAACAGATTTCGAATATGCGAGGGAAATAGTGTTCATGTGTAGGTTAATGTACAGGCTCACATAGATGCATATGAATATGAAAGATTATTGAAGGATACAAAACTTCTGCAATAAGAAAGTGATTTCTTAAAGTCATTGTGTCAAACAGTCTGTCTGCTATCTGCATTGGGTAATAAGAAGACAGATCTGTATGAATACAAGGGCGTACCTGAAACTAGCAAAGGCTGCCCTCAGTTGAGCTGTCAGTAGTAGTAGCAGCAGCAGCAGGACCCCACTGTTTCCATCAAGGGGGGACAGCAGCACAGCAGCAGCGGGGTGCTCCTTGTGCCAGCTGACAAGGACAGCGGCAGCAACAATGGCGGTGTTTTCCTTGTGCCAGCCTATGGAGACAGCTGCTAGGGCAGTAGCATCACAAGGGATCAAAACCTTGTGTGTAAAAAAAGAGAAAGAAGGGAAATAAGAAAAGGAGGCTTTCTTTGCTGACCAGCAAAAAAAAGAGTGAAGGTTCTTCCTTTGCTGCGCCATTGCAAAAGGAGGAGCAGTTCCTATCTTTCCTGCTCCAGTAAGAAGGAAGCAGCAGTAGGCTCTCCCTTTATTTTTTGTTGACAAGTGGATGGTACCACAAGTGTATTAAATGAAAAAGAATGGGATGTACACGTATACTCGATCAGCTCTCAGAAGATCCCTATACAAAAAACTCCACACTGAGACGGTGTTCACCTCACTATCCCCCCAACAAAAGAAAAAGAGAGGAGTTGTTTGACTCCACTTTATATAAATGTCCGGCCCATTCCCGCACTCTCTCACAAATAAAAGAGACAAGTCTATCCTCAATTCTAGCTTCACTTCTGAAAATTCTGTTATTCCTTTCTCCCTATATGGTTCATAATGTAGCACGAAGGATGAGCCACTAAGTCATTCTATCTCCCTTCAGGTTCCACTTCTTGTGTCAGTTGTTGAGCAGTTGATGCACACTCTCATACGGGCCAATAGTGTAATGAATCCTATTGGCGACCTTGGTCCATACCTCCCTAGTAGATGAGCATCTTGTGAAGAAGTGGTTTAAATTTTCCTCCACTTCCCCACATAAGCAGCAAAGTGTGGAGATATCCTGTAGGAAAGGAGCAGTCCTATCACACGTGGGCAGCTGATCATGTGATATTCTCCATGTCAACGACTTCACTTTCAGGGGATTCTTGGGAGTCCAAATCTACAATGCAAATTGGTGTCACATTCCACCATCCAAAATGTATTAGTAGGCTGACCTAATTGAGAAGCATCCCCCCTTCTCTTATCTCCACCACCACCTGTCGGCTTTGCTTTGCACCGGAGCATAGTGCGGGAGTAATACTAGTCTCTCCAGCTGATCCATCTCTTTGGGCCTAAGATTCCTCCTGAAAGTGGGCGCCCATGTTCCCCCTGAGAGCTGTGTCAAAGGTATGAGCCACGAAGATCGGAAGTACATTTGATATCACAAAAAGCTTTGGGAAAGTTTCCTCCAGGTTGAAATCCCCACATTATCTGTCTTTCCAAAACTGACACCTCTGTCCATTACCTAAACGGATCCGAACACTTGAGTTGATGGTATCACTGGACTGGAGGATGTCTCTCCAGATGGGCGAGACATTGTGTTGAGATGTCGGTATCAAGTCGTAGCCTCTGGCCCTACCATGATATCTCTGCCTAATAAGTTGTAATCATAAGCCACTGTCATTAGCTCTATATTTCCATAACCATTTGCATAGTAATGCCATGTTGAAACCTCTGATGTTCTTGATGCCCACACCTCCTATTTATTTGCTCTTGCGAACTCTGCCTCATGTGATATCATGTCTATCCTTGCAATTGTCTTGACTGCCATGGTAGAAGAATCCTGTTTGGATGGACTCTAACTTCTTGGCCACTGTTTTTGGGATCCTGAAAATGGACATGTAGCAAATTGGAAGGTTGTCGAGCACTGACTTGCACGACACCAATCTCCCCTTATATGAGAGGAGTCTCTTCTTTCACCCTGTTAATCTGGACTCATATCTCTGCACCACCACCTGCCAATCACTACAATGTAAGGCCCCTGGAGACAATGGTAGGCCTAGATAGGAGAAAGGAAACTCTCCTATTTGACAGCCCAATATGAAAGTCACTTTCTCGAGGGACCTCTCCTCCGTGTTGACCCCAACTATTCGGCTTTTACTAAAATTCATCTTCAGCCTACTGATTTTTTGTAATAGCTCCCGCATCATTCTGGCGACATACAATTGCCTCTTCTCATCTGCTAGGAAAAGGATTGTATCATTAGTGTGTTGGAGATGATTGATACTGACACTGTGGGGTCTCACTTGCAAGCCTCTGATCAGTCCTACTATTCAGCCCTGATCCATATCCTGCTCAATATTTGTGCTACCAAGACAAACATGAGGGGAGACATGGGGTCTCCCTGATGGAGTCCTTTGCCACTATGGAATGAAGTAGTGGTGTGCCCTTTGATAAAGATTGCAAAAGAGGCCGAGGAAATACATGCCTAAGTCCACCCAATCTACCTTTGGTCAAAGCCCATTTTAGCCGGGACTTCAAACATGTATTACCAATTGACACAATCATATGTCTTCTCAAAATCTGGTTTCAAAACCGCACATTTTTTTCTTTGGGTCTTCATGGCATACAAGCACTCATGAGTCGAAAGAAAATTTCCTGTATGTGTCTTCCTTTGATGAAGGTTCCTCGGTGTTCACTAGTCACTCTGCCAATCACCCTATCTAGTTCTCATTGTCAACAAATTAGTGATAATCTTGTATGTACCATTTAACAAACTGACGGGTCTATAATCCAAGCAGCCTTGTTCATTGGGATGAGGACTAAAAGGGTTTTGTTAATTCCCCTTAAGTGGCCCCTACCCTCTTGAAATTCTTCGCTTGGTGGAGATCATTCTTGATTATGTCCCAACACTTCAGGAGAAAGCCATAGGAAAACCATCTAGGCCTGGTCCTTTGTCACTTGCAAGGGAGAAGATTGCATGTCGGACCTCCTCCTCTGTGAAGGGGCGGGAGAGTGCTTCACTCTCTATGGCAGAGACCTGAGGAAGTAGTCCATATGTAATCCTTAGTCTGAACATCTGATCTTCGGTGAAAAGATTAGAGTAGAAGGCATTGGCAACTTGGCATGCTCCTTGATGACCTCCACCCTTGTGAAGGTCTGCTTACCTACCCCAATTGAAGCAATGTGGTTGATTCCTCTTCTCCTTGAAGCTATCCTGTGAAAGTAAGCAGTGTTCCTGTCCTTCCTTGTGCCATTTCTTTTTTGATCTCTGCTTCTAATAGATCTCTTCCCATGTGAAGATCTCTTCAAACTCTGCCCTGAGTGTATCCTTGCGCATCCTGTCTGATCCATCCATCACCCCTGCCTCCTCCAAGTAGTCCAGACCCTCCAATTGTTGTAGAATCTTATCCTTTGAAGCTCTGCCAGGTAGGGTTTTGTCAGCACCCTAACCTTTAGGCACCTAGGCCAGATGTTTAAGTTTTTCCACCAGTGTAGCCATAGAAGACTGGACATGCCTTTACTCATTCCAACTTCCAAGCCCGCCTGACGGTCTCCATGAAGTCTGCCTCCTTAAACTAGTATCTTTCGAACCTGAAGCACTGCCTCCACTCCTGCCTGCGCTTGGTCTTTAGTAAAATAAGTTTGTGATGTGATATCGGCCTAGTCAAACATGATGCTTGCACATGAAGGAAGTGATCTTCTCAGTTAACCAATACTAGAAATCTGTCCAACCTGGAGCATGGAGGTGTTGCCCTTATATTGGATCAGGTGAACTGAGCATTCGCTAGGCCAATGTCGATCAGAGTCACTTTCTCTATGAAATAATAGAAATCCTCTATTTCCCATGTATGGGGATTCTCTCCCGTCCTCTCCCAAGTCTTTATGATTGCATTGAGATCGCCAGCAACACACCAGGGTTGCCGTGAGTTATGATGGTGTACAAGCAACTCATCCCATAGTGATCTCTTTCCTTCTCTGGTTTGGGGACTATAGATCAAGGAAGGCAGTATCGGTTTCGGTACCGGTTTCGGCCGGTTCCGAAACCGATACGTACCGGTTTCGGTATCGGTTTCGGTTTCGGCCGAAACCGGATGAAACCAGTTAAAAAATTAAAAAAGGTAATAATCCTGTCTAGTTTCGGTCGAAATTCTTAATGGTTTCGTCCGAAACCATTTAAATAATATTTTTTTAATTGTTTCGGACCTGCTACAGTGTTTTGGTCCGGTTTCGGATCGGTACCGGCCGAAACCGATACGTTTCGGCCGAAACGTATCGGTTTCGGCCGAAACTGCCAACAATGCTATAGATCCTCGAGAAATCCCATGAGAAGCCATCCCTCATGTTGCGGAAGTATAGGGAGATAGCCCCTAATTGACCTTTCTATTTTCCTCCATCTCCTCTATCTCAAAATGGTTCCATATGCCGCCTGCCCTTCTCTCTTCCTGGGAAGCCACCCCCTTTGACAGCTTGGCTCCCCCAATCCCCCTCATGTAGACTCTTCATCCTCTTCACACTTAGACTCTTGCAGACACAAGATGTCAATCTTTCATCTTCTTACCAGCTCCTTCACGGCCCTCCTTTTCTCACCCCCATAGATTCCTCTCACGTTCTAGGAGACTATCCTCATGTGGACAATGCTATGCTCCTCCCTCCCACCTCCAGCTCATTTCCCCTCTCATCTGCTCCCTCACCTCCAATCGCTGTCCCTTTTTATGATTTCCCTCCCTTTGCCTCCCTAGCTATACTGATCAGCCACCTCTTTTGGACCTTGATGAATACCCCCCCGCAGGTCTCTTTCCAGTCACCCAAAGGACACTTCTGGCTTATCCGCTAGCTCCCTCACCTGTGACTCCGCCAATTTTCTCCACCACCCCCATTAACTCCCTCACCTCCCCCCTCGAGCTGCCTTCCTCCAACTCTGTAGCCTCTCTCGGTGTGTTCGGGACAGTTTCTTCATCCTTAGGTAGGAGCCCTTCTTCAACAGTTGACTTTTTCCTCCACTCGGCTTTCTGCATCAATCCATCCTCTTGGGCCTCCCTAGCTCGTGGTAGGTAGTTGTCTTGCTGGCCAGGGTATCTTAGGGGTCCTACCGAAGCACCCCGCTAGACCCCGGCTAGCTCTGGGTTGCTTGAGGTCTGAAGATCCATTAGCAGTTGTCCGACCACTTTCGACAGGGAGGCATCAAGAGCTTGATGCCCTGGAGTTGCCATCATCACCGCTTGGCAGCGGTTCCCATCTCCCAGCGCTAGCCGACGTTGCCCTGTGCTGTCAGAAGGATGAGTCTAGTGCAATTGCAGTATGGATAGATCCCAGTGCATTTGGCCTCTGGTTAGCGTCTAGTTGTGGTGGTCTTGCGACTCCCGCCAATAGAAGGGGGCGGTCGGACTACATGGTCGGAGCCGCCGTGCGGGCGCATGAAAGGAGGATGGCGAAACTTGGAGGAAACTGCGTCCCTCTCGCTCCCTTGTTGCTCCACTGCCAAGGAGCCTCTAGAGGAGAAGAGATTGCCTCGCCGCAATCGCTGACGTGGGCCATGTGCCAGGGCCGGCAAGGACTGCCATCACCACCTCCGAGAAGGGCCGTTCCATCGACAGCCATTTGGGGATCTGGAGGGGCTAACACAGACGGTGACCGTCGATGTATTCCTGCTTGTTTCGAGTTGGTCGCCAGTGGCCACCACTGTCGGAACCGCCCTCACCCTCTTGCCACCGCGTGAAGGGTCCTATAGCGATTGGGTAGAGAAGATGGTCTATCGCGGGGCCCTGGGACCCGTTAAGCCCGTGACACTTGGGTCCGGGTAAGCCATGGGCATTCGGATCCCGGCAGTGGGCCGCCTCATACCCACTTGAGCCGGCCCGTTGGTCGTGCCTGCCCAGCTTGTTAGCCCCCGAATCGCTGCAATTTGAATTCGAAATGTGGCCACCTATGCTGTGACATACCCCTCTCATGTTCCTCTTCCTCCTCCTGCCCGGGGATGTGATACCCTATTCCTTGTTGCCGCTGCTGCCCAGTCGCCCGCAAAGACCGTGACCTTGACCAGAAAAGGATTGCCTTCAATGTTGAACACGACCACCGGTGGCACCATCGCCAGAGTGCTCACCCGTATAATAGCCTCGACGGTCCTCGTTGTCCCTGTTGGAGCAAAAGTGAAGCTTCTAACCTCCGTTGTCCTGAACTCCCGGACAAGGAGGGACACTCCCACCTCATCACAGAGGATGAGGGGGATCCCAGTAAGGCTAATTCGGATGACAGCCATCCTAGGGTTGGGGAACATACCTCTCTCCTTGGACCACCACTGAAGGCATAGCAGGGCCCCCTCCACCACCAAGTACGCCCCCTCCACCACCGCCGCTGCCACATTTTCTTTCCAACTGCCGATCGCGAGGAAGCCGGTCTTGGTGACCTGGCAAACCTCCCAACACCTACCTCCATCTCATATAGCACCTAGCAGAACCTTCGCCATCTCCGCATCCACCTGCCGTTCCATCGGGTACACCCATACTCACCACCGAAGCTAAATGACTTGATCTCCTATCAGCTCCAGGGGGATCGACCCCACTTCCATGCATTCTCGAGACCCCTTCACATCTTGCGGGGATGGAGGTCTATTCCTGACCACATTCGTGTAGGAACGACTCTGTAAGAGCACCCTTTTACCCCCTCCGATCTCTGGTCCTCGTGCCTTGCAGAAATGTTGGATGTTGCCCCTTCCCTGTCAGTGGAAGCAGACATGAGGCATCCTACCTCCCGTCATACCGGCACCTCCCCTAGACGGCATTGCGCTTGGGAAGCCTGACCGAGGGCCCCGGCTTCCAAGCAGAACCCTGTTCGCTCTGGTGGCTGGCCATGGCCGCGACATAGCAGAGGGGGAGGAAAGCCTCTTGCCCCAGGGTTTCTCTATCTAGAAATGTATTAGACAACTTTTGGTGTCCTTTGGCTCTCCGTTTAATACCTGTGCCAGTAAAAGAGAATAAGGAAAGAGGGAGAAAAGTAGGCAGCTCACCTGTGTCTCCAAGGGAAAGCTCCTTTCTCTGCTGTGCCTCTGTAATAAGGAGAAAGGGAAGGATCCTCTTCCTGCTGCACCAGGTACTTAGAAAGATAGGAGAGGGGCCTGCGTATGCAGCTAGGAGAAAGGAGTGCTTATGCATATATATTCGTATGGGTGGGAGTTTGACTCCTCTCAGGAGTCAAAATCGTTGTTGGGAGAGGTCCATGGTGGACCTCTTTCAAAATTTTTTGACTTGGAGAGGAGTCCGCACCTCCCTTTTTTTCTCTATGCAGAAAGGGGCCAGATAGATATTAAAAAAATAAACAATAAAGAAAGGGAGAGGGAGAAAATAGAGAAGTAAAGAAAAAAAATAGAGTCCATGTTGGAGTCCAGCTGCGCCAGCTTTCTGTAAACATCTGGATAGCCCCCATCTCCCTTGCAGCTCTCTCTTCAACAAGGGAAGAGTCCGATAGATGCAAGAGAGAGAAAAAAAGAGAAAGAAAATAAGAAAAAAGGAGGAAAAAAAGAAGAGTCCAGGTGGGACTCTACCTGCCTGCGCCATTTCTCTCTCCAAAATCCCTAAATAAGAAGTATTTCAAGGGGTTTTTACATAAAAATCCATATCTATCTTGTGAATTTTGAGATGCTAAAAAATAAATCCCTAAATCAAAAGTACTTCAAGGGGTGTTTACATAAAAATCCACCACTATCTTGCAGATTTTAGGCCCTAAAAAATAAATCTTTAAATCAGAAATATGTTGGGGGTTTCTTTTATAAAAATCCACACCCATTGGGTGGATTTTCAAAGCCCTAAAAAATAGGGGTGCCATTTCCTTTCTGTCAAAAGGATCCGATAGGTGCAAGAGGTAAGATATTGGGAAGAGGGCCAATTTTCTAGGGGTACTATGAAATTTTCCTACTCAAAAATAGCCAGATAACCCTTCCCCTCCCCTGCGGGTATCTCCCTCCCTCCTAAAATGGACCTGATAGGTCCATGAGCCCAATAAATCAGCAAATGCTGACCTTTTTAAGGGAGATGTGCATAAAAGAACACACCTACCTGGTGGGTTTTGTTTCTTAAAAATAGGAGGAGGGCACAACTCTCTCTTTCCTCTTTAGAACCCGCCCGAAAGGGGGTCTAAACATGATAGGCTGCAAGGCACACATGTTTTGCGGGGTTTTTATGCAAATAAACCCTCCAAAATGGCCCGATAGGGGCTGTGTGTATAATTTGCCCCCTTGAAAATGACTAGACAAGGGTCTCGTTACATATGGGCCCGAAATGGGTAATGTCCATGGGTGGCTGTACGTGGGCAACTCGAAATCAGCCAGATAAAGGTATTTACACCCTCGAAAATGGCCAGGTAAGGGGCTGAACGTGGGTGTGCCCAAATAGGCCTGAAAGGGGTGTGGATGTCTCCCACCCGGGTTATAAATACCCCCATTAGGGTAGGAGGACCTTTGCCAACGTACTGTCCTTTCTCCTCCTGCAAGGTGAGAGCTCATGGCTGGCCTGCCCATGGCTCAGATTAAATAAAAGTGGTCCATGTGGCTCGGAGCCTTGTACCGCATGGCCACATGGCTCGGACCACTTAGCCTAGTTAAATCACATGGCTCTGGCCGGATGACATAATTACACTAATCACACCATGTGGTTGAGACCATATGATCCATGCCATCCAATTGACCCACATGTCTCAAGCCACTTGGCTAGTTGGCTCATATGCCTCAATTGGTCAACATGGCTGCGACTGTTAAGTCCAATTTGCCCACATGGCTTGGACCACTTGGTTTATATGCTGTAATGGGTTAATTGGTCCACTTTAAAAATGGGTTAATTGGTCTGAACCATGTATCTCAGTCGGCACAAATTGGCCCAATACAACTTGGACCATTGGGTCGACATGCCTTGGTCAGCCCAATTGGCCCAAACCTTTAAGTCCATTTGGCCCAATTAGTCCCAATTAGTCGATATGTCTAAGTCTACCAATGTAATTTGCCGATTCAACCCATTTCTGATGTAATTTTCAGAAATAATGGAAGGAATTATTTCATTTGTTTGAGCATATTTCTATGTATGTGTTAAATAATGTCAAATGCTGGTCCATGGGTGAAATTCCCAAACACCTCTATTCCTTTTCCAATCCCTAACCAGGCCACCAATACCACCCCTAGTTACTAAAATGCCCCTGATTCACCGATAACATTCATACTTATGAAAATACCTTCAGCATGATTAAAAACTAGGAAAATGTTTAAATATCCCTAAACCCTAGGAATATGCCTGAAATGCCCAAAATACCATAAACCTTATGAATATGCCTGAAATGCCCAAAAATCCCTGTACCTTAGGAATATGTCCAAAATGTCCAAAATACCTCTAAACCCTAGGAATATGTCCAAATACCCCCCAAACCCTAGAATGTTGGTCAAAATTATGAAAATACCCTTAAAATGATAAAAAACCTAAAAAATTTTAAAATCACGAAAAGCCCTAAAGATACCACCAAACTCTAAAAAGATGACCAAAATTATGGAAAGGCCCCTAAGGTAACAAAATTTTATAAAAGCCTTAAAAGTCATAAAAAATCATCGAAAATCCTCCCCTAGAACCGTAAAAAGATGGCCGAAATTACGAAACACCGCTAAGGCAACGAAATTTCATAAAAGCCCTTAAAGGGCATAGAAACCCCTAAAATGCCCCTTAAACCTTTAAAACATGCAAGATCACCAAAATGCTCCCTATGGCCTAAAATACCCTAAAATCAACCCAAATCAGTTCAAAGTCCTCAAAAAAAAAGAGAGAGAAAATCGAAACCCATTATGGACTGGCACATGTGTTTGTTGAGTGTGCATCTGAACGGTGATACCTGTGTTGTTGTGGTTTGATATTGAATTGGTATCCTACGAGTAGTTAATCAAGGGTATTTGGTTGTCTAGCCAATGTAATCAACATTGATCAAGGTCGATGGGCAAAGGTTCAACACATGAACCCTTAAAAATCTGATGAATATGCAATGTTCTAGGTATTCATTCCAAATCCCAGAACATATGATCTATGCATGCCTATACATGCTCTCATATATCCACATATGAAGATATTTATAAAAAAGAGATATCGGGTGCATTATAGAATTTTTTTATATGATGAAATCTTGTGGGAATAGGAAAACCATTGTCATGGAGTATTGAAGGATATAGCGCCAATGATCTAAAAGCAAATTCAAGCCTTTAAGTCTCTTTTTCATTAGAGATCAGTTATTGTTTCTGTTCCATTGAATCACATGATGTTGATGGTTCACAGAATGGGCATGCTGTAGGGAGTGTGAAACAACAGCTATCAAAGTTATTCAAAGCATCTCTTCAAGCAACCTTTCCCAATGAAGTGGACGTAGAGCCTCTTGTTTCAGTTTCAACAAAGTTTGCTGATTACCAATGGTCGGTACTTGATTTCTTTTGCTCAATTTTTGAAACTTTCTTTATTTTGATTTTAAACTTATCATTCAAATGTGGTTGGATTTTTTTTATTCCTCCCATTGATGTTAGTCATTTTTCAGTGATACTTCCTTCCATGGAACATATGCTGCAATGCGCACATCTAAATGCCTTCTAGAACTAAATCATGAACTTCTTTTCGTGTAGTAACAATGCGATGGGTTTGTGGTCCAGAATAAAAGGAAAATCTACTGAATTCAGCAATCCAAATTCCATTGGGCAGGTACAATGATATTGATTGAAATTTATTCATTTTTATATGGTATATGGTTGGATTTTCTTCTCCCACTGGATTTATTGTAATATTATTTTATTTTTGTTTGTTGAACTTCTTTTTGAGCAAATTGATTGTAGAATGTTGAACATATTACGCTGTTACTCCCATCAAATTGATTCTATGTCAGTTATGTTTTTTGCCAGGCCATTGTGAAAAATCTCCCCTCATCTGAAATGATAGAATCTACATCTGTTGCAAAACCTGGATTCATCAATATTACATTGTCAAATGTCTGGATGGCTAAGGTAATTGAAAAGCTTTTACTTAAAAAGGTGGGGTACTGTTTTCTTGCAGATGCACCGGTGTCTTATTTGGACTATTTTCTTGATGCAGTATATAGAAAATATGTTGTTAAATGGCATTCGGGCATGGGCGCCAATCATCCCTGTCAAAAGGGCAGTAGTTGACTTTTCATCACCCAACATTGCAAAAGAAATGCATGTGGGGCATCTAAGATCCACAATAATTGGAGACACTCTTTCCCGGATGTTGGAGTTCTCAAATGTTGAAGTTCTACGAAGGAATCATGTCGGTGATTGGGGTACACAGGTGATCAATTTCATTGACGTTGCACAGTGCTATATCATTGTATTGAGTTTTTGTTGTGGCGTATGTTCTTGGAACATGATGAAATCAGACCTTTGTGAGAAAAGTGTCTGTCAATTATAGGATTCTATTTTTAACACATGATTTGGTGCGGAAGTCTATTCATATCATCAGGACTAGGTGATTTTCTGTCAAAATTTTCTTTGGAGGTGGCACATAGGATTTTAGCATTGCATATCTAGGCATTTATTATTTTAGAAGATTAGAAAGGTGGATTTTTTGTGTGCCTTTAAATATAATTCATGGTTGCTACCTGCCAAAATATTGGAACATGATTTTTTTAAGCTTTAGGATATATCTAGTGATTGCTGCCTGCCAATCTGTTTAGTCGACCACCAATTGTGGTAGAATATTTTTATCTTTTAAAATTCCTACTTGGTGATTTTTATTCATTTGATGTACCTGTCACAGTTTGGTATGCTGATTGAGTACCTATTTGAGATGTTTCCCAATTGGGAGGATGCTGGCCAGCAAGCCATTGGTGATCTCCAGGTAAGAAACCATAGCATAAACATGTTTTTCTCACTTTATGCTATGCTTTGATCCACTTTTCTGTTGTTTTGGTTCATTGAAGTTTCAAGTCTCTTAGAAAGATGCTTTTTGTGTATGTGTTTTGGTTCATTGAAGTTTCAAGTTTTTTAGAAAGATGCTCTTTGTGTGTTGCAACCAAATTAATCCTACGACGGTCACAAGAAGACACAAAGTCCGTGTCGTCACGGTGCCGGGTTAAACACACATCTTGGGAAAATTCCGTCGGATATTCAGAACACCAAAAATACTCACGCAACAAGCAAATTCTGCAAGGAATGAACCCTTAGCAAGTCACGGGGTGAACAAGACCGGTGGGGAGCAAAACCCGAAAGATCGGGGCCTCTCAACGCAATACGCAACAAGCGGGGGAATGTCTTTTTCCTTTCTCCCACGTGGACCAAGCACTAATAGGGTGTTTGGTTACCATTTTTTTCCCTCTTTCTCTCTCAAATTTAAAAAAGAGAGAGAGAACTCATTTATGGGTGTTTGATAGACTCTCCTAAATTTTAGAGAGAGAATTTACTCCAGTACAAATCTTCCTCAAAAAAAAAACAACTTCCTACCTTTTTTTTTTTTTTGAAACTGCTCTCTCCCCCGTGCGTCCCCTCCCCCCTCCCTCGACCGACCGGATCCCCCCTCCCCCACCGGCTCCGGCGAACACCCCACCCCGCGGCCCCCCTCCCTTCCCCGTCCCCGGCGAACCCCCCCTCCCCCTCACTGCCCCGGCGAACCCCCCTCCCCCTCCCCTCCCCTCCCCTCCCTGGCGCCCCCTGCGGCCCCCTCCCCTCCCCCCGACGGTGCCCCCCCCCCCCCGACGGCGGCCCCCTCCCCTCCCCTCCCTCCCTGGCGCCCCCTGCGGCCCCCTCCCCTCCCCCCGACGGTGCCCCCCCCCCCCCCCCCGACGGCGGCCCCCTCCCCTCCCTCGGCAGCTTCGCCTGGGATGGCCATCGCCGCGAAGGCCTCCTGCCGGCCCCCTCCACCCCGCCCTCCTCTCCTTCTCCCTCCGCCGCGGCGGATCCCCCCAGCCCCCCTCTCCCTCCCCCCCGGCGACCCCCCTCTCCCTCTCCCTCTCCCTCCGCCACGGCGGATCCCCCCCCAGCCCACCTCGCCCTCCCCCCCGGCGACCCCCCTCTCCCTCTCCCTCCGCCGCGGCGGATCCCCCCCTCTCCCTCTCCCTCTCCCTCCCCCGCCGGGGCTCCGCCGCGGCAGCTCCTCCCCCTCCTCCGGCGGCTCCCCCCCTCCCCGTTAGGCCCCCCCTCTCCGGTAGCTCCCTCCTCCAGCAGCTTCTCCTCCGGCGGCTCCTCCTCCTCCGACCGCAAAACTGGGAGCTTTGCCAAACAACACATCCGATTCTTTTTATTAATTTTAAAAATGAAGTAGAAAATTGATGTGTCATAATTTTAAAGATAGAAAGAGTTTTTTTTTAAAAATGTTCCCAAACACCTTATAAAAACTTGGAGAATGAACGGTAAATGAGCCCTTTTATAGAGGCCGGCCACCCCTCTTCTCTCATTTCAAGGGTTTGGACCGGTTAAACCCCCAACTTGGAGGTTTGGACCAGTTAAACCCCCAAGTTGGGGGATTTGGACCGGATAAACCCCCCACCTTAAACCGGATAAAACCCCAAGGTGGGGAGTTTGGACAGGAGAAACCCCCCACTTTGGGAGTTTGCATCGGTTAAACCCCAAGGTAGGGGGTTTGGACCGGCTAAACCCCCACCCTTGGGTTTGGACCGGCTAAACCCCCACCCTTGGGTTTGGACCGGTTAAACTCTTTAATGGGGTATTTGTACCGGATAAGCTCCCTAACGGGGTATTTGGTCCGGTTAAACCCCAATTGGGATATTTAATCCTGGTAAACTCCCTCATTTCATGGGTTTGAACCGGATAAAACCCTAGATGGGTACCTTTAGAGCGGTTAAAACCCATCTAGATGGGTACCTTTAGAGCGGTTAAAACCCTAGATGGGTACCTTTAGAGCGGTTAAAACCCTAGATGGGCACCTTTGGACCGGTTAAAATTGGTGACCTCCCCGGGGCTCTATACATACCCCCCAGTGGGACCCAGAACAGGGAGAGACAGATAGATAGTCAGAAAGAAGAAGAAGGACGCGTGCTTGTGCTCTGTGCCTTGTGCCTTGTGCGTGTGTGTGCCTTGTGCTTTGAAAAGCCCAGAGCAAGGGTATGTCTCCCCCTCGGGATTCCGCACATATATTCTTATATTTGTGATGATTGTGATGTTTGTAATTGCTGCATTGGGGAAAGTCATGTGATCCTCTAAGACAATCAGATATCCTACAAATACCTTGGCTTTTACAAAAAGGTCCGAAAAAGTCCTATGATTATGTAAAGCCTTGGGATGCTTCCGGGAATTGTGTACAAGTCCTGCACACTTGTGGGAAAAGCCTTCTAAGGACCAAAATTCGTCGAAAAAATCTTGTGCTTGCAGAAGTTACAGTAATGTCATATACTATCTTGAGAAATTTATAGAAGTGTCCCGGGTTTGCAAAAATCCCGTGAATTTCCAGAAATTTATACGAATGTCCCTGTTAAAGATTGTTCTATCTTGCACTGTGATGAAGCAAGAATGAACTTCAAAAGTCGACTCAACAATGCCGACTAAAGAAGAAACCTTCTAACTTATTCAGTTTTGATTGGTAGGCTAAGGGTCAAAACCTAACCCTAAACAGCATCAAACCCTAGTCATCGTTGAGCACTGATTCAACCCCTCCCGGTTAATACTAAGTCAACCAAACCTGGATGAAAAAGTCAGATTGCAAATAACCCCTACACCCTTCAGAAATAACCCAAATAAACCCACCTAACCTGTGCATTGCAAAGTGCCCCAACTTACCTCAGAATTGCGGGCACATCCCCACTCAAACTAGGTTTTATGTAAATACCCTGTTTACTCAGAAAATTTACATGTGTACCCTTGACAAATTCAGGGGTCATTAAGCAACTTAGTTTGTTCAAAAAATTTCAAACAAGTTTGCAAGACCTTCAAAATATCCCAAACCTTCCTAACAACTGGCATAACGCCTTGCCCTGTGAAGAGGTGTTCCGCGGTGTCCGCAATTATGCCTTTGGCATCACGACTAATATCGTGTTAATCAACGGTTTTCTTTGGCAATTAATCAAGGGTATTCAGACTAGTACCGATGTAAATAAACACTGACTGTGGTCGGTGGGAAATTCTCCAGTACCTGAACCTCAATTGTCTGATAAACTCAATACATGGAATAAACAACACACATGCTATCCAAATAGCTAACAGATGTGCATCAATGTTCAACAAAATTGAACATCATATTATAATTTCTCCTTAATCTTTTCTGGGTGAAACACCCCTATATGTTTATAGTATAGAAAAATAGCCCCTGATTTGGTGTATCCCTATTTTTTTTCATGTTCTTTGATATCTGAGAGCGTAAACCCATGCACCCACAATTGAACCCCTGTTGAGCCCATTATTATTTTTTGAGTCAATCACGATAAATAAAAAATTAAATCAATTCGGTAACGGTCGGTCAATAGCATAAAGCTAGCACTGTCACTTTGGCAGATTGTTTACGAACTCTAGATGTCTCGTCGGATGTCCCGCCATTTTCTCGAATTAATCGAGATAGTTGAAATTAATTCAGTCTGATGACAACCAATAAATGGCACAAAGCCTAGCGTTGTCATAATTCTGGACAAATTTCAAACCTCGGGAACTTCCGTCGGATGCCCGACATGAAAGGAAAATCTCGCGCAACAAGGAAACGATTAGACGTGAATTTTTGTCTCACCTGCGGGGTGCTCGACACATGTCGGCAAGATGGTCCAGTAAAATGGAAACTTTCTCTCTTGATGAACGATGTGGACGGAGTTAGAAAACAACCAGAAAGCGCCAAGGAGGAGTCGCTTTCTCCTCTTCACGTGACCAAGCACCAAAACCAAGGCAAAAAATAAAAAAGAGCCCCTTTTATAGTGGACGGACCCCCTCTCTCCACCTCCTGGCCTAATGGGAACGGTGGGACCTACCCGGTCCGGATAGGTCCCCCCGAGACCCATCCGGACCCGATAGGCCCTGCAGGACTATCCAAACCAGAAAAAAAAATGAAAGGGGGAGGGGCCATTTTGTCCCGGATAGTTCCCCAAAGGGACCTATCTGGTCCCAAGTGAGTCCTAAATTCTATAAATACCCCCTGTGGGTCCCATTTGTGACAGATTGAAGAAAACACACTCGGAGGCATCGCAAGGAGTGCTCAGAGCATTTGTTCTTTGTTTTTGTGTGAAGACTCACGTAAGGGTATGATTTATAAATACTCTTGGGCTTTGTATTTATGCCCTTAGGGACTTCATGATGTAATTTTCTATATAATTTGGCGGTATAAATATTGTAATTTTTTGAATTAAAAAAATTACGAAAAAATCTCCAAAATTACAAGAAAACCCCTCAACGTCTTGTAATTGCAGAAATATCTTGCAAATGCCAGAAAATTGTAGATATGTCCCGTATTTTTGTGGAAAAGTCTTGTAAAATCTATAATTTGTCGACAAAGTCTTGCATCTACAAGAAAACCCTGTATTTATGCAAATATCCTTTGTTCCTTTAAAGAAATTGCAAAAAATACTTTGGCTTTCGTTCAATTGCGTGAATCCCTTTCTCATATTGAATTCTTTTTCTTTCGGGGGGCTCCCCCCCCTTGAACCCCACGACTTGACTGTGCAGATCAATCTGCAGCGTTGCGCTGATGGACGCATGATGACAACTCTGCCTTTGGCATCATGATCAATATTGTAGAGGACCATTGTTCTTCTTTGATAGTTAAATAAAGGTGTTCACACTTTATGCCGATGTAAATTAACACTGGCCGAGGTCAGTGGGGAAAGGTCCAGCACTCGAACCCAAATCGTCTGATAAACTAAATCCACAGAATCAATAATGCACATGCTATTTAAATATCTAACAAATGTGTATTTATGATTAACAAATGGGCATACAAAAACAAATGAATTCTTTTTCCGTGTTCAACGACCCCACAAATTCGGTACTTTACGTCATGAGCTCGCCAAACCTTGTTCTAGGACAATGGGTCCCCCACTGGCTTGTAGGGGTGTTCACGGTTCAGTTTGGTTTGGTTTAGGGGAATTTTTTTTCAAACCGAATCGAACCGAACTCCACCATCAAATCGAACCGAACTAGATCGAACAAATTCAATTTGGTTCGATTCAAACCGAATTTTCATATCTTATTATAATATATATGAATTTAATGACGTGTATGTCTATAAAATAAAAATAAAAATACTTTAATTTTGTATGTTTGTACGTGTATGTAATTAAAATTTTAAACATTTAAATACATTTATGATGTATAATATTAATAAAAATAAATATAAAGAATGAATTCGGTTTGGTTCAGTTTCACATGTTATGAAACCGATTCGAACCGAATTCGACTTCAAACCGAACCGAATGGTTTAGTTTGGTTTTTCGGTTTGAACCGAATTATGAACACCCTTACTGGTTTGCTGAATCATGTGCGTCATGAGTGGTACCCGCCCTGTCTTTATGTCCATGGTGGAAGTCGGAACTGGGATCTCATGGTTACCTATGAGGTCCCTTATCCAACTCTCTATCCCCGGTCACTGAACCCCAGGGGATTTATGTGCATACAGTAATCATACAGGGAGGGGCTTTTACAAATATATCATACTTTAGGGAGTTATTTGCAGAAAAACCCACTTTTATAACCAAATTCGGGTATATGACCTTGTCCCAATGGACAATTAACATGCTATGCTGATCTAACCATGACAGCATCACAGGACAAATTTAATCAGGCATGCTTCCCACCTTAGTGGTGACTGTAAGTTTAACCTTTCTGCCCTTTTACATCCAGGCATTATTCATTTCCAGGGAATTCCTACAAGATATATCTACATCCTGTCAAATATATGTTATACTGTGCAAAATTTCCTTGGCCAGTAATCCTGATCCAGTCGATACAGATGGACTCATATCATGTTGACATCTTGTCATACAGATTTGGTTCATGGATCTGCCTAGATTTTGAAGGTCATGTCTAGATACTCTAGGCTGGTTGGAGAAGACTGCTGTAATTTGACAAATCAACTTGTAATTATTCTATTTCCTGGACATTATTGTTCAAAGTTCTATACAATTCATATGGACTCTTCTGAATTGGATTCACTTTTTTTTAGAATCAAAGCCATATTATGCTTTCTGCTCATCATTGCATACTGGTATGCGGGTGTCGAATGTGAATTCATCACATTCGTGTTTCTCAATCTAGTTGCTACAGACGGGCTAATATCATGTTGACATCTTGTCATATCAATTTGGTTCATTGGATCTACCTAGATTCTGAAGGTCATATCTAGAGACTCTTATATTGGTTGGATGAGACTGCTTTAATTTGATAAATCAACTCTTTCCTGGACATTATTATTCAAATGTCTATACAATTCATATTGACTCTTCTGAATTGGACTCACTTTTTTTAGAATCAGAGCCATATTATGCTTTCTGCTCACCGTTGCATGCTGGTATGCGGGCGTCGAATGGAAATTTATAACATTGGTGTTTTTTACCTAATACCTATAGCTGCTTTTCAAGTCCATCTGATTCCTATCCTACATCCAGAAGGAACTCACATGAAAAGGAGATTGTTTAGTTGACTCAGCTTTTCATCTGCCTCAGGATTAGATCATTATCCAGGACAAAAAGGACATATGGACATGGAGATGGGAAAAGGATGTGAAGTTCATAGTGAGAGTATGGCTGACAGGTGTCGAGGATGCCTTTATTTCATCGAATTTGGAGTCCACTCAGACCATTGAAGGTGAAATTTCCACTCTGGAGAGTTGTCCATACCTTTCGACGTGTGATTGTCTATCTTGCTTCTGGAGCATACAGGACTATATGAGCTGCTTTTGTGATGAAGATGATGAATACCGCGATCACTTGCTTCAGGGATGTGACTTTCCTTGGGCAGTTTGGAGATTATCTTTTGGAGGATGGGGGTCTTTTGGAACCTGCCTTCAATGTGGAGGGCTTGCTGTGGGATTGGGCTAGACCTGGATTGGATAAGAGGTTTTGGTGGATGGTACTTCATACAACAGTTTGGCCTATATGGGATTATGGGGTGAGAGAAATTATCACATATTCCAGAGCAAGAATAGATCAGAGGATGTTTTCTTCTTTGGGGAATCTTTTTGTACATGAAAGATACATTTTTTGGGGAAAGCTTTTGTACATGGAGGTCTCACTTTTGTGTTGGGTATAGTGCACTATTTACTTGTATAATATCTTTTTCAGTTTAGTGAATATGCAGTGCAACTAACTTACAAAAAAAGCTTGACTCAAGTGTTGAGAACGCATTAAAAGAAATGCTAGCATTTCACAGTGTTGGTTTGAGCTAGTTTTGTTTTGTTTGATGAATTTGACCAAAATGTTAACATCATCTTGATGACTTGGTTCAACAAAACCGAATCCACCATGAACCTGGATGAACAGTGGGCTTGGGCCATTTCTCTCTGGCTACACATTTGGCATATTTTTCTGACAAGTGGTGCATCACATTGAGGGTCAATAAGCTATCTCAAGTAGAACTTGTCTGGTTGTTGGAATCAAGCTGAAACTCAAGTTGTAGATCAAGCCAATTTATTTCTGTGGAAGCATGGAAATGGGTTGTTGATAAGCTTTGCTGACTTTCTTTTTGATCTGTATTTTTTTGTGTTTAGAGGAACCTCTCGCCTCTAACACCTAAATGTACTATCTCTATTTTCTAATAAAAATGGTGGAACAGGCCACTTTCGTTTCAACAAAAGAAAAAAAATGTTTTTCCACATTTTTGTGGTGTACTTTGTACCACAGAGGGTTTGCAGATTTTCTTGCCCATGTTAATACGGTGAATATGTCTCAAAGTGACATGGGTATTAGACTTAGTGGCTTTCAGTATTATGTTATGCATCAGTTAAAAACAAAAAATGAGTCAGAAGGCAGCATGAGGTCAAATGCATATGTACTCTCAAGTCTTTCTCCCTTCCTTTATCTATTTAGAAGTCAAGGCATTTTGATTAAGAAAAAGTCATACGTATAAGCTGTGCAGCATAAGACAACTTTGTAACAGCCTAAAGCACATTTTCCAGCCAAGGCTGTTATGAATTTTAAAATGGGTCCTAGAAAATCTTGCATACGTCTGGTAGACTGGTAATAGTATGTTTTCTTGTTTTTGTTTCCACCAGTTGGAAATGAACATGCAGTTCTAAAGTGTGCAGTAGAGTTGGGTTGTATCATAGAACCACATAAGCAGCCTCACAGTTTCATGTTTTGGCTGTAGGAGTTTTACAAATCATCAAAGAAGAAATTTGATGAAGATTCTTCCTTCAAAGAAAGAGCACAAAGAGCAGTTGTTCGGCTTCAGGTTAGCATCTTGCTCATGTGATCTTAAGTGATTTTTCCATAGTTGTACTCTGTGGCCTACTACTTTTTCTTAAATGAGTTTTCTATTCATTATATTTGTCCTCAAACTATAATACTGAAGCAGTTTTGTTTAATCTGCAAGCTGATGGAAGAACATAGAGGCCTTTTGGTTTGCTTCTTCGTATAATTGTCAACATATATTGTTTCTTATGCCTCAAAACCTTACCGGATGATATATTTTGTTTATTGTGTTATTCAGGGAGGAGAAGAAAAGTACCGTAATGCATGGAAGCAGATCTGTGAACTCAGTCGGCGGGAATTTGCTCAGGTGTATCAACGCTTGGGGATTCATCTGGAGGAAAAGGTTTTCTGGCCATTCTATGGTCCAGCTTTTTTCTTCAAGGAACTCATTTTTGAGAGTGAACATTGCATGTGTTCTAATAGAAAATCCTTCTTGTCTGACCTGACATTCTCTTAGAACTTGTCTGATTGGAGAATGCATTATGGGAGAAAAAGGAGAAGAGTGAAGTTGTTTCTGGACAGCATTTTTTGTATCTAGAAAATTTCCCTTTTTCTTGGGTCTCTGTGTTCTTTTAACATCAGTTTCTCATTCTCTTCGTTTTCTACCAAACTGTTTTTGTTTACCCCATAATTACACAAATCATCTTCCAGTTGATGCATTCTTATGGATTAACTGAACAAACAATTATTGTGGCTTATTTAAATCCTTAGCCCTGCAACTTTTTTTCTTTAAGTGCCTTATAGGGTGTTTGGGAGCATTTTTATTTTAAAAACTGTTTCTTCCTCCAAAATTATACTACGTCGATTTTTAACATAACTTTTAAATTTGATAAAAAGAAGTCTCAACTGTTTGGTAAAAATAACATAAATTTTAAATTTTATTAGAACATGTTTGGCAGACGGCGGAGAGGGTTGCCGGGGAGGGGAGGGGAGGCCGGCGGGGGGAAAGGCAGGAGGAGGGGGAGGCCGTCGGGGGGAAACGGGAGGGGGAGGGAGAGGGAGGGGAGGGGAGGGCGGCGGCGGAGGGGGTTGCCGGGGAGGGGGAGGCCGCAGGCGGCAGGCCGCGGGGGGAGGGGGAGGCCGGCGGGGGGAAACGGGAGGGGGAGGGAGAGGACGGCGGAGGGAGTTGCCGGGGAGGGGAGGGGAGGGCCGCAGGCAGGAAGGCAGGGGGAGGCCGGCGGGGGGGAAACGGGAGGGGGAGGGAGAGGGAGGGGAGGGCGGACGGCGGAGGGGGTTGCCTGCGCACAGGGGGGGGGAACCGGAGAGAGGGGGGGCACCGCACGGGGGGGGGGGAACCGGAGAGGGGGGGGGGAACCGGCGCCGGGGAAGGGGGGGAGCTGCCGAGGGAGGGGAGGGGGACGCCGTCGGGGGGGAGGGGAGGGGGCCGCAGGAGGGAGGGGGCCGCCGTCGGGGGGAAGGGAGGGGGCCGCAAGGGGCTTCTGCGCAGGGGGGGAGCCGGTGCCGGAGGGGGGAGGGGGCTGCTACGCAGGGGGGAGCTGGTGCCGGAGGGAGGGGGGGCTGCTGCGCAGGGGGGGTAGCCGGAGCCGGAGGGGGGGGGGGCTGCTGCGCAGGGGGGGTAGCCGGAGCCGGAGGGGGAGCCGGAGGGGGCTGCGCAGGGGGGGGAAGCCGTAGGGAAGGAGAGACGCGGGGGAGGGGAGGGGTCGCGAGTGGGAGAGAATTTTTTTAAAAAAAATTGGTCTGGTGTTGTTTTTTTTTTGAGGAAGATTTACACGGGAGTAAAGTATCTCCCTAAAAGTTAGGAGAGACATACCAAACAGGGTTATAAGACCTCTTCCTCTTTTTTTTAAAATTGAGGGGGTTATAAGACCTCTTCCTCTTTTTTTTAAAATTGAGAGAAAAAAGAGGTAAAAAAGAGCAACCAAACACCCTATTAGCCCTGCATGTTCTTTTTGGTTTTACCTTTTCTTGGTCTTGTTTGTATTGTGTATCTATGAACTATACAAATGTTAAAGATAGCCCTTTATGGATGGTTACGAATTAGTGACTTGAAACAACTACATTACATGAAAACTCGAGACGTTGCTTGTCCATATCTAGTATGGTTGACGGATGGCAAGTTCTTTTAAGCTGATCATGAAAAACATCGTACTCTGCTCGTGCAAAACTTGCGGATTGCTGTAACATGCATGACTTTTAGTAGCCTGGCACACCCTAGAGGGGGGTGAATAGGTGTGCCGTTAAAAATAATGATGTATTTAAAATTAAACTACAGTTACGTAGCGGAATGTAAAATGTGAGAATGCCAACAAGCCACAGGAGATAGATTTATACTGGTTCGGTTAGCCCTGTGGTTTCCCTACGTCCAGTCCCCCTGCAACTTGTGCGGGGTATTTACTAACCTTTTGTCAAAGGTTACAATGGCTATTTTCTAGGACCAACTCCCCAACTGATCTTGCAAGACTCAGCAAGCCCTAGTGGTTTTCCATGAACCACTCACCTAGATGATTTTGATTATGTATCAGCCAACCAAATAGTCACACCGTGTGACTTAGTTTTTCTAGTGGCTTCACACCAGCTAGCCTTCCAGTTCTAGTGGTTTCACACCAGCTAGCCTTCCAGGGGCTAGTCACCTAGTTGATTTCAACAGGTATCAACGGACCAACCAATCACACTAAGTGTCTGTTACACAGAGCAACAAATGCTCTTCCTAACTGTCTTTCAGACAGATCTACAGAGAATAAAAATGAATGAATTATTAGACAGAAAGAGGAGGAAAAATAGGATATCGTCACGCAACAATATCCTCCTCTTAAATGCTTCTTAGGACGGAGAACTTCAGAAGTAGAGCTTGAATGTGCTGAAGTCTTGCTAGACTTGAATGCGTAGGAAGCAGAACACTGGGATCGCTTTGATTGCAGGAAGACGCTTGAGTGCTTGTTCGTTATGTTGCCGGAAGCGTTATCTTCCTCTCTGGGTCTTGTGCTATTTATAGCTCCAGGTTTCATTCTGTCCATTTGATACGTGATTGTTTCAACGGTAGGATCCTAGGCTTAACGTTCGGCAAGTCAGATTGCTTTTCATCTGATTCAAGATTTGCAGATGATTAAAAGTTCGCAACTGCCATTAGTATGCTAATTTCCTTTCTTGTGCAACTTCTCTCCTGGCTATTGTTTCATGTATACCTGAAATAATACTACAAGCATTCTTTCCCATGCAGGGACATGATATAGGAAACAAATTAGAATTCTCAAACGTTAGAGAGAAAAAAATGCAATAAACATTTCCATTTTACATAAGAGTAACCTTTCTGTGCAATGCATTTAATGTATATGCAGTGTTTAGTTTGACTGTTCAACGATGCTCCTTATTTTAGTTTAGCTTACGCGATATTGGAAGAGAACATTTAATAATTCAGAGCGTCTGTGTGCATGGCACTCTAGAATTAAGTGTTTAGTAGGCATCATACTACGTATTTTGTCTTTTAGTGTGGTTAGTAAGTCAAAAAGTTTTCTACGTGGATTTTCCCAAAAAAGTTAGTACAAACATTTTAATGTAAGTAGGTGAAACATTGTCTATTCATCTGCTTAATCGTTTTGATCATCCTGTAGATTAGACAAAGCATCGTCTATCACAATTTTTGTCGTTATTTGTTTGGGCGATGTTTCGACTATCACTTCGCCTATCATCAATCCATTTAGACAGAGTTCCGTCTATCGCATAGATTTAGTCAATTTCCCTTTTAGACAGAACATAGTCTAATTCATCATATAGTTTGTGTTAGACGGAGCATCGTCTATAATGATCTTTTGTCGTTTAGTGGTTAGACTATGTATCGCCTACCTTATCAACCTTTTATCATTTAGGCGATGACGCTGTTTCGTCTATCATTCAAATTTTCTTTTTAGTATTGTAGACGGAACATCGTCTATACATTTAGACATTGTTTCGTCTATCGTTCAGCTTTTCTTTTCTGTAAATTAGACGGAACATCGTCTATTCATTTAGACGTTTCGTCTATCGTTCAACTTTTCTTTCTTATGTTTTAGACGGAACATTGTTTATTTATTTAGGTGATGTATCACCCATCGTTTCGTCTATCCTTAACTTTTTTAGGTGAAGATTTGTATAAATCTATATGATCGCCTACCTTATCCTTTTGTCTTTATCCTAATTAGACTGTGTATCGTCTAACTGAACTGGAGTTGGATGATGTTTCGTCTATCCTTTTATCTATCGTTCAGGACTTGAGCGATAGATCATTTATTTTTCAAGACTTAGACGATGGATCATCTATCCTTCCAACTATCTTTCAGGACTTGGACGTTGGATCATCTATCTTTTCATCTATCTTCCTGGACTTAGACGATGGATCATCTAATTTGAGTTCTTGTCATTTATGTTATGCTAGATTAGATGGTGTATCGTCTAATCTTTGTTCCTTTGATATATTTGGACGATATTCTCTTTATTTTATCTCAGATATATATGGAGACCTGAGTTTTAGTTAAACCCATGCTTGTTAAGGCATCTAAGGTGATCAAGGCGGTGGCCCATCGCCTTACTGCTTAGGTGACAAGGCAAGGTGCCTAGGCGAAGCCTAGTTTATATAACTAAATACATTGCAAGAGTATTACCACTATACAATTACATAGAGCTCTATCTTTAGTTAATAGGAAATTTGATATCCACAAAGCTTCAACATATACCTATATTTTAAAATTAAAATCAGAATAAATGATAAACAATAACAAATTAATAAGGGGAAAACTAATAAGCATTGTGAATACCTGTCAATCGATATAAAAATTTTAATATAAAATTTGGTGTTCAAATAGTTATTATCTATATTAAAAGGAAGCATAAATATGACACATTTCTGGATAAATTATAAGCACATCAACATAATAATTTCATAATTTTTCACTTGTGAATTATCAAAAAGAGACACAAAAATGGTACTAACTTCAAAAAGTGCTCCGTGCAAATATGAATCAATGTCCATAAGAGGAAGGAAGAGGAATTGACATGGAGAAGAATTCGAGAGAAAGGGGAAAGAGAAATGAAAGTCTTATCTTCTTTTTCCAATCTTGACATATCATTTGTCAAATTTCCAAAATTCTTTCTGAACTTTTGCCCAAATATTAAAACAAACCTCAAATCAAGGAGTGGATGTCCTGCCAAGGTAGGCTAGGTAGGCCCAAGGTGGTCTATGTGCACCAAGGCAGTCAGGTGAGCGTCTTAATGGGCTGCTCGCCTAAGCACCTAGTCGTCTTGGGCGCCTTGGAACGCATTGTCGAAACCTGTAATTTATCTTGTTATTGGGATAAATAATTATTTATTTTGTCATAATCCAAAATATTGAATTTGTGGAAAAGATATTTTTCCAATAATCTCCCCCTTTTTGGTTACGACAAAATAATTTGAACTTCCTGATATATTTGTGACAATTTTTTTAGAGGGTTTATTGATATATTAATTGTGTTTCTCCCCCTTAATAAATTGTGCTATATTATATAATTATTTATAGAATTTCTCCCAATTAATATATCTCTCCCCCTTTTTGTCAGAGTTTAAAAGGAGAGGAATAAGCAATTATGCCATGTCGGTGAAAATTTAGGGAGAGCACAGTACACACAAGGATTGTACAAGCAGAATGAGTTGCATTAATTGTAAAAAAAATATAGGCATGTTACATAGGTAGGATCAATGAAGAGGTACAAGGTGAGATTATAGTCCAGTCTATCGCCAAGGTCGCCGGCGGTAGCGTGAGGGTATTAGAGAGGGGTTGTAGGCATCACACTGTAGAAACCATGTGAAATGTCTGTGATTTCTAAAATGACGCAACCTTTTGAGAGTTGCATCAGCAGATTCTGCCATTTCCTCTTCTTGACTTTGGTAGGAGTCTAGAAACTTGGTGAAGTTGTATTTTGTTTCCCTCAGTTCTTCCAGAAGTAGGGTACACTCCGCATTTTTTTCATGGAGTACGAACCTTGTGATTGCCCGTCGAAAGAGGGTTTCTGGAATCGCAGTGGGAATGGTACCCGAGGTATGGACTCCACCTGAGCTGGATCCCGAGGCATGAGTTTCAGATGAGCGGGGAACCCTAGAAGATGTAGGCTGTAATGCGTCTGGAGGTGGCATGTCTCTTCTTACGTGCTTCTTTATATCTTCCATCTCCCGTTCTTCAGTTGAGCTTTTCTGCGGTGCTTCCATATTCACAAATTGTGCATAGGAGATGGCTGGTTGTTGTTCCTGGAGCAGTTTCTGACTGTATTCAAGATATCTGATGTAGTCTTTTTAACTTCATCCTTTATATCCCTTTCAATACGCTCCATTTCATTATCTAAATATTGCCAGTAGGTAACCTGTGGCTTTCCTTCTCTAGACATGAGTTCATTGTACCCCTTGTATAATTTATATTCCTCGTTAAATTCTAAAATATACTCTTCTTCCGTAAAGACATGGACTTGCTCTCAATAATTTATATTGAAATTTTCAGAAGCATGCCCCCGATTTATTAACTCTGCTGTAAAATTTGCTAGAGGCATAACTCTCTTATTTAATCGCACATGCCGATGGCGATGACGAAGCCAATTTTTGTACAACGTCTTCCCTTGCTTGTCTCTCATGAGAATTGTAACAATGCTTGGAAAGGGTGTCTCATCCTGCATGTTGATGAACATCTTTATCCTTTCCAGACGGGCATTATGCAACTCATCAGGAGTGAGTGTGGAGGATTGAGGCCGAGCAGAAGTTCTTTCCTCCTGAGTGACTGCAGGAGGTGGAGTAGGAGTTGATGCAGTAGCAGCTTCAGTGGGTTCTAGGAGTGGCCAAGGGTGATGGTTAAACTTCTAGTCTTAGAGAAAACAAGAGAAGAGTGAGGTTCAGGATCTCATACCAGAAGGTGGAGAGAATCCCTCCCCCTGAGTAGATGTCACCTCAAGAGTGACATGTTCTTTTTTAACCCTTGTGTCTCTTGTAGGAGTTCTGATAGCTGCCTTTCTTTTTCTTCTAACCCTCAGCTTCTGCTCTTTCTTCTTGTTGCTGAGCAGGAGGAGCTTGGACTAGTGGAGCTGGAGGAGGAACTTGTGGTACTGACTGTGGGATAGGCTGAGGTGCAGGATGTGGAACATGCTGGGGTGCAGTCCTCTCACAGATCTTATCAGCCACCATGGAGGCAAGTCGTTCATAATCAATTTCTGGAGGCTGCTTTTGAAGAAGTTCAGTCACTGCATCTTGCACGTCTCCGAATCTGCTGACCACCGAATGCTGCACTTTAAACATAATCTGCTGAACCGAGCTCATTTTGTCTATCATGGTATTATGGAGTTGGTCCATATTTTTTTCAATGTGCCCCATTCCATGCCTAATAGGGGTCACAACCGCTGCTACACTTCCCAACACTTGTATGATGCAGTCTGTGTCTCCTCTTGGACTGGAGATGGAACTCTTCTGGGAGCAGGAACCTCTATCTAATGCACTTCATCTATTTGCACTTAAGGCTTTTGCTACAGTGTGAGGTGCTGTTGAAGAGGGTTTAGGAATTTCTTCTTGTATTCCTTCCTCAACAGCGATTGGAGACGAGGTTGGCACAGACATGATTTCAATGATTCTGTCAATTGTGCCCTCCATTTCTTCTAAACCTTCCTCCTGCAAGACTGTTCATTTGTTACGGTTTCTGGAGGAAGAACAATTGTAGCCTCTGTTCTTGTTGTTGTCTCAGGTTGAGCGACAATAGCCTCCACTTCCCTGCCAGCTAATCTGGGCTCAGCCTGCACTGCTGGACCTATAGGTGTAGTCTCCTTGCCCTTTCCTGTCTTCCTTTCCCATTTACCATCTTTATAAGAGAAGCCCCCTTTGTAAAGTGACGTCTCACTGATTGGATTTGCAAAGACGCCTTCTTCACCAGTGAAGTTAACATTGCAGTGAGTGAAAACAAGAGTGAGGGGTGCCCCATAAGGCGAGATTGCTCTCTTGTTACCGACCTCCTTTTCCTTTCGGATGCACTCTACAATGCCCTTAATTACTTCATACATTATTACCCCCAGGTTTATTCTGATTCTTGTCTTCTGGGCATGCACAATCTGGAGGTCCAGATCACTCATACGAGTGAAACTGTCTCCCCTGGGGCTTATGCAGTGGCCAGTTGCAAGGTGGAGGATCTGCAACTCTGGGTCTATCTTACTGGAGTTGATTTCCTCTGCTTCGGACCTGAGCAGACTTTGGATCATTTTTATTTTTTCTTCTCTACCTATGGTCTTTCTAGATTTGAGACCCTTACTGCTGCTACCCATAACCTCGTTCAGAAGGGCCTCTGTGATGATCATTTCTTTGCCCTTGACGATGGTCCTCAAACATTCACCTTCTACTGTCATATTCCCAAAAAATAGATGCACAAGCTTAGGATAGACAGTGTCCATAGAGCATACCACTAGACATCCTGCCGCAGTGAGCATCTCTTCCACATGAATGCCTTTGGCTGCAAGTCTTCGGACATCTATCTTCTTTCCCTGCAGCACATCCCTGTGCTCAAATCTTGCCTTAGCCTCCTCAGACACGAAGCCGGTGATGCTCTGCTCTGCTATAGCAGACATTTCTCTCTCAAGGGTTTACAGATGACCTTGGAAGATGTGTGTGAAAGAGAAGGGGTCTCCTTGGGTGAAAAAGCTTGAAGCTTTTTTCTGGAAAGGAAGGCTCGGAAGGAGGGGAGAAGAGGAGAGGTTGCCGGAGTTGCAGATGGGAAGCAGAGGGGTTGAAGGTTTGATTTGGTTGCCTTTTATGAGGCAACTACCCTTTTTTTATATACATGTGAATTTGTTTTTCCCAGCCATTTCACTTTAATTTGTATTTCATTTCGTCTATGTTGGTTTACTGCCTTATTAGCCGAAGGGTCTTTTGTCATGTAGTGGATAAGTGGATGCGTTGTCTAATTCAGGTCAACACTAGGTCTACTACCTTATTAGACGAAGCGACTTTTTGTCTAGTAGCGACTTAATGGATGCATCGTCTAATCGAGGTCCACATTGGATGATGATGTAGGCTTCGGGCTCCGGGTGTATGTTAGACGAATCAACTTTGTCTAATTGCAATACATCTGGCCCAATTATTTTTTTTTTGAAAAAAGGTAATATGATCAATACACATTAAATCTTCATTTCATGTATATTCATCAATCATGCAACATAACAAAGTCTATCAATATAAACAAACCTTTTTTAGTGTAGGTATTTGTGATATTCATATGAAAATGTCCTCAACATCTGCACATGCCAAGTTTACGCCTGATGGTGGAGAACCTATCCTTAGCTAAAGATTTGGTAAAAATGTCGGCCAGCTGGTGATTTGTATCAATGAATCTAAGATCTATGTTTTTCTTAGTTACATGATCTCTGATGAAATGATGTCTAACTTCTATATGTTTGGTTCTAGAGTATTGAACTGGGTTTTTTTGTAGTACTGTAGGTTATTGAATTTATATGCAATCTTTTCTTTTCTTTCTTGGGCGCCCTCTTATAGGAGGGTAGATTTGTAACGAGCCTCAAGGATTAAATATAAAAGAGAGGGTGGACTGCCCAAGCGAGCAGTTCACGGCCTCTCCTTCTCTTTCTTCCATCGGCTCTTCTTCCTCTCTGTTCTAACATGGTATCAGAGCAGCGGCCATGGGATCTTCTTGGAACCCACCTTTTCTTAGGCCGCATCTTTTCTAAGGGGTTGTTGACCCAATAAAATATTCAGATATTCTATTTTCCCAAAGTACGAAGGATGTGAAATATATATGCACATCTATATATGTGTGTATGGAAGAAGTGAGAAGTGTCAACACTCACATGCTTTCACAAGGAAAAAAAGCCAAGATGGAGATCCTCTGTACAAGCCAAAAAATAAGCTAACTCCACATGTTGAAGTGGGATTTGTTTAAGAGGTACGGAGGCTTTTTTTTATAGGAGAAAGGGACACCGGAGGCCTCAACCCCTCTCCGCCCTGCCAAGCAGGCCGGAGGGAGGCCCTCCGCCCTGCCAGCAGGCCGGAGCCTCCCTGCCAAGCAGGCCGGAGGGAGGCCCTCCGCCCTGCTGCAGGCCGGAGGAGGTCCTCCTCCGCCCATGGCCCTTTCGGTTACTAAAAAAAAAGAGAAAAAAGGAGAAAAAGAAGTAAACACGGCAGTGCAGAGGTTGTTTCCGTGAGAACAGCAGTGCACTTTTTCTTTTGGAAAGTTGTCTTCTTTAGAGGTGAAGGGGTGTGGTCACCACAAAAAAGGCCCCCCCGGGTTGTTCCGGTCACCTTCTTTGAGAGTGGTGTGCCTAAGAGATTCTTCGCCCCCTAATGCAATGTGTTATTGACTGTCACATGGCACAGAGATCTCCTTACGTATGAAATGCAAGGAAACATGCATGACATGACATGCAAGGAAACATGCAGGACATGAACTACAAATACATTCAAGAAAAAAATGCAACTGATGCTACAATGAAGCAAGGACACACAACAATGCAGGAATAACAGCAGCGGGCAGTGCATAGGAAGACAGCCGCAAGCCTTTGTTTGGCAATAGGATGGGCAGCAGCAGATCCCGCAAAGGGAGCCTCCCAACCCAGGGAGGAATGTTAGAATGTAAAGGGATATGGTCACCACAAAAAAGGCCTCCCCGGGGTGTTCCGGTCACCTTCCTTGAGAATGGTGTGCCTAAGAGATCTCTTATGCCTTGCAAGTCATGAAGGGGTTAATTCTATGGGCTTCTGCATAGAGATCAAATGGGCCGTGGGTTTCTGCATAGAAATCAAATGGGCCTATAGATGGAAATCTGGGCTCACTTACAATTCGAATGGGCCTACAATCCAAATGGGCTTGCAAATGGACATCGAATTGAATAGAAGTCTTGCAAGTTCAAAGTTCTGTTCAAGGAATCTTGCAAGTTCAAAGTTATGTTCAATGTTCAAATTGAATAGAAATCTTGCAAGTTCAAGGTTCTGAAAATGTTCAAGGCTTACAGATGAAAATCAAATGGGCTTCTTTCAATTGAAATGGGCTGATCAAATTGGGCTTATTGCATTTGAAATCATTCAAAGCACAAATGAAGAGGGACGATGGCCTATGCAAATTCTCAGATGGCCTTATGCAAATATTCAGATGGCCTTATGCTTATGGCATTTTTTGGAATGACCTTATGCTTATTGTAATTGAAATCATCCCAAGCCTTTGAAATCATCCACAGGTGGAACGAAGATGGTTACAAACTAAAATTGCAAGTCTTACAAATGTTCAAGGCTCGATGGTCAGAAAATTACAGAAATATCTTCTGATTGTGGAAAATTATAGAAATACCCCCAGTGGGTAGAAAATTATAGAAATACCCCTAGTGGGTGGAAAATTACAGAAATACCCCCGGTGGTCACAAAATTATAGAAATACCCCCGGTGGTTAGAAAATTGCAGAAACACCCCGATGGCGGGAAAATTACAGAAATACTCTTAGTGGGTGGAAAATTACAGAAATATCCCCGGTGGGCAGAAAATTACAGAAATGTCCCCGATAGCAGGAAAATTGCATAAATACCCCGATGACGGGAAAATTACTGAAATGCTCCCGATGGCGGGAAAATTGCAGAAATACCCCCGATGGAGGGAAAATTATAAAAACACCCCTGATTGTGGGGAAAATGTAGAAATACCCCGGTGGAGTCTCAAAATTACCAAAATATCCTCATTCTGGTTTACGCCGTTTGCATGACTCGGCGGAGCGGGACCTTGCCCCTTCATTGAAGTGGTGTGCGCTCTCCTGAGTTCGGTTTATGGCTAACTATCCACATCTATGGATCCTTTTCATATCATGTCTGAAAACTTAGAGGCAAATGATATTGCAAAGAAATCATAAGAAGTCATGAAAATCAAAACAAGGAATACCCACGGGGTTATTTCCGAGAAGTCACCCAACAAGTCAGAATGACAAGAATGCTCAAGAAGTCGAGAAGCGACGGGGCTATCTCCAAGAAACTAAGAAATTACAAGAATATCCCAATGTTGGGAAAATTAAAGAAATACCCTGACGGAGGATATATCCCATCTCAGGAGGAAATGCCTTTTATAAACATCAAGCCAACTTAAAGGTCCGATCACGATCAAAAGAGTGGTCATGACCATGAAGCAACTCCAACGGACCGGTAGTGATCATCTTGACGATCTAACGGCCCTCGTGATGGAATTCAAGTTCAACCGTCCGATCAGGGGACACAAGTCAATTCAACGACCCGATCAGGACGAAAGCAAGTTCAAAGATCCAAATGCAAACGGAAGCAAATTCAAAGGCTCTAGTTGCGACCGGATGTTATCCTGAAGACCCGATTACACAATTGGGATCACATGTAAAGATCTTGAAGAATCGATTGTAATTCCAATTATATATGTTCAAGAAATGAAGTCTCCAGATTCCTTTGCAAGAGTGTGAATTCGTAATGGGCGATCGTCAAGATCATTTATGTCACAATGCATAGAGGCAAAAGGCGTTCTTCGACAGTTAATCAAAGGTGTTCGGACTTGTATCGATGTAAATTAACACCGACTCCGGTTGGTGGGGAAAAGTCCTGTACACGAACCCTAAATCGTCTGATAAACCCAACAGCGCGGAATTAACAAATATGCCCAAATATACGACGGCATATCCATCCGGCGAAATCGGATGTTCCGAAAAATTCCGCGTGTAAACAGGGGTCTTCCTTGCTAGTGCAAGGTGAAGTCCCTTTCTTTCTCTTCTTTTGACATACACAGGCCACACACACACACACACACACACACACACACACAAAACCTAGACAGGATGGTCAGTGCAGGGGGTTGATTGTGCACTCTTCTCTTGGTGGATTCTTCTTTGAATCACGGCAAACCCTTCGGCAGACGGACATGCTCTTCCTGCCCTGGCCGAGAGTCCTGCGGCGAAGTCTGGGCCAGATCTGCTGCCTCCTTCAGCCAAGGCTTTTGTCTAAGCCTGCTGCCTGGCCAGAACTTTACCATTAAGCCTCCCGAAGACCTCTGCCAGGGTTACTGCTATCTTCTTCTGCAGTTCCTGTTTCTGAGACCACCCGCTACTCATCCTTCTTCAATTGCTAGGGTTTCTTCAGAACAGCACCAAGACCACAATCTCTTAGAACAGAACCTCATTGGAGGCTCTGTTTTGGATCGCGACCCTCTTTTCTTGCTGAAGCTACACTCTGTTTCTGTCACCGATGGTTAGAGTCAAGTGTGGTGGTTCTTTTTTCTATAATCCAACATGTCAGATACTCCTTCTGCATAATGTCTTCTCCCATGGTTCAACCTGTGTTCCTAGCATCTACTGGCCAGACTACACTATAGATCACATCAGAGAAACTGACAAAGCACAATTTTCCTTCATGGGCTGTTGCTACTGAACTCTATATCGCCGGCTGTGATAAGTTGGGTCTTTTAATCGGTGACGAGAAAATGCCGGATCCTTTAGACCCCTCTTTTGCTAGCCTGGAGGTGGGACAACAGTATGGTGACGTCCTGGTTTCTCAACTCTATCAGCCCTGGAATTCGACCGACAATCTTGCACAAGTCTACTGCTGCAGACATGTGGAAGACCTTAACTGGTCTTTATGGTTGCAAGAAAAATAAGGTTTGCCTGGATCAGTTGAGTCACAACATTCATGAGTTAAAGCAGGGTTCACTTATTGTTGCGGCCTACTTTTGTGCTCTCACTTCGCTGTGAAATGAGTTAGAAGTCTACCGTACTACTAAATGGACAGCTTGCACTTTTTTTTGAAAATGTTTCTAGTTCAGCAAAGATTTGCTGCTTTAAAGGCACATTCTCAATAATTGTCTCAATTACTAAATCAACATCTTTAAAACATCCATAATCAAGAACACCTATTAGGAGAGCCAGGGCTTTCTCAACCAAGGATGGCAGTATCGGTATCGGTACCGGTTTTGGCCGGTCCCGAATCCGATACGTACCGGTTTCAGTATCGGTATCGGTTTCGGCCGAAACCGGTTGAAACCATTCAAGAAACTCAAAAAAATAGTAAACCTGTCCGGTTTCAGCCGAAACCTTCCGGTTTCGGACCGAAACAGGTGAGTTTCGGTCGAAACCAATACGGTTTCGTCCGAAACCATTAAAAAAGTATTTTTTAATATGTTTCGGACCTGCTACAGTGTTAAGGGCCGGTTTCGGATCGGTACCGGCTGAAAGCGATACGTTTCGGCCGAAACGTATCGGTTTCGGCCGATACTGCCTTCCATGTTCTCAACTTTCTCCTCAGTCATTTTTCCTTTCTTGACACGACTCTGCAAATTGGCTCTGATTCTCCCAATCCCTGCCTGTAAGAATTTATCATTTACTTCTTTCAAGATCACTGGCACGTTACTCAGTATCAGTGAAGTTGCAATTCTAGAACCCATTAAACCACCACCAAGAATAGCTACTTTACTTATACGCCTTGGCCTCAACCCCAGGTCAGTGATTTCAGGAACCTTGGATGTTGCACGTTGGGCAAAGAAAACATGGACCAAGCTCCTGCATGTATCAGAAAAAAGAAGTTTCTGGAAAGATTTTGCTTCCTTCCATAGCCCTGCACGAGGTCTTGGGACAATACCCTCCTCAATGACATCGATACATACCCATTGCTTACAAACTAACAAACCTATCTGTCTCTTCAAGAAGATGATAGGATAGTGAAGTTCTTGAGTGAACTGAATTCAGAATATGACGTTTTATGAGGACAAATCCTCAACATGGATCCAAATGGGTCTACACAATTAAATGCAATGCAGAGGGTGAGGTACAAGAATATAAAGTCAGACTTGATGCAAAAGGATTTACTCAGATATATAGGATTGATTATTAGGAGACCTTTGCTCCTGTGGCGAAGTTGAAGTTTGTTAGGGTGATTCTTTCACTAGCTGTCCAGTACTCTTGGCCTCTATACCAATTGGATGTTAAAAATGCCTTCTTGAGTGGTGATTTATAAGAAGTATACATGTTGCTACCACCTGGAGTTGATACAAAAGGGAGGGTTTGTCGTCTGAAGGCACTTTGTGTTGAAATAGTGACCTAGAGCCTGGTTTGACAAGCTGCGCCTTGCTATGATCAGATTTGGTTTCAAACAATCAAATGCTGATTATACTATGTTTGTCAAGTGGACAAGTTGTGCTACTTGTTTATGTGGATGACATGATTGTCACAGGAGATGATGAGGCATGAATCAAACAGTTAAAGAAAGACTTGGTTGCTGAATTTGAAATCAGAGACTTGAGTGAGGCGGGGTGAGCTAAGGTATTTTCTGAGAATCGAAGTAACCATATCAAGGAATGAGATTTATATCAGTCAGAGGACGTATGCATTGGATTTACTGACTGAAACTGGGAAGTTAGGGTGTAAGCATGTAGTAACACCAATGAATTAAATTATAGCTTATTAGAGACAAGGGAGAAGAACTCTCACTAGAAGATAGGGGTTTATACCAGAGATAGGAGGGAAAACTTCTATATTTGTCATTGACTCGTCTAGATTTGACTTATGATGTAAGTGTAGTCAGTCAATTCATGCATGCTCCATGAACAGTGCATGTGAAAGCTGTGGAATGTTTACTGAGATACTTGAAGTCATGTCCAAGAAACGGAACTCTTTCTCATAAAGCTGGAAGCCTGAGTCTTGAAGGATATGCAGATGCTGATTGGGCTGGGTCACGAGATGATAGGAGATCAACTTCTGGTTATCGCACTTTTCTAGGTGGCAATCTGGTTACTCGGAGAAGTACGAAGCAAATAGTGTGTGCAAGGTCAAGTGCAGAGGCAGAATATAGGACCATGGCATATGGGTTAGCAGAGTTGATTTGGCTAATTTTTTTCTGTTGGATCTGGAGTTCCAGTGAAACTGCCTCTGTTCAGCATGAACAAAGCACATTGAGATTGACAAACATTTCATTAGAGAGAAACTGGACTCATGAGAACTTTGTTTGCCTGATGTGAAGTCACAAGAGCAAGTTGCTGATGTTTTCACGAAGGCTATGACTGAAGCTCAGTTTAGGTCGGTCTTTGACAAGCTGAGCATGAAGGATATCTCTACTCACCTTGAGGGGGAGTGTAGGAAAACATGGGAATTTTTTGTAGTACTATAGGTTATTGGGTTTATATCCGATTTTTTCTTTTCTTTCTTGGGCACCCTTTTATAGGAGGGTAGATTTGTAATTGGCCTCAAGAATTAAATATAAAAGAGAGGGTGAACTGGAACTGCCCAAGAGAGTAGTTCGCAGCCTCTCCTTCTTCTCTGTCTTCCATCAGCTCTTCTTCCTCTCTGTTCTAACACTACGTAATCTTGTTTTCAATTTTTTCTTAATTCAAAGCAAATAACAAATACATGTTTTTTCATGGTACAAGAATAGTGGAGATTTTAATGCATTTGAAGAAGGTTTTTATGTTACAGTTTGCTAGTAGCACCCTTCTTGTTATGCAACTAATGGGACGTTGGCATCAGGCAGACATCCAAAACAATGTTTAAAACATTCAAGATTAGGCCATTCATTATCCAAATTATTCTTGGATTGATAAATTAAAGCATTGTGATGCTGCTGCAAGAATGATTACACATTGGTGGCCTTCACTCTCCGATGCTGGCTATTTTTATGCTTGTAGACCAAAATGTTGTTTCAAACCCATGGCTTGTATCCACGTTTACAAGTTTGACCTGATTCTGGGCTTGTCCAGCACAAAGTTGGATGTCTTTTTTGGAAATGTGGATGATACCACATATTTATGAAAATGAAAAGAGGTGTACAAGTGTATAAAAGGAAAGCCTAACACCCAGACTTCTGTGTAAAAAAATGACAAGGCTAATGTGTAAAAGAAAAGGCACCATATGAGATGCATAGTTTTGTTGATCTTGGTGAGCCTGTGATCCCCTTAGTTATGTTTTGCTTGTGGAGTTGTGGGTTTTCTTTTGATTTGAACTTTTCTTGTTCCTGTTGAATGAAATTTAACATTTTGTAAAATTCTTTTGTAGGGGGAGAGCTTTTATAATCCATTTATCCAAGATGTCATTCAGGAACTAACTAGTAAAGGGCTAATTGAGGAAAGTGAGGGTGCTCGTGTCATATGTATTGAAGGCCAGTCAATTCCATTGATTGTTGTGAAAAGTGACGGAGGATACAACTATGCATCAACTGATCTAACAGCACTTAGGTTTGTACTTGAGGGTGAACTGTCTGTTTGTTTTAAAATCTTTTATTCAGTGTACATTTGCTCTTCATTTATCAACGTTTGCGAAGTCTATTACTTGGCCAACGCAATTAAACATACTAAAGGAGTGGGCTCTGGGTTTTGCACATGTTTTACCTGTATTTTTATTGAAAGGTAAACTATGTGCTTTCAATGGGCTAAAACACTAGTATGATTTGAGCTTGCTTTTGATGAAAAAAGGTTAGGTGGTATTACATTGTTCCAGTATCGATGTGGATCTGTGAAAAGTAAAAACTAAAGCACTGGCCATCAATGCCCTAAATAGTTTGGTGCGGTAGTTCCGTCACTGAAGGTGGAAGACAAAGGTTGCTGAAGATGTGAAAGTGCCTGTCTTCTTTATCTTGTTTCTTTATCAGGTTATCCTGATGATAGAAACAGATTTGATAGAATAGGTGCAGGGTTTCTTGCAGCCATTAGCATTGCAAGTAATACATTTAGGGAAGATTGCATGCCATTCTCAATGATAAACTGAGTGTTTTGTTCTTCCCATTTCTCCTAGTCTCATTTGTCATTATTGTTGAATGTAATAGCCTATTTCATGCATTTTTTTCCTTTTATTCTGGTTTTGAGGTATTTTGATTCCGGGCAATTGGAATTATCTTTGTGATGGCAGTATATATTTTCAGCAATTGCAGTGAAAAAAGGTTCCGAATTTTCAGCACGGAAGGAAATACAATTCACAGTTATATGGATATTTTCAGCAATTGCAGTGAAAAGAATTCTGATTTTTTATGGGGAAGGGAATGCGATTCATAGTGTTATGAACCTGGTTCTTCTTGGTAGGAACTTAGGGGGTTTTCAGTGGATAATTTGCGATTTGTAGCAGATAACATTTTCTGTCTTCTAGCCTGGGACCTGGGGTTGTGCCTTTTGAAACCTCTTTTTTATTTTTTCCCTGATCAAATAAAAGTGAGTATTCCGTTTATGGATGTGGTTTATTGTTGAAGTTACGCTGACCTTTCCATTTCCAACTAAGGTGATGATTTCTTTTGCATTTGTGTCTTACATAATTCTTTTTGGATAGACATGTGGATAGTTTACATTTCAAGCTCATCTTGTTTTCCTTTTGTGACTGTGGATCTCTTGTTTTCATCTATTTGCTGCCTTCCTTGTTTATTTGCAAACAATTAGGAACTTCCACATCCATTAAAATGAATAAGAAATAAATGCATTAGGGCATCTTGATAATAGACTTCTGGTGGATATTATCCACATCCTGGTTTGTTGGTTGCAAATAGACCAAATTCTTCCTTTTGGATCACTACTCCAAAATTTGTGAAACAATTCTTACCATTGGCCTAATTATCATTGGCAGATATTGCATTTTCGTTCAAACTTCTTACACAGACTTGTGAATTCACCAAAAAAATGATACAAAGAACTTTGATGAGATGCCAAACCCTATATTTATGGGTGTGAACTGTAGAAAGATGTATACTTTGTTGGAACAAGAAGTTTTAAAACTTTTTCATATTTTCTTTCTTTCATATCTTTTTATTCTAAAGGGAGTTTCATGAGCATAGACGTTTGAAGGGTTTGACTTAGAATGGCCCTTTTGTTGAACCTGACTCATAAAGAAAATGAGGTTTGTCCAGCTGGATTTGGCATAAGTATGGACCATCCCCACCAACCTCATTTGATGTTAATTATGCCACTCCAATGAGCGAAAACCCTTGATTAACTGTTTTTGGTAATGTCCTAGATGAAATAAACCACTAAATTATCAAACTTGTCCATCATATCATGATTAGCTACAACCCCATGACCTTTCCTGTGGCCTTGAAAGGTTTTAGGGGGGTGATTAAGTTTTTTAAACGTTTTGAGAAAGTTTAGAGCCAATAGGTCAACCTTATTAAATTTGAAAAGTTTTGACGCTGGGTGGCAAACTGTCCATTTTTTGGTAACAAAGTTTGTTTTGGTACACTTGGAGTGTTTTAGAGACCTGGGATGCCTTTTTAACTCATTTTGGGTGTTTGCAAACACACCTGTTATTTTCTGGAAACTTTGGCATTTCATAGTTATTTCATGTGTTTTGAAGGGTTTAACATTTTTAATGATTTTTCTGTGATTTTAAATGTTTTTCAGTGAAGTTAGGATAACCCTGCTATTTTTGACAACATGGTGAAGTTTGAGGTGCATTTGAAGTGTTTTGAAGGTTTTGAAATTCTTTAGGATTTTTCATGATTTTTAATGATTTTAGTTGGCTTGTGAAAATACTTTCTATTAATATCAATTCGTTATGATTTTTGATGATTATTAGATGACTTATAAAAGTTCTATCCTTTTTTTAGCAATTTAGGGGTTTTTGGATGCATATTGCATATTTTGTTTTTTTGTTTTACTTCTTTTTCAGAATTTTCTGAGATTTTTAATGATTTTATTCAAATATTCAAATTTCTTGCCATTTGTAGAAGCTTGAGTTTTGAGAGGTGTTTTGAGTGTTTTCTCTTTTTTTTTGGATTTTTGATGTTTTTTTACCGATTTTTATTGGTTTTAAATGTAATTTTTAGGTTTGAGGTGTAATTTGGTGAAGTGTAAGAGTGTTTGGACAATTTGCAATTTTCAGGGCATTTTCGTTATTTTTCAGAGTGATTTCTGAATTTTATGGATTTTCCTCATTTATTCTATTTTCTATGCATTTTGGCTCTATAAAGGGTATTTTGATAATTTGACCAAGTCTTTGGTTGTGGGCCACGTTTGGACCAGGGGCTGCAATGAGATTGACCCGAGTTGCTCTTATTATAACATGCCCATTAGAGTCCATGAATGAAATGGGTCTACAAGGGTCCAATAAGCATATAAGACCCAATACAACCCGTTAAGTGTGTGAGGCGCATTGCGGATCCAATATCACTTCATCATGTCAAATGCACATTCATGCCCATGCTATCATTTCAAGATTCATAAGATGTCATTATCATTTATTTCTCATGTCTCATGCACAAGGTTTGCCATATTCGGTCTTGGCTTTGCCTCGAGGAGTCAGAGAGAAGAAATCTCAAAGAAATCTTAATGAAATCTCGAGAGATCAGGACAATGCAGAAATATATGTACACGTGTATGATGTGAATCAGGGAATGTTGTATCAGATCAAGACATTTGTTGAAAGGCTGAGGAGAAGAGATTGAGAATAGTGGCAAAAAATCGTAATGATTTTAGACTTCTCAGAAAATGCCATTTAGAAATTCAATATGATTGAATTAACACAATATCAACACTAAAATATATTTACACAAACAAGGATTGCTTTTCCGGATCTCAATGCCATCTCAACATGTTAGAGTGTTCCTCTATCATCTTGATATCTTCATTCTTCTCCGTCTCTATCCTATTCCTCCCCTCCTCTTCTATCTTCCTCTTGTTCTTGAACTCCGTAGAAATTCTTCTTGGAACCTTTGGAGAGACAGGTATCTTGGAGAGATCTCGAACATTTTGTAAGAGATGGCAAACCAAGTCATGCATCATCATACATCTCATTATTCATGAGTCTTTCCTTTATGGCCATGGCATGGTGGCATGTTTGCCATTCATATTACATTCATCTCACATTCACTCATATCAATGCCAAGTTGAGGCAGTATATCTTCTTTCTAGCCTGTCTAGAGAGAGAAGCTCTTGGTTTTTTGGTGTCAGCCCGTTGGGGCGACCCTCTGTCGGAGCTGACTTGCTTTCGCTATGGCCGGAGGGGCCATGTGAGGTGGTTCTGCAGACTTAGGGTGCTATTATAACGACCCAAGATCCGGATATCGGGAGTTACCCGATACCATTCGAATCTTGGCCCGCCACCCACGAGCCGGAGGGCTCGGAAGGGTTATTTAGGTGTGTGGAGGTACATTGAAATTTAAAATAATGCAAGAAACAACTATATAATTAACTGTTTAATAACAAGATATAAATTACATTCAATTAATAATCTAACTACAGAATCCAGTCCAACAAAGTACAGTTTGCAGGGAATGAAACGTACTCAAGTGCCGCATACGCTCCCGGCTTTGGCGAGCTGGCAATTACGAACCTCAGTGCTGCACCTCCGAACCTCGAGGAGGAACCGCAACACTTGAAAAGAAAGGGGTGAGTCTCATCTCATTGGCTCAGTAAGGGTCTCGCGGATCCCCACCACTAAAACAACGACGGTAGCAACAACGATAACAATAACAGCAGTTGCAGGAGTAGCAACAGTAATAACAACAACAGAAGCAATAGCCGTAGCAAGAACCGTAACAACGGTGGCCGGTGGAGCCACGACTCTCTAAGCTACTCCTAACGATAACGAAAAGTAAACCCCGATTTCACGGTCGGGGACCGCCAAACCAACAAGAAACCCTGGCTACACTATCGAAGGAGATACCACGACATCTCTGTCGTGAAGGCCCGTCCTCACAGACAAAGGCCCGACTGGACCACGCGGTCCAATGGTACAGTCACGACCTCACCATCGTGAACCCTACATTCTCTACGGGTGAAACCTCGATAACTCTACCGGGACCCTAGACCTCAACGTCGGGAAACCCGCACAGAAGTCACCCGAAGAACCACGAAGAAACTCATCTCGCTTGACAGGAGAATTGTCCACTAGAAGGCCGGATGCGTCCACTGACGACTTAATCCGTAGCCTCAGGTGTCACCCTACTCACCCTAGGCAGAAACTGAGACACCGTACACAAGTAACCACGGAACAAGTAGTAGTTAGGGTCGCACTCGTCAGCGCGGGTACGACGTCCCGAACCACGTGTGCACACACAAACTATCTGCTCTAAGTCGGGTCCTCTAGCTGGTTTTTCCTCCAGACCGGACTCAGGCTGCAAAAACGAGGGGCCCTACGGTAACCAGTTTAACAATCGTCTCATCGGGACAAGCTCTCCACCACTCCCAGTGGGTCCGCATTCGCGTGTGCAGGAAATGTACGACTAGTGGGAAAGCTCACTCGAGGTAGAAGCTCTCTGCAGAAGAAACACTGAAGTAACACAGGGTGGCTCGGTGCCATTCGGCTCAGGACGACTAGCTAGAGTCGCTAATCCAACGGCCATAGAGTCATGCCACTCATCCCAAGGCCGTTGCACCATACGACGCCATGCCGTCAAATCATCCTAGTCCAAAAGTCAGAAACCACGGTCAAAGGACTCTTAAGGCGGCTCACGACTGCCGGGTCCATTCCCTCTCTAAGGGAGACTAAGGAGCCCTCAGCCCCTGGTTGGGTCACGGGACTCACGGTCAATGGCCAGACACATGGCCCACACGGAAATCGCTTTCCGGAGAAGCTAACGCCGTGCGGGGACAGCCCTCCACACCTACACCGGTATACGGTGACTCGATCTAACACAATGAAGAAGCCCAGAACGCACGGGGTCACCCGGACCCTCTAAACCACACATGCACGCTAATCGAGATACAATGACTCCTCCGGACATCCAAAAACACGATCTCGGTCCTCACGGGATGCCTGGGACATCCACGAGGTCATAGGTTGACCAAAGGGTCACAACCAGGTCAACCGGAGGCCAAAACGGGCAAGACAACTGCATTTTGGTCGATCTACCTGCAAGGGTCGGTCGACCAACCGGGGACTGGCCCGTAGTTGGGCGGTCTTCAACCCTGGTCGGTCGATCGGAGCAGGCTGGTCGGTCGATCGAACCATGCTGGTCGGTCGACCGAACCAGGCATTATCCCTCCTGTGGCGAACACCAACCGGTCAACTGAACCCACTGGGCCGGTCGACCGATTCCGGCGACGCACAGACCGAACTCCACCCGTGGGGCTCCAAACCACGCCCCAATCACCCCGGGTGTTGGGGAAAACAAGGGGGAACCATTCCCCACCCTCTAAACTATCACGAGGGCCCAAACAAACCCCCAAAACACGATCAAAACGATGAATCCGTTGCTTACTCTAAAATCAAGCATTTTAACCCCCGCATGAACGAAACCCACACTCGGCCTCACCTCGGCCTATAAAACGCGTGGAAACGGAAAGGAAGGACCAAGCCGCCAAGGATCCATCCCTCTACCTCCACCGACAATTTTCTGCACCGAGGATGTTGATTCCACGCTAAAATGTCTCTAGAATCGCCGCCGGGCTCCCAAATCCGCGGACGAAGCATGTCGCGCCATTGCCCTCGATCCTTGCTCCATTCTTGCCGATCGTCGCCCCACGCGCCTCGCCCACGCCGTCCTCCGTCGGCCGCCAGGAGAGGGGAGGGAGAGAAGGAGAGAAACAAGAGGAGAGAGAGAGAGAATGTGAGAATGAGGGTGAGAGGGGGTGGTTAAGGGTTTATATTGAAAACGATTTGGGATTTTGAAAATCTGAAAAATAAGAAAAATGGAGAAAAATCACCCCTACGATCCTCGAATAACGCACAATGCTTCTGCAACGTTCCGGAGCCCGAAAACACAACATTTCACCCTACCCAGGGGTCCGAAGGCTCAATAGCCAAAAATCCAATTTAATTACAAAACACGATCCAAGACCCACGGAAATGCTTCGAGACCCATGGATTCCTGATCCGAAAATCCGGGGCATTACACTGTCCCCTGTTGGGTTTCGTGGTGCTTTGGGGCATTGCCTGACTTTCGTAGAGGTGGTGAGGAATGCTCTTGCTCTGGTGCCTAAGAGCTCGGTGAGCAAGAGATGGGTGGACGCAGGCGAGTTCCCACCGGAGTTCTTATAGGACAGGGTCGCATGGCTTAGGACGTGCCTGTGTGTGTCACCGCTTGAAAGGGGAAGTTGCTGCAGAGGAGATCAGGCGGTGGTTGGGAGAGGTTGCAGGTGGTGGCTGGGAGGTCTCCAGGGTGTCCCAGGCTGCTTTCCTCGCGGTCGGGCAGGAGATTTCATCGGTCTCTTGGATGGCGGATGTTTACATGCGAAAAATAAATAAAAATGCAGACACGTTGACGATGAATTAAAATTTGGGCGGTTTTGGGTATCATCAGCATGTTTATTTGCATTTCCTTATTTCTCGTTTGAGGTTTATCAGGCGATTTAGAGTTCGTGTACAAGACTTCCCCACCAATCGGAGTCGGTGTTAATTTACATCGGAATAAGTCCGAACACCTTTGATTAACTGTCGAAGAACGCCTTTTGCCTCTATTTGTTGTGACATAAATGATCTTGATGATCTCCCATTACGGGATATACTCTTTCAAAGAAATTTGAAGGTTTTATTTATATGAAAATATGTGATTTGAATTTCAATCGGTCCTCCGAGACCTTTACATTTGGTCCCAATTGTGTAATCGGGTCTTCAGGATTACATCCGTTTGCAACCAGAGCCTTTGAATTTGCTTCAATTAACATTTAGATCTTTGAATTTGCTTTCGTCCTGATCGGGTCATTGAATTTACTTTTGTCCCCTAATTGGACAGTTGAACTTGAATTCCATCACGAGGACCGTTGGATCGCAAAGATGATCATTGTCAATCCCTCGGAGTTGCTTCATGGTCATAATCACTCTTTTGATTGTGATTGGACCCTTAAGTTGTCTTGGTGTCTATAAAGGACATTCCTGCCTGAGGCGAGTTATATTTGTAATTTTCCCTTTATCAGAGTATTTTTTTCACTTTTCTCAAAATTTGGGATGTTCTTGCAGTTTCAGGAAGACTCCAGACATTTATGCCTTTTTGGACATATCTGTCATTTTTCGACTTCTTGAGCATTCTTGTCATTCTGACTTTTTAGCATATGTTTGACATTTCTGGACTTCTCGGAGATAGTCTCGTCATGTCTTGACTTCTTGGACATATCTGCCGTTTCTTGACTTTTTGGAGATAACCCGTCACTTCTTGACTTCCTGGACATATCTACAATTTCTCGACTTTTTGGAGATTGCCCCGTTGTTTGACTTCCTGGGCGCTCCTAACTTCCTTTCTTGACTTCTCGAAAATAACCCCGTCATTTGACTTCCTGGGCATTCCCTGTCTTCATTTCTTGACTTCTCAGAAATAACTATGTCATTTAACTTCTTGGGTATTCCTCGTCTTGATTTCTTGACTTCTCGAAAATAACACCATAATTTGCCTTCTTGGGTATTTCTCGTCTTGATTTCTTGACTTCTCGAAAACAACATCGTCATTTGACTTCTTGGGTATTCCTCGTATGAATTTCTTGATTTTTAGGGTTTATTTGTAATTTCATCAATTTTTGAGTTTCCGGATACGATAGCTCTTGGTCATGAAAAAGATACATGGGTTTGGATGGTTAGCCATAAATCGAACTCAGGAGAGCGCACACCGCTTCAGGAAAGGGATGTGATCCCGCTCCACCGAGTCATGCAAATTACGTCAACCGGAAAAAAGACATTCTTTGATAATTTTGAGACCCCACAAATGGGGGTATTCTGTAATTTTTTCGCAATCAGGGATATTTATGTAATTTTTCTTCGTCGAGGAGATTTCTACAATTTTCTCATCACCGGAGGTATTTTTGCATTTTTTCCACCACCGGGGGTATTTTTGTAAATTTTCCATCATCAGGGATATTTCTACAATTTTCCCATCATCGGGGTCATTTCTGTAATTTTTTTTGCTACCGAGAGTATTTCTCCAATTTTTCTGTCATCAGGGTCATTTCTGTAATTTTTCCACTATCGGGGGTATTTCTGCAAATTTCTCACAACTTGGGGTATTTCTATAATTTTTTTACCACCGGGGATATTTTTACAATTTTTCCGTCACCCGAGATATTTCTACAATTTTCCCTACCACCGGTGACATCTCTATAATTTTTTCACCATCGGAGGTATTTCTATAATTTTCCTGTCATCGGAGATATTTCTATAATTTTTCACATTTCCAGTGTTTTTCCACAGTTTTTAGATCCTTCATAATTTCTAAGACTTGCAATCACTCATGTTTAACCTGTAAGGCCATCTTGGCTTTACCTTTGAATGACTTCGAATGCAAGAGGTGAGAGACCTCTTAGGATCACCACTCTCAAGAGAGGTGACTAGAGCTCTCGGGAGGGGGGGGGGGACTCAACTATGGTGACCACATCCCTTCCCTCTTCCTTCTTCCTCCTTGCCTGCTGCAAGCCTGCACGCATGTGCCTAGGCAAGGCTGGCCAAGATTACACTTGATGCTGTGTTCCCCTCTTTATATAGGGATTGGGGAGTGGACCGGAGGGGGGGTGCCTCTGTGTTCCCCTCTTTATATAGGGATTGGGGAGTGGATCGGAGGGGGGGTGCCTCTGGTGGTGGCTTCTTAAACTGCCCCTCCGGTGGAAGTTCAACAGGTGACCCTCTTTCTCTTCCCCCTTCTCTTCTTTTCTAGTTGTTTTCTTTCTTTTTTATGTGTGGGGCATTAAAAAAAGGGACCGGAGGAGGGGTGCCTCCGATCAGTGCAACACCGGAGGGGGTGCCTCCTGTCTGCTTTGACCGGAGCCCCCCCCTCCGGTTACCTGCACACCGGAGGGGGCTCCCTCCGATCCCATGCCACCAGAGGGGGTCCCCCCTCCGGTCTAAGGTCCCCCCTCCGGTCTAAAGCTATCAGAGGGGGGGTCCCTCTGGTCTAGACCACCGGAGGGGATTCCCCTCCGGTCCACCTTTCAATTGAGAGAAAGAGCAAGAGGCGGAGGGGGATTTTCTTCTCTCTCTCTCTTTTTTCTTTTTTCGTTTTTCTTTTTTCTATTTTTTCAGCAAATTTCATGGTTCAACAGTGGACTTGGGCTTCCTTGCAGTGGGGGGTGCCATTCTTCGGGTGTAGCGGTGGTCGGAGACTAGGGGTACGTTCCCCAACCCTCAATTGATGAGGCTACATGTTATCTTCGAAGGTGTCCCGCTGTGCCTTTGTGATGCGGATGGCCTTTCGTTCTTGGTCCGACAATTTGGACCGGTGGAGTAGGGTACCCTGGGGTTCACAGAGATGGGATCGCGGACAGCGGTTGCTGCAATCATCTAGGTGGCCGGCCCTCGACGACATCCGTCACTTTGTTGACCTTGCCGACATCACCTATGTCATCAAGCTATGGGTGTCAGAAGCTCTGCAGGTTGCGCCGCCACCACACCTAGGGCAATGGGGTCCGTGTGCGGAGGTTGAAGATGTACGGAGGCCTCTTGATCAGGCGGCGATTTGAATTCGAAGCACGTGCGGTTCCACACTATACAAGTCCCCCGTTCTTCGTCTGAGCCGGTCCGCGGAGTGGCGGAGTAGGGCTGCGGGTCTTTCGTTCCGGGTTGAGCCATCGGGTCCCTGCAAGAGGCCCAAGACTTACCCGGTGTCGGTTCGGTGGTCCTTACTGGGTCTCTGGGACCAACGATGGGTCATCCCCCCCCAACTTGACTGGCCGTCGTCAGCTCGCAGGGGTTTCGGAACTCGCTACGGTAGAGCATCCCGCCAGTGGCTGCTGCCTCTCCAACGGCCGCTGGTGGTTTCTCCGGCGTAAAGACTGTGTCCTTCCCCCTCGCTTTGCCTTGGCGGGGAATGGAGGGGCGGTAGGGAGCCTCTCCGTCTGCTGCTGCGGATAGGAAGGGGAAGCAGGTGGTGACTGGGGATGTCCAGGGCGTGGAAGGCTCCAGCTGGAGGGTCGATGACCTTTTAGTGGGCCGGTCGGAGGCCCTGGTCATTGGGCTTCTGTCGGATTCTCTGCCTGGCTTCTCTTCACCTTGTGGCCCTGAGGCATCAGCGACTGTGCAGCAAGTGGGCTCTTCAGCAGAGAAGAAGCGGCATCTATCGTTGGGGGGGTGCTCTAGAGGGGCCTGTCTTGGTCTTCAAGGTGGCCCTGTCTACAGAGGCCAGTGTGGAGGATCACCCCTCCCTATCACTGGTGCCGGTCCCAGTGGCCCTCAGCTGGGAGAAGGGGGGGGGGGTTAGGTCTTGGAGGCCTAGGAGGGTAGCTTTGCCGGAGGGAGAGAATGTCTTCCCGGAGTCTCCAGGTGAAGGTGCAGGCTTGCCATTGGCGGAGCATGCCTCACCTGCTCGGACCTTTATGGGGAGGGACGTGGTGAGAGTTTGCTTGAATATGAGTCGAATGTGAGATGAATGCAATATATATGGCATACATCTATCATGCCATATGGTCATAAAGGAAAGACTCTTGTATGCATGATGATGATGTATGATAAGACGTGAGAAATAATGATAATGACATCTTATGAATTTTGAAATGATGATATGAGCATGAATTTGCATGTGACAAAGTAATATTGGATCCTTAATGGGCCTCACACACTTAATGGATCCCCATTGGATCTTATATGCTTATTGGACCTTTGTAGACTCATTTCATTCTTGGACCCTTAATGGGCTGGGTTATAATGAGAGCAACTCAGGCCCATCTAATTTCAGCCCATGGCCCCAATGTGGCTCACAGCCTCAAGAGTCCAAATTGCCAAAATACGCTTTATGGAGCCAAAATGTATAGAAAACAGAATAAATCAGGAAAAATATGTAAAAATAAAAAATCAGTTTGAAAAAGGACAAAAATATCCTGAAAATAGCAAATTCCCCAAAACACCCCTGAACTTTATCAAAATACCCCTCAAACCTAATAGTTTAAAATAATAAAAATCAATATAAATCACCAAAAATCTCATAATAAGCAGATAACATACTAAACCTCCTCCAAACCCAAAACCTTCTAAAAATGGCAATAAGATTGAATGTTTGAATAAGAATCAGTAGAAATCTTAGAAAATTCCTACAAAATGTAAAAATCTCCAAAATATGCAAGATTTATCTAAAACACCTCTAAATTGCCAAAAATGGAAAGAACTTTCATAAATCATCTAAAAACATCAAAAGTCATAGAAATTCTAAAAATGGTAAAACACTCAAAATACCTCAAATTCCCCCTATGAACCCCCAAATTGCTAAACATGGAAGGTATTTTCACAGGTCACCTAAAATCCCTAAAAATCATGAAAAAATCCTAAAAAACGTCAAAACCTTCAATATTGCAAAAAAATAGCAGGGTCAATCTAATTTCACTGAACATAATTTAAAATTACAGGAAAACTATAAAGAACATTAAAGCCTTCAAAACATATATATTTTTTTGAAACGTGGATGGTAGCGCAAAATATATTAAGAGGAAAAAGGGATGTACATGTATAAACTATCAGCTCACAAAACCCCTATACCAAGACCACATCAAAATGGTGTACCCAACTAACTCACCAAGAGCAAAAAGAGCGAGGAGGTATAAGCTTTCACTTTACAAAAATGTTTTGCCCAAAAAGTCACTCTTTTACAAACAAAGAAAATATGTTGTCTTCCATCCTTCCTTCCCTTCTGAAAAGTTTGTTATTCCTTTCACTCCACGGGGCCCCAAGAGTGGCATGTAGGATAAGCCACCAAATGATCTTGTTATCCTTGAGTAGCCACCTCCGGTGCCACTTGGTAAGAAGCTGTTGGGCCCATAGTTGTCAAGGCGGGCGTCTAGGCGACGCCTAGGCGATCTTGAAAGGGCTAGGCGCTGCAACGCCTTGTTGACACTGGAAAAGGCGAGTTGGGCGGTCGCCTAGGCGGGCTAGGCGCCAAGGCGGGCCAACCGTGACCCGTCCGAACCGGATCCGACCTAGTTATGAACATTTTGTTAGAGATCAGAGTACCTGTAGAGATGGACAAACAATAGAGGAGGAAGAAGAAAGAGGGAAGAAGAGATCAAGTCACAAGAACACGGAGATTTACGTGGTTCGGAGGCGATGTGCCTTCCTACATCCACGGCCGCAACAGGGTTTCCACTAGAATAAAACACACCCCAGAACAATACAAAGAGAGAGTTCGCACCCTTTTATATAAGGAGATTAGGGCGCCACCGGTCAGGGTATCAAAGACAACAATCTCCGCGACTTGACCGCGCAGGTCGATCCGCGTGCGAGGGCGCACGAGGGCGAGTTCGGGCTCCAAACTCTAACACATTTAACTCTTTCTTTTTTATAATTTTCTTGATGCTATTATATTCTTTGGTAATTTTTCTGAATTTTTTACATTTATTTTTGAATCATTTGCATTTACTTCTGAATTTTTTGTAATTTTTTGATACAATTTAGTTTTCTATAATTGTCACATAATTTAATTACAGCAATTTCTCCATGTAATTTATATTTTTTGTATTTTTCACATTTTTTATTCTTGATTTATATATTGGAGGATATATATATTAGAATTTTTAATTAGTGGCCGAAGTGTCGCCTAAGTGCTTAGGGACCCCGTGAACGCCTTGGGTCGCCTTGTCGCCTTGTCGCCTTGACAACTATGGTTGGGCCCCCTCAAAGTGGCCAGGGTCTGTAGTAAGTCTGGCAGTTCCTCATCCAAATGCCCTTCGCGAAGGTGCATCCAGTGAATAAATGGTTCAGATCCTCCCCGTCCCCACACAAGCAGTAGATATGTGCTGAAGAAAAGGTGCCACCTTGTCACAGGTGGGTAGTCGACCATGGGAGATCCTCCGAACCAACATCCTTCAAAACAAAAAAAATACCCATTAAATGTCAAAGTTTCCAAAAATAGTAGGTGTGCTTCCAAACATGGTTTGCAGTACCACCCGGTACGTATCGGTTACCTATACGTACCAATACTGGCCTTGACCGGTCCAGTTCAGCTTTGACTGGTACCTGACGGTACATACAGGTATTGGGTGGTATGTACCGGTATCGGCCCTGACCGGTACCAGAACCGGTACCGAGTTTGCAAACCTTGCTTTCAAACACCCAAAAGAAAAGTATTCCAGGGTTCTAAAACACTCCCATTGCACCATAACAAATCTTGTTACCAAAAATGGATTAGTTTGCCCTCAAAGTCAACTTTCCAAATGTAGAAAGGTTGACCAATTGGCTCCAAAACTTTTTGAAATCTTAAAAATAACCTAATCATTGACAAAAACTTTGAAGGCTATAGGAAAAGGTCATGGGTTGTAGCAAATCATTCTATAATGGACAAGTTTGATAATTTTGTTGTTTATTTCATCTATGGCATTACTCGAGGTAGCTAATGAAGGGTCTTTGTTCATTAGAGTGATATAATTAGCACCGGTCGAGGTCAGTGGGGATGGTCCATACGTAAATCTGTTGAACCCTGAAATTTTCCAAAGGCAAAAAAAGGAGAAAAGGAAAAAAAAAGAAAAAAAAAGAAAGAAACCAACCCCCCTCCCTAGTTTCCCGGAGGACCCCAGGTATCCTTGGTTGCCCAGAGGGACCCAGGCGGTTCATGGTGATGCTCGGATGGACCCAAGGGGTTCCCGGTCTCCTTGCCATGCCTGGAGGGATTCTAAGCGGAGGTCCCGCCTCCTGGTGACATGGTTGGCAGTATCGGCCGAAATCGATACATTTCGGTCGAAACGTATCGGTTTCGGCCCATACCGACACGATACCGGACCTGCTCACTGTAGCAGGTTCGAAACTTAAAAAAAAAATGGTTTCGAGCGAAATCGGTATCGGTTTCGCTCGAAACTTACATGTTTCGGTCCGAAACAGGACGGTTTCGGCCCGAAACCGTCCAGTTTCGGCCGAAACCCACGTGAAGTCCCTTAAAGGGGAGTTCACTTTGTGTTCTCCCTCAGATCTGAGGGAGAAAGGGTGCTGCTGTTGCTGTGCTGCAGGTGCTTTGTAGAGGTTGTTTTCTTGAGGTAAATTTGGGGTGGGTTTGTTTTGTTTTGGGTGTTTTTGGTTGGGTTGAAAGTTTTTTTTGTTGTAAGTTAGTTTTCCAGTTGTAGGTTAAGAATCAGCTATGAGATATGTTAAGACTTCAAATTAAACCACAATTAGTTCTTTAAATTGGAGCTTTTGTCTAATTCGGTTTACTTAGGTTCAATTGAAGCTCAATTAAGTTTCATTGAAGAATTTGGGGTGAGAGCATGCTGGTAATTAATTTTTATGAAGGGTGATTAAGGGTTAATTGATAATTAAATCCTAATTAGTTCCTTAAAATTGGGGGTTTTGTCTAATTAGGTTTACTTTGGCTCAATTGAAGCTCAATTAAGCTTCATTGAAGAATTTGGGGTGGGAGCATGTTGGTAATTAATTTGTATGAAGGGTGATTAAGGGTTAATTGATAATTAAGCCCTAATTAGTTCCTTAAAATTGGGGCTTTTGTCTAATTTGATTTACTTAGGCTCATTTGAAGTTCAATCAAGCTTCATTGAAGAATTTGGGGTGGGAGCATGCTGGTAATTAATTATTATGAAGGGTGATTAAGGGTTAATTGATAATTAAGCCCTAATTAGTTCCTTAAAATGAGAGTTTTTGTCTAATTTGGTTTACTTAGGCTCAATTGAAGCTCAATTAAGCTTCATTGAAGAATTTGGGGTGAGAACATGCTGATAATTAATTTTTGTGAAGGGTGATTAAGGGTTAATGATAATTAAGCCCTAATTTTTTCATTGTACTTACAACTATTTGTCTTTGACTGTCTTAGTGCATCATCATGTCTATACGTGAATAAAGTCAGGAGCAACAAGGGTAGGAGGATCCGGGGTGGGCCCACCTCTCCTTAGTTGATGCTAAGAGAAGAAAAGTGAAATGCAATTATTGTGGTAAGGAGTTACATTGCGTAATTACTAGAGGAAAGCAACATTTGGCAGGGATAAGAGGAGGTGAAACAATGTGACAGATGCCCCCGAGAGGTCCGAGAAGAAATGCGCCAGTGCCTTCTGGGCAAAAAGGAGAGGATGCAACAAAGGGCTGAAGATGAGGCTGAAATTGCTGAGGAGATTTTGGGCAGAAGGAGAAGGAGGGATGATGATGAGGAAGGCACTGAGGATTCAGATCCAGAGCTGACTGAAGCAATGGAGCGTGAACAAGTCGCTCGAAGGAAAGGAAAGGCACCCATAGGTTCATGGACCTACTCCAGTACAGTTGCACGACGTCCTGACACTGGTGCTGCCCTGCAGAGAGCAGGCCCCATGGACAACTATCTACACAGAAGGCCTCATGCTACACAACCTAAAATCAAGCAAGCATTGAGAGGGGTAAAAAAATCTGCAGAAGTTGCAGGGCATGCATTTAAAAGTACCTGCAAATGGTTTTTCCATGCTGGTGTCTCTGCACATGCAGCTGAAAGTGAATATTTTCAACTTATGCTAGATGCCATAGCAGATGCTGGCCCTGGCTTGAAGGCTCCGTCACGGTGAGACATATACGGGCGTGGCCTTGAGGGAGAGGTTAAGGAGCTCCATGACTGGGTTGAAAGCTTCAAGCATATATGGATGGAGAGAGGATGCACCATCATGTGTGATGGTTGGACTAGTGCCACGAAGAAGTCCATGATTAATTTTTTGGTCTATTGCATCGAAGGTACAATATTTGTTAAATCTGTAGATACATCAAATTATGAAAAAAATGCCAATTATTTGTTTAGTTTGCTGGATAAGAAGGTAGACCAAATTGGAGAGGGGAATGTTACGCAAGTAGTGACTGATAATGAAGCCAGGCTGCATGGAAGAAATTGATGCAGAAGCGTAGGCATTTATATTGGCTCCCATGTACAGTACATTGTCGGGATCTGATGCTTGAAGACATAGGGAAGGAAAATCATGTGAAGAAGACAATTGACAAGGCACAAAAAATCACACAATATATTTATGGCCATCCTAGGATATTGAATATGTTTAGGAAGCATACGAGTGGGGGGCGAGATATCATCCGTGCAGGGCCAACCAAATTTGCTTCGAATTTCATTTCTTTGGAGTCTTTGCATAGGTATAAGATTGATCTCAATTCTGGATACTTTATCCTTATAGATACGATCCGTATTTGATTCAAATTTTATTTATTTGCATCGGTATAAGAATGAGTTGAAAGCTTTCATGTACCACAATGCCCTGTGGGAATACATCGACAAGGCCAATGTTGATGCTCAGATAGAATATTTGGATGTCTGCCACGTCGTGGAAGATAACAAATTTTGGGGCAGGGTCTCACGGTACATGAAAGTAGTCACACCCCTCGTGAAGGTTTTAAGAATGGTGGATGGCGATGAGGAGAATGATCTGGGATATCTGTACGAGTCCATGGACCGTGTCAAATTAGAGTTGCAGGATTCCCTTCCCAGCGATTATGCAAAATGGTGGAAAATTATTGACCAGAGATGAGACTACACATTACACCACGACTTGCATGCTGCTGGTGAGTGATTAATTGTACTGAAACATTGTTCTTTAGATTAGAGTAACACGGTTAGGATAAACACATTAGATTTGACTACGCTGGTGGGCCACCGTCCCAGGGGAATGGGAATGAGGGATTGGGCCCTAACCCCTAAGGGCTAAGGCTGCTGGGAACCTGGGCAGGTCGACCTGCCCAGGTTCCCAGCAGCCCTGGGAACCTGACCAGGTCGACTTGGGACCTGGCCAGGTCGACCAAGTCAGGTTCCGCCAGGGGTAGGTCGAGACCTCCAGGGGGTAGGGGGGTAATGCCTATAGGCTGCTGGGAACCTGGGCAGGTCGACCTGCCCAGGTTCCCAGCAGCCCTGGGAACCTGACCAGGTTGACTTGGGACCTGGCCAGGTCGACCCAGTCAGGTTCCGCCAGGGGTAGGTCGAGGCCTCCAGGGGGTAGGGGGGTAATGCCTATAGGTCGACCTCGAGTGAGCCATTCCGTCTCTTAATTTGAGCAAGTCACCCGCCCACGGGGGTAATGCCTATATGTTATTTTATATCTAACATTTAGTTAATTATACACAAATGCAAGTTATTTCCTCAATGCCCGATTTATGTACGATCACGATGCAAATGCACATGTTGATGGCGAGGTGCTCCAAGGCACTTTAAAAATTATTGGTCGTTTATCGAGGACACCAGAAAAGAGACTTCAGGCCGAAGTAGAGGTTGACCTTTATTGATTTTATCAATAAGAGGTATAGAATTTACTTAAGTCATTATGTTAATCTATTATTTTATCTTTGTAGATGAACTGTTATAGAATGAGGACTGTGACATATTCTGACTCTCAATTGCAATACGCTGTGGGAAGAGTGAGCCCAGGTATATTTTATTTTTGTGATTTCTTAACCTCAATATGTATTAGTACACCTTACATTTATTTATTTATGGTTGGTAGAGCAGCTGACTGGTGGATAATGGTGAACAACCGAGATGTGGACAGTAATGCATTGACTTTCATTGCAATTAGGGTGCTCAGTTAAACAACATCGGCAAGTCATTGTGAAAGAAATTGGAGCACGTTCAGCCTTATACACTCAAAGGTTCGCAATCGGCTAAAGGCTGAACGGTTAGAAAAATTGGTTTACTGCCACTACAATATAAGACTGAGAATAAAAAACATGAAGTTAAGACAACAGCTGAGGGACAAACGCGTCGCAGAGGATGCAATTCTAGAAATTGATGTGGACGCTTTATTTGATGATGAGAATCCCTTGTAGTCTTGGGTGGAGACACGAGAGCAGGTTGATGAGCCCGTTTTTGATGATGATGATAGAAGATGGGCAGAGGGCATACTAGATGAAGATGAGCCAAGAGATCCATAATTCAAAAGAGCAACAAAGAGGGCCATAGAGACTCAAACGCACCAGAGAAGGGACTCAGTTTTGTTTGTTCATGACACTGAGCAGCAGCCTGAGTTTGAGCTAGCTAGACACTCAGAATCAGATAGCAGGCCAGTCACTCTTAGAATGGTCAAGCCACCTCCATCCTTAAGAAGAAGTACATCAGTGTATGGACTAACTTAGAGGACTAGTGCTGCTGCTCGAGAGGACCCGACAATTGAGCAGTTGAAGCTGATTTATGTGAGGCACATACCAAGGAGAAAAGGACTCATGTCAAAGATGACTGAAAAATTGGCACCAAAAGAGAAAAAAACATCCCCAAAGGGTAAAAAGCAACTGGTTTCTGATGGTGATGATGATGTTGGTGATGATGATGATGATGATGATGATGATGATTATCCCAGTGCAGCTCCAGGTGTTACAGATGCTACAGGTGCTACTACTGGCGGTGGCACATATGGTGGTACTTCCTCCTTACACGCAGACATAGGCCGAGGATACAGTCATAGTGAGCGAGGATATGATTCGCAGAGTCAATATGGGCATCCATGAGGTTATGGAGGTGGCCAACAGGAAGCAGTCATTTATGGGTGGAGTCATGAACCAGAATTCCTGTTCCATCCAGTTCATCTTCTCATCCTCAAGATTCTTACGCTGATTCTGGATTCGAATCAAGTCGACAACCTTACACTCCAAGAGGGATCCAAAGAGGGATGTAAGAATTGGCTACCTCATTGTTTGGTTATAGTGAATATACACAATACATGCAACCTTCTTATGGGTATCAACATCAAAAGTCAGACGATGAGGGAGAAGGTTCTAATTATTACCCATGTTAGTGCCTCTTCATTTAGGTAAAGATCATTTAATTTCATCAACATTTACTGTGTCTAATTAGGTTTATTCTTTTGTGCTTGAACCTACTTCGTATTTAGTATGAACTCAATAATATTAGTTTAACATGTTCAATGTTTGAACTTCATTGTCTACTTTATGTTTATTGCACTTAATCTAATTTCTTTACAGTCAAATGCATGTCTAATGAATTTTCTGATTTTTATGTGATTATTTATATTTTTTTGATTTATTTCTGATTTTTTAGACTTATTTTGATATTTTTTTTACCTTTTTACTGGGTTTCGGCCGAAACCGAAACCGAGTCGTTTCGGTTTCGGACTCGGCTGAAACCGAGTTCGAAACCGACACTGCCAACCTTTCCTGGTGATGCCCGGAGGGATCGGCTAGGGTCTTGATTTTGCAGCAATGCCTGGAGAGACCCAGCGAGGTCCCGCGATGCCTTAAGGGACTTGGGTTGGGCTCCCCATGGCCAGAGGGACCTAAGGGGGTGGTCGTGGGCAGCTCTCCATACCTTCCTCTGTGATCGTCGTATGCCTGTGAAACTCAAAGGGAGGTTTTATCGAACAGCTGTGAGACCTGCTTTGTTATATGGTACCGAGTGTTGGGTAGTACGAAAGGAACACATTCACAAATTATTTGTAGCAGAGATGAGGATGCTGAGATGGATGTGTGGCAAGACTAAGAAAGACAAGATTAGGAATAGGCGCATCCGTAAGAACTTGCGGATAACTCCGATTGATAGTAAAATGAGAAAAAATAGATTCAACTTGTTTGGACGTGTACTTCCTCGCCCTAACTCACCGCCGGTTAAAATATGTGACCGAATCTTAGTGGATGCTACTAAAAGAGTTCCGGGAAGGCCTAAAATGAGATGGTGCAATGTTATTAGGAATGACATTAATTTCTTAGGTTTAAATATGAATATAGCACTTGATAGAAATCTTTGGCGGAACAAGATTCATGTAGCCGACCCCAAATAATTGGGATAAAGCTCTGATGATGATGATGAAAAAGATTTTCTTTGACTGTTAATCAAAGGTGTTCGAACTTTATATTGATGTAAATTAACACCAATCACGGTCGGTGGGGGAAAGCTTAGCACACGAACCCTAAATCGTCTGATAAACCAAACCCGCGGGATTAATCATTCGCATGCTAATTCACTAAAAGTGTGCATCTTTTGTTCAATAAATGAACACCTGAAAATATTTATTTATTTTGTTTAATTCCATGTGTGAAACAAAATCCTAATATGCAAAATCCAAATAGGCAAATCTCATTTCTTTATGAACCTTGTTCAGCAAAAGGGTTGTTCTAAAGCAAACTCTTCAAAGGTCCATGCGCATGAAACTCCCTTCGGAGGAAAAAGATGTGAAAGAATGAAAATATGGGAAACTTGTAAATTTCTCGTTCAACAAAGTTTTATAAGTTATACGACCAAGCATGGGCTTCTATTCACAGATTTTGGGCTTCTTATGCTTGCTTAAGCATATCACCAGACAAAGGAGAGAATAATATGCTTCTTGTTCTTTTCTTTTGTTTAGTGATTTTCACTCCTTTCACTGTTCCTGAAAGCTAGTTGTAATTGACTGCCAATGATCTATTTATCTAACTCCCTTTGGAATATTTCTGTTCAGACCATGATTCATTAATTTGTTCTTGGGAAACATCTCCTTGATTTGTGACTATTGTGAAGAAGACACATTCTTTTTTTAAACGGCACTTTACAGACAAGGGTATCTATGCATACGTTTTCTTTACAGACAATCTCTCTTGGTGTTTGTTGCTTCCGGTTTTGTAACAACGATGCTTGTGATCTTTAGGTACCGGCTTAGAGAAGAGAAAGCAGAGTGGATAATTTATGTGACAGATGTTGGTCAACAACAACACTTTGACATGGTATTCAGTGTATGTATCGAGTGCTTCAAAACTTGGATTTGTACACTGTTGTCAGTTTGTTCAACATATGTATGATGTATCATGTACATTTATTTGATGCAGCCATGTGGTGGGTTGATTTATAGACAAGCCATATTTTCCCCTCAATGCATATATTTGACTATGCTTCTATACAAGCTCTCTTTGAATTTTAAGAAATGTTTTTTTTTTGGTGATACTAATTTCAGGCAGCGAGACGAGCTGGTTGGCTTCCAGATCGTGAGAGCAATTTATACCCCAAAACCAACCATGTGGGTTTTGGTATTGTTCTTGGTCCAGACGGCAAGCGATTTCGCACTCGAAGTTCTGAAGTTGTTCGATTAGTTGATTTACTAGATGAAGCCAAAAATCGCTGTAAGAAGGAACTACGTCAGCGTCTTGAGAATAATGGTAAACATTTATTTTGTGGAAGTCATGCAAATGTTGATGACACTTATTGGCTTCTTGAAAAACAATCATCAAGCAATCTGTAGCCAGATAAACATTTTACATTTTTTTCTTCCTCTTGCGAGTGGATGGTGCCACAATATTCATTAATCAGAACAGAAGTGAGTGTGGGAATCGTAATGATTATCTGGAAAGAACCCCATTTTATACAAGGTGACATCAAAGTAAAAAACTATATCCTGGGAAAGAACTACCCCTCATAGGAAGAATATGCTGGCATGATTACCAAGATGATAATTATGGTGTAGGACACACCCACCCACCTATGTATTCAAGAGCAAGAGTTATTCCCTCTCCCTAAAAGAACGGTCCATTCCAGAAGTCTCCTGCTTAAGAGATCTGTCTCCCTTAGCTCAAGGAAGAGTCCCATGGCTGCAAACATTGAAGTATCTTGTGAAGGAGTCTGCAGTAGCGCCTGGTATGTACTGGTACCGGGTGGTATGTCTCAGTACCAGACCCGACCGGTCCGGTACCGCCCATTTGGTGTCGGTACCGGCTGGTACCGCTCATCAATGGGCCAGAAAGCATGGTATTTAGGTCTTTTTTGCAAGCATCTATGGACATTCTAGGAAAATGAACATCTAAGAAACAATTATTTCATGCTCATCTGCCCAAAAGGAAGAGGGTTGCCATCCACTATAATACCTTCTTTGATCAAGTCATCATTCATACGGATTCATATCAGAATTGTCTCCCCAGTCCCTACAAGCTCTTGAACTATCATATCTCTGGAACTTGGTTACTCTTTTTGCCTGAACTATCATATCTCTATAAAGATTTTACAGAGAAGTGATTCTAAACTTTTAAATATATGTGTTACATTGTTGGATGTGTTCAATTATGTATGATTTTGAATTCTATCAACTTTTCCTTTTTTTCAGATTTTTTTTACATTTTAACCCATATATTTAATTATATATGTACACATTATTATAGGGGGTCGACCACATGGCGGTACCATACCGGTACTGGGTGGTACATCCCGGTACCGGTTCCACCCCTGACCGGTACCGGTACTGCAGACCTTCAAGGAGGCCTTGGTTGTTGCATGTTTTCAAAGCATTAATGACGGGTTAGGAGAGATCGGTTCTTGTCTGGATGTCTTGGAGTTTGGAATGGTAGCACCTATTAGTTTGTTGGGCTTAGATTTTGCCAATTTGAGCGTGGACAAGGTTTCTCTAACTGATGCGACAGATACAGATCTGGACCCCCCTGTGCACAAAGATAGGGATATGGATGCTGATTCAGATGCGTGCAGCATTCTGTTGCCCTATAACTCTATAATGGTCTGTTAAGTTTCCAATTAATTATGGTAAACTATTTTTACTTTATTAGAGTAGAAGCAAGAATAGGAACATGATTGCTCATTGGAGTAGGATTTTGAATGATGTCATCTGAATTTGCTTCCACCCTATCCTGCAGCAGGAAGTGATGCAGCCCTAATAGGTAGTGAGCCTTTGCTGCAGGAGGTAGAAGTTGGCATCAATATTTTGGTCAAGAAATTCTTGCAGGGCGAGCAAAGCAGTCATGTGACAATCAAAGGTCTGAATGGTAGATACAGGTTTACACAGATGTCCATCTGCAGGAAGGACCTGAGGATGGTATAGTGGTATACCCTCTCCTACCACTTTTTCTGCGCTGAGGAGCAGTAAGGTTCGGATGAAGGAGATGCAGAAGGGGAGATGAAAAATTAATCATCAGCCATCAGACATGTGAAAATAGTGAAACTGGAGGATGAAATGGTAAAAAACTTCAGTTCTATTGAGGACTATTTGAGCTCGGTGGAAAATAGATGTGGGCTTTCTGTAAATTCAAATACTTTCAGGAATGAAAAGCCTAGAATTCTCTAAGGGCCGGTTTGATAACTGAATAAGCCCGGTTAGGATAGCTTGTTCTACCCTTATTCTTCAATTCCACTTTGATTGCTTGGTTAAGGTATTCTGGGTTGAATAGGGTTAAGGTCGGTTAAGGTCGAATAACTCATTAGAGTCATTTGGTCGAATTAGTTATTCTGCATTGAACAGGTTTAAGGCGTAGAATAAGGAAATGTTTATCAAACGAGAAAAGCCAAATTCCAGGAATACCTTACATCAGTTTTGTCTAACCCAGCTATTCTAACTGATTATCAAAGCGGCCCTAAAGGAGGACGGAGAAACCAGCCAAGTATTAAGAGGATAGAACAGATGAGAACAAATTAGCCATAGAGGCATGGGTCACTTTGAAATCTCATGTGGACAGGTTGAGAGCATTTAGAGATGATAAATGGTATATGGCACATGAAGGTGTCAATTGACATATTTGCATGGCTGGCAATATGGTTTGAAAGGATTTTACTTGGAATGGGCTTTTGGGGTTTTGGAAATTGATGACCTTTGTAGACATATTTTTGTTTTATTTATTTTTCATATCCCAGTGACAGATTGATTACTACTCCTTTTCTTGGTTAATTATTGAAGTTTTTTATATTTCTCTGAGTTTCTTTGGAGGCGGCATAGAGGCTTCATTTATAACTTCTTGATTTCTTTGGGATATTCATTTTTGTGAAATGTGATCCTGCCTGCATTGAATAAAGTATATCTGAAGGCTAACATGTTTTGCTTCTTTGTCAGGTAAACTTGGGGAGTGGTCAGAACAGGAGGTTGAGAGGACTGCTGAAGCAGTTGGTTATGGTGCTGTCAAGTAATCACTTTTTACTTTTAACCTTTTCTGTTACTTTTGAGTTTCTTGATAACATTGGCTTAGTTTAGAATGCAACTGGAGTTTCATAAAAATCCGGCTTGAATCTCTTATTTGTTGTTTCTTCCCTCCCCCACTTGTCCCCCAAAAAAGGAGGCATCCATTTTCAAGGTTTATACATATGCATGTGAGATTGAGGAGTGTTGAACCCTGATTTTTTTTTGTTAAAGAAGGAGAATGAAAAAAAAGAAGAACAGAAAAAGGAAAAAGAGAAGGAAAAAGAAGAAAGAAGGATGTTGCAAGAGCACCTCCCTCCGCCCTCTCTCCCTCTCTCAAACATGCAGAAGCACCGGAGGGGGGGTCCTTCCGGTTGCACAGCACCGGAGGGGGACCCCCTCTGGTTGTGAGCACAGGAGGGAGGCTCCCTCTGGTTGTGTAGACCGGAGGAGACCCCCTCCGGTCACTGCATCACCACCAGAGGGAGGCCCCTCCGGTGTCAATCAACTGGAGGAGCCCTCCGGTCCCTCTTTCATGCGTAGCAGACCCCCCCCCCCCCAAAGAAAAAAAAAAGAGAAGAAGAAGAGAAAGAAAAAGGAGAAGAAGAGAAGGGTGGGGAGGAGGCAGCCCACCTGTTGAGATTCCACCGGAGGGGGGAGGCAGCCACCCGTTGAGGTTCCACCGGAGGGGGATCTCTTGAAGCCTCCAACTGGAGGCACCATGCCTCCGGTCCCTGTCCCATGCCTATATAAAGGAGCAGCAGCAGAACTCCAAGAGGAGAAAAAAAAAGGGCAGCAGCAGAACTCCAAGAGAAAAAAAGAGCAGCAGCAAGAGGACCTGCAGGGAAACTCCACAGCAACTGCAGCAGAGGAACATGAGGAAGAAGAGCAGCCCGTGGAAGTGCAGCAGCGGGGAGGAGGAAATTCCTGCGAAGGGAAGGCAAGTTGCCTTGTTAGTAGGAGAAGGGGTATGTTCACCACTATAAAGGCCCCCTTTGGAAGTTCTGGTCACCTCCTTGGTAAGTGGTGAGCCTAAGAGACCATAGATGGCAGTATCGGCCGAAACCGTTTCAGATCTGCTCATTGTAGAAGGTCCGAAACTAAAAAAAAAATAAAAAATTAATGGTTTCGTATCGAAACCGTCCGGTTTCGGACCGAAACCGATCGAAACCAGGCTGAAACCGGACGATTTCGGTCCGAAAGCGGACCTGCTCACTGTAAATTTTGCCTTTTTGAATGTTTTGAACCGGTTTCGGCTGAAATCGAAACCGTTACGTTTCGGTTTCGGTCCTGGCCGAAACCGGTACTGTCATCCTTGTAAGAGACTCCTCACCTAATACTATGAAGTTACAAAATGCAAAAATGAGAAAATTGCATGTGCCATTCCTGTGCTCTATATGGAAAATCCATGTGAAAATCAGAAAATGCATGTGTTGTAGATGGAAAGGGAAAATCAAAAGGCATTCAAGGAAAATCAGAGGGAGAGGAAAAATAAAATGAAGATGCATTCAAGAAAATTGAAATAAAATGAAGAAATATTTCCCGTGGCGGGAAAAATTGCAGAAATATCTTCGATGGTGGGAAAATTGTAGAAATACCCCCGACGGTGGAAAAATTGCAAAAACACCTCTTGATGGCAGGAAAATTATAGAAATATCTCCGGTGGTGGGAAAATTGCAGAAACACTCCCGATGAAGGAAAAATTCCAAAAATATCTCCGGTGGCGGAAAAATTGTAAAAATACCCTCAGAAACGAGAAAATTGTAGAAATATCTCTGATAGTAGGAAAATTGCAGAAACACTCCCGGTGGTAGGAAAATAACAAAAATACCCTTAGAGATGGAAAAAATATAGAATTACCCCCGATGGTGGAAAATTGCAGAAATGCCCTTGGTGGTGGAAAAATTGCAGAAATATCCTTGATGGCGAAAAAATTATAGAAATACTCCTAATGACGGGAAAATTGTAGAAATACCCCCGATAGTGGAAAAATTGTGGAAAAATCCTGAAATATCATCCTCGAGAGAAGTTCTCGGCTTGTCTCAAAATCACCAAAGAATGCTTTTGTTCTGGTTTACGCCGTTTGCACGACTCGGTGAAGCGGGACCACGCCTCTTCTCTGAAGTGGTGTGCGCTCTCTTGGGTTTGGTTTATGGCTAGTCATCCAAATCTATGTATCTTGTTCATGGCCAAAAACTATCACGTCAGGAAATTCAGAAATGGGTGAAATTGCAAATAAACTTTGACAAATCAAGAAATGACAGATAAACCCAATAAGTCAAGAGGTGATGGGGTTATCTCCGGAAAGTCAAGAAATTAAGACGAGGAATACCCAAGAAGTCAAATGATGGGGTTATTTCTGAGAAGTCAAGACATTAAGACGAGGAATACCCATGAAGTCAAATGACGGGACTATTTTCACGAAGTCAAGAAATCAAGACCAAGAGTTCTCAGGAAGTCAAATGACGAGGCTATTTTCAAGAAGTCAAGAAATGAAGTCAAGAGTGCCCAATAAGTCAAACGACGGGGCGATCTACGAGAAGTCGAGAAATGACAGATATGTCCCAAAAGGCAGAAATGCTTGGGGTCTTTTTGAAACTGCAAGAACACCCTAATGTTCGGGAAAACCACCGAAATATCAAGATGGAGAAAAATTATAAATATACCCCGCCTCAGGCTATGGACACCAGGGAAACTTAAGGGTTCGATCACAATCAAAAGAGTGATCATGACCATGAAGCAACTTCGACGGACCGGCGGTGATTTCTTGGCGATCCAACGGTCCGATCGTGATAAAATTCAAATTTAACCTTCTGATCAGGGGACAAAAGTAAATTCAATGACCTGACCTGGACGAAATCAAATTCAAAGATCCAAATGCAGATTGAAGCAAATTCAAAGGCTCTGGTTGCGACTGCATGTAATCCCGAAGACCCGATTACACAATCGAGACCATATGTAAGGGTCTTGAAAGACCGATTGTAATTCAAATCACATATGTTCAAGGAAATAAAGTCTTCAAAGTTCTTTGAAAGAGTATGTACCCGTAATGGGAGATCATCAAGATCATTTATGTCACAACGAATAGAGGCAAAATGTGTTCTTTGACAGTTAATCAAAGGTGTTCGGACTTGTTTCGATGTAAATTAACACCGACTTCGGTTGGTGGGGAAAAGTCTTATACACGAACCCTAAATCGTTTGATAAACCTAAAAAACGAAATAAAGAAATGTAAATAAACATGCTGATGATACCCAAAACCGTCCAAATTTTAATTCATCATCAGCGTGTCCACATTTATTTATTTTTCGCGTGTAAACAAGGAGTATCTCATAAGATGCTGCAATGAGACTCAAGAGGCTCTGTTTGGATTCAGATTAAACAGCTGAATAATAGCCGGATAAGGCCAATCTAGAACTCATGTTTTGTTTGGACAAGAAGTAACCATGAACAAAACTAATTACCGAACTTCATTCTACCTCCACTATTTCATTTTCTTGCAATTCTGCCATGGAGGTGGAATTACAATATCGAAGAGAGTAAATGCTACACCCATCTCTTGAATGACATCTTATGCCTGCCAATCCTCAACCAACCCACCCCCCTAGATCCAAAGATAGCTAGTGGTCGCCATCTCCAACTCCGCAAAGCAGTTGCCATAGTTAGGAACTTCATCTTCAAGATGGTGGCAGCATAGTGAGCACTCAACCTCTAGCTCTTTTGCATATAACTGAACCATGGTATTGATTGCTGTGGACCTTTTTGATGCCTCAAGGAGGAAAAGATGTCCATCACATTGCTCCAAGAAGACGACTGGTTTTGTTTTTGGTGACTTCACCTTTAGTTGTTGACATTGAAAGGCGGGTACTTTGGTTGGGAGAAACACATGTACCGGGGTTTACATGAGTTCTCAGAGACGTGATGATTGCTGTGAAGAGACTGACACAGGCATCAAGGTGACAAGCAGAAAGATTACTTCTGCATGGAGCTGGGGATCATCCATAAAGTCCCTGTGCTCCTGCATAAACTATGACCTACATCTTTCAGTCCTTTTTCTCCATGGCTCTTTCTACTCCCTTCTCCACAAGTCCACAGTGAGAACACAGGAAAATAAGAAGAATCACTCTGTCTTAACCATTATTCAATAGAAAAAAGAGAGAAGGTTGAGGTTCTGTAGGACAGAATAACCAAAATGTCATGCTTATCTCATATTAGTGGAAAAATGCTATTGAATATTATTCTGATTCTATCAGAACAACAATTATAAACAACCAAACAAAAGTTGGAGGATTCATATTCTAGTCCAACGAGAATGCTTATTCTTAAATTTCTCCAGTCTGAATCCCAACCAGGGTTGGAGTATGTAAACGTGAAAGATGTTTCCTAATGCAATGACTGTAGGGAATAAAATAATATTTGTTTTTTATGAAAAACAAAACTTTATCAACCGCTTTTGTGGGAGATTTATTCAGTTGCCCTGATTACAACTTGATATTTTGCCTTCCATCAGGAGAGAATAGTTGTGTTTTCAGAGACGTTATTTTGAATTCTACAGTTTCGTTCTTGTCTTGTATATTTTGTTCTCATAACAGGTATGCGGATCTGAAGAACAACAGGCTAACAAATTACATGTTTAGTTTTGACCAGATGCTCAACGATAAGGTCTGTTTCTGCCTATGTTACCATTACTCCCTTCTTTTTCTCTCAATTCACAAGCTACATAATGTCAGAAGCAATGCCAACCTACAGCCATTCTGCCTGTGGTACACTTCTGTTGGACATGCAATTGGAAAAAAATGTCTGCATGATGTACAGGACTATTGCTCTCTCATAAGGATTTTTCTCTACATGAAAAAGTGATAAAAGTTACTCATAATTTGTGTTTAAATATTAAAGATTAAAATAGAATATTAGCCAATTAGTTAGCTTTTGGTTCAGACAATTTAGTAAACTGCAAGAACCAGATAATTTATTGACTATTAAATATTTTTATGTTAAGGTATTGTTTGTTTCAATTTAATTCCCCAGTTTTAGAATCCCTGGTTTTAAAACTAGTGTATTTTTCTGATTTTAAAACTTGAAATATTTTATTTGGGCGCACAGAAGAGAAAACAGGTTATTTTGTTGGTTTGTTGTAATTTCAACTCATTTTTTCTCTGGTTTTGGTTTCCGTTGGATATGGACCATAAACTGAAACAAGAAAATCTTTGTGCAACATCAGCCAACATAATCCCATTAGTACTGTTTCGCTGTTTCGCAGTCAAACAAACAACCCAAAAATGCTGTAAAATGAAACAATTGCAGAGTTTTTTTCAGTGTTTTATAATGAAACAAACACACCCTAAGTAGATAACAATGACTTATGAAATCTGAAGATGTCATTATATGCTATAATTGTTCACCAAGTATTTATTTTAAAATTAGGATGATTAAGTATACTTCTCATGCGTAAGATAAAATTTTGTATGCATATTGACATGGCAACATGCTTTTTGCACATGTCTGCTCTGTAACACTAAGCAAGTTTGATGCGGAACAACCGAACTGGTTGGGCGCAGGCATGGTGAAATACGGAATTGTGCAGTTGCGTGGTGGGAGGAGGATGCAGTTCTGGAGGCAGGGTGGAACTTGCGCCTGTGCTGGGTTTGTGTTCACATAAAATAAAAGCAAAGACGAAAGGGAGAGGAAGAAGAAGACAAGAAGGAAAAAAACGAGGGGTGGGAAAGGACAAGGGAAAGAGGATGACGGGATGGCGGCTATTGCAGGGTTTTTTTCCACAGGAAGAAATGAAGAAGAAAGATAGAAAAGAAGTTAATGGAAGGGAAGAAGAGGATGGCAGTGATGGCTGGGTGTTGTGGATACTTGGGCCTCATGCCCGGGGCTTCTTGCCCTCTCCTTCTCAGAGTTCTCTCTCTTGGAGTAATTTGGATTCCCTCTCAGTGACTCGCACAATGGAAAAAAATCTTCAACTCTGTTATATTGTTGAATGAAAGATTGTAACCCTATTTATAGACTAAAAGAAACAAAAAGTACAATAAGAATAGGACTCAATTAAACTCATATCATAATCCTAATTAGAATACTGACACAGGAAATAGGACTCCTAATTGGACTCCAAAGTGAGAAATCAGAATCCTACAAAAAGTAAAAATAGAATTAAACTAAAAATGCAATTCCTCTTCTCCAAGTAAGAGTGCAATTAGAATGGTGCACCCACACATATGGTACACCTGGGTGGGATCAAATCGATGGTCTGATGTGGTGTCCCCACCAAAGTTCCCACAACTTAATCAATTTGACCAAATGCTTGATTATGGTGTACATCCAAAAGTTTATAATAGTCATATTTGGTTACATTCGGTAAACGAACAGGGTCCAAGTGGATTCAGCTTCATCTTGATCCCAGTCTTCCATAACACATCTCATATGCAAATTTTATTTAGCATGAAATTTAGAATGTTATAGAATTTTTTAATTGAACCAAAGAATTTGGAGTTGGAATGGAAACATGATCAGCTAACTCCTCTCTTATATTTCATCATACAAGCATGCCCGTGTTAGCCCCGTGTATATGATTTCTACTGCATTGACCAATCTATCAACCCTAATCTTCTTTTCCATTTTCCTAATCCAGAGCTCTTAATGCTCCTCCCTTCCCCCCGAACATTTTACTTGTATGTTTTTTGCATAGAAGATGGATTTTTGTTTGTTTCCTAACCACAATTTTGTCACTGGCTACTTACAATCTTCTTTTCTGTGGTTAGGGAAATACTGCTGTTTATTTGTTGTATGCTCATGCACGTATCTGCTCAATAATCCGGAAATCCAATAGAGATTTGAAGGAACTGATAAAGGTATATTCAGCATTCAGGTTTTAAGAAACACTTTATCGTCATCACTGCAATTAATAAGATAATATTTTGCATCACAAGGCCTGGGGGAACTTCAATTTTGACCTTAGTGTACATTATGCATGTTTGTGTTTTTGTAGAGTGGTTCAATCTCATTGGACCATGCAGATGAACGCATTTTGGGACTTCATTTGATACGATTTGCTGAGGTACACAACTCATTTTTGGTTGAAATGGTTCAATTAATATATTTATTCATTTTGCTTTGTAGTTCCATCTTCTCTGTCTCCTCCACATAAAACATAATTATGATGCTATTGGTATTTTTACTTTATAGAACTTTCTATGACTCGTGCATGCTTGGTGGCTCTTGGTGAGTTTTATAACAAGATTTTTTACATAAAACCTGGTTAGATTTTATTTACGTGAAAATGCCTCTTAAAATCATAATCTCGTGTGTACCCTTATTAGGTAAACCCTTTAATGTCATGATTAGTGTTCATTTAGAAGCACAATTTATAATATCTCATGTGTCATCAAAATGGGTAACCATGACATTTTCTTCCCCTTCGAATAGATGTTCATGACATTAGTACTCAAGGAGTGGCTTAGTTGGTAAAGGCCTCCATGTACACTCAGGTGACCAAGGTTCAAACCCCATGGGGGCCAGATTTAAAAAGGATATGTAAGAAAAACCTGTAAGCATTCGAAATATCTCGACTTTTTTAGAATGGGTCTGAGTCAAATAGCAATGATTTGAAGCACTTCTTTTTACATTATACGATTTCAGAACCCAAGGACTGGATCATATGGATATGTAAAATACAAGATTTCCAATCCTAACAGGAAAAGGAAGGAAACAAATACTTGATTTAAAGTATTCGATGGAAGTCGTATGTACGGCTTGGAGGGAGATCTTTCGTATATTTCTATATCCACCTTACAATATGGGGTCAAAAAGCCGAAGTAGAGTAGGACTTCCAACCAAAAAATAATTTTTAAAAAACATATTTTCGACATTATGATTGTAAGGGAATTTTTATGTAGATAAATTTTTTATTAGGGTTATTCATGTAAAATGATCTCTTTTGTAAATGAGCTGATCTTATTTTTGAATTTTTAAGATATCAACATTATTGCTTTTCAAGAGAAATACTAAACAAATGCTTAGAATAGGCATGCAATATGCCTAAAATAGGATAATTTCACATTGTAGTCATGAATTAAAGGGTTTTTTGCAAATAAACCATTGTTATAGGTGAAATTGCAGATATATCACTCTTGGAAATGTATTAGCATACATATCACCACTATTTTTAAAAACGTGCAAAATGCCACTACGGTTAACTTCCGTCGACTGAACCTCGAATATTCCTCAAAGATTCTTTTGTTCCTTGTTAGTTAGAAAATACCCCTCCTTTACACCACTGTGTGTGTGAGAGAGAGAGTGGGCGGCAGGGGGGTGTTCCCTGGTGGTGAGGGGAGGGGAAAGGGGGCATCGGTAGAGGGGGGCAGGGGGTGCGCCTAGGGTGGCTACTGCGTGCCCAGTCAGGAGGGGAGTCGCCGGCACTGTGCACCCAGGCCGGAGGGCGAGCCACCACTGCCGTGTACTCAGGCCTGTAGGTGCCGTCGTTGCCACATCCCTAGGTTGGAGGAGGGGCCAATGCTGCATCTCCAGGTCAGAGAAGTTGCCGCCGAGAGGCTGGAGGGGGCCATCGTCGCCGCGTGCCCCAGCCGGAGGAGGGGCCGCCACCGTGCTCCCAGGCAAGGGTAGGTGCCACTGCCGCTCGCCCAGGAAGGAGGGGCTGCTGCCATGCCCCCCAAGCCAGAGGAGGGGCCACCGCTGCTGCGTGCTCAGGCCGTCCCCTGTCTCCTCTGCCAGAGCAGACCTAGGGAGAGGGGGTCGGGGAGGGGGGGAGACCCGGGGGGGTGGGGCGTCTGTGCTGGGGAGAGGGAGCCGAGCATGGTCTGCAGTACCCCCCGCTATGTACCGGTAACGGGTGGTACGTCTCGGTATCAGACCTGACCGGTCCAGTATTACCCATTTGGTGTCGTTACCGGCCGGTACCGCCCATCAATGAGCTAGAAAGCATCGTATTTAGGTCTTTTTTGCAAGCATCTATGGACATTCTAGGAAAATGAACATGTAAGAAACAATTATTTATGCTCATCTGGACAAGAGGAAGAGGGTTGCCATCCACTGTAATACCTTTTTTTGATCAAGTCATCATTCGTGTGGATTCATATCAGAATTGTCTCCCCAGTCTCTACAACCTCTTGAACTGTCATATCTCTGGAACTTGGTTACTCTTGTTGCCTCACCAGATATATAAAGATTTTGCATAGAACTGATTCTAAGTTTTCAAATGTGTTACATTGTTGGATGTGTTCAATTATGTATGATTTTGAATTCTATCGACTTTTCCTATTTTTCCTGATTTGTTTTTACATTTTTATACCTATACATTTAATTATATATATACACATTAATATAGGGGGTCAACCACCTGGCGGTACCATATGGGTACCAGGCAATATGTCCCGGTACCGGTACCGCCCCTGACTGGTACCGGAACTGGTACCGGTACTGTAGACCTTGGGGCCAGGGAGGGGGGCGTCTGCGAAGGGGGACGGGGCCGGCAGGCCACTGGTGCCACCAAGAGCCCGCCGCCCCTTTCCTTCTTCCTCTCCCTCCCCGCCACCACATAGCCGCTGCCGTTGCCGGCACCAGTAGCCCGCCGGCGGGAAGGGAGTGCCACTGCCATCCATTAGTTTGGGAAACCCATAGAGGAGAGGGGAGGAAGAAGATGCCTCCTTGCATTTTAACCCCAAAGTCTTGTTATTTATTTATGTCCCTATTAGATGTGTTATTTTTACTTTTAAGATTCTATTTAAGTTTTTTTTTTGCAAATACATCAGACTCTTAAGGGAGATAACCATTGGCATTTTCGTCTTTTCTCACGTCTGGTTAGGCCTAACTGTGGTTTAGTTGACGGGTGATAACAAGGAGTTACGGCGATGGCATATTTGCTAGTTTTTTAAAATAGTGGTGATATATATACTAATATGTTTCCAGGATTGATACATCTACAACTTAGTATGTAACAATGGTTTATTTGCAAAGAAACCCTAAATTAAATTCATTTTTAGCATGCTATTTATTTCAAGATTTAAAGCTCACATGTATCCCATTGGAACTCCTTCAAGAGCCAATGTCGTATGATAATGTATGACTGAGATGGCTATCTAACGAAAATTCATCATTGCTGCCTTGAGGAGTTTATGTTAGATTGTTGACATTTCCCTAAGGTTGAATTTCTGGAATGCCTTGACCTGGCTTTGTACTTTATGACACCACACCAATGTCCTAGAAAATGGGGGTATGGGAGCAGCGAGGATATAGGAAGAGAGATCTGTGCCCGCCTCCATGCACACCCACCCGCCCACGGACTCACTCTTTTCATTGCTGTTCTGTCTATACTGCGATGCTTGTCATTGTCGATCATAGTTTGACCTATGCATGTTATAAAAATACTATTTATGGTCTGATTCAAGTATGGCTTTTGGTATACTTTTGCCTTTCTATGTTTGTAAATGCAATTAAATAAGGAATGCATGTGGATGGATGTTGACTACCATGTCAGTGTCTAACAATGTTTAGTACAATTGTGTCATAGCAGCAATGCTCAGAGAAATTATTCAGATATTGGTGGGTGTAATTATGTTGTTGTTTTTTTTTCCTCCTGTACAGATTGTTGAGGAGGCATGCATGAATCTCCTTCCAAATGTTTTATGCGAGTACCTTTATAATCTCTCTGAAATATTCACAAGGTTCTATACAAGCTGCCAGGTGTGTCCATGTGCTCTCTATATCCAGATAAACTTCCATCCATTACTTTTCTGAGCTGCCTCTTAGCTATGATCCTTATGTGTTCTCTTTTTCTCGGACATTATAAGCTCCTCACCCCAACCCCCCTTCTTGTTGGGATGACGAGTGTAATTGCTTACTCTGGTAACACTGGGGAGGACAGGGCAACTATGTCACAGTTTCATTCTGGGCCTGCGTTGAACATAATCTTGGCTTCTTGAGCCAAGCATCGTACCTAACTGAGCCATGGTATATGGGCACCTTATACTTATAGTGCTATTTTCTGAAATAGAATCAAACGATGTATATTTAGTTTTTCTTTGCTTGATAAACTAAATTAAATGTTATGATATTCAATATACTGGTTCTTTTGGCAACACTGCACCTTGACAGTGTAAAAATGATACGATGTTCCTTTGGGTATCCACTAGATTTTTGGATTGGAAGAAACGTCTACATGCTTCAAGTTGTAATTGCACTTAGCATTCCTCTGATGGGCCCATAATACATCCAACACAGTTTTGCTATGGTGATACTGATAATGGGGAATCTTCTTCTTTTTTTTTCTTAATGGTAATGGATTTCACCGTCTTTTGACAGGTGATTGGATCTGCAGAAGAAACAAGCAGACTGCTATTATGCGAGGCCACTGCTGTTGTCATGAGGAAGTGCTTTGAGCTACTTGGCATTGAGCCTGTCTACAAGATATAAACTGTGGTCGACTTTGTAATTGCAGTCTCCGATTTCTTTAAATTTTAAGAGACTTCAAAACCTTGGTGACGCAATTTTATACTAGAGGGCTTTGATTTTTTTTGTTCGAAGAAGCTCCAGAGGACATTTTTGTTTACGTCCAGCTCCAGTCATTCTCTCTGTAAGTACAAGCTCCAGCACAGTGAAGGTTATTTATCAAAATGCATTACATTCTTGAGTAGGCAGTATCAACCTCATTGTGAAAAAGATAGGTTCATCTTCGTGATCTGTTATATGAGAGCAACTATTGTATTTTCTGGTTGAGACTTTAGTTCCACTTGAGTTTGAGGAAGTTACCCAACTGCTATCCCGCACAGTGCTGGAAAGAGATGCAGGTAGCGTTTGGAACGGATGTTGGGCAGAGATTTTATGGATTTCAATCATTAGAATTTTCACCCCTTTGAAAATATTTTCAAATGTCTTATTGTCTCGTCAATTTTTACTTTATATGGATTTCGAAGTTTAAAGAGAGATAGGATGAAAGAAAAAGGATATCTCAAAATCTCCAAAAGTTGCCTAATAAAGGCAGCTTCCTCTCTCTTATTAGGGTTTTTGATGAAACTGAGCTCAGTAACATAAAACTTAAAGGTCATTCATTCAGCCATCCGATTTGAAAACTTGATGGCAAAAAAAAGTATGCAATTGAGTTAAACATATTTGACGTATGTCACTAATACATACATGTTGAGCTTATGGTCATAGTTCTCTGTGTCAACACGGTAGTGTATATATATCTTACAATTTTTAAAAAAATTTCTATGATACTTTTTTGGTGTTGGAGTAACAATGTCCAAACCCACCCATTCGGCAAACGGCCTCAATTTTTTTCACTATAAAAGGGATAATTATATATATACTATTGTTTTATATTTTATTATGCATTATCATATTCCTTATATTATTATATTATAATATATACTCTCATAATTAGTAATCAGTTCTATTCTTATGGTTTCAGTATTTAGAATTCAAGAAATATTCTATTAAAAACATAACGAAATATAGTTATATTCAGAAAGCCATACAAGATATGCATATATATCAAGTGGGTTAATTTTTCTCAATTAACTCACCTAAAGTTAGCAAACGTAGATGATGACACAGTTACACATGGTACAAAACAAATTATTATGGGAATATATAGGATTGTACAAAGAAGATGAGATTGTATTATAAACGTAGTTTTTCCAAGTTGGGTCGGCCGAATCCGATATCGGAATCCATTAGGCCCAGCGTTTTCGGTATAAAACAGTCCTTGGCCACTCCACTCCGGGTCTTGTTGAAGCGTGCTCTACTGCTCTCTCGGGCCACCGCCACCCCGTGAAGGCCCACTGCCTCCGCTGCTGGGGGGTTGGCAATTGGCATATCGGTGGCGGTTAGCCTGCGCTTTCTAGGGTTTTCCTACTCGCCCTCCTTCCCCGATCGCGTCCTGGTGGGATCGCCGGGATGGACGAGGAGCGGGAGAGATCGAGGAAGGAGGACAGCGAGAGCTCGGAGGAGGCCAGGACCGCCGACGGGCGGCGTCGGGACAACGGCGCCGACGACGGGAGGCGGCAGGACGGCCGGAGGTCGGAGCGGGAGAGGAGCGTAGACGGCAAGCGGCGGGAGAGCCGGCGGTCGGAGAGGGAGCGGAGCGCGGACGAGGGCGGCCACCGGGAGAACCGGAGATCGGAGAGGGAGCGGAGCCCCGACGACGGCGGCCACCGGGAGAGCCGGAGGTCGGAGAGGGATCGGAGCCCTGGGGAGAGGCACCGGGAGAGCCGGAGGTCGGAGAGGGAGAGGAGCTCGGAGGACAAGTACAGGGAGAGCCACCGGAGGTCGGAGAGGGAGAAGCACCGCCAGAAGGAGAAGGAGAGGGAGCGGGAGAGGGCCAAGGAGAAGGAGAAGGCCAGGGAGAGGGATAGGGAAAGAGAGAGAGAAAGGGAGAGAGAAAGGGAGGAGAGGGATAGGGAAAGAGAAAGGGAGGAGAGGGAGAAGGAAAGAGAGAGAGAAAGGGAGGAGAGGGAGAGGGAAAGAGAGAGAGAAAGGGAGGAGAGGGAGAGGGAAAGAGAAAGGGAAGAAAGGGAGAGGGAGAGGAGGAGAGACCGGGAGAGGGAGAGAGCAAGAGAAGAGAGAGATAGAGCAAGGGAGAGGGAACGGGAAAGGGAGAAGGAGAGGGAAGAGAGGGAGCGGGAGAGGGCGCGTGAGAAGCGGAGGGAGTTGGATAGGGAGGAGGAGAGGGATGAGGAAGATGTCAGGGAGCACGATCGGAAGCGGCGAAGGCGAGAGGATTCCCGTGACAGGGATCGCGAGGGGAGCAGCAGGGCTGACCGGCACAGGGAAGGCAGCGAAGAAGGCAGCAGGAGGAAGAGGAGCGAAGAGGAAGCGGACGTTGCGGAGAAGAAGAAGACCCGTGAAGAGGACCTCGAGGAAGAGCAGAGGAAATTGGAAGAGGAGATGGACAAGCGACGGCGGAGGGTGCAGGAATGGCAGGAACTCAGGAGGAAGAAGGAGGAACAGGAAAGGGAGAAGAATGGCGCTGCCAACAGTGACGAGCAGCCCCAATCTGGCAAGAACTGGACCCTGGAGGGAGAGTCCGATGACGAAGAAGCTGTCCCCGCCTCAAAGGGTGAGAAAGATGCAGCTCCCGGTGAGGATTCTAAACCTGCAGGTGGTGATGCTGACAATATGGCAGCAGACACGGTGAATGGTAATCCTGTGGTTGATGGAGATGGAGGTGCAGATGGTGCGGAGGAAATTGACCCTCTAGATGCCTTTATGAATTCTCTGCAATTTCCTGAAGATGCTGAGAAGCGTCCGGATGGTTCAGAGAGTTCTCAGAACCTTAGTGATAAAAGAAGTGACCAGGACAAGGGCTCTAATCAAAGCAGCAACAATGTTAACAAACTGAAAAAAGGCAAGAAAAGTATGATGGGTAGAATCATTCCGGGCGAAGATTCTGATTCAGATTATGGGGAAGTTGAGGCTGATGAAGTTCCACTAGAAGAGGAAGATGATGATGAATTTATGAAGAGAGTGAAGAAGACAAAGGCTGAAAAACTGTCAATTGTTGACCATTCAAAAATTCAGTATCCACCATTCCGCAAGAATTTCTATATTGAGGTTAAGGAGGTTTTGAGAATGACACCTGCTGATGTTTCTGCATACGGGAAGGAACTTGAGCTGAAGATTCATGGTAAGGATGTGCCAAAACCTGTAAAGACTTGGAACCAAACAGGTTTGACAAGCAAAATTCTGGACACAATAAAGAAGCTTAACTATGAGAAACCAATGCCAATTCAAGCTCAGGCTTTGCCTGTAATTATGAGCGGCCGAGACTGCATAGGCATAGCAAAAACAGGTTCAGGTAAGACCTTAGCCTTTGTTTTACCAATGTTAAGGCACATTAAAGATCAGCCACCTGTAGTGTCAGGGGATGGTCCAGTTGGGCTCATTATGGCCCCGACAAGGGAGCTAGTCCAACAAATTCATAGTGATATCAAGAAGTTCTCCAAGGCAGTGGGTCTCATTTGTGTTGCAGTATATGGAGGCTCAGGTGTAGCTCAACAGATAAGTGACCTGAAACGTGGTGCTGAAATTGTTGTATGCACACCTGGTAGAATGATAGATATCCTTTGTACAAGTGGTGGAAAGATTACAAACTTGCGCAGGGTTACATATTTGGTTATGGATGAAGCTGATCGGATGTTTGATATGGGGTTTGAACCCCAAATTACTAGAATTATTCAGAATACTAGACCAGACCGGCAGACTGTCCTTTTCTCAGCCACTTTTCCTCGGCAGGTGGAGATACTAGCACGTAAAGTGCTGAACAAGCCTGTTGAAATCCAGGTGGGAGGAAGGAGTGTTGTTAACAAAGATATAACTCAATTAGTGGAAGTCAGAAAAGAAAATGAAAGGTTCTTACGGCTACTAGAGCTTTTGGGAGAATGGTATGAAAAGGGAAAGATTCTTGTGTTTGTCCATTCACAGGACAAATGTGATTCTTTATTCAAGGATTTGCTGAGGCATGGGTACCCTTGCCTTTCACTTCATGGGGCCAAGGATCAAACAGACCGAGAATCCACCATATCTGATTTTAAGAGCAATGTCTGCAACCTGTTGATTGCTACCAGTGTTGCTGCAAGAGGGCTAGACGTGAAAGAGCTTGAACTGGTGGTGAATTATGATGTTCCCAACCACTATGAAGACTATGTTCATCGTGTTGGTAGGACAGGACGAGCCGGGCGAAAAGGTTTTGCTGTCACATTCATTTCAGAGGAAGAAGAAAGATATGCACCTGATCTTGTGAAAGCTTTGGAGCTTTCCGAGCAGGCTATTCCAGAAGATCTCAAGGCACTTGCTGATGGATTCATGGCGAAGGTGAATCAGGGAACAGAGCATGCCCATGGAACTGGTTATGGTGGAAGTGGGTTTAAGTTCAATGAGGAAGAAGATGAAGCAAGAAGAGCTGCAAAGAAAGCTCAGGCAAGAGAATATGGTTTTGAGGAAGACAAGTCTGATTCAGATTCTGAAGATGAGGGCATCCAAAAGGCTGGGGGTGATCTTGCTCAAGCTGCTGCTCTTGCTCAAGCTGCTGCATTAGCAGCAGCGTCAAAGGCTTCTATAACCACCGTTCCTGTTACTGCTCAGCTTCTCAGTAATGGTGCACTTCCTCTGATTCCTGGTGCAGCTGGCCTAGCCACTGCTGTAACAAATCCTGTCTCTGCCCTTAGTGGTGATGCTGTAGCCAGGGCAGCAGCATTAGCTGCTGCAATGAATTTGCAACACAATTTGGCTAAGATACAAGCTGATGCCATGCCAGAACACTATGTAGCAGAATTGGAGATCAATGACTTTCCTCAAAATGCCCGTTGGAAGGTTACTCACAAGGAGACTCTGGGTCCAATTTCTGAATGGACTGGAGCTGCAATCACAACTCGAGGACAGTATTATCCCCCAGGCAAAATTCCGGCCCAGGGGGAACGAAAACTCTTTTTGTTTATCGAAGGCCCAACTGAATCATCTGTTAAGAAAGCTAAAGTTGAGATAAAAAGGGTTCTGGAAGACTGCTCAGCGCAAGCTTTATCCCTTCCTGGTGCTTCACAACCAGGAAAGTATTCTGTTATCTGAGAATCTGTATGGTGACTTTGCAGTATTGATCTGCAGATATTTATGTAATACTTTTGACTACAACAGATTGTTTGAATCCACTGCTGCCGGCATTTTTTATGCACTGTATAATATATTTTTGCCTATATACACTTATCTTTTTTCTACAAAAAGTTGTTACTCTCGGTTGCAGAATCTTAAAGTCCAGTTATTTTCTGGTTAAACATCTGCATTGGAGTTTGGATGTATATACCCTGAAGACAATTAGGCTCCAGTCAGACTGATGATCTGGGAGGTATCTGTTTTGGAATTTGTCTTTGAGATGATTTTCAAATAATTATGCTTATGTATGTTCAATGGCTGGAAGGTATGTCATGCTATCTCTGATCTATGCTTGTGTCCATGAAATGTTCCTTATTAATCTACTAATTGGTTTATCCTGGACAAAAACTTGGATCTCAGAACATGACATGGTTATATGATGGATGCACTACGAAGTTGTGTACACAGAGACATACATGTTAGGTTCTGTTGAACCCTAAAATTTCTTCTTTTTGAAGGGAAAACAATGGGCAGGCTCCCTCCGCCCAGCCCCTCTATCTCAAAGCACCCAGGAGGTCGGAGGAGGGCCCCTCTGGCCATGCACAGGCCAGAGGAGGCTCCTCCGACCTGCGCACAGGCCGGAGGCCTCCTCCGCCCTCTGTGCAGGCCGGAGGAAGGCCCCTCCACACAGGCCGGAGAAGCTCCTCCGGTCCTGCCAGGCCGGAGGAGACTCCCTCTGCCCTGCGTGCAGGCCGGAGGAGATCTCCTCCACCCTGTGCCCAGGCTGGAGGGAGGGATACTCCCCTTTGGTCGTCCGCGGCTCATCCAAAAGAAAAACAAAGGTGAAGTGGAAGAGGAAAAGATTGGGAGGAAGAGAAGACCAAGGGGCTTATCTCTTCGGATTCCACCGGAGGAGGGCCAAGAAGAAGCCTCCGCCTATTCTCCCAACCCCTATAAAAGGGAGCCTAGAGCTCCAAGAAAGAAAGAGACGAAAAAAGAACACGCGAAGCAAGAGGGGAGAGACTTGAGAGAACTCTCGCATGAAGAAGACTTAGTGAGTTTCGAAAGAGGCCCAAGTCAAAAAAGAAAAAGAAAGAAGAAGAAAAGCTTATGCTTGTTGTTGAAAGAAAAAAAAGGGATATATCGCATACATGTCCCTCTCACTAGGGATATTACCTTTGTGGTGAAGGAGGATTGTTAACATGATGGAGAAATCAAATGAATTTCATAAGTAGCATAAAGTCACGAAGAAACTTTAGAAATTGCAATTCTACCCCAAATGTTTGCAAAAGTGCGCAAAAGTCTATATACTTTGGGAAAATTTCAGAAAAATCAGAAAGATCCGAGTTCAAAGGAATGCTCCCTAATTTATGAAGAGACTCTTGATGGTCGAATTTTTTTTTTACAGAAATACCCTCGGTGGTGGGAAAAATGCAAAAATACCCCCGGTGGTGGGAAAATTCTATAAATTCTGAAATCTCACTTTCGGGAGAAGTTCGTGACTTGTCTCAAAATTACCAAAGAATGTTATTGTTCTGGCTTATGCCACTTGCGCGACTCGGTGGAGCGGGACCACAACTCTTCTCTGAAGCGGTGCGCGCTCTCCTGAGGTCGATTTATGGCTAACCATCCGAATCCATATATCTTTTTCATGGTCGAGAGCTATCATGTCCGGAAACTTAAAAATGGTGAAATTACAAATGAACCTTGGAAAGTCAAGAGAAATCAAGACAAGGAATGCCCAAGAAGTCAAATGACGGGGTTATTTTCGATAAGTGAAGAAATGAAGACGAGGAATGCCCAAGAAGTCAACTGACATAGTTATTTCTGATAAGTCAAGAAATGAAGACGATGAATGCCCATGAAGTCGAATGACGGAGCTATTCCCGAGAAGTCAAGAAAGGAAGTTAGGAGCGCCCAGGAAGTCAAACGACGGGGCGATCTCCGAAAAGTCAAGAAATGACAGATATGCCTAGGAAGTCAAGAAGCGACGGAGCTATCTCCGAAAAGTCAAGAAGTGACAGATATGCTCAAGAAGTCAAGACATGACGGGGCTATCTCCGAGAAATCAAGAAAGATTAAACATATACCGAAAAGTTAGAATGTCAAAAAATGCTCAGGATGTCGAGAAGTGACGGGCCGATCTCTGAAAAGTCAAGAAATGGCAGATATGCCTAAGAAGTCAAGAAGTGACGGGACTATCTCCAAGAAAGTAAGAAATTGCAAGAATATCTCAAAGTTTGAGAAAATTGCAAAAATATCCTGATGGAGGGAAAATTACAAATATACACCGCCTCAGGCGAGAATGTCCTTTATGGACTCCAAGCCAACTTAAGGGTCCGACCACATTAAAAAATGAGTGATTATGACCACGAAGCAATTCCGACGGACCGACAGTGATCATTTTGGCGATCCAACGGTTCGATCGTGATTGAATTCAAATTCAACAGTCCGATCAGGGGACAAAAGTAAATTCAATGACCCGATTAGGATGTTGACTGAAGCAAATTCAAAGGTTCTGGTTGCAACTGGATGTAATCTCGAAGACCCAATTGCATAGATGTTGACCTGAAAGGCCGATTGTAATCCAAATTACATCTTTTCAAGAAAATAAAGTTTTCAAATTTCTTTGCCAGAGTGTCATGGGCGATCATCAAGATCATTTATGTCACAATGCATAGAGGCCAAAGGCATTCTTTGACAGTTAATCAAAGGTGTTCGGACTGTTCCGATATAAATTAACACCGACTTCGGCTGGTGGGGAAAAGTTTTGTACACGAATCTTAAATCATCCGATAAACCCAAAAAGCGTAGAATTAACAAATATGTCAAAATATACACATTTATCCAACGAAATGGATGTTTGAAAATTCCGACTGTAAACAAAGTGACATGCCCGGTGGGACTTTTCCTGCTTTTCGTTTCTTTGTCAAAGAATAGTCTTGCCTCGATAAAGGTTGTGACTCCTTCGCACTCTTGCAAGAAGTTCAAAGGATTCCTACCATTGAAGCTGCCGTCGGGGGCATCAAAGTTAAAGCTACTGGGGGCATCAAGGTTAAGCGGTCCCTTTCAAAGGGCAAATGTCAACATGTATCTAAAGCTGCTCCTACTAATAGGGGGGCAATGTCATGCCGACCGTCATTGATGCCGTCGGGGGCGTCAAGGTTAAGCGCTTCCTTTTGAAGCTCAAATGTCAACATAGCACATGTCCAAAGCTACTATTGCCAACAGGGGACAGCTCGATCAGAAGTCCAAAGCAGAAAGCTCCAAGCCAAGTCCCAGGCAAAGCCAGAATGGTCAGTCCGGGAAGAAGGCTCCAAGCAAAGCTCTAAGTGAAGACAAGAATACAAGCCTGAAAAAAAAAGAGACGAAGTAAAACCATTGGCAGAGCCAAGAAGGCAGTATCAAGGGGGACCTATGTCTTTTCCCTTTCCAACTTCAACACTCTGTTAGTGGAGTCTGTCCCAAAACCGTCAGTGTTCGAACCTCTTAAGGCTCCAAACATGTCTGCCTGACATCAAGCCATCTATCCTGCTTAGTACCAAATCGGTGTTGAACACCAACTTATTTCTTGATCCACCAATTTTGGGTATTATTTCGCTTCGGGCTCTAAGCCACCCTTGGCAATCAAGCTCATTTTTGGTGGGAACCTGTGCTTGTGGCACCAAACCTGTGCTAGCTTCAGGCCTAAACCTGTGCTTGTGGCACCAAACCAATTTCGGTGTCAACCTCTCTCCCCGCTATCTACAAGGAAGTTGTAAAATTCCCTACCAAATTTTATCCCAAAAGAAGAAAGAAGAAAAAAAAGAAGGAAAGAGAAAGAGAGAAAGAAAGAGAGGAGCACTCCTGGCCTAGGCCCTCCAATGCAGAAGCTCAAAGCGAAAATTTCATCTCGGGATGGACGAATTCCACCCAACTCGGTCGTCAAACAGTCAATCCTCTTGAAATGAAGCGCAAGCTGAGGAGGAGAAAAACAGGAAAGAAGCGTTTGAAGAGAAACGTAAAGAAGCAAAGTTGAATAGGCAGTTGCCATGGAAATCCCCAAAAAAGGAAATCCGTCTGCGAAGAACTGCAAAAGAGAGAGTAACCCTTCATTTCACTCAATGAAAATCATATGAAGTTGAAGCTACATCTGTTATATGATCCACCTCACCTGGACTAGGTCATCACCTTAACAGAGCTTAAATCTAGAGTTTAACAAAAAGAAAACAGAAAAAGAAAAAAAGGCTTAAAATAGAGGTGCTCCGGCGGACTTAGCCATTCCCATCGTAGGGATGGCTGAGGGTAAAAAGGTCAAAGAAACCCGACTGAGGTGAAAATCCGAAAGGGCGTCTCAGGCAAAATTGGGCAACCCCTCAGCGTGAAAACCCAAAAGGGCGCACTGGAAAATGCTAAAGGGGGCCAGCTTCGGTGAAAACCCGAAAGGGCGCTGAGGTTGGTAAGGTGAAAAAAAAAGAAAGAAAAAAGAAGAAAATATATTTTCAGCAATCATCATGAACCAATATCGTGGTTATCCTCAACTCGAAAATCTTGTCCTATCATGGTTTGAAAGGGGGAGACACCAAACCCAAATCCTTGGTTCAAAACCCCTTCCGGGTCAACCAACCACAAAATGAAATCAAATTTTTGTTGCCCAAACCTTTCTGAGTCAGCAAAAAAAAAAAAGAGAAACCCAAAGTCATGGAGCCCAAAACCCCTTCTGGGTCAGTTACCATTCCAAAACCCAAAAGCTTCATCGTCAAGCCCTTTTCAAGCTAAAAAGCCACGGGCTTGCAAGTCGTTGGCCCCACATCTTCCTTATGGTGGAGGATCAATGGAAATCTGGACATTTTGTCCCAACAACACCGTTAAGCAACACCACCACCAGAAGCAACAATAACAACATCAAAAAAAAGGAGAAAAAATGGGGCTTAAAATTGAGATGCCCCGACGGACTTTGGCATCTAACTTCTTGGTTGCCTAAGGGTTCATAAAACTCGGCTGGAGTGAAAACTCGAAAGGGCGTTTTAGGCAAAAATAGATAACCCCTCAATGTGAAAATCCGAAAAGACGCACTGGAAAAAGCTAAAGGGGGCCAACTTCGGCGAAAATCCGAAATGTGCAAAAAAAGGAGGAAGGAAAAGAAGAAGAAAGGAGGAACGCATCGTCATCATGGATCAAACAATCCGTTGACCTCCTCTCAGCTTCCAAATCACAAAGGTTAGTCAACCCTAACTCCATTTCTCGGCCTCCAAATCGCACAGGTCAACTAAGTTTCAAAATCCAAAGTCAACCAAAATCCAAAACTCAAATCCCAAATTCCGTTGGCCCCCAAAACATCAAGATCACTCACAGTAAATTCTAAACCCCAATTCTAATCTTTGGCTTCCAAACCACAAAGGTTAGTCAACCTCAATTATAGTCCTTGACCCAACCTTAACTCTTAATACTTGACTTCTACGCCACAGAGGTTGGTATGAGAGAAGGAAAAATGAGAGGGAAAAAATGAGACCAAAAAAAAAAAAGAAAAAATGTGAGAAGGGAAAAAAAGAAGAAAGAAAAAGGAAAAGAAGAGAAAAGGAAAAATAAAAAAAGAGGGAAAAGAAGAAAAGAAGAAAAAAATGAAGGAGAAAAAAAACTATTATTATTCATCACCATGAGCCGTCACCATCAACGTCTCTGTTTCTTATGATTTTGTCCCTATGTTGGGACAAGCATATCTCAATACTAAATTAAATATGTAGTGTTGACCTGTGCCATTTGAGACTGTCAACCCTACCCATATCTCAACTCTGGATTGACCATTATGTCATTTTGGACCGTCAATTCCACTAAATTTCTATTGTAGTGTTGACATTCATGTCCGTTTTGGGCCGTCAACCCTACTTAAGTCTCAATTTTTGGTTTTGACCCGCATGTCCTTTTGGACTGTCAATTTCACTAAATTTCTATTGTAGTGTTGGCATTCGTGTCCATTTTGGGCCGTCGGCCCTACTTAAGTCACTTTTTTTTTTTAAAACATGCATGCCCGTTTGGACCGTCGATTCCATTGATTTTCACTTGTAGCATTGGCCTATGGGTCCCTTTGGGTAGCCAACCCTACTTGAATTTCAGTTGGTAGTTCTGACCTACATGTCCGTTTGGGCCCGTCAATTCTACCAAATTCCATTCTTTGGTCTTGACTTACAAGTCCTTATTGGATCGTCAATTCCAAAAAATCTCAAGTTTTTGGTGTTTATTCACGGATGTCCTTTTAGGGCTGTCAACGCAAAAGACCACCCCAAATTCTCAAATTTTACAAATGATGAAGAAGCCGACCCTATCACCTCCGAGGACAACACAATTGAAGAAGACGGTCCTACCGAGAAAGAGGAATAAGATTAGCGTGAGCCGATTATTAAAATAAAGAATGGTTGCCTCCCTTCAGATCATGCTCAAACGGTTCAACCGCTGTGAAGGGCAACATCATATTAGTTGATAGGAAATCAATTATATAGGCTAGTGCATGAAAAGGACAAGCATGTCCTCTTACGCTGTCTCTCGCCGAAGGAAGCCAAGATGGTCATGTATGAAGTCCACCCAAAGCTCTGCGGTGCCCATCAAGTCGGGGACAAAATGAAGAGCAATATAAAACCTAAGGGTTTCTACTGGCCCACCATGTATACAGTTTGCAACTGATACGCCCGCACATGTCATCGATGCCAAGCTTTCGGCCCAGTGCCAAGAAGACTCCCAAGCTCGTTGCACACCATGGCTCCTACATGGCTCTTTACAGAATGGGGAATGGATATCGTGCGACCATTCCCACCATCCACAAGAGGCTACAAATTCATCCTTCCCGCTACAAATTACTTCTCCAGGTGGGCTGAAGCTATCCCTCTGCGGGAGGTCACAAGAGAGGCAGTCACCCAATTTGTCAAGCACCATATTATATACCGATTCAACACCCCCTGTCGAACCATGTCAGATAGTGGCACTCCATTCAAAAACAGGACCATTTACCAGTTGGCAGCAAAGTTTCATATCGACTGGAGAACGTTAACGGTTTACAATTCCCAAGCCAATGGATTGGCCGAAGCATTTAACAAGACCCTCTCCAAGCTCCTGGCCAAGATCGTCGATAGCCGCAAAAGGGACTGGGGCAAGAAAATACACGAAGCTCTCTGGGAATACCAAACTGTCTACGAGGCTCCCACCGGCTGTTCCCCCTTCTCTCTGGTGTATGGAGCGAAGGCCATAGTATCAATTGAAATTGAAATGTCATTTTACCAGGTATCCGTGCATACCGGCTTGCAAGCCCACAGACAAGATGAAATAGAAAGGTGGCTTGAAGAGCTGTCTAACCTTGAAAGCAAAAGGCTAGAAACCTACAAACATCTTCGGCCATACCAAGCCCGAATGACTCGAGCTTATGATAAGTTGGTAAAGCAAAGGGCGTTCAAAAGAGGTGACCTCATCATGGTCAAAAGAAAGGGAAGTCATGGCCGGCAAATCCAACGGCAAACTACAACCCAACTGGCATGGGCCCTATGTCGTCATAAGGACCTATGAAGGAGACGCATATACAGTCGTTGATCACAAAGGAGAAACGTCATTCCCACCACTAAATGGGAAGCATTTAAAGCTATACTATGCTCCCGAGCATGAGTTCAAGCAACAATCTACACAAGACTTGCCCTCCTCCGCAGGGGAGTAAGGAAGGTAGGGGAGTTACTCCCCCAAAGAAAACCCAAAAGTCATGGTTGCTTTGAACAGTTCTTGTTCACGTCCCACCGTGCTAAATCCCAAAGTTCAAGTTTTTGGCTTCCCAACATTGTTTGGTCTACCCTAAATCTCAAGTTTTTCGACTTCCAGTTTCATTGGTTAGCCTCAAATCTCAAAGTTTGGCTTTTCACCTTCCTTGGTTAGCCCCAAATTCCAAGTTTTTCGACTTCCAATTTCATTGGTTAGCCTCAAATCTCAAAGTTTGGCTTTCCACCTTCCTAAACCCTAAATCTTAAACCCTGGCCCGCTTTGGAAAGGGGTTAGTCTAGTTGTGGGTTAAGTAAATCTACTTAACTTAGCCCCAGATTAACCCAATTTTGATTTGGTAGAAAACTAGTTAACCCGGAAGTAAAGAAGTGTGTTAAGCTGCTTTTATTCCATTGTGATTTGGTAACAAGTGGGTTAACTCTTTACTTATGACAACCCAAATACCATATTTGCCCCTACTTCATGATTTTTTTAATGGGTGTTTATTCTCTCTCCCCCTTCACTCTCTCCCTCCTCTCAGTCCCACGTCACTCTCTCCCTCTCTCTCACACTTATTGATATTCATTGCTAAATAATGTATACATAGGTATATTTTAATTAACATTATATTATATATTGTTCTAAAAAATATTACAATGATATTGATTGTAGTTACAAAATAGATTATAAATATGTAAAAGTGATGACATATAAATTAGATGACAATAAAATTATGATTAATATATTGTAAATATAAACCTAAAAATTATCCTTAAAATTTTTAGCATATAATTAGTAAATAATACTATTCGCATCAACATTGATCACCTAATTAATATTCGTATTCTTATAAATATTTAAAATTTGATTATATATTTATTATTGATGATATATTTTATCTATGTCTCTTTGTTGCTAGTACTCGTCTCTCTCTCTCTCTCATTCTCTCTCTTTGTGTGTGTGCGTGTGTGTTTGTGTTTACGTATATCTTCCTCCACACGGATGCCGTGATAGGATTTAGAACGAAAAATAGCCAATCTAGCGGGGAGAGGATGATAGTGAAAAAAAAGGGAAATGTACGCGCACAGATATATCTATATACATATGCAGATGGACATCTCTATATATATGTTCTCCCACGGGAACATATGAACCTGACAAAAGACGATACGATAAACAATCTAGAGTAAGCGACTACGTCACACACACACACACACATAAAGAGAGAGAGAGAGGTATATATATATATAAGAACATCTGGGTGCCCCAAGGGTAGACAAAGAAGAATGGGTTGAAGACCCTGCTTTCATTTATTACATCACGAAGATTTACATCCGGGCTATAACAAACCCCACAAAACAGATGTATACATGTAGCGTCAGATTATTATGGAGAAGTCCTTTCTTGGGTGAGGGAATTAAGCTGGAGCATTAGTGCAATCATGTGCTGCCCCCTTCCTCCGATCTTCCTTCCGACCGCAGTGCAGTAGAGCTTGGCGAAGTGAGTCCTTATGCATGAAGATTGTATCAAACTGCAATACGTTTTCAGCTAGTCAGAACTAAACAAGTTTAAACAGGAAATAATTGATACATACCTTAGCATCAATATGGCATCCACTTGTCAAAACTCGAGTATAACATTGATAATACCCCTTCATGCAATAATAAAATTTCTAAGGATTAGCATTAGCACTCCAACATAAATAAGTCAATTCCTAGGGATGAACATTGTATGAAACTGCAATACATATTCAGCTAGTCATACAATTAAAAGTTTAAACAGGAACTAATTGATACAGAATTTGAAGATACATAATGTGATGGTGGAGTGGGCTCAGTATGGAAATTTGGAGTATGTGTAATCATTTTTTATGTGAGGGTGTCACAAGTGATCATCCTGCCCCCAAATAAAATCATGAAATTCATTCATCATCGCCGCAACCCGTACTTGGATCACACATGATGTCACTTCATCCAGAGCAATGAGCCAAATAATACAAGGGGCATGGCTGTGATGGAGTTGCATTACTATGCTGTCTATAACACCAACCATGCACATATATGACATATTGGACATGCAATGAGGGCAACAAACAAGGATCCCTAGTATGGGTTGATTTAATAGAACACAAGTGACTGTTTCATATTGGGAAGGGCATAAATCAAGGGTAACCACGGGATATCCATGGGTTTTGAAACCCATCGGGGGAGGTGGGTTGCATTTGTCCCGATTTCGTTGTTTCTTTTCTACCTGCAGAACCCGGGGAGCCCTTTTTGATGTGGTCGGATTCTGATGCTAGCAATGCATCTGCTATGAAGGTATAATTACAATAGAAAGATGGAACCATGGCAGGGCCTTTGAGGTGGCATATATATAACATTGAAAATTTGCTGTGCTTACAAAATAAATGCTAGTGAGCTTAATTCAAGAGTAAGAGAAATGCTACTGAGCTTAATATATGTAGATGGAGGGCCAAATATACAACCTGCCATTAAAAAGAGGTAGGAGAAATGAACGGCTACTTAATTCGAACATAACCCAAATACCATATTCTTGATGGCGAGTCTCATCTATCACACGGAAGCACAAGTTGGCACAAGATTGGCAAATCCACAAGTTGCACAAAATGAAAGCTAACATTCGAACTTAACTAACAAAATGAAATCCACAAGTTCACTAGCATTGAATCTTATACAAATGTACTCATCATGAAAGGGTACAGAAAAGTGCTTGGGGTGCAGCAAACCTGGAGAATGAAGAATGATAAGAGCAACCTGTGTAGAAAATGGCCAGCAGAAGTGCCAAGGTAGTCTGGACTCCTTAACTGTGAAAACTAAATACAACAACTTATTCTGAAACATTGATATGCATCGCATTATTAATTACAAGAAAAGAAATGTTCAAATAATTGTTCCTACCAAAAGAGTATCACAAGCCATTTGAACCATGGTTATGTAGATGGAGGGCCATATATATAACATGTCTTACAAGGATGCTCAAATTGCAATACACAGGTGACAGAGATGAGAATGCCTCTTTTCAAATAACTTGCATAAAGTATTTGAAATTGTTACGACCGACATCACAAAGTTGAGATCAGTATTCTCCAACATAACATATCTACATGCCATTGTGAGCATCAAAGTCAAGAGACTCACTGCACTTAATCTCTGTTGCAGAGTTTAGATAAACATGTATTGTTGATCTTCTTATGGAAGGATGGGTCACATAAGAGGGTGATATTATGCACAATTAGTCTCACCTAATTGACTGCTATGGCAGTTAGAAGTGGGAAACAGAGAAATAAAGATAGGAGGAGAAGGAAAATGTTGTATAGGCAAACCTTCACTCATAGGAGGAGAAACCAAAAGAATCTTCGGGTACTAGATTACCTTAGAAATTTTAATGCCAATCCAATCAATCCAATTCTGTGAGAGAGAGCCATTTTTTCTAAAAAAAAGTGGGCAGCACCACTATTGTTTTAAAGAAAAATGAGTTGTTCATATCACAAAACAGAAATGAGGATGCATACTCTACAAAAAGTTAGACAACGCCAAATGCAATTTGGTGATCAATTTGACAAGTGTAGAAATTAAGGAATTATGATTCTATAGCATTCAGATTACTCAAATACCTCACAGAGGCATAAGATTGGGAAATGCATTCCACTAGAAAATGAGTTGTTGAAAAGAGCCCACCGATATGAGTCTGTTGAAAACAAGAAGTGGAGATTACACTCATCAGATCAAACATAATCTGTTGCCCTCATTGAAGATGAAAAGAAGACATGGGAGGAGTGTAAGCATTTAGTTTCCTCAGTAAATTTCACCATAGAGGAAGCCAATGTCATGTTGGGGAAGGCATTTGGCTGGGTCCATTCACCTTACTGGGGTTCGAGAGAAGAGAAAGGAAATACCAAAAGATGAACTTTGAAACAAACGTTAGATTATCTAAGAAACTTGGGCCTTTCTGATGATGACCTTCACAAATTGCTCAAGAAATTCCACGAGGTTCTCGGCTGCAATCTTGATTATGAGGTGAAGACAAATGTTGGCGTGCTGGAGAAAGAGTGGGGGATCAAAGGGAAAATGGTGAGAAACCTGCTGCCGAGGAACCCCAAGGTTCTGAGCTACAATGTGGATTGCAAGGGAGACTATATTGCAAAATGCACCCGTTGCTGGGCTCGATTTTAGCCAGTTGCAAAATCATGTATCTTGTGAGGGTCTGAGTCTTGGGCTTACAGTGATCAGTTGAGACGAGTTCTCTTCAACTAATAAGTTTTGGATACTGTAGAGGGAATCTGAAATACATTCTTTTCCTTTTGATATCTGTAAAATGAATCAGGGAGATTTTTTTATATTGTTGTTAACTACAACATCAGACACATTGTCTGCATGTGTTCTCCAAATTGAGTTGTATAGTGGAAATTGAGTTGCATTCAGCTAGTCAGACAATAACAAGTTTAAATGGGAAATAGCATTGATACAGAATCTGAAGATACATAATGGCATGGTGGAGTGGGCTCAGTATATAATTGATACATACCTTAGCATCAAGATGGCATCCACTTATCAAAAGTTGGGTATAAGACTGCTAATGCCCCTTCATGCAATAATAAGATTCCATAGGATCAGCATTAGCACTCTAACATAAATAAGTTCCTAGGGATGAACATTGTATCTAACTGCAATATGTATTCAGCTAGGCAGACAATAACAAGTTTAAACGGGAAATAGCATTGACACAGAATCTGAAGATGTATAATGGCATGGTGGAGTGGGCTCAGTATGGAAATTTGGACTATGTGTAATCATTTTTTTATGTGAGAGTGTCACAAGTGATCATTCTACCCCCAAATAAAATCACGAAATTCTTTCCTCCTCATCGCCCCAACCCGTACTTGGTGCACACATGATGTCACCTCATCCAGAGCAATGAGCCAAATAATGCAAGGGGCATGACTGTGATGGAGTTGCAATACAATGCCGTCTACGACACCCAACCATACACACACATGACATATTGGTCATGCAATGGGGGCAACAAACAAGGAGACCTAATATGGGTTGATTTATTGGAACACTGGTTAACTGGACTCCTTAACTGTGAAAACTAAATACAACAACTTATTCTGAAACGTTGATTGCATTCAAACCATAAAATCAAAACTTACCCTATGCAAGGCCAAGTAAAAGAAAGACACAATACACTACCATATAGAAATTAACCTTGGACTTCACCTTTGTACAATAGAGAGAGTATTAGATTGATTGCATGAACCAATGTATGATCCTTTCACCCCTAAACATTCTGCTCATTTACTTAGCACTTCCAACAATCCAGAAGAATAATTGACTGCAATCTTGAATAATCTCCATGCCATCCTCTGAACAACTATAACGTAGGTATACATGTAAATCAAATAATGCATGCACATATGTTTTAAAAGAACACCTATATCCAAGAGAAAAAGCATTATTAGTACGAGTAACAATAGATGATAGCAAATTTTGAAACATAATTGGACACCATTTTACCTATGCATAAATGATTACTGGAGACCGCGGCGCCCGACATTCTCAGATTAAACTTGAACATGGAGATTTTGATGGTTGGGTGGGCTCAGTATGGGTCTTGGGATGCTTGTAGTCATTTTTTATGTTAGGTTGTCACAAGTGCTCATCCTACCCTAACATGAAATCATAGAACCCATTCCTCATCGCCCCACCCCCTAGTCGGTGCACAAATGATGCCGCCTCGTTCCGTAAGTATGACCCAAATGGCAAACGGGCATGAAAGTGATGGAGTTGCATTATTATGCCGTCTACGACATCCAACCAAGCACGCTCATGACCAGTTGGGCATACACCGGGGGCAACAAACATAGGGACCCTCTAAGGGGTGTTTTAGAAGAACACCTGTCAAATGACAATAAAGCACCTGACAAAATTAAACTACTTGTCACAGCAATTGTGTTGGAGTCGAAGGCATATTTAGAGAAGGTGAATGTTAGCATTAATAACAAAAGTGGCACGGTAACATTAGATCAAGTTTGAAGCCAGAGATGAGTAGCAATAGTGTCCCTAAGCTGCTCTCCCTCTCTAATGTCACGAGACGCCACAGGGACATTGGGATCCACATCCTCGTCACTGACATCTTGAACGTCAAGTTGTGCATGTTGAGAGTAGAAGTCATCCCCTTGCTCCCGACGTATGAAGTTGTGGACGACACAACATGCAACAACAATTAATATTTCGGTGCGAATTGGATACATGTTCCCCTCTTTCAACGTTTGAAATCGCATCTTGACCACCCCGAACGCTCGCTCTACAACATTCCTCAGCTGCGCATGGCGATGATTAAACTTGTCTCGTAAATTCCGATAACCCTTAGTACCACGGCCTTGATATTGCGAAATGTGATAACGCTCTCCCCGATAAGGGCAGAGGAAACTGCCAGTGTTTGCATACCCAAGGTCGGTAAGATAATATTTACCTGAAGTATTAGCATTATTGAATTACAAATTCTGTATTTAGATTTTCGAGATGAATTTTAGAGAAGGTGATGTTAAATTTGAACTCACCCGGAGGCACTCTAAAACCCCCCTTTTCTATGGCCCAAGTCAAGACCTTCTGATCATCCGCTGAGCCTTCCCAATCGGTGGCCAAATATTGGAATTGTAAATCAAAAGATACAGCAGCCATTACATTCTGAGTTATTTATTGCTTACGGTTATGATAACGTGCATGTTTCGATGCTAGAACATTGGCAGGGGCGTGTGTGCCATCTATTGCCCCCAACGCATCCTGCAATTGTAATATAGTCCTATTAGAATGTTGTTGTAAATCCAGTGGTAATGAATATAAGTTACCTTAAAGTAGGGGTAGAACTTGTCATTATGTCGAATGAACGGATGCACCTCTTCTGTTGTTGTCGGGAGCTGGATGTATGTTCCTCTAAGTTCAACTATGGCATTACACACATGATTCACATGGTGACTTATTGTCTGCGATGAGTGTTGGAAGTGCTCGCACATGGCACCAATTGCAACGCCATGACCTATTGCGTATAGAAACATCGCCAATTGCTCAGTTGCAGTGACAAATCGGCTGTCTTTTATCAATCCCCGCTCTAGGAGGACGTCACGCAAACGAAAGAACATCGATTGGTTAACCCTGAACATGTTGTAACATCATTTTTCATGACCCCTTAAAATGTCGTGGACCCACACATGTCTTGTGTAGTGAGATGTATGCATAGGTCTAGGCACACACACAACAGTCCTTTCTTCATTCATCGCATCTACTAAATCTTCCACTATACATTCAACCATGTTATGGCATGTTACAATCCCCTCCTGTATAAGCCGTATCACAATATTATTGGCATCCATAATTCCCTGTTAAACATACGCAAGGCACATGACAAATATTAAGTTTGGAAATACAACTTCTATTTAAGGCCGGCAAAATACTAGTACATCGACATCACACATCTAGTAAAAGCATGAGAAAATATATGAAATCACTACTAGTCAACTACATGAACTATGCCACTCAATGGCCACGACCAATACCGGTACATCGACATCACACATCTAGTAAAAGCATCAGTAAATACATCAAACCACTAATAGTCAACTACATCAACTATGCCACTCAATGGCCACGAACAACAATGACAAAGACGCCAAGCAGTATGACGAAAAGGAAGAGAATGATAATAAAAAGGATAACAATGATAGCTGGCTGATGCATAACAATAGGCGTAGCCCTCGACTGCAAGTGGATCTGAGGAGAGGGGTCTTCAATCCCGCAGTCCATCAATCCCCTTGGAAAGGTCACGGAACTAGTGCTGCATGCGGCAATGGCTCGAAATGCGTCCTGCGCTTCATCAATTGATACAAATCCCTTGTACCTCGCTCCGGGAAGCCCATTCACTTGTGCATAACAGTCATCTCAAGTGTAGTACACACCCGGACACCGACCAACCCACACCACGTAACACTTATACTTTCTCATGATCCACCTCTATAACACCCCCCACATATTAATATAAGCTAGTCAAAATGAGAAAGTGTTACGAAGTAGAAAGAATCTAGGCAAATATAGAGACGAGTAACACATAGTGGTTCAACGGAGCCGATGAGCGATCCACCCCAGCTTGTCCTCGTCATCCAATGCCATGAAGACAGACCGAACACGAGCATTATCGAACAGATCCGCTGCATTAAACAAGATATCCTGATTGTAGCTTGGCAACTCCTTCACTTTTTAAAGACAATCTTTGACTGTGCATGACTGGTTTGAAGTAGAAGTGGCAGAAGAATTTCCACCGCCAAAGTTTTTGCACAAATCCACCAAATTATCATTCACAGCACAATACTTGTTGAGTGCATTAGTGGCATTATCTAACCTCTTATTACGCTTTCCCCGACCACGTGTATGAGGGAGTGCCACATGTCCTCGTCTTGTTGGGGGAAGTTGCCTCATCTTCAGATGGTCTTTTTGTAGGCGGTGAAGGAGTGTAGTGCCCTGTGCCACTGCATCCTCCCATTGACAATGGAGTATTGAATCTCCCCCCCTGCGTCCCAAACTCCGTACGAACTTGGTAACTGCCGGAAGTTGGTATGAAGGGGTTGAACTCAGTCTCTAGGTCCACATGTGAAGCATTTGGATGAAGACCCATGGAACCTAATCGACGGCGAGGTGAATCTTCATCCCCCCAAGACCTCCTCTGTGATAAGTCATTGTCCATTGTTGTGCCAAATCCTAAACATCCCTTGGATATGCTGTTACCACACAGAATGTCCAATTCTGCCTTAAACTCATATGGCTTCCCTAGAAGCTTCTTGTATTCAACATTAGCCTATGAGACAAGAAGACAGAGTAAGTATCTTGTAGTGAACCTCTACTACGATCTTGATATTTAACATTTGCGTTCAAAATATTAATTACATATCGCAATTGCCTCCGCCCAAGCACCCTCTTCAGGCGGCACAGGCATCTTCAATATGTCATTCCATCCCCAGCCAGTCCGTGCGATCAACTGTTCGAGTGTGTGGTATTGCTTTTTCAAAATTTTCCACCTATTTTGCAGATTATTTTTGTCGACCTCCTTTTTTGTTTCAGCATTGAAGGGTTCTATGATATCGTTCCACACATGTTACTTGAAAGTGCCTTGGTTACAAGTGTTCTTGTGGTACTGGTCAATCAAGAGATTTAACAACACCTTATCCTCCCTAGTCGTGAAGTTCATTACTCGTGGCTTCCCCCTGCTATCCGACATGAGTTTGTCTACAAGGACAACAAGGAAGACAATCTCCCATATAATGGCCCGAAGTAAACATACGAGAATAAAGTTAACACATGAAATTAAAGATGATAAATCATGCGAAATTCATAAATGCACATCAGTTATGACATGCACAGCTGTTCATAGACCAAGGGTGTCCCACGTACAGAGAGAATGCATAATGTCCTTATACAAGGGTAATGTCCTCCCCTTAAACCACATGACAAGTGGATTAAACTGCAAAAATAATGTGCATAAAATTAGCATGCATTTCATAGTTATAAAACCTTAGTGTACTCAGTGATTCATGGCTATTTAACACACCTCATTGTATGCATCCCATTGCATGTCAGTGCCTTGTATCTGTTTTGAAGTCTCATCCCATTTGAAACCTCCATCAGACACGAGCATTAGCTACTACATAAAATGATTTGTAGAAGCCAAGCCTATGTTTCAAATGGGAGGTGGGGAAATTGAGCCCAGTTCGGATGATGAATGTTTCTCGTATAATGTCCCATGAATCTGATACACTGAACTCTCCACATATCAACTCCTCAGTAATTAATTTTAGTAAGATACGGTCCATCTCCAATGTCCACAATTGACCTAAACAGAGAGGGTAAATGCCGATTATGGGAGGATGTTCTGTGGGACGACTGTTTTCAAACTTTTCAAGGCCAAATGGAGGTGGTCGTCAATTACCAGTGCAAGACATGTTGACGTGCAGTCCACAGAGGTCAAGGCTTGGAAGGTTCACAAACCAAGTTCATATGTTTTCCTCTCCAACCTTTTACGTCCAACAGATAAATGAGGAGTTGGATTGACAAATAATAAGAAAAAATATCACTTGTGAAAGTAGAATATGTAAACATGTCCAGGTAAACATAGGAACATGCCGGCCAAGACATTTTAACATCTTTCTCAAACTTATCACAGTTTATGGTACCAACAAAAAGTAGTATGAAAGTGGCAACCCTAAACATTTGTAACATAAGATTTCAAGGATTTTTACGTTACTTGGACCAAGTCTACTATACATACTAATATTTTGGGTTTTCCATGTATAAGTGAAGTCACTTGCAGTTGCTATCACCTCAATAATACGATAGAACAAACTATCCATGACCACATTGCATTTATAAATGTACATGCCATTGCAATGAAGGTGTAAGAATATGGTCACACAAGTGAGAAACTTAGGTTCATTATACCGTGAATTTGCACATAGAAGATGAAAGGTAAGGCAATGTATATATGACGTCTATGAAAAATACACACCTATATGGTATATGCCAATGTAATGGAAATGAACAATTCTGACACGATGAATACTGTACAGAAAGGCAAATAAGATAATCATGTTGTTACAGTAACATACGTCCAACGAACTTACAGTTAATGTTGTTTTCTAAAATCTGAGATTTTATCAACAGTTTCATGCCAACTGATAATTCATATGATAGTAGATTATGTAACATCAAAATTTAAAGGGGGGAGAGCCCTCTTACAGTTTAAGATAAACTTTGATAGAAACAACAGCACGGGTCGATGTGTACCTACAAAAGAATATCCCTGCTCAGATGGCAGCATCCGGTGAATTGCCAAGGCTATATATATTAATGTCTAACCTAGCACAAGTGAGGTTAAATGTAGCATAATAACATCAAAATTAAGCTTCATGCATAACAAATAACACTAGGAATGGACAAGTTACACAACTCACACTTGATCTTACTTAAAAATGAAAGTAACATCTGTTTTTAAGCAGTGAAGGTAATGTCATATAACAACAAAAGTAGACCTGATGCATAACAAATAATATCAAAATTTGACAATTGAAAGTTGATCTGTTTTTTAACATTGAAAGTAGCAGCATGAATACATAACGCATACCTTAAGCAGTAAAGTAAATAACATCAAAACTAAACCTGAAGTGGCCTGTTTTTAACGTCCACAGAATGTAATTATCAAACCACCTCGAACAAAAGCCACCCAACTCATGGTAAGCTGCTTCCAAATGTAGAGGAAGAAGTGAATAAATCATTATAAAGAGGAGACATGAATGACAACGCAGATGGATGGCAGTAGGAATGGCAGCATCGACAAAAAAAGGATGCAAAAAATATAAGGTCACCATGGAAGGGTATTACAAATGCAGAACAACAGAAGAAGGAACAATATCACTTGTGTACTATAAACTGTTGTTTGTCATCTGCACAGCTTAGATAAAACCCAAGTACATACCTTTTTTGGGTAAGCCACACAAGAAGACCTTACACGTAAGATTATAGAGTCTGCCACCAATGACCCTGGCTAGACAAATGACGAAACAAAAGCCATCCAAAACATGCAAAGTTGCCCCCAAAGTGGAGGAAGCAATGGCAAAATTTTAAAGACGACACATATGAAAATCAACGCAAATGTGTAGCAGTAAGAACCCCAATATTGGGGGGAAAATGTCTGTAGAAAATGTGGATAAGTAGAACAAGGTACACACGAATAATATGTGCACGTCGGGGCTTTCATTCTCAACCACAGACGAACAAAATATAATAGCGTGCCAATTTTTTGGGCAAGACGGAGAAGAAGATCTTACAGGTAGTCGTGAAGGTTGAACCACACGACAGCACAGAACGATCTAACACACCACACCCGTCACCAACGATCGGATCAAACACGGATCAGGGAACGACGATTGCCAGAGACAACGATTGTAGCACCAGACAACACAAATGAACGACAGAGGGGATCCGTAGATATGAGGAAGATGGGGTTAAGAGCAGGTGGAGAAGGGGGGCGGACGATCGTTGGGGTGCTTAAAAGGGGGAAAATGGAACTGGTCATTCACGAGAAAGGGGTCGGCTGCAATAACCTAGGCGAAGCTGATGGAAGGGACGTCACACTGCAAGATTCCCTACCATATTTTTTGGCCCGAAGGATGACGACTGTTAGGCACCGCTGACCGGGTTGGAGGGATACCGGAGACGAATGACAACGAACGTGAACCAGCGGCGGCACAGACGGATCTCCTTCTCAGCCGTAGGAAGGATCGAGCATCACAAGTCTGTGCGAGGAGGGACGGAGACATCGACGTCGGATCGGGGGAGATCCATCGATTTCGAAGGAGATATTAGGGTTCGAAGGAGAAAAGACGAGCATCGCGAGTAGGAGGGGCTCGAGGCGGTTCTTGACTTCCCAGACGCGAGGGCAGAAGAGAGACAAGGCGATCGGGACAAGTGAAACCCACTTCGCCCCCTGGGTGTCGGAACCCATGGATATCCCATGGTTACCCCATCGTTGAACCCGATTAACGGAAGCCAGCAAACAAAGCGCTGTCACCACCTAACCTGTGGTTAACCCTGGGCTAACAAGGGTTTAAACCCTTTCCAAAGAGGGGCTAAATCTTCGGCCTCCCAACCTAGTTGGTCGGCCCCAAATCTAAATTTTCTGGCTTGCCAATTTCCTTGGTTAGTCCCAAATCTCAAAATTTCTAGCTTTCCAATTTCCTTGGTTAGCCCCAAATTCCTAAATCTTTGGCCTTCCAACTTAGTTGGTAGGGCCCAAATCCAAAATTTTTCGGCTTTCCAATTTCATTGGTTAGCCCAAATCCCAACGTTTGACTTTCCAATTTCCTTAGTTAGCCTCAAATCCTAAATCCTCGGCCTCCCAATCTAGTTGGTCGGCCTCAAATCCAAAGTTTTTCGACTTTCCAATTTCATTTGTTAGCTGCAGATCCCAAAGTTCGAATTTCCAACTTCCTTGGTTAACCCTAAATCCTAAATCTTCGGTCTCCCAACCTAGTTGGTCGGCCCCAAATCCCAAAAATTTATGACTTTCCAATTTCCTTGGTCAGTCCCAAATCCCAAAATTTCTGGCTTTCCAATTTCCCTGGTTAGCCCCAAATTCCTAAATCTTTGGCCTTCCAACCTAGTTGGTCGGCCCCAAATCTGAAGTTTTTCGACTTTCCAATTTCATGGTCGACCTAAACCCAGTAAAAGAAAAGTCCAATTCAACAACTCCAAATCTGGAGGCACCTCCCAGCAATCTGCAAAGGCAGAAACTCCTTCTCTGAATGAACTAGCGTAAGTTAAAATGCAGGAGAAGAATGAGGAAAAGGATTTAAAAAAGAAGGCTGAGGAAACAAGCATCCTCTCTAGTGTGACCATCATGCTAGGGTGTCTCATCCTACCGGGGAATGCCAAGAAATCCAAGACTGCATTGAAACTATTATGCAAAAGGAAGAGATCGATGCCCAAAGAAGCTACGTGAAACAGAGAAACCGCAGATAGGCAATCGAAAAGCTGTTAAGCCAAAGACGCCTTGCAGAAATGTTGCGCAAGGAAGATCATGTCTTCTATGATCTAGAATGGCTAATGCTTCAACTTAAATCCTTGTCCGACCCGAAAGTCTAGGCCGGCAATCATATTGAGTAGGGCACCGACCAACGCTCGAGGTAGATTCCTGGGCAAAAAAAAAAGAAGAGAGAGAGAGAGGGACACGAGATTTGACAACAAGATTCCAGATTAAATCTTAGACAAAGCAAGAAAAGGCAAAAATCAGGAAAAAAATGTTAGACCAGGCTCTGGGTGAAATCAAGAGAATTTCAGTCACCAAGAAAAAAAAAGAGAAAAGAAAGTAAAAAAAAAAGAGAAAAAAAGAAGAAGAAGAAGAAGAAAGCAAAGAAAGAAAGGAGAAGAAACTCTTCTACTTCTGTTGGCGCATTTCTCGATTTTTCTATGAAACTCGGCCTCAGGTCGACTTGGTGGGGCGGGTCCATGTCACTTCTCTGAAGTGGTGTGCGCTCTCCTGAGTTCCCTCCTAGAGATTACTGAGTCGAGAAGTGTCCAATTTAACCAAGCTGAAGGAAGAAGTCAAATGGCCTGGCGTAAAGTATGTAATAGTACCAAACGTCGGTCCGAGCTCAAATGTCAAAATTTGTGCAGAAGTGATGGCAGCACCGCACAAAACTGAAGTGTTGTGGCAACACATAATCTGTTTCAATCTCACTTCCAGGATGTCATCATACGCTGGAGGATGTCCATCTAAGGGGGAATTGGGACTAAATTCTTCGTCTGGTCATTAAAGACTAAGGGGTAAAAATTGTTAAATGCACGGGCCGTCTGCCATCGTCTTCTCTCTGACAGACATTCCGTGGGGAGCGTTTGCTGAACCCTAAAATTTTTTCTTTTTGAAGGGAAAACAACGGGCATGCTCCCTCCGCCCAGCCCCTCTATCTCAAAGCACCCAGGATGCCGGAGGAGGGCCCCTCTGGCCATGCACAGGCCGGAGGCCTCCTCCGCCCTATGTGCAGGCCGGAGGAAGGCCCCTCCGCCCTGCACACAGCCGGAGAAGCTCCTCCGGTCCTGCCAGGCCGGAGGAGACTCCCTCCGCCTTGCGTGCAGGTCGGAGGAGATCTCCTCCACCCTGTGCGCAGGCCGGAGGGAGGGATACTCCCTTTTGGTCGTCCGCAGCCCATCCAAAAGAAAAAAAAAGGTGAAGTGGAAGAGGAAGAGATTGGGAGGAGGAGAAGACCAAGGGGCTTACCTCTTCGGATTCCACCGGAGGTGGGCCAAGAAGAAGCCTCCGCCCATTCTCCCAACCCCTATAAAAGAGAGCCTATAGCTCCAAGAAAGAAAGAGACGAAAAAAGAACACGCGAAGCAAGGGGAGAGACTTAGAGAACTCCCGCATGAAGAAGACTTGGTGAGCTTCAAAAGAGGCCCAAGTCAAAAAAGAAAAAGAAGAAGAAGAAAAGCTTATGCTTCTTGTTGAAATAAAAAGAAGGGATATATCGCATACATGTCCCTCTCACTAGGGATATTACCTTTGTGGTGAAGGAAGATTGTTAACATGACGGAGAAGTCAAATGAATTTCATAAGTAGTATAAAGTCATGAAGAAACTTTAGAAATTACAATTCTACCTCAAACGTTTGCAAAAGTGCGCAAAAGTCCATATACTTTGGAAAAATTCCAGAAAAATCAGAAAGATTCGAGTTCAAAGGAATGTTCCTTAATTTTTGAAACGACTCTTGATGGTCGAAATTGTTTTTTACAGGAATACTCCCGGTGGTGGGAAAAATGCAAAAATACCCCCGGTGGTGGAAAAAATTTATATAAATTCTGAAATATCACTTTCGGGAGAAGTTCGTGACTTGTCTCAAAATTACCAAAGAATGTTATTGTTCTGGCTTATGCCACTTGCGCGACTCGGTGGAGCGGGACTACACCTCTTCCCTGAAGCGGTGTGCACTCTCCTGAGTTCGATTTATGGCTAACAATCCAAATCCATGTATCTTTTTCATGGTCGAGAGCTATCATGTCCGGAAACTTAAAAATGGTGAAATTACAAATGAACCTTGAAAAATCAAGAGAAATCAAGACGAGGAATGCCCGGGAAGTCAAATGACGGGGTTATTTTCGATAAGTCAAGAAATGAAGACGATGAATGTCCTGGGAGTCTAATGACGGAGCTATTCCCGATAAGTCAAGAAAGGAAGTTAGGAGTGCTTAGGAAGTCAAACGACGGGGCGATCTCTGAAAAGTCAAGAAATGACAGATATACCTTGGAAGTCAAGAAGCGACGGAGCTATCTCCGAAAAGTCAAGAAATGATAGATATGCTCAAGAAGTCAAGACATGACGGGGCTATCTCCGAGAAATCAAGAAATATTAAACATATGCCGAAAAGTTAGAATGACAAAAAATGCTCAGGATGTCTAGAAGTGACGGGGCGATCTCTGAAAAGTCAAGAAATGATAGATATGCTTAAGAAGTCAAGAAGTGACGGGGCTATCTCCAAGAAAGTAAGAAATTACAAGAATATCTCAAAGTTTGAGAAAACTGCAAAAATACCATGATGGAGGGAAAATTACAAAGATACCTCGCCTCAGGCGGGAATGTCCTTTATGGACACCAAGCCAACTTAAGGGTCCGATCACAATAAAAAATGAGTGATTATGACCACGAAGCAATTCCGACGGACCGACAGTGATCATCTTGACGATCCAACAGTCGATCATGATGGAATTCAAATTCAACAGTCCGATCAGGGGACAAAAGTAAATTCAATGACTCGATCAGGACGAAAGTAAGTTCAAAGATCTAGATGTTGACTGAAGCAAATTCAAAGGTTCTGGTTGCAACTAGATGTAATCTTGAAGACCCGATTGCATAGATGTTGACGTGAAGGACCGATTGTAATTCAAATTACATCTGTTCAAGAAAATAAAGTCTTCAAATTTCTTTGCCAGAGTATGTACCCGTCATGGGCGATCATCAAGATCATTTATGCCACAATGCATAGAGGCCAAAGGCGTTCTTTGACTGTTAATCAAAGGTGTTCGGACTGTTCCGATGTAAATTAACACCGACTCCGGTGGGGAAAAGTTTTGTACACGAACCTTAAATCGTCTGATAAACTCAAAAAGTGCGGAATTAACGAATATGCTAAAATATACGCATATTTATCGAACGAAATAGATGTTCGAAAATTCCGCGTGTAAACAGATTCTATGATCCCACTCCCTGACGAGTGCAAGTTTTCCAACCCACTGCCTTCCTTTCTTTCTTCCTGCGGTTTAACTATCTGGCAAAAATGTTTACTTGCCAATGTTATGTTGTGCAAGCTATATGCCTGCTGCTGTAATTTCCATGAAACTAAGAAGACCAAGACGATCCTAGCTTTGGCAAAGGTGACAAATTGGACGTGCTAGTGTTGCTTCCTTATGCAATATGTTGTAGTATTTGGAAGGCAAGGAATGATGCTGTGTTCAGAGGAAGTAGCATCAACATTGAGAACATTTCTTATTACTTTCTTTACTACCTGTGGTCATTTTTTATTGAAGATTAGTGCTGAGTCCTCAGTGTGTATCTTGTATTTGTTGTTTTTTTTTTTTTTTCATTTTTTCTGTTGGAGGAACCTCTGTTCCACCTTTTGAGATTGTACTTCCTCTATTATGAAATAAATTGGTTGTGCAATCTACACCTTTCCTCAAAACAGCGAAACAAAAGAACTAGATGATACACCATCTGGCCTACCATTTTGGCGGCAGTCAATGTATAAACCAAGGAAGGCAGAATCGGGGATCGGGATCGGATCGCCCGGTCCCAAACCGATCCGGGTCGGTGGGATCGGCCGATCCCGACCGATCCCGGCCGAGTCAGACCAGCTGACTCGGCTAGGGATACAAATGTTTAAAAAATCTAAAAAAATCTGAAAAAATAGAAAAATTATTCTAACATAGATCTATATCAAATTTAATGTGAAATAGGTGACATTTGCTCATCATTTTGTGAAATAGGTGCATGCATTGATTACGTGCATGTCTCTATGTGCATCAGTCTTATGGACTAATTGGAAGTCTGTAGATTGTCTGACCCATTTATTGGTTGGGATTCATTAATTTAGTAGTGGAAAGATATCTAATGCATGCTCTTTGCTTGAACATCAAAGTTAGAGGTGTTAGAGTGTGGAGCTCGAACTCGCCATCGTGCGCCCTCGCACGCGGATCGACCTGCGCGGTCAGGTCGAGGGGTCAAGGGGGCAGCGCCCCTTGCGGGGGTTTCCGGGGGCGGCACCCCCGGAAGAAAATTTATGTTTATAACAGGGGCATTGTTATGAAGCCTAACTGAAAAATAGCTTGCTGTGAAATGACTGGAAGTTCTCACCCACAAATGTGACGATTTTTTACTGAAAGTTCTTATAGATTGCAGTGAAATGAATGGGAAGGCCTTGGAAGTTCCAAAGCCTAACTGAAAAATAGCAGAATGTAAAAAGAAACAAAAAGGGTTATGAGGAGACATGATTAAGAAAGCTAATTGAAAAAATAATATTAATGCATAACATAATTCATGGTTTAAACTTAGAAATAATGTGAATAAAAAAATCTTGCTTTTTACTTTAATCAACTTGTCCCTACAGCTCTAAAAACTGGACATTTGTCTCTTTTGATGTTGGTTTCCCATCTAATGTTGTAAGTATTAACATATAGCTGATGATACTGGAATCCACAGGAAAAATGCATACTGGATACAATATTTTTTTTGGAGTACAACCCCCCCAAAACTGTAGAATCGGCCTAGGATCGCCCAGGATCGCCTAGGATCGGCCGATCCGGGCGATCCTAGGCCGATCCCACCGATCCCAGGTTGGATCGGTTCACATGGGATCGGGATCGGATCGTTTCCCCCAAAATCCGATCGGATCGGGCGATCCGATCCGATCCCGGGCGATTCTGCCTTCCATGATGTAAACTACTGCTAATGTAAAAGATCGTGTGACGCAATAAGCACCGTGTCACCTATTGCAGAGCACACTATTTCATCTGCAATTTCTAATTCAAACAATTAAATCCTCTACAGGATTTGAAAAATATATGTATATGAAAAATTATCTATGTCTGACATTTAAAACTGATAGTAAGGTGGTACCACGTAAAACATTTTCTAGACGATCCATTTTGTATACGTCTGACGCTCTGCAGGCAATTATCAGATGCATTTGATTTTTGATTCATAGACAGTTTATTTGTAGTAAAGAAAGTTTTAATTGTTGGAATTAGAAGTTGTTGATTGAATGGAATGGCGTTGGAATGCGCCAGAAATTTTTCCCTCTGATGTGGAGTAGGATACCAAGGCTTTTGCATGTTTGAGATACCGGTCCACTCACTTTGCTCTCTGTCAACTGAACAGAACATTCCTTGCCATTTTTTGTATTAGGCATGTTGTTTCTTGTTTCTTTTAACCTGGTGAGTGATAAATATGCAGTTTTTTTTCTTCTAGAAGTTATGTAAACCCTCCTCTTTTACACATCTAAAAGATTCTTCCCCTGTTATGGCGTATGTGTGCAGAAAGCATTATGGAATTGGGATAAATGCTTGTGGAAATATTTGCCATATTACATTCACTGTCTGCCATTACCCCATTCTCGCCAGTGATTCTGGTAGTAGACAATATGAACTTATGTCGATGAACCACAATAGTATGACAATTTTATGTATATATCTTCATTTTATTGCTCAACCTTCGGCTATGTCGTCCCAATTTGCACAAAAGGATTATTCTATTCATTTCTTATATTTTTTCCCTCTTTGGAAAGGCATCTCAGGTAAGCGCTTGAATGGACTTCTTGAGGTTCTGTTGTTTGCAATAGTCTGGAAGGAATTCAATATGTGAAAAGTCATTTTTTTCCCTCTCAGCCCCTCCCTATTATCTACTATGTGAAGCCTATGACTTGAGCCATTCATATGGAGCAAGAACACATGAACAAATACTCATATGCTCCTATTTCCCCCGGTACACCAAATAGAAGTAAAGGCCTGTAAGTAAGAAAGATTTACTTCTTTTTACTGAATTGGTTATCAGCTACCTGGCCAGTCATATAATTCATGCTGTTTTACAGCTCTGCTCTCAGGGATGGAGTCGCTGAAGAGTGAAGACTAGGATCTTGCGATAAAATAGAAATGGAGAAAGTGTACATTTGCTTGAATGAGCGACTACCTACTCCATGGATGGAGGATTACGGATCAAAGTTAACAAAGGTAAGAACATTGATTGTTACATCACAGCCTGGGAAGGTTGACTCCTGTGGCAGGAAAAATCATGAAGTTTAAAAGTTAGATGCATAGTTGTCTCCTGTTCAATGGATTCCTGGAAAGGTTAGCGCCTCTGAGTCCCTCTGAAGCAGTATCTGCATTCAATGAAACAGCTGATAGCATCCAAGTGCCAAATTTATTTCTCTCACCCGAAGAACGAGGGCACCTAGAACTTGTCGGCCATTGGGGGGGGAAGCTGCTTCTCTGTAACATATATTGGAGATGTCCTGGTTGAAGGATATGTAGGGCAGAGAGGAAGTACTGCTTTTCATGTCGCTGTACCCCCTTTCTTGTCCGGTAAAAGTGGAGTTAAAAAGAAGAGTTGTTGCTGAGGTGGCATCCCAGTGGCATTATTTTTTCATCAGTTGAATCTGGATTCAAACCTCCACTGGTGTATGTTGGAGATGGAAATGATGGAGAGGACGGTACTTCCAAGTTTTCAACCAGTTAGAGACCACCAACCCCCTGTTGAGGGCGCGTGGAATAGTTGCTGTAGCTCTCCAAGGTTTCTAGGCCGAGGGTGTGGAAGTTGCACATCGTCTGTGCAGGTGAGAACATGTGGGAATCCAACCTCATCTTCTGCGTCCATCGGGTCTTCTTGACGTGGAAGACGTGTTCTTGTGAAGTCTTGTATTGTATGGTTCACAAAGAATTTTTTTTTTAAAAAAATTCTTCTTAATAACCAAACCAGTGCAAGAATAAGCACTTAAACCATGGACGCTCTGCATTATGGCTTCTGCGAGAACTGTGGAAATGAACGTCTCAAAATGTGTGTAGATCAGAGCGCGGTGAAGGAGGGCGAAAGAAGAATGGAAGGGCTAAGGTAGGGTTTCAGAAATGGAGTAGATTACAAGTTGAGTTTGAGTTTATGCAGGTTTGTAAATGGTTAGAATTCGGCTCGGTACATCAATATTATATCTTATCTGCGAAATTTTTGTAAATATTATTTTTATATGATATTTTATTATTTTCATTGGTACTGATACGATATTATCTATTATGGGTATAGATATATCTTAAAATATTCGTATCCTTTAAAAAAATATGAATTAGAATTTAAAGTTGATGGGGATGTTGTCGAGGATGAGGGTTGTGGGGCCTTAGACCTGAGAGAGATGGGGATGGCGGAGAGAGAGGGCCGAGGGGATGGGCACGGTGTTGGGCTGTTGGCATGCTGTGTGTGGGGACGAGCATGGCGCTGGCGTGTTGCCTGCGCGTAGGGACGGGCTGAGGGGGACAGAGCTTGCTACGTGTGGGGATGGCGGCCTGTTGCCTGCACCGTCTCTTGTTAAAAAGTAAAAAACTCTACGGCTGCGTGTGGGGACGGGGAAGGTGGCTGACGGGTTTGGTTCTTTGTATTAGTTTAAGCATGTAGTCTATGGAGAGAGATAAATGGAGAGATATTTTTTGTGAGTTAATTTATTTTAAAATTTAATCTTATTTATTTTGATAGATAATGAGTTAAATGAGAGGATAAATTATTTTACTAATTTTGTTGGGTCAATTTAATCGGGACACGTGAGGGTTATCTCTCGTTGTTATGGGATTTATATAGATAAAATGTGACTTATTTCCCATTATAAACAGGAGATATCCCTCTATCAAAGAGGGATTCAAGAGTTTTTCAATTAGATTAGGATGGGTTATTCGCAGGTGGGTGAGTTATTTAAGTTTGAGACTCTAAATATATCACTCGGGGACGGATAAAGTTAAGTCCTTTTAACTCGGGATTAACTTATTCCATTTCTCTCACAAGAATATCTTACTCGACCTCGGGTAAGATTGATGTCAAATTAAAAATATGAAAATTTAGGAATAGTCCATCTCGGGCTCACTTGAGTTACCTTATCTTAGTCTATTATTAAAGTGATTTTTAGGACTTAAATTATTAATAGTAAATTATTAAAAAATGGATTCGGATTGTATATGAGTTGAGGTGTATTAAATTCATATCTAATCCTACTATGAAATGGATATTATAAAAATACTTGAATCCCGAGTCCATACTGATTATTCGGATATAACCCAACACATCTTAAGGCACGTTTGTTTTGACTTTGGGGGTAACTTTTGACTTTGGAAGTTGCACCTCCCAAAGTCTAAATAAATCGAACGTAGTCACGTCAAAAATTTTAAAAGTTAATTTTTTTGAAGTATAGAGATATAGAATAAAACGGTCTAACTTTTAAAAAGTCTAAAAATTTTCTCTAAAGGAATTTTTTCTCCCTACATATTTTTCCAAAAAAGTTAAAAGTCCTTGAGTCCATCTAAACCTAAACGAGGCATTAGATCGGGTGATGAAGATAATTAGATTTACGAATATTTTTAACATCTTGGACTTAGTTTGACTTGGTAAAAAAAATTTAAACTTGAGCCCGATTTGAGCTCTAACGTGCCTTAGGTTGGGCTTAGTGAAAAGTTTCTAACTTGAGCTCCAACGAGCTGCTCAAGTTCGGCTTGTCTTGAACTCATCAGTAGGCTCGAGTACATCCAAGACCGAGTTCATGTTCAAGGAACTCAAGTAAGCCTAAAAGACAGATGAAATCTAATAAAATTAGAGTTTTAATTGTAGCCCCGTTAAATATCCAGACTTCGGATTTGAATGTAAAGTATTCGGGTAAGCTCGATGCGCTGAACTCGCTTTCCGTGAGATGAGCACTCGAGTTAAACTCATCTGATCAAACAAGTGTTTGCCACGCAAAAGTTGAACAGAAATCACTTACTCAAGTGACTTCTAACGGGTCTGTTTGTTGTTCAGAAATCAAAGTAGTCTCAATTTGAATCGTACCCGTTGCGATGATTTCTTGTCATCTCTTACCGTCAAAAGTCAAATGGATGCTCTGTTAAAAACATAACTCAAATTTAAGATATACGAAAAATTAGAGGACCATATGTAATAGTCTTCTTACTCTCTACACCTAACTAAAGTTACGTAAGAATATAGATGATTGAATATCAATTATTGACATACAGTAAAATGCAATAAATCATAACACTATTTCTTTCTCTATTTTATGTGTGTGATTTTTAACTTTCTAGTTAACTATCTCAGTTGGCCGAATATTTAAAAGTCCTTCAAAATAAAGAGAGACTTCAATTCCAAACATTGTCAACTATTTTCCCTTAAGAAGAGAGTTCATCGAAAATAATAGATTCTCTTTGGATTTTAGCACTTGGAGAAACTATTCAGATGTAAAGTTTTTTCTTAATATGTATGGTATGACTTCTTTTATCATCAATGTGTCCCACCACTTTATTGCAGTCAGATTTGAAAATTAGACTATGAAAGATAACAGCGAAAAACGTGACGCCATGACATTACTCCAACTATTAAAGATAATTTACAAGTCATAGAACTCACTCGAACAAATGAGTTCTACTTGCTGCACCACTGGCCGCGCACCATCTGCATCTGCAGGTGTATCAAATTACTACATGGCTAGACAATGTAGTTATGTTTTTTAAAAAATAATATCAGGTCGCTCTCCATCGATTCCACCCGTCTATAAAGATCAATTATTGATCGAACGGTTAAAATTGAACGGTAAATAACACAAAAAAACAATCATATTCTTTAATAAATTGGAAATGGGATACCCATTATCTAGGATGCACTAGAGTGTATACTTTTTTTAAATTCTTTTAAATGCCCAATGGATGATTAAACTGTTTAAACACATAGTCTGAATAAAACTTGCTAATACATGTACGTAGAGATATAGATATTTAAAATATTAACTATAATTAACTAAAACTCTGAGGGCCCCTTTGAAAACCTGTTAGGGTGGACTTATTCGACTAACAAGGTCGAATAAGCCCGGTTAAGAGATAGGGGGGGGGTAGTCGAAGGTCGAATAAGTCCGGTTAAGAGATAGGGGGGGGGGAGGCGGCTCGCCCCACGAAGCGGCCATCAAACCGGGCCTGAAGGAAGGCACAGACTCGTTCGTTTGCACGTGTGATATTTGGACTCTTTCTGGGTGCGGGATGTCGATCACATTCTGCGGGGGGTCTTCGTCCTTCGTCCAGAGCCCGGGAAGCCCATGGCTGTTCCCATGTCTCTTTTGCCGAAGCCCACCGCAGCGCCCTTCACCTCCCTCCGCCCCTCGGCGCCCCCGCCCGCGTCCGGCCGCAGGCCTAGCTGCTCCCCGTCCCTCTCCGTCGCCTGCGGCCCCCGGGACAACCGAGGTCCCCTCGTCCGCGGACGCACGCTGAGCACCGAGGCCATCCTCGCCGTCCAGGCCCTTAAGCGCGCCGCCGCCGCCATAGATACCGCAGCTGCCGCCTCCAGGGTGGATGAAGTTGTCTCCAGGACCCTCGCCCGCCTCATCAAGGGCGACCTCCTCGCGGCTCTTGCGGAGCTGCAGCGGCAGGGCCACTGCCGCCTCGCCCTCAAGGTGTTCGTTGCTATGCGCGGGGAGATCTGGTACCGCGCCGACTACGCGCAGTACGCCCAGATGGTGGCGGCGCTGGCGAGGAACGGAATGGCGGCAGAGATCGACGATCTGGTGGCGGATCTGCTGGAGGAGGTGCAGAGGGAGGAGATCGATGGGAATGGTGACAATCGGGGGCTGGCGAGGCTATTGAAGTCACTGATTGCGGCCGGGAAGGGAAAGGCCGTGAAGGATGCCTATATGGGAGTGAAGCGACGGGGGATTGTTGGGGACGAGTACTTGTTTAAAGTTCTCAGCAAGGGGTTGAGAAGGTTGGGGGAAGGGGAGGCCGCTGATGAGGTGGACAGAGACTATGCAGTATGGTGCGAGAATGGGGGCCGATTTGGGGCATCGGCCGTCCGAGGGAAAGGTAAGAGGGGACAGAGAGAAAATGCCTTGCCGGTTTGATTGCTGCCATTTGTTTCCATTTTCTTATCTGCTGTAATGTCTTTACTAGTAATGAAAGAATTTACAGAAGTGCATCTGTTTTTTAAGTTTTGTTGAGCATTTGTATATAAGTAAAAAGATCGGAACTGAGTAATACAACCTACAAAATCAAAATTTTCGGCATTCGATGCTGTTTGGACAAATTCATATGGAAGACGAGGTGTCTTTTGGTTTCTGTCCATTCATCTTTAACAAGGGCATCGGCTATGCTTCTTGGTGGCAGCAAGGTTTTAGGTTTTATGAACTTGCTAGCAGCTTGTTGTATAGTTCAATATGTTGAGCTGATCTTTCTCATCGAGCTATTTGAAGCTGATCTTTCTCATCGAGGTTTTAGGTTTTACGCTGACTATTAAGCGTCAAGCTTACTTCAAGACTAATACAAGCATGTAAGAGTGGGATTGGATGCTCTCCCAACATGGGAATTCCTAATTGAGCAGACATACTTTAGAGGGTGCTGCATGTAGTAGAGCTATTCATCTTGTATGCCCCTTGAGGAGACTCTTCCTGTTCTTATCAGCTACCGTATATGCCCCTTGAGGAGACTCTTCCTGTTCTTATCAGCTACCGTATATTCTAGCCAGTTCCACACATGCAAATAACAAGAGTTTTCTCCTTTTGATCATAACAGGGGTTAAACTCCCAGAACTCTCAGGCAACAAAACTTTAGTTGAAAAACCAAAATATATCAATCTGATTAGGCAGATTATTGTATTTATTCAGGCTCTCAGCAGAAGTATGTTGCTTTCAGTCGTGCTGCTTTAGAAAGTAATCTCAATAAGAAGCCTGTGGCCCGGCAGCACAAGGCCGCCCCCGCAGGGGAAAGTTCAAGAATTGTTCCCCCTCCATCCATTGTGAGTGCGTGAGGGGAAGGGTTCTTTGACCTTCGGACTCGTGAGCCTCTGTTTTCATGTTCTTTGCACAGCTTGCAGAGCCATTCAATGGTGGAACCATGGGCTCAGTGTTTTCCCCAAAGACAGATTTAGTAGGGAATGCTTATGGAAGGTTAAATTCAAACTCTCTCTACTGGGGGAAGAATTGTAAATACTTGTTCATCATGTTGCTTGTGAAAAGAATGAAGACCAGTTGATCAATTGATGAAGTCATATTCATAGACCGTTCATCATGATTGAGATGCTTTCTGTAACGACCTAAGATTCGGATACCGAGAATTATCCGATACCATTCGAATCCTGACCCGCCACACACGAGTCGGAAGATTCGGAAGGGTTATTTGGGTGTTGTGGATATGCATTGAAATTTAAAACAATTGCAAGAATCAAATTATAGAATTAAATAATCTAGTAACACCAATAAAGATTAACATTTATAATTAAACAATTCAACTACTGAGTCTAGTCCATAAGTACAGTCAACTAAAAAGAGAACGTACACTGCTGCGGGGCATATCCCGACACTGGCAAGCTGGCTTCTAGTGACCGACCTGTTGACACTCGTTTTCAGCCTGCAAGTTGAGTTATTTCTCTTATTCTCCTTTATAATGCTCCGAATTATCCATTATTTTGGAGTCTTCTTTGACCGTGTTTCGAGTCCGTTTCTTGACCATTTTTCGAGCCCATTGAGCTTTGGAGGCCTTTAGCTTTGATTCCCCAACTTTCGGGACCGATTCGGGCAGTCTGGGCGGCCGAACGAGCTTCTGGAAAAAAATTGCGTAGGCTCTTGAATGCGGTCACCTAGGTGGCCGCCTTCTCAATGAACAGTGATTTTTTTTATTTTTATTTTATCAAATGACGGTCTTCTGGAGACCGCCACTTTCAAGTAGCGGTCTCATGAAGACCGTTTCTTCAGAAATTCGTCCGGAAGCCTCTCGGACGTAATCCCTTCAAATGGCAGTCATCCCATGACCGTTTCTTCAAATGGCGGTCCTTGCATGACCGTTTCTTCAAGTTGCGGCCTTGCGATAGACCGTTTCTTCAGAACAGAGCCCAGAACCTTCCGAACTCCGATTTCTTCGTCGCAGGACTCTTTGGACTCTTTGTTGACACCATTTTCGAGGGAGATAAGCTTCCACCTCGGTTTCTATCGATCCAGGACTCTTATCCTCACTATTATCTCGAGTTTAATCACATATATCCCCGAATTTGGGTGTTTATCTCATAATTCTAACACTAGGGTTTATGCACTTCTATATAAATCTGTCCAGTTCGCAGTGCACGACGGGGGGCTTTTTCTTGATGTGGGGCGAAGCCATGTTGCATCTCCGACTCACATCTTCGACTCCAACCTGAAGAGGGAAGTATCAGCTTCATTTTCCAACGTTCAGGGCTTTCTATCTCTCTTTCTTCTCTTAGTTATTCGCTCCCACTTTTCCAAAATCATCACAATCTGCACGTTTCTGCATTTTTCTCCATATTGCATGCACGATTTTCACAGTTATACTGCGTGTTAATTCCTCCTATTTGTTCTATTCTCATCACAATACACACACCTATCTTTTGCACCCTTCCACAGGGGTTAAAAACCTTCCCCCGGTGCGTTCTCCCTCAATCTTTCACGCTACTTTATCACTTCGGGATAGATACTTGCATATTCTGATGGATTCTTCCTCTTGTGTTTGTCTTTGTTTCGCAGGAGAAGCATGATTGAACGTGAGGTCCTCTTCTTCTAGCCGGCTGGAAGGCAAGGAGGTTGATCCACACAAGGTTCCCGCACCCTTCTTCTCAAGCGCGATCAAGTCTTCATCCCTTTTCCAAGGTACACGGCACCGTTGCATCTTCTTCCTACACCCCTTGGCATTGTTAATCCTTGGTGGCAATCACCGTTAGTATTTCTATCTTTTCATCACCCCTTTCCCTTTGTTCATGTTCATGCTTATCATCCATATTATTTGTTAAGTTTGGGGCGGATAGATATAAACATCTACACGGCCAAGTGCTGCACCAAGCTCGAGGGAGAGTGCCGCACCTGAAAAGTAGGGAGGGAGCCTTGTCTCATCGGGTCAGTAGGGGTCCTGCGGGTCCCCACCACCAGTAACCACAATAAACGGCACGATAATCGTAAGGATAATAATAATAACGGTAATAAAAATAACGACAGCAGGTAATCAAAGGCAAGATAACACAATTAATAAATTACCCGCAATTCCTTGTATCCTCGCTAACCCAAGAACTACACTACTTGGTGGTTCGCACACGCTCCCTCAAGGTCGGAAGGGACCGACAAACTCACATCGAAACTACAGCTACCTGTCGGGGGAATCACGATACCACCATCGTGTAGGTGCTAGCTCACAAAACCTCTAAAAAGGAAACCCAACCATGGCCACAAGGTCCCGAACACAACCTCCTCTTGCGGGAGGATCACTGCCTCACTACAAGAGTACGTTAGCCTCGTACCAGTAGGAAAGACCACGACCTCGCCGTCGTGGGAAACTAGCTCGCACACCGGAAGGGCCATGACAATGTTGTCAGTAACTCAACCTTAACCGGCGGATCCAAATCTCAAGTCTCCTACACACAACCCACACCCTGTCTGCGACTGGGGCGAAGATACACACACACACCTCTCCCTGGGACTGGCTAGGATCTGTGCCTCTGCGCCCGTCAGCACGGCCGTGTCCTGCTACCTGACACGGGGTACACACCTTTGCACCCGTCAGCGTCGTACACTTGTCTTAACTAAGGCACATACGCTAGGGCTGTCTTCGCCTGACAACAGGCTGTCTTCGCTTGGGAAACACTAAGCGTTGTGGACACAAGGCTGTCCTCGTCTGGCCCATCCACGGTCTGCAGGCTATCTTCGCCTGGCACAAATATCATATCTATATGAATATGGTTGCGCCCTCAAGGCTAACCCGGGGAAACCGTGGTCACATTGACCATCTAAACTCACGGGAACGAACCCGCTCACCGTCACTAAGGAACACCTCGGCCCCAGGCCGGGTCACGAATTGGATAACCCAAACCAGCAGTCTCTAGTCCACTAACTCGCACGTGAGTGAACCTTAAGCAACCAAGCCACGCGGCCCGGAGATTCCTTCCATAGGGTTTGAACACGCGGGAAGACGACCCATCATACGCTCGAAATTACTCGGGCACACAACCCCCATTTGGATACACCTAGCGACGTCCCACGGCCCACACAGAGACCAAGAAACGGAGGCCGCATCCCCGGGACTATCCGGAGAACGGGCGAAACGAAGATCGGCCGGCCAACTCAATGGCCGGGTTACCCCTGGGTTGGTCGACCGACTGAGGCACCGGTCGACCGACATGGCAGGGTTGATAAGCTCCTCAGTAGAGAACGATCGACCGATTCCCAAACCGGTCGACCGACCTGCACCACCGGTCGACCGGCCCAACTGGTTCGGTCGACCGAAAGCCCCCAGAGTGCTTTGCTACACTCTGTTCTGAGCTAGACACACCCACCGGTCGGCTGACCCTACGCGTTGGTCGACCGAAAACGGTCGGGAACCCGCCGTTTCACCTCGAATCGAGTCCCATTGGCCCCGATCATGGGGGAAAACCTTGGGGAACTTACCCCCACTGGCCACAAGGCCGAAACACACCAATGGACCGCATTCACACACACATACGATTAGAAATCGTCTCGCACCCCGAAACATATTATTTTCCCCAAAATATAACGAAACTCGCTCTTGGCCTCACCATGGCCCCGGATCGCGGGGAAACGCCCAACAAACGAGGGGAGATCGCTCCCCGACATCCATCACATGATCGTCACTAAATTAAACCCAAAGGAATCGCCCAAATCGGTGGAGAACACCGCTCTCCCCCAAAGCATGCATATTTCCCCAGAAAAAGGAAACCCACTCTAAACTCGCCCGGATCTGCATAAAACTAAGGGGAAAATAAAGCACAAGGGGCCGGGATCCATCCCTCTACCTTGATCGAAGAACCCACGCAAAGTCGGCGTCGATCCACGACGAAACGCCGAAGTTCTCACGAGTTCTCGCACGATTCGTCTCGCCGCTATCTCGCGTTCCTCACCCCCGTGCGCGCCACGCATCGCCCTACGTTGTTCGCCGTCTCCTCCTCGGCGTCTCCGACAGTCGTCCGAAGAATGGGGAAGGAGATGGGGAGGAAAGGGAGAGAAAGGGAGGGGGAGAGTGGAAACGGGAGAGGGGTAGAGGAGAGAACGTGAGAGGGTGAGGGAAAATAGAGGGGGTGGGGGTTTAAATAAGAAAAATATTTTTTTTCTTTTCTTCTTCTATTTCTTCTTTTGTTCACCGAAAATTCAAACAAAGTGGGAAAATTCCCAATTTTTGACCCGACGATCCTCAAGAAATGCACAAGTCGTCGGTCAAAAATAGAATCCGGAAACATTTTATTTTCTCATATTTGAGAGACCCGAAGATCCAATAATCTCGAAATTCATTTTTAATTATAAAACATATTCCGAGACCCGCGGAAACACTCCAAAACCCGCGGATGCAAGATCCGAAAATCAAGGTGTGACAGTCCTCCCCCTCTTAAAGAAATTTCGTTCTCGTAATTTTGGACAAGGCAATATAACTCGGGGGAAAAGGGTGATTTCGGCAGCAACTTAGAAGCCGAACCAAGAGCGTGAACTACGGCCTTATAGGCACGAACCATCTCTTCCTACTCCTGCGAACTACTGTCCACCGCCACCGCTGTCCAGCCGAACTCTCTCACATTCCACCGTTTGCAGCCGAGGAGGGAAGGGAAGGAACGGAGGAAGTCGGAGGAGGGAGCGGAGGGAACGGAGGAGAGAAAGGAGATCCTGAGAAACTTCAATTATACACCACCTTTAGATCCAACTGCCCAACTAGACTAGTCCGCTTCACGAGGCATAACGAGGTCGTCCGCACTAGCCTCGAACTTTTAACCACATCGACTCTGACCACCATTGTTCTGTAGGCGATCCAAATTGGAGTGACACAGGGCGGTCCGCCTCATAACGCCATTACTGAAATTCTCGCTTTCAGGGACCATCTGTCCCAAACGACAACCAGCTAGCTGGCACTCATCAAGACCACAATCTCTTCTTAGCTGGTTAGTCAACAGTTTCTAGCTCTTGGAACATAGACACATCATAACTTACTCAGATAGAGCGACCTCAAGCTCCTAAACCTCAACTCACTTCCTTCCAGAAAGGAGAGTGTCATGCCATATCCTTGGCAGTCTGATCCATGGTGCCATAACCCATACCGAATTCCAGGCATCCCTAGTCTTTTGCCAAAGCCAAGTCTCTCTCTCTCTCTCTTCAACGTCCATTGATCTACTTCACCCGGGTCACTATTACCATAATAGCTAAACACCCGGCGTCCTATTCCATACATCATCAGGATGCTAGTCAATCCAATTAACTACTCTGATTATTCCCAGCACCCTTCGTACGGAAATCCAGGACCACTTGTCGAAACCTCTTACATCTCAATTCTAAGCAACATACATCTGCCTATCTCAGTGCCAGTCCGATAGGTCATGATCTGCCCAAAATTCAACCCCTAACTGGCTCCACTCTGAGCCACATAACGCATTTTGCTGAGAAGACTGGCGTAATTCATTGTCCTCATCTGACAACTCTTATCAATGCGGCAACCGAGTCTCAGTTCCGCTAATGCCTCTTAACACGTTGCCTGTGCCGACAGCCCGACCACAATACCACTCGTGTGGTCAACACAATTCTAAGCCGTGGGTCAACTTCCTCCACCACTGGCTACAAAACCTCCAGGACTCACTCACCGTCGGATTATCTGCCATTTCCATCGCCAATCTGATCTTGGAGCTTGTGGGTTATGGGCCCACCACACTTCCGCAGCGCAACTCTACATAGCTAGCACAATCATCGCGAAGAGATCTTGACCTTCACTAACAAACCATCTCTCAAACCAGATGGCTAAACCACACTGTCATGGCCAAAACCCGAACACCTTACATCCCCGTGCAAACTCTCTCTCTTGCTCTCTCCACGAGTGCTCCATCTATGGTGGCGGAGGTTCTCCTTCAAAGTACGCGATGCCAGACAATATCAGCCCTACGGCCCGCACATACAACTCGATTGGTCATGTAATCTTCCTTTGATCGAATTTGCACACTCCCCGAGATGAAGAAAACACGAGTTTCACTGGCAGCTCCACTGTCGACGCACAAGACATTCTCATAAATTATTCCACTCATTCAAAGAGGTTGATAAACACGAACAAATCGAGAAACTGTGGAATGTTATTATATACAAAGACAATACATTTATCAAAACAATTCACGATTACACTTCCATAAGGTGGACACCACATACACCACCAAGCCTGACTGGTCACGTGCTTCACTACACCGAAAGACCATGGCTACCAATACTAACGTCGGGACGGCCAGTAAGGGCATTCACACGCAATATGCCCAATCTGACTACACTTAAAGCACATCAATTTCGTTGCATCCACTGTACATGGCCGGCCCAAATGAAAACCACCACACCTTGGACACTGCCCTGGCTGCTCAGCCAGACTATGTCCCGGTGGTTGAACCACTGGCTGTAGAACATCTGTTGCTGAAGCCAACTCCTCTTGCTCCTAGCGTTTCCTGCCAGACCTACTCCTCTTGAGTAACTTGGTCATTCGACTGAGCCTCGATCTCGAAGAAGAAGAATCTATATCAGGAACTGAGAAAGATGACGACTCTGGCTGCCTCAGAGACTGCTGAGGAACATCTTGCTGCTGAAGAGTCCTTTGTTGACTGTGGGCCGACTGAGACTGTCCTGCACTAGCTTGCTCTTGTGTCCTCAGAAAATCCTCCTCTAAGGCTGCCGCAGCCTAATACACTGCCTCCATATCCACGACACGCGTCGCAATCACTGGATGCTGGAGTTCTGGCCGCAAACCCCTAACAAATTGCTGAGTTTTCAATCTCTCATCCGCCATGATATGAGGCACATAGCGACCCAACTCTATAAATTGGGATCGATATTGCATCACTGACATATCCCCCTGGGTTAACTCCATAAACTGATACATCCTCTTTGTTCTGACGTGCTCTCGGCTGAAAACTCGCTCGAATGCCGCAAGGAATTCCTGCCACAGAATTTGTCGTAGTGGATGGGATTGAAATGTCGATTCCCATTCTGAAGTCCACCATGATAAAGTTGATCCCTGCAACTGGTAGGTAGCCAGCAACACCTTCTCATCCTCTGCACACTCCATGGAACGGAACACCCTCTCCATGGCATTTACCCAAGCTCTCGCTGCATCTGGATCTGGCTGCCCCTCAAAACGAGGAGGGTGGAACTACATAAACTCTTTCAAAGCTCGCCCGCGACCTCCTTTAGAAGACGAGCCCTCTCTAGCCACTCTAACATGCTGCCGAAGATAGGACTGATACATCCCCTCAATAAACTCCTCTCGTCCCTGCACTCCCATAACTGTAGCACGGGAAGGTAATGTCCCGCTCTGCTCCTCCTAATCCTCGGCCGGCAGCTCCTGCAGGGAACGAGTCCTCCTTCTGGCCGCCATCACCACTCTTCTAACACAGACACAGAAAACAAGGCGGTAAACAAAGCAAAACACTCTATGTCAGCTGACAATTGTATTGGACTCTCTGGACTCTTACACTGTGAACATCTCAATTCCCATACATTTCCACAACCACACTCTGATACCATCTGTAACGACCCAAGATTCGGATACCGAGAATTGCCCGATACCATTCGAATCCTAACCCACCACCCACGAGTCGGAAGGCTCGGAAGGGTTATTTAGGTGTTATGGATATGCATTGAAATTTAAAGCAATTGCAAGAATCAAATTGCAGAATTAAATAATCTAGCAACACCAATAAAGATTAACATTTATAATTAAACAATTCAATTACTGAGTCCATTTCACAAGTACAGTCAACTAAAAAGAGAACGTACACTACTGCGGGGCGTATCCCGACACTGGCAAGCTGGCTTCTAGCGACCGACCAAGTGCTGTACCAAGCTCGAGGGAGAGCGCTGCACCTGAAAAGTAGGGAGTGAGCCTCGTCTCATCGGCTCAGTAGGGGTCCCGCGGGTCCCCACCACCAATAACCACAATAAACGGCACGATAATCGCAAGGATAATAATAACAACCGTAATAAAAATAACAACAGCAGGTAATCAAAGGCAAGATAACACAATTAATAAATGGATTTTTGCATGAAAACCATTGTTAGAAATGAATTTGTAGAAAAACTATTCCTAGAAATGCATTAGGAGACATATCACTGAGTTAATTCAAATAGTGCATAAATGTCATTTAAGCGTGATTTTTTTTGCAAGTTTTTAGCAAAAATAAGTGATATATCCGCAAATAAATATGTATTTTTGCACAATTCAGATTTACACAATGATATGCCTGCTAATATATTTGCAGGAATGGTTTTTTTGCAAATTCCCATTTAACAATGGTTTTCATGCAAAAAATCCATTAATAAATTACCCGCAATTCCTTGTATCCTCGCTAACCCAAGAACTACACTACTAGGTGCACACGCTCCCTCAAGGTCGGAAGGGACCGACAAACTCGCACCAAAACTGCAACTACTTGTCGGGGGAATCACGATACCACCATCGTGATGGTGCTAGCTCACAAAACCTCTAAAAAGAAAACCCAACCATGGCCACAAGGCCCCGAACACAACCTCCTCTCGCGGGAGGATCACTGCCTCACTACAGGAGTACGTCAGCCTTGTACCAGTAGGAAAGGCCACGACATCGTCGTCGTGGGAAACTAGCTCGCACACCGAAAGGGCCACGACAACGCTGTCGGTAACTCAACCTTAACCGGCGGATCCAACTCTCAAGTCTCCTACACACAACCTGCACCCTATCTACGAGTGGGGTAGAGACACACACACACACCTCTCCTTAGGACTGGCTAGGATCCGTACCTCTGCGTCCGTCAGCACGGCCGTGTAACGACCCGAGAATCCGATTACCGGGAAGGCCCGATAACCCGAGACTCGCACCGTCACCCACGAGTCCGAAGACTTGGAAGGGTTAAAAGGATGGTGTGGAGACTACACAAGTATCACAAATAATTGCAGAAATTAAACAGGAAATAAATTAACATTTTACATGATACATGGTCCACAATATAACAATAAAATAACAACTGTAATAGTCCACAACTAGTACAGAGGCAAGAAAGGAAAGTACAGCTACACGGGGCATACCCCGACTCTGACCTCTGGCACTAACGCTGGGCACCTGAACCACGCTGAGCCTCAGACGCGCTCCCCTGAAGCCGCGCCTCGCCTGAAACACGATGAAAACACGTAGGGAATGAGTCTCAGCACAAGACTCAGTAGGGATCACTTGAACCCTACCTCGCAAACGGAGAAACCGCTACGCTAGCAGTAAGCGAGTACCTCGGAAAGGGAAGCCCTGCAATCTACAAAACACCGATCTCACGGCACGAAAACCGACACACGTGCCTCGGTGAAACTACCGGAACACCACGGTCAACACGACAAAACCCGAAGGTCGAAGTCGCAAGACTGACTGACAGTCTGTCACTCCCGACTCGACAGGAGTACCTCCCACTAGAAGCAAGACCGGATGCGTCCACTGAAGACTTAGTCCGCGTCTCAGGTGTCTCCCTCGGCCCAGCGGGAACTGAGACACCGTACAAGTAACCACAAAGCAAGTGACTAGCTGGGGTCACGCCCGTCAGCGTGGGTCCAACCGCCCCCAACCACGTGTGCACACACAGGCCGTCGCCCCAGGCCTGGCCTCTAACTGGTTTTCCCCTCAGCCGGACTCTGGCTGCTAGACGCGGGGCCCGACGGTAACCAGTCTAAAAACCGTCCTCAGGGTAAGCCCGTACACCTACTCCCAGGTGAGACCAGCACATGCGTACTGGTGGGTTACGATTAGTGGAGGGTCACTAAAGAAGTAGACTCTCAAGTCAACGGAAAATCACGTCTCAACCGAACATGGTACAAGGACTGCCCCTCGTACCGACACCGTCTCACGGTGGCAGAAGCCGAGAACAACACCTCCCGGGATTACACCGTACCACGACACCTGGCCTCGACACGATGCCCGGCATCTGTCAGACCGCAGTTCAGCACGCGGACCAAGGTCCACACACCTCGGGATTCGAATCGACCAAGAAGGAAACACCGATTAGACTAACCCCTTGAACGGTCAACTCTGGGCCGCCCAGGGATGTACGGCTAGACAAGGGCCGCACCAGGAGATGAACGGCCAGGAACAAACCATTCTTCCCCTGGGAAAAACGGGCAAAGACACGACTACCAACAAACCGCCCAAAGGATGAACGGCTAGACCCTAGCCGCATAAGGGGATGAGCGGACCCACCCTGGCCGCACATCCACCAACGGCACCAGTGATGAACGGCCAACCCCTGGCCGCTCATTGGGATACGCGGCTAGCTCCTAACCGCTCGTCCCAATCACTGTGCAACGGTCACAAGCAACGGTCGAAAAACGAGAGGGGATGAGCGGACGGCCTCGGGCCGCACATGGGTTATGCGGTCGCTCGACAGGCCGCATAACCCCACTGCGCTCCGAGCCGAAGGGCGGTCAGGCCAGGACCGCGCATGGGATAAACGGGCCCTGGTTCGACCGCTCAACCTTCACCGGCGCGAAAACGGCGAACTTCGCCGGAATTCACCATTTCGGCCCCCAAACAAGCCCCACGAAGGGGGAAACGATGGGAAACGAACCCCCAAGCCCCCTAGCATGATTCTACGCTCCCGAAACGCGGAATCGCGGCTTAAAACGATGGATCGGGCGAGCTCTCCCCAAAGCATGGTTTTCCCTTCCCGGCGCGAAAATAACCCCTCTCGGCCTCGCCTCGGGCTGAAACTTGCGGGGAAGGAACGCAAGAGGCTAGGGATCGTCACCCTACCTTCGCTCCGCGTCGAGACGCGCCGGATCGACCACGAATCACGATGAAAGCTTTGAGAATCCCCCGTCCCTTCTCGAAAACCCACGAGCTTTACGCCGCCACGACCACCTCGCCGCCGCCGTCGCCGCCACGCCGTCGCCCACTGCCGTCTGCAGCCGGAGGGGGCTCGCCGCGGTCACGCCGGAGGAAGAGAGGGAGAGGGGAGGCGGTCACGGTGGGAGGAAGAAGAAGAGGGGGAGGAAGAAAGAGAAAAGAAGGAAAGAAAAAAAAAAAGAAATGGGAATTTATAGAAAATCGGAAAATTTGAAAAATACCAAAAAATAGAAAATCACGTTTCCGCGATCCTCGGAACGCACCGATCGCAACGGTACCACCCGTGCCTAGGTGAACGACTCGGTTCACCCGCAACGAGGTTCCGCAGGTCGTGCCGAAACCCGTACCGAAATCGGAAAACACTCGCGAAAAGTCGCGGACGCGCTCCGGGCCTCCGAAACAACTCCGGATCGCGCCGATCCGAACACGAAAGATGTCCGAAACGAAATTTCGGACACAACAGAGTCGGACACTCCGAGAAACAGATCCGGGACCCAAAAGAAGGATCCGAAAGGTCCGGGATATTACAGCCCTCCCCCCTTAAAGGAATTTCGTCCTCGAAATTGAGAACAACCCAAGGGGAAAGAAGAGGAAGACTCACTCAAACAAGTAAGGGAACTGCTGACGCATCTCGTCCTCACGTTCCCAAGAAGCCTCACCACCAGAGTGCTGCTGCCATACCACCTTAACCAAGGGGATGACCTTGTTCCGCAGGCGCTGCTCTCGCCTATCCTCTACGCGGACCGGAAACTCTGGGAGAGAAAGATCTGGAGTCACCTCGGGCCAAACAGAATCCTCGAGCACATGAGAGTCATCGGGCATATACTTCCGCAACATCGAGACGTGAAACACGTCATGCACCGACGCCAACTCAGAGGGTAACTGCAGCCGATAGGCTACCTCACCAATGCGCTCTACAATGAGGAAAGGACCGACATAGCGGGGACTCAGCTTCCCACGCCGTCCAAAGCGCATCACCCCCTTCATCGGAGAAACTCTCAAGAACACACGATCGCCAACGGCGAAAGTGAGAGGCTGCCTCCTCCGGTCAGCATAGCTCTTCTGCCGACTCTGGGCCGCCAACATGTTCTGACGAACCAGGTGCACAACATTCACACACTGCTGCACCAACTCCGGTCCCGTCAAAACACGCTCACCAACCTCGAACCAATCGAGTGGAGTCCGACACGGACGCCCATACAACGCCTCATAAGGAGCCATGCCGATGCTCGAATGATAGCTGTTGTTGTAGGCAAACTCCACCAACGGTAGGTGGTGAATCCAACTCCCATGCCACTCCAGGCAGCAGGATCTCAGCATGTCCTCCAAAGTCTGAATGGTCCTCTCTGACTGACCATCTGACTGAGGATGATACGCCGAGCTAAATGCTAAATCCGTGCCAAGAGCTCGCTGGAAACTCCTCCAGAATCCAGACGTGAAGCGCGGATCCCGATCCTGACACAATGGAGATGGGAATCCCATGCAACAGAACGATCCGCTCCACATAAAGACGAGCCAACTTGGGCACACTCCAGCTGACTTTGACCGGTAACAACCGAGTCACCTTCGTCAGCCTATCCACCAGCAACCAAATACTGTCCTGCCCACTCGGAGTCCTCGGCAATCCCACCACGAAATCCGTGGTCACGTGGTCCCATTTCCACACAGGAACATCCAAGGGCTGAAGAGTACCTCCTGGTCGCTGATGCTCCGCCTTCACCTGCTGACAGGTCAGGCACCTGGCCACAAATTCGGCAACATCTCTCTTCATGCCAGGCCACCAGAACTGCCTCCGCAAGTTCCGATACATCTTCGTCGCACCCGGGTGTACGGTGTACCTGCTCCCATGAGCCTCGCGCAACACCGCACGACGAACCTGCTCCTCAGCTGGGACGTACAGCCTACCACGGAATCTCACAGCTCCGTCCTCGCCGAGCTCCACATCAGCCAAAGCCAAAATCCGGGGCAACTCAAGGTCTGCATGCTGAGCCTCTGTCACCTGACAGCGGATAGCAGGCGTGACAGTCAGACTCACGAGCACCACTAACCCTGACTCTGGAGGAATCTTGAGCATGAATGAAACTTCGGGCACTTGTTCCCAGAGCCTCCACTTCCTCAACATCAAGGCACTGACCGCGACCTTCCGACTCAAAGCATCGGCGACGACATTCATCCTGCCCGACTGATAAGACAGGGTGAAGTCATAATCCTTCATAAACTCCATCCAACGCCTCTGCCTGAGGTTAAGGTCCCTCTGCGTGAACACATACCTCAAACTCTGATGGTCAGTGAACACCTCGAACTTCTCACCGTACAGATAATGCCTCCAGATCTTCAGCGCGAAGATCACAGCCGCCAACTCCAGGTCATGGGTAGGGTAGTTCTCCTCGTGGGGCTTCAGCTGCCGAGATGCATACGCCACCACTCTACCATGCTGCATCAACACAGCACCCAATCCGACCCCGGAAGCATCTGTACACACCACAAAACCTCCCGATCCAGAAGGCAAAACCAACACCGGAGCCGAGGTGAGCAATCTCTTCAGTTCCCTGAAACTCTGCTCACACTCATCAGACCAGACGAAAGGCACATCCTTCCGCGTGAGCCTGGTCATCGGGGCTGCAACGCGAGAAAAATCCTGGATAAACCGACGATAATAGCCCGCAAGCCCCAAGAAACTCCGGATCTCCGTCACAGACCTCGGCCTCGGCCACTGCATTACTGCCTCGACCTTGGCGGGGTCCACGAAAATACCATCACCAGAAATCACGTGCCCAAAAAGTGCACCTCACGAAGCCAGAACTCGCACTTACTGAGCTTCGCATACAACTGGTGATCTCGCAACGTCTGCAGCACCACACCCAAATGGTACGCGTGCTCCTCGGCAGACCGCGAATAGACAAGGATGTCGTCCACAAATATGACCACGAACTGGTCCAGATACGGACGAAACACCCTCTGCATCAAGTCCATGAAGGCTGCGGGGGCATTGGTGAGCCCGAACGGCATCACCAAGAACTCATAATGCCCGTACCTCGAGCTGAACGCAGTCTTCTCCACATCAGACTCGCGAATCTCAGCTGATAGTAACCGGACCGCAAATCAATCCGCGAGAACACTCGAGCAGACTGAAGCTGGTCGAACAAGTCATCAATCCGCGGCAACGGATACTTGTTCTTAATGGTCACCTCGTTCAGCTGACGGTAGTCAATGCACAACCGCAAGCTACCGTCCTTCTTCTTCACGAACAACACGGGCACCCCAAGGGGAAAAGCTAGGACGAATGTACCCCTTGGCCAACAACTCCTGCAACTGCGCCCTCAACTCCCTCAACTCAGCGGGGGCCATACGGTAGGGAGCCTTCGCCAAAGGTCCCGTACCAGGCACAATCTCGATCACGAAATCAATCTCCCGCTGGGAGGCAATCCAGGTAAGTCCTCCGAAAAAATATCGGAAACTCGCACACCACCGGAATGTCCTCGACATCCGGCTCCATCCGAGTCTGCCACAACCACGGAGGCGAGAAAACCCTGACAACCCGCATCAAGCAAACGACGAGCTCGAATCGCAGAAATAAGAAAGCGGGAAGAGGAAGACCTGATACCTTGGAAATAGAAGGTGGGTCCGTGAAGTCGCCGAAATAAACCCTCTTCGAGCCGCAATCCACCAAAGCATGATGTGCCTCGAGCCAATCCATGTCCAAAATCACATCAAAGTCCTGAAGCGGCAACGCATAGAGCCTAGCCGGCAAACTCCGCCCTTCAACCCACACAGGACCTCATCGAAAGCAATACGGAGTGATCATAAAATCACCGAAGGTAACTCCACTGCCAAATCACAGGACAACTGGGTCACCGGCTCCTCAATACTCATCGCGAAATCCTCCGAAACAAATGAATGAGACGCGCCAGAATCGAACAAAACCCGAGCCGCACAACCCAAAATCTGAACGGTACCTTCCACGAGCTGCGACGCCACTGCCTCTGCCCTAGTCATGTGTGTGATCTAGCCTCGAGCCCTCTGCCTGCCTCCCACACTCGTGACCTGGGTAGCGGCGGATACTGTCCATGCTGCTGCTGCTGTGGCCTCTGCTACTGGGAAACCTGCTGCTACTGAGGAAACTACTGCTGCTGCTGCTTCTGAGGACAGTCACGCGCCATATGCCATGGCTGGTCACACCGGAAACAAACTACCGGCACTGTGCACTGCCTGCCTGGGTGGTACTCGCTACATCGTGGGCACGGTCCTCGCGATCCACCCACTGATCCCTGACGCTGAAACGGACCGGCCTGCTGCACACTGCTCGATGATGCCTGCCCCTGATCCTTGTGCTTCTTACGAAAACCCTTCTTGAGGAACTTCTTGACCTTCGAGCCAAAAGACACAGATCCTATCGCCGACGCTGTCGGTGCCGGTGCTCCTGAACCACCCGACGCATGCTGAAAGGAACCCTGCTATGGGTAGCCGACTGCTGGCTGCGACCCGACAAAGACTGCCCCTGGCTAATCGGTCCTCGAGTCCTCTGCATATCCATCTCCAAAGAAGCCGCAACACGAGACGCTGTCTCCAGATCAGTGGCCGCATTCGCGATCAAATGGTGCCTCAGCTCCTGCCTCAAGCCTGTACGAACTGTGCGGTCTTCACCCTCTCATGCTCCATGATATGAGGTGCATACCGACCCAGCTCAACAAATCGGGCCCTGTACTGCAACACGGACATGTCGCCCTGAACTAGCTCCAAAAACTGACGCATCCGCTGCGTAGCAATATACTCTGGACAGTAGGTACGCTCGAAAGCACTGACAAAGTCACTCCACGCAATCTGCTCAAGTGGACGAAGCTGGAAAGACGTCTTCCACTCGGAAGACCACCACTCCCGAGCCGTACCCTGCAACTGGTTGTAGGCCAACATCACTCTGTCCTCCGCAGTACACCGCATGGAACTGAACACCCGCTCCATCTCGTCGAGCCAACTCGAGCCAAATCAGGTCTGGCTGACCGCCGTAGTAAGGTGGATGAAACTGCATGAAATCCCTCACTGCTCGGCCTGGGCCACCCCTGGTCGACGAGCCCTCACCAGCCTCTCCGCCGAACTGCTGAGACATAAGCTGGTACATGCCACGGAAGAAATCCTCGGCCCCCAGAAACCTCGCAGCATCCGCTGCCTCGGTGGCCGCTGGTGGCGCTCTACTATGCTCCTCCTGCCCCTGCTGAACCTCCTGCTGGATCTCCTGACCTCCAGCCGACTGCCCCTGCTGAGAGCGAGTGCTCCGCCTCGGCGCCATGCTCGCTCCTGAAGCAAAAGACAGGAAACACGGAAACAGCAAGGTTAAGCAAAACACACGATGCCCGATGCCAGCGTCACCTGTACATCATCGCTGTGGACTAGTGGACCACTACAATTACTTATGATTCTCGTATAATCCCACAACCGCGCTCTGATACCAGCTGTAACGACCCGAGAATCCGATTACCGGGAAGGCCCGATAACCGAGACTCGCACCGCCACCCACGAGTCCGAAGACTCGGAAGGGTTAAAAGGATGGTGTGGAGACTACACAAGTATCACAAATAATTGCAGAAATTAAACAGTTATATAATTAAGCAGGAAATAAATTAACATTTTACATGATACATGGTCCACAAGATAACAATAAAATAACAACAGTAATAGTCCACAACTAGTACAGAGACAAGAAAGAAAAGTACAGCTACACGGGGCATATCCCGGCTCTGACCTCTGGCACTAACGCTGGGCACCTGAACCACGCTGAGCCTCAGACGCGCTCCCCTGAAGCCGCGACTCGCCTGAAACACGGTGAAAACACGCAGGGAATGAGTCTCAGAACAAGACTCAGTAGGGATCACTCGAACCCTACCTCGCAAACGGAGAAACCGCTACGCTAGCAGTAAGCGAGTACCTCGGAAAGGGAAGCCCTGCCATCTACAAAACACCGATCTCACGGCACGAAAACTGACACACGTGCCACAGTACAACGACCGGAACACCACGGTCAACACGACAAAACCCGAAGGTTGAAGTCGCAACGACTGACAGTCTGTCACTCCCGACTCGATAGGAGTACCTCCCACTAGAAGCAAGACCGGATGCGTCCACTGACGACTTAGTCCGCGCCTCAGGTGTCTCCCTCCGGCCCAGCGGGAACTGAGACACCGTACAAGTAACCACAAAGCAAGTGACTAGCTGGGGTCACGCCCGTCAGCGTGGGTCCAACCGCCCCCAACCACGTGTGCATACACAGGCCGTCCGCCCCTGGCCTGGCCTCTAACTAGTTTTCCCCTCAGCCGGACTCTGGCTGCTAGACGCGGGGCCCGACGGTAACCAGTCTAAAAACCATCCTCAGGGTAAGCCCGTACACCTACTCCCAGGTGAGACCATCACACGCGTACTGGTGGGCTACGACTAGTGGAGGGTCACTGAAGGAGTTGACTCTCAAGTCAACGGAAAATCACGTCTCAACCGGACAGGGTACAAGGACTGCCCCTCGTACCGACACCGTCTCACAGGTGGCAGAAGCCAAGAACAACACCTCCCGGGATTACACCGTACCACGACACTTGGCCCCGACACGATGCCCAGCATCTGTCAGACCACGGTTCAGCATGCGGACCAAGGTCCACGCACCCCGGATTCGAATCGACCAAGAAGGAAACGCCGATTAGACTAACCCCTTGAACGGTCAACTCTGGGCCGCCCAGGGATGTATGGCTATACAAGGGCCGCACCAGGAGATGAACGGCCAGGAACAAACCGTTCTTCCCCTGGGAAAAACGGGCAAAGACGCGACTACCAACAAACTGCCCAAAGGATGAACGGCTAGACACTAGCCGCACAAGGGGATGAGCGGACCCACCCTGGCCGCACATCCACCAACGGCACCATTGATGAACGGCCAACCCCTGGCCGCTCATTGGGATAGGCGGCTAGCTCCTAGCCGCTCGTCCCAATCATTGTGCAACGGTCACAAGCAACAGTCGAAAAATGAGAGGGGATGAGCGGGCGGCCTCGGGCCGCACATGGGTTATGTGGTCGCTCGACAGGCCGCATAACCGCACTACACTCCGAGCCGAAGGGCAGGCAGACCAGGGCCACACATGGGATAAACGGGCCCTGGTTCGACCGCTCAACCTTCACCGGCGCGAAAACGGCGAACTTCGCCGGGATTCGCCATTTCAGCCCCCAAACAAGCCCCACGAAGGGGGAAACGATGGGAAACGAACCCCAAGCCCCCTAGCATGATTCTACGCTCCCGAAACGTGGAATCGCGGCTTAAAACGATGGATCGGGCGAGCTCTCCCCAAGGCATGATTTTCCCTTCCCACGCGAAAACAACCCCTCTCGGCCTCGCCTCGGGCTGAAACTTGCGGGGAAGGAATGCAAGAGGCTAGGGATCGTCACCCTACATTCGCTCCGTGTCGAGACACGCCAGATCGACCACGAATCACGATGAAAGCTTTAGAATCCCTCGTCCCTTCTCGAAAACCCACGAGCTTTACGCCGCCACGACCACCTCGCCGCCGCCACACCGCCGCCCCTTGCCGTCTGTAGTCGGAGGGGGCTCGCCGCGGTCACGCCGGAGGAAGAGAGGGAGAGGGGCGCGGTCACGGGAGGAAGAAGAAGAGGGGGAAGAAGAAAGAGAAAGAAGGAAAGAAAAAGAAAAGAAATGAGAATTTATTGAAAATCCGAAATTCCGAAAAATATCGAAAAATAGAAAATCACATTTCCGCGATCCTCAGAACGCACCGATCGCAACGGTACCACCCGTGCCTAGGTGAACGACTCGGTTCACCCGCAACGAGGTTCCGCAGGTCGTGCCGAAACTCGTACCGGAAATCGAAAAACACTCACGGAAAAGCCGCGGACGCACTCCGGGCCTCCGAAACAACTCCAGATCGCGTCGATCCGAACACGAAAGATGTCCGAAACGAAATTTCGGACACAACGGAGCCGGACACTCCGAGAAAGCAGATCCGGGACCCAAAGAAGGATCCGAAAGGTCCGGGATATTACAGGCCGTGTCCTGCTACCTGACACGGGTACGCGCATTTGCACCCGTCAACACCGTACATTTGTCCTAACCAAGGCACATACGCTAGGGCTGTCTTCGATCGACAACAGGCTGTTTTCGCTTGGGAAACACTAAGCGTTGTGCACACAAGGTTGTCCTCTCTTGGTCCATCCACGGTCTGAAGGCTATCTTCGCCTGGCACAAATATCATATCTATATGAATATGGTTGCGCCCTTAAGGTTAACCCGGGGAAATCGTGGTCATATTGACCATCTAAACTCACGGGAACAAACCCGCTCACCGTCACTAAGGAACGCCTCGGCCCCAGGCCGGGTCACGAATTGGATAATCCAAACCAGCAGTCTCTAGCTCACTAACTCGCACGGGAGTGAACCTTAAGCAACCAAGCCACGCGTTTCGGAGATTCCTTCCATAGGGTTTTAACACGCGGGAAGACGACCCCTCATACGCTCGAAATTACTTGGGCACACAACCCCCATTTGGATACACCTAGCGAGGTCCCACGGCCCACACAAAGACCAAGAAAAGAAGGCCGCATCCCCCTGACCATCCGGAGAATGGGCGAAACGAAGATCGGCCGGCCAACTCAATGGCCGGTCTGCCCCTGGGTCGGTCGACCGACCCAGGCATCGGTCGACCGACCTGGCATGGTTGATAAGCCCTCTAGCAAAGAACGATCGACCGATTCCCAAACCGGTCGACCGACCCAACATGTTCGGTCGACCGAAAGCCCCAGAGTGTTCTGCTACACTATTCTGAGCCAGACACACCCACCGGTTGACTGACCCTACGCGTTGGTCGATCGAAAACGGTCGGGAACCCGCCGTTTCAACTCGAATCGAGTTCCATTCGCCCCGATCATGGGGGAAAACCTCGGGGAACTTACCCCCACTGGCCCCAAGGCCAAACACACCAATGGACTGCATTCACACACACATAGGATTAGAAATCGTCTCGCACCCCGAAACATATTACTTTTCCCAAAATATAACAAAACCGGCTCTTGGCCTCACCATGGCCTCGTACCGCGGGGAAACGCCCAACGAACGAGGGGAGATCGCTCCCCGACATCCACCACATGATCGTCACTAAATTAAACCCAAAAGAATCGCCCAAATCGGCGGAGAACGTCGCTCACCTCCAAAATATGCATATTTCCCCGGAAAAAGGAAACCCACTCTAAACTCGCCCGGATCGGCATAAAACCAAGGGAAAAATAAAGCACAAGGGGCCGGGATCCATCCCCCTACCTTGATTGAATAACCCACGCAAAACTGGCGTCGATGTACGCCGAAACGTCGAAGTTCTCACGAGTTCCCGCACGGTTCGTGTCGCCGTTATCTCGCGTTCCTCACCCCCGTGCGCGTCACACACCGCCCCACGTCGCTCGCTGTCTCCTCCTCGGCGTCCTCCGGTAGTCGTCCGAAGAATGGGGAAGGAGATGGGGAGGAATGGGAGAGAAAGGGAGAGACAAAGGAGGGGGAGAGTGGAAACGAGAGAGGGGGAGAGGAGAGAACGTGAGAGGGTGAGGGAAGAGAGTGGGGGGTGGGGGTTTAAATAAGAAAAATATTTTTTTTCTTTTCTTCTTCTACTTCTTCTTTTATTCACCGAAAATTCAAGCAAAGCGGAAAAAATTCCCAATTTTTGATCCGGCGATCCTCGAGAAATGCACAACTCGTCGGTCAAACACGGAATCCGGAAACATTTTATTTTCTCATATTTGTGAGACCTGAAGATCGACAGGTCAGGATTCTAATAGTATCGGATAATTTCCGATATCCGAATCTTGGATCGTTACAGTTTTCATCTCAGCATGGTTATTAGTTACATATGAAGAGGGAATTTTGCATCATTCCTCTCTTTCTTTTTCTCTCTCTCTCTCTCTCTCTCTCACACACACCATTATTTGATGTTACATCGTGCTCCTGTTTCTAGCCAGGAAAAGGGGCAAAAAAGGTATTCAAAAAGGGGCAAAAAAGGTATTCTCGTGTTCCCATTGCTGTGCATGCTGATTTGTGCAGCTCGTCTTATGCAGCACCTGATATGACGAGGATGCCATTTTGTGGTAATCAGTGATATGGTGGGGTCTTCTGCCATCGATAGGTGCCTCCACTGGGATTCTGTCCACTCTTTTTTTGCACCTGATTAGGCAGAATCTTTTTCTCTCTCCCCGTCCGAAAAAGGAGAAACAAAGCCCTCTGTTCCAAGATGCCTGCAAGCATAATCAACTGCCTTTTTGGTAACTGTTTCCAGAGTAGAAGAGCTGTAAGCGGAGCCTGATCATCTAACACTGTTCTTCATTTTCACTCAGTATTCAGAAAAATGGATAATATCCTTAAGGATCTGAAGTCTGAACCTGTCTCAAGATTCCTGGTGAATCGTAGAGGCCACCGTTCTTGCCCAGAAACGAAGCTGCCTCTTCATATTGGCACCCTCTGTGGAGCTTGCTGGTAGCATCTTGAGATTCAGCAGTGGGGAATTGGGTCTTTTGATAAGCCATGCCTCTGCCAAGTATGGCCTCCTCACTTTTCCTGTCACCGTGACATCCTCCCCTTCCTTCACTGGTTCATTGGCCTTGTTTCCCAGCCTCTGAAGCCCCGGTATCATGCTCATCATGCGTGGGCTCAGTGACTCCTTGTGAAACACAAAACCCAAATCCATGAACCCCTTGAGCTCATCTTGTTCCAGCTCGGAAAAGCTCTTATGGCTCCTTATCATCTTTGTTGGCCGCTTCCTGCTTGTGTTCGTCGACTGTGGGCTGTTCTCTGTTGAAGGAGGCTGAGAAGACAGATGGTGGCTGCTCCTGATCAGCGGCGATGACGGCATTTGGAAAAGTTGATCGCTGGTTCTGATGTTCAGCCGCGTCGGCCGCTTCTTCCTGTAATCGTGATGTCTGCTTTTTTCATTGGACTACAGCAGTTTCAATGAAAGGAAACATAAGAATGTGAAAACTTGTGCAGATCATCCCTGGATGAAAGGAAGCTCTCCAGGGGGAAATAAGTAGAAGAGAAGGAAGAAAAAGATGCTGCTTTGCCTTTCTGCACCAGATGCCATTACCTTATCTTCTGAACCTGTTACCCGGTGTGGCGCGGCCGCTGGTGGCAGCGGCAGACTCCCCATTTCCTTCACTGCAGTTCTAAGGCTGAGCTGAATGACACTGGACAGGATGTTCTGATGGTACCAGACTCTGTCCATGGCTTCTTCCAGGCGCTGTAAGCAGTCGTCTCCCATGTTTGTCTCTTGAGACCAGCAGAGGCACTCCCGCTTTGCTACTGGTGGAAACACCCAATCATCATAAGCAACATGAGAGAGTATATCAAGCACCGGGAGTGGGCAGGGGTGTTCCACAAAAGAGCTTGTAGACCTACCTTGTGGTGGGGAGAAAGGCAGGGAGGGGACACATCAGCAACTAGGAGGGCCGGCTGACGTTTGCCCGGTATATTAATCTTATATATAGAACGTATGATCCAGAATATTTTACAGGGAAACTCTTGTTTGTTTCTGAGAATGTTGACGTCCCGTTTGTCTGGTTTCGATTGTGGATGCCGGAGCTTGATGTTGGATTGTTGTGACAGAAGACCATGGATTCCTGTTGGCAATGGCGAACCCAACCTAAGGGCTCCGAATAATGTTTAAACTTATCCTTACTCCTGTCGATCGTCTGGAAGAGGTTTCCCTTGGCCCCCGAACAGAGTTTGTCCGAACTCTTTTCCCTCGACGGAGATGTTGTCTATACTTCGTAAATAAATTATGTGCCATGATGCAATATGTCAAACTTGTTTACTTGTTCTTCCATGTAAGGTCTTTTAAGAGGCTATGGCAACATCTGAAATTGATCACAGGTTATGAGGTTATGAAAACACTCCTCCTTTTTATGTGAGATCGGCTCCCTAAGCTTCTATGAGAACAAGTAAAAGAAAATCCATACTAGTAAGAGAACCTGTCGATTCGATCATCATCTTACGAAAAATGAAGTTTGAGAAAATTAGGTTGGAATGGAAGATAGTCTTCACATCCAGCACATCATCCATATGAAGAACAAGATACTGCAATGATTAGAATCAAATTTACGTTTGAGTGCAAAAAGTGTTGTTCATATTGCCCAACACACACACACACACATATCATCCATATGAAGAACAAGATACTGCAATGATTGGAATCAAATTTACGTTTGAGTGCAAAAAGTGTTGTTCATATTGCCTAACACACACACACACACACAAGATACTGCAATGATTAGAATCAAATTTTCGTTTGAGTGCAAGAAGTGTTGTTCATATTGCCCAACACACACACACACACACACATATATATATATATATAATTTATTTGAGTTTATCTTACCCAATGGGGTGAGAGGATATCTCTCCGTCCAGTTGGACAGATGGGGTGGGGTTGTCTCTCTTCGCTACATTCAAAAGTGTTTAGTAATTATTACCTTGGATTGATGGGGACTGAGGTGTCTCATCAAAGATGTGCAAGTATTACTCTTCTCAAATATAACATAAACAAAACATATGCAGTCCACTTGCAATACGACATACACCCGTATCGTTAGATCGGATTGGCTACGTAAGTAAGAGGTCCTCCACCTTAAATGAGTCTTATCATCAACACAAATGAGTTTGACAAATCCGTTTTCAACTAACCAAATTAAAGTTATGATAAAAAAACAAGTTTATGTTAATTTGGCCCTCTAAGGGCTTCTATGAGAACAAGCAAAAGAAAATCGATACTAAGAGAACCTATCGACCATATCACTATCTTATAAAAAAATGTAAGGTACGAGGGAATTAGCTAGGTTTGAATGTAAGATAGTCTTCACATCCATCACATCATCTATACGAAGAACATTAGAATCAAATTTACATTTGAGTGCAGAAAGTGTCATTCAAATTGGCAATTTTTATCTACATTTTGTTTTTAAAAATTTTCATAAATTACTCAGTACTTTTTTCTAGACCGATGGGATGGGAGTGTCTCTCCCTCCAACTGGAGTGATGGGATGGGGGTCTTTTCTTTTTACACGTCAAGATGTGCAACAAATTATTATTCGATGATGAGATGGGAGTGTCTTCCCCACACTTGAACTGTACAACCGATATTACTCTTCTCAAATACAACCTAAATAATAAAAAAAATATGCACTCCACTTGCAATATGATATAGACCCGCAGTCGTTATATGGGATGGGCTACGTAAGAGATCCTCCCGCCTCAAATGGGTTTTATCATCAACTCAAATGAGTATGACAATTCCGCTGTCAAGTATCTGAATTAAAAAGTTATGATGGATAAAAAAAACGAGTGTATATATATATGTTAGACGCAAATTAATAAGTTCATGTTTGGCATCCCAATATATAGGCATTCAATTCACAATAGGCTCAAGTAATTTATGATAAATATATATATTTTCAACCATCCAAACAAAAGCTATATATGATCAAAATGAGCTCATAATACAACACTAATTAAAACAGCACATTTGATTAACCCTCGCATGTTCCAAAGGAGCCCTAACATAAGAGAGAACTGCTCGCCTGTGTCCATCCTCCATACCAACCGGAGGGAGATGGCTCTGGGGCAACGGATTGATACATGACAGACCGTAATCTCCTTATTCTCGTGTTAAGACTACGTACACGTTCAAGGGGCTGGATATGAGTCGACTCAGTTCTTGGGTGCGAGGCTGCTGACAAACACCACAGCGATGCTGGTCATCTGCATGCTGTGCAGCACCCTCTCCTTCATCTCGCGCGGGACCTCCATGGCGCCGGCCTTCTGCGCTTCCACCAGGACCCTCATGCAGCCGTCGGCGTCGGAGACGGCCGTGGTGGTTGGGATCCGGGCGGCGTCGAGGCAGCGGGCGTACTGCTGGCTCCCCGGACGGCCCAGGCGGCCAACCTCCTTCGCGGCCAGCCCGAGCATCTCCACGGCGTCTTTTGTGCTCTTCACGCAGCCGCGCACCGGGCTGCTGTCGCCGCCGTCGGCTGCGGCGCTCTTCACGTACCCCGCGGCGGCCTTAGCGGAGTCGAGGCAGACGCCGAGGAGCGAGCGGACGAGGGTGGTGAAGTTGTCGGCGACGAGGGGGGAGAGGACGGCCGTGGTCTTGTAGCAGAGGTCCGGGAAGGGCGTGGTGCCGCACAGGGACCACACCTGCGCCGTCAGGTCGTTTGCAGAGGCGGAGGAGGCGAGCAGGAAGGGGAGGGGGAGGAGGAGGAGAGCGAAGGAGGCGGAACGCCAGGTGCTCGACGCCATGGCCGGTTGTTGCTGCGTCCTCTGTGCCTGTGGATGGGTTAACAAAACCTAGCTAGATGGACTTGCATGCGCAGCTTAGAAGGGAATGGAAGAGGTCGAGGATACATATATGTCGGAAGTGGAGGCTGTAGAACATAAAAAGACGCTGGGAGGATAGCACTGGAGGCTGTAGAATTACCGGAAAAGGAAGACGTTGGGAACACTGGAGGCTGTAGAATTACCGGAAAAGGAAGACGTTGGGAACAACCGAAACTTGGTTGCAGACTAAGATAAAACCACAAAGGATGCGATAGAATTAGGGGAAAGATCCCCTAGATATCGGCCGTAATGGTGGAAGACAGACTCGATGAAAGGGTGCATAGGGAGGTGGAAGCCAACCTTGAAGGTCTCTATGGGGACCCTGATTCCTCCCGAGGGTTGGCTCCACAGGTCATCGTTGACGGTTGGGAAGACGATATCAAAATTAGAAGGTATCTGGAAGGCCTTCCGCAGCCCATGAACCACCCTATAGACCACCAACGGTGGAGAACAGGGACGGATAGGGCCCTCGCCCGAAGTGCTCGGAGCGACGCCGCGACCAGCCTCCACCTCCTTGAGGGAAGATGTAGGGCCAACGCGGAGGACTCTCCTAAGAGGCGACATGATTCCAGAAGAAGAAGACAGGGGGAGTCCCTCACCAGGAGAAGGAAAAGCCGGGGCAAGAACAACTAATGACCGCAGCAAATGATGAGGAAGTAGGAGAGACTCTTGGAGGAACCCTATGGCAGTTCTAATAACTTTCGAAGGCAGAACGACCACTTCGAAACCACACGGAAGAACAAAGGCCACCTATCACTGTCAGTGCACGATAGCCAGACTCAAGCGTCCGTTCGCGCTCCCAGACAAAAGTGGCCTGCGTCATAATTGCAGAAGCACCTCCTGTCACCGTCAGGTGTGCCTTGCGCGCCAAGCATACAGTAGGGACCACCGACCCAAACTATACGAGGAGACCATTCTCAGAACCATTCTCCAAACACACTCTCTCGGGCTCGACTCTCAGTTCCCGAAAAAGTGCTCGGCATCAGAGAGTAGGGGGCTGGTGAGGAGGGTAAAATCGGCTCGGCCTATGTAAGGCCCAATTCCGCCAAGGCCCATTCGGGCCCACGATCTACTATGCGCCCAACGGTCCTCGACAGCCACGACCCCTGTCAAACGGCCCACGACGATTGAGCCTCAGATTTGCCAATGCAGGAAGGGCTTTGACCTAGGCGCAACGGCCGCCGGATGACTCTCCGACAACCGAATGTTGCCTCTTACGACATCGATCTTGACTCCACTAAGGGCGAGCATGTCCCACGGGAGCCGTAAGACTCGCCAGAGGACCGTTCGACTCCAGAAGAACGTGCCCTCAACGGGAAACTCCCTACGATCGCGGGAGACGTTACTCCACGACCTACGCCTTTCTCTGCTAAGAGACTGGCCCTTGCTACTAAGACAACCCCCTATAAAAGGGACTCCGACTGAAGACACAGGACACGGTGAACTTCACCAAGAAATGCACACTCAACTCCAGACGAGATAAAAGAGGGGTCCACCTGATGTCAAGAAAGAGCATCCTTGCTAAGCACCGGCTGCCCTCCGAACACTTTTACCGCCCAGCGAGTACTCTCCGAGCAATCGCTGGCCACGACGAGGACTTCCCTCGAAGGAAGACCGTCCCTCCAGGCTTGCTTCACGACTCCTCGGCTCTCTCTCTCACATTCTTTTTCATGTTTCCCTATTTCACGAGTGTTTATTTAAGCATCGGAGGGTTGTCCCCTAGGATAACACCCAGGACTCCTTCTGACGCCCTTCTTCCTGGTGTTTGCAGGTTTCCACGAGTGTCAGACGATTCTCCCCAACAAATAAATAGAAAAGTATGATACGAGGGCTAGAGACTACTTTTCTATCTCTACAATGATCAAAATGACCTCATAATAAAACACTAAAACAGCACATTTGATTAACCCTCGCATGTTCCAAAGGAGCCCTAACATAAGAGAGAACTGCTTGCCTGTGTCCATCCTCCATATCAACCGGATGGAGATGGCTCTGGGGCAACGGATTGATACATGACAGACCCTAATCTCCTTATTCTCGTTAATTAAGACTACGTACACGTTCAAGGGGCTGGATATGAGTCGACTCAGTTCTTGGGTACGAGGCTGCTGACAAACACCACAGCGATGCTGGTCATCTGCATGCTGTGCAGCACCCTCTCCTTCATCTCGCGCGGGACCTCCATGGCGCCGGCCTTCTGCGCGTCCACCAGGGCCCTGATGCAGCCGTCGGCGTCGGAGACGGCCGTGGTGGTTAGGATCCGGGCGGCGTCGAGGCAGCGGGCGTACTGCTGGCTCCCCGGCCGGCCCAGGCGGTCAACCTCCTTCGCGGCCAGCCCGAGCATCTCCACGGCGTCTTCTGTCCTCTTCACGCAGCCGCGCACCGGGCTGCTGTCGCCGCCGTCGGCTGCGGCGCTCTTCACGGACCCCGCGGCGGCCTTGGCGGAGTCGAGGCAGACGCCGAGGAGCGAGCGGACGAGGGTGGTGAAGTTGTCGGCGACGAGGGGGGAGAGGGCGGCCGTGGTCTTGTAGCAGAGGTCCGGGAAGGGCGTGGTGCCGCACAGGGACCACACCTGCGCCGTCAGGTCGTTTGCAGAGGCGGAGGAGGCGAGCAGGAAGGGGAGGGGGAGGAGGAGGAGAGCGAAGGAGGCGGAACGCCAGGTGCTCGACGCCATGGCCGGTTGTTGCCGCGTCCTCTGTGCCTGTGGATGGGTTGACAAAGCCTAGCTAGATGGACTTGCATGCGCAGCTTAGAAGAGAATGGAAGAGGTCGATGATACATATATGCATGCATGCATGTGTGGAAGTGGGCTGGTTTGGTCGCATGGAGGGCAGGTTATTTTGGGGCGCCCGGCTATACATGGAGGAGCTGCTTGATACGGCAAGGGAAAGAGAGAGAAAGAGGCGTAGCGCGCGCGTGGTGGGCGGTCTGCGCAGGATCGCGGGCGCGCGCTGCGCTCGAACAACAGACCGTCGCTTTTCTCGGGCGAGCCTCCTCTTTCTTATGCGTCGGTCCGTCCCAGAACTTCTCCGGAAGAATAGAAAAGGAAAATTTGTTTTTTGTCTTAAATTTTTTTAGACGGTTTTTCTTTTATTAGATAAACCGGTAAGTGGGTGCAAAATGAGATCTACGAATTATTTAATTGATATTAAACATCTAATAAGTCTAAAGAGAAGCATTAATCTTACCTTGAACTCTAATATATATATATATATATATATATATATATATACAAATCAATTTCATTTCAGCTCCATATTCTTAGAAATTTGATCATAAGTTAATTTGTATAGCATATGATGATGAGGTTGTTATTACTTATTAAGTAAATGGGTATATATATTCGGGTGCATACCTCTCCCCAAAAAAAGATACATGCTTCTGTAATGCTGCTATCATAGAGAGCAGGCTGAATAAAAAAATTATTTATGGATAATTATCTTACAAATGTGAACCTTCTTCACATATATACATATATATACATACACACACATATATATATATATATATATATATCCCTTTCTACATAAATAAGATTTTAGCAACACTATGCATATAGATATTCTTTATTGTTACTAGCTAGAAGAGAGCAACTGTGAATAAACCTTACCTAACGAGCAAATTGTTTTGGGTCAAGATGATTCGCAATATTTTGAGCTCATGGCATTTATCATATTATTTAATGAGCAAAATGCGAAATCTTATCAAAATGGGCCCAAGTTTAATTTTCTATCGGGGAAGAGCATTAATTGGAGAGAGTTCGTAGTCTTTTTTCTCCCTCTCAAGATGGCATGACACTTTGTTTCTAAATAGGGATTCAAATGGTAAAAGGTTATTCCAAAATACTACAAATAAAAAGATAATACTTAAAAATAAGGGCAATGAAAACATTTTTATCTTTTAGTTAAGACAAGAAAGAGAACACACTTAATGTCTAAGTTCTCCAACCCAGTTCTTCATCTTTTTATTTAGATAAAATTAATCAGCAACCCTCTCAGAGGGCGCAACTTATTTTTATAGTCCCTACTGCAAACACCCATTTTTGGCCATCTATTGAGCATAATTTATTACAGATCCAGGAAGCTACCTGAACGGGGCTCCCGCGCCAGCAGGGTGGTTGGTTCGCCTCGATAGAATGCCTCATTCTGTCATCAATTTCGTGATTTTAAGGGGTTAAAATGACCCGCTTTAATTTCTCACTCTATTGTATATTCCAATGTGTGTCTCTTTTGGGTCTGCTGCCACTTATCATCATTTCCAAGACTTGTGATCATCCTTGTGAGCCTAATGATCAAATCATAATCATTTTGAGTCTTATCTCAATGTGATTTTCATAAGAAACTCAATGCCTCGTATGCATTTTATTATGAGTTTTCTATTAAAAAATTAAGTTAGAATAGTCATTATGCAGAATAGTCACTTTGTGAAAAAAATCATATAAAATCTATTTACTGTTATATTTTTCACATCATTGGTCTTTGTAAGTAAGGCTGTGAATGAGCCGAGTCCGGGCTGGACTTTGGTCAGTGCGGCCCGAGCCCGACTCATCGACATTAAAGCCCAAGCCCGGCCTGGGTCCGAGCTATGTCGGACCGGACTGGGCCAGGCCGGGCCCAATATTATTAAAAAAATGTAAAACCCGACTAAGGTCCGGCCATGTCCGACAACTTAAATAAAAAATAAAAAATAACTTATTTAGTAGTATAAAGATTATAACCTCACTAAATTAAGTAGAGTTTTGATGTTAATTACATAGTTTGTTTGAAAATAGAATTTTTAACTTTTTAAATAAATAAAATAAAATAATTTTAATTGAGTAATTTTTAAAATTTGAAGGGAGAAATAAAAAAGAAAATAGGCCGGGCCGGCTCACGGGCTGTACTCAAAGTCCGAGCCCGGCCTGTGGATCTAGTCGGGCTGGACTTTTAGGCCCGACTAAAATCCCGCGGGTCAGAAAAAATCTTGCGACCAAGACCAAAATTGGGTCAGACTCGGGAGCTTGTTGGACCGGCTCGACCCATTGACAGCCCTACTTGTGAGTCCTTCGGTCTCCCAATAAAACAAATGGCTCACCAATCGGAGGTCAGGTATGTACATCAAAACTCATCAAGTGACACTAATTTCTTTGGCCTGCCCGAATTAAGTCCATCGAGTCTGAAACTATCCAATTCGGCCCAATACGGACTTTTGTTTCCCCTTCCAAGTTCCAAACAATAAGTTACGACATTACCCTCTTTATCATTTTATTGTCCGTAAAAGCTGGGGATAATCTATAACAACGGTGCCATCTATAGCAGCATCACCACCGTTGTCATCATCTAATCTCCCTGGCCTGGATCAATTTCTGAACCTTTGAAACCAGCCCAATAACTCCATGAGTGTGTTTAGGGCCATTAGCAATCCCAGAGGTACCTGAAAGCACCCTGTGCAACCTGCAACTCCACCGGACAACCCAGTCCAACAACCCATAGCCCACCTAAGTCGGCCCATACCCCTTCTATCAAAGCCCGAGGCCCATCTGCCAGAACCCATACACCAATTAGATACGAGGCCCATCACCCACTCATTTGTCACAGCCCGTTCCATGCCTAGTTGCTATGGCTACCCAAACAAGGCCAAAGATCCACTTGTTCTGACCCATTTTCCTACGCCCCAACTGGAACCCATAGTGCCAAAACCAAATCATTAACCCCAAAGCCCACACATCAAGCCCAAGGCCAACCTATTCTGTCCACTCCTTTCCCAGTTGAGTAGCCCAACACCAGGCCATTTTCTCTCCGAAAGCTTGGCCCAAATCTCAACCCGTAGCCAGAGCCTCTAGCCTAGGCCCACATCATTTCATCTTGTTGCATTGCACAGTAGATAGGAGTTACATTTTTCTTCTATACATTTTTTATTCATCATTTTTGTGTTTTTTTATTTTTAGAGTTCTTTTGGTGAGTTTACATGTATTCGGGTGTTTGTAAATCCATGCATATTATTTGCATGTCCAATAGGTGATAATCCTCATGCATGAACATTTGTTTTAATTATTTGATAGCATTGGGATCCTTTGTCTTTAATTCATAGTTATGTTCATGTCAATGCATATTAATGTTTATTTTTATCACACATTGCTACTTATTTTTTTTGTATTTAGTTTATTTGTGCATGATAGTTTTTATTGTTGCTTACATTGCATGTTCGCCCTTTCTTATGTGAGTTGAATGATATACCTCTTTTGCATTGTCAAACACTTATGGCTCTTGCGTGACATCTTTGTTAGGCACCATTTGGATGTATCCATGAGAGTGATTGGAATCACTCGACATGGGTTTGGGTCTTCCCAAATAGAAATACTTTTTCTCGATGTTCCCAAATCGCCAAACTATAGTGTTGTATTATATATGCACATAAATTTACATTCCAATTGGGCAAACTATATCACTACTGTGTAAAATATGATCTTGTTGATGTAGTGGACACTCAAAACATGCCAATGAGTTATATTACAATTAAATTATAATTTTGTAAATTGTACAGCAATTGTGTAAATATGCCCTTATTTGTGTAATTGACAACCTATATTATACTTGTGTAAACTGTAAACTATAGTGAAATTATGTAAATAAAAATTTTAAGAAGAGATAGAGGGTGGGGGAAGGAGGGTGATTGTAGGAGGGAATGCCATCTCATCAAGTGGGGGTTGGAAAAGTCAAAGAATGCATAATCTTGTAATTATTTTTTGACAGTTATATTAGGAGAATTAAGTTACAAAAGAAGATTACTTCAATAAAAATCCCTTCTATTTTTTGCTGGATGAGACAGCTTTGTCTGTGGGTAAGAGAGAGAAGTTTTGGAGATCACTCGGGATTGGGTATCTCGGTAAAAACAATCACAAAAGAATCATGCAGATGACTTTACCAAATGAATATTTAACACCGTCGATAGATCTGACATAAAAATGTAAAATCATATTTAAAAAATTTTCACATTCTTAAAATTGTTGTCAAATAGTGCTTTAGTTTAATTTTCTTTAATAGAATTTGCATATCATCCAACACACATAAAAGGTCATGGATTATCCATCTCTAAAGGAATGCCTCCCCTAGGGTGCTGTAGTGTGTCTCTGACCAACCATTCCAAGCCACTTGATCTGTGGATTTCCACTTGGTCGCTGAGCTAGTTGTTCCATTTGTGGACACCCAACTAGTGCATGCATTTGGTGAGTTGAGTGCATCTTTAGTTGACCCGAAGATTAGTCTTTCCTTAGGATTCCTATTTGTTTGAGGGAAATTAGTTCTTAATTAATCCATCAGAGGCAAAGTACAATCATAAAATACTTCGTGCATTATGCTAAGATGGTCGTAATTGGGTGAGACATTTTCTTTAGAGTGTTTAGACTTCAGCACTCTTGATTGGCCCTTATTTGTTTGTTTGCTTGCTCAGTGGTTGATTTCAAAGTGGACACTTTTTACCACCGAGTATGTACTTCTAAGCATTTTCAAATCCCTCCTCTTTGTCAAAGTCCTTTTCCCAAACTCACCCTCCTACCACACTGATTGATTTCATATGGGAAGGACATCTTTGACATCCATGTGACTGCCATTCAATCCACGTCAAATAAGCCACTCAATATCCACCCAACTCTTTTTAGTGGAATGCTAGTTCGCCTACACCTCTACCCTCAGAGGACCCACTTGCATGCTTGGCCAAAATGAGAGATACGATGGACTCAACTCAGATCCAATCTGTTGTAGTCATTCTTAGAGGGAAAAATCCTACCTCCCTTGAGTCTAGAATGGGGTTTATTAATCCCTCTCCTAATCCTATAGATTCCACATCATTCTTTACATCCTTTTCCCGTCAAGGTCATTCGATAGCTAATGTACGTGTTGGTTTAACTCTTGTTCCATCACGAGTACTTCAATTACCCATCTCTCAACGATAAGGAATCACTTCGATGTTAAAAGATCAAAGGCCATGGTGCTCTATAGTTTATCGATCACAAGTGACTACTCTTGCTCCTTGGCCTGTAACCTCTCAAACGATCAATCCAATGGACCCCTCTCTTGAATAGGTTTCTATGAAGAAAGAATTGACTAATTTTAGAAGGAAAAAAAAGTGACCCTAAACCTTCATTATGCATTAATAACCCCTTACCCAATTTGTCAAATATCCAGATTTCACCTCCCTCTAACTTGCCTGCTTATTGACTATAGGATGGCACTGAGGACTCCATCCTGCACACTAAGGAATTCATATGTGAGTCAGCATGATATGCCCATGATAATCAGCTCATGCCTACTTGGTTTAACGATCCCTTGATAGGGAAGCACATGGCTAGTTTTATACTCCCCCATTTAAAAATGTTTATGATTTTCAAATTGTTCATCATAGATTCTCTCAAAGGTTTGAACATAAGGTTCCCCTAACTTTTTCCGTCACTTATCTCATGGCTAAGAAGATGAGGTATGATGAGAGTTTTACTCAATATATGCTGATAGGTGGTGTTGTATGACTTAAAGAGATAATTATTCCATCCCTGAGAAGGATCAAGTCAAGATGACGATACAATGCCACTCCAAAGCTTAAAACCCTTTTGATTTTAAAAGACATTTCCACCATTTGTCACATACACTGAAGGGCTAGAGAACTATGATTCTAATTTGGTCTCGAGTGTTATCAAGGAGATAAGACATCACATATAGAGGAGAACGCAGAGGAGCAAATTGAACATGTCGCTTTTGACTATGCTCTCAATGCCAACTCATGGACTTCTAAACCACAACAAACCCAATCCTTCATGTCCTCACAAGCTTCAAGACCTAATTTTTATGATAGAGTTTCTTCATCTAGCAGTCATGCCCCTTTCATCGGGCCATTAAAACCTAGGACTAGGAGGGTTGAACACCACACACGATCTCATCATTCTCCAACCCGAGCAAGCTCAAGCACCAACTCCTCAGCTAGTAACAACTAAACAAAGCCTAGCCCATTGTGTTGGCACATTCACTCACTCTGCTCACTACTTGTCTAATCAACCGTGGTGTTTTGATGATGAAGGATGCTATAGGGCTCCTCTCATTTCCTACCCAGAACTTCACACATCTACTTCATGTTCATGTTTACCCTGTCATTAGACATCCCAATCAAACAACCATGCAATCACCCTTTAGAACACCTAGTCAAACTTTCCAGCTAACCACATCAAGCACTTGTGAAGATCGGCCAGTCCGCTGTCTGAAAGCCTATCATCCTTCCAAAATCACATGCCTCCCAACCACCTCTCATTAAACCCTCCTCCATCATCCCTTGTATTACCATTATCAAATACTGCCAGATTGAACCAGTTGGATAGCTTAGTTGCTTCTTCACCTCATAGAGAACTATGAGGTCTCCAGTTCAAATATTGGCTCCCTCATTACTTGAGAGAGTGCAAAGTCCTGAGTTTTTCAGGTCCAGTGGGTGACTCGACAAAAAAAAAATCGCAAAATCCCCAAAGTGCCGCAACGTTTGGGACAAGTAGGCCGCCATGAACGCAGTCAATCTGACATATGTATATCTTACACTGTTGTTTTTGGACCTTGTGCAAATCTATAATGGGCTTATCTCAATTGGGTACATTTGATTCGAGACTATCCAATTTGACCCAATACGACTTTGGCTTCCAGATTAACCCCTTTATCACTTTATTTTGAAATCTAATCTCATAATAAAGTCTAGAGATAATTATCTCCCCGTGCACCCAACCCAATCTAGGACTCTTTAGTCCCTATCTTTACCATGATATCTAAGAGTTTGAGTTATTTGATGATTTTAGGAGAACTTATGCATGAACTCATATCCTCCACCTCTATAAATATCTCCCCACACTTCTTCTCACAAGGACAACAAAGAGATAAAGACAGATCATCGCCTATGGAGTTGGAGAGAGAGAGATTACTTTATGAGACTATGTTTCTAGGAAGGGGAGCTCTCATCCTCTGTCTTTCTATTTTTTTCATTATTCTCTGTCTATTCATATGTTTCTCTTATCATGGTCACCAAGCACACATACATATTACCCACCGAATCCTTTTCTTTTGAACGAAGGGTTTTAAAAAGCCAATATAGTAAGAAAATGTCTCACCCAAACAAACTGCAAACATTCGTGACAGTCTAGGGATATATGTGACAATAAATATGAATGGATAGTTTATTTATAACTTTATAACTTTATGTGGATATATTTGTAAGAAAATCATTTTTTATTTTAAGGATAATAATTCTAACTTTGTCATAAGAATCAAGATAGAGGTTCAGTCAAGATAGAGGTTCAGTCTAAGGTTTGCCATCTCAGATGTCTCAGTCGTCCCGGTCACGGCCCGAGATGAGATGGTATGTCTCGCTCTATCTCGATACATCCCGTAAAATATTAAAAATGAAAAAAGACTCTTTATATATAATATATATATATAATAATATAACAATTTTTTTAGCTCAGTTGGTTAAGTGATTTGTGCGTTTCGTTTAAGACGTCTTGAGTTTGAATCTAGTGAACGTCCTTAAGATTTTGAATTTTTTATATAAAAATCTTAAAAAGAAATTAAAATAATACATGTAATTGGTGAGTTTTGAACCTAAATCACCCCCAAATCGATGAAGACACTTAACCATCTTATTTATAAAATATTTTATATTTAAAATAAAATATTTTATATTTTATATTTATCGATTATGACTCACGGCCCGGGCATCCTGCTCACTATCTAGGTCTAGTCGGGTCGTGCGAGTCGGGCCGTCCCAGCCCGATTATGACTCACGTCCCAGCTCAATCTTGTAAACTCTGGTTCAGCCAACCTGTTAAACAGCCTCTGCATTGCTAATTTTGTACGGATAATGTGGAGGGATATAAGAAAAAATTACATGTATATGCCTAACATTGTTATAAATAACTTCCATATTTGAAGCTCAAACATATAGTTTGGTGGTTCATTCCTCCCTTTTGCACGGGAAATGTTATGAATTCAAATCTTACAAGTGTCCGTGAGAGTTACAGGCTTTTTTTCATCTTTGCTCTTAATCAAAGTTTGCCGTCCCAGTGCGGGTTGACCCGACCCGCACGACTCGACCCGCACGACCCGACCCGTCCCAGCCCAAGGGCGGGTCGCACGGGACGTGAGTCGTGATCGGGTTACGTTATTATTTTAATATTTTATTATATATATATTATATATATAAAGAGTCTTTTTTTATTTTGTTGTATTATTTTATATATATTATATATATAAAGAGTCTTTTTTTATTTTAACACAGAGCGAGATGGACCGAGACAGAGCGAGATGGGACCGACTCGACCCGACCCAGGCCGTGACCGGGACAGGCGGGTAGATCGAGACAATAAACCTGCTCTTACCTTATTTATAAAAAATAACTTCTATATTCTTATTTTTATACAATTTATCTATATATCTTTAAAATCTTCAAGAATAAACCCCTAAATGTTTTATTATACCTTTTCAAAACCCGTATACTCTTGAAATCCTACCTTTAGGGGTATATTTCCGGGGTATACAAATGGATTAGATAAAGGTCGAGGTATAAAGTTATTTATAAAGAATGCAGAGGTATGACGGTAATTAATCCCACATCTGCTTGAGGAAGGGCATATGAGTAAATCTGTCCAACTTGTAGCTTCCAGTTAAAAATGGGGGGCCTCCCCCTTCGCAGTCACAGCACACCTCTCAAATGGCAAACGGCACCGGCAAGCTGCAGCGATCGCCATGGCGGACGGCAACCATGCCTCTTGACACCCCAGCAGCAACACCACGCTAAACCCTTCTCTGCTCCGACACAAATGGCGGAGGGAGTTGATGCAAGGAGCCCTCCTCAGCAGAAGGCCAAGCCCAAGTTCTCAGTCTACCAGAACCCGGCCTTCTCCGCGGCACTCACTGCCAAGAGCCTCCAGCCTTCCAAGTCCGTCGTCGTCCTCATCTTCTCCGCTTCAGTGGTCTCCGCCGCTGCTCTGCTTGTGGTTACTTCCAGGTTGTTTTCTTCCCCGCATATCTTTCTTCTGGTTCTTTCTTGTTTTCTGCGAATCTGCCACGTTTACATGAGGTAGGGGTAGGGTTTAGGATGACGCTAGGGTTTTACGCGGGTTTGTATTTTGCGCTGTGAAAGCTGGCCGATGTGCTTTTCCATCGGTGAATGCAAAGGATTATACCCGTTGCTGTGCATAGGATTAGGTGTTTGTTCTGACAAAACTTGGTTTCGTTTTGCGTAGGGAGGGTGCATTGTTCGAGAAATTGAGGCGGACGAATCTTTCTGATGGCATTGCTCGTAAGCCTCTGTTGAATATACCCATTTCTTTGCGTTGATGAAGATGATTTTGGCTTGTTCTCCAACTGTTTGAAGATTTGTCCATTCTGCGTTTTTAGGATACATTGCAAGAGTCCTCCAAGTTGTGGTATGTTTGGTGCTTGTAGCATCCCTATCGGCTCTTGCGAGGGCTCTTTCATTACGACGTTCAAGGAAGGTTCTCGGTAATGGCCAAACATCCCTTTCCAAGAAGACCAGCGAGCAGCAAGCGCAATTAACCAATCGCCAACTGGGGCTTTTAGGGATAAAATGGAAACCTGCGGAAGGGCTTGTTGCCTCTGATTCCATAAAGAAACCCTCCAAGGCAATGCCTGTTTCATCCTTTCAAGAGCCGCTAGTTCCCATAAGGACATTGGCTAGCAGTTACACTCCCACCCGTCCTACTCGAATTGGAGCAGAGCAACATAGTCCTGCTGGTGGGAAGACGTGTCCTTCACCTCAACCAGTTCCCTCTCCAAGTGCTCCATGGTTAAAACAGAGTTTGGTGAGTGGAAAGGGGATATCGACAGAGGAGATGCTAGAGCAGTTCTTGGCTGATGTGGATAGGAAGATAACAGAATCTGCTACTAAAACAGTAACTCCCCCACCAATGGTTCGGGGTTTTGGCATGGTGAGCCCTAGTTCTGTCACTACTTCTGGTACTACTCCAGGTACGACTAGGAGTACACCACTGAGACCTGTGAGAATGTCACCAGGTTCTCATCAGAAGTACAGTACACCTCCAAAGAAGGGAGAGGGAGAGCTTCCTTCTCCTATGACAATGGAACAGCAGATAGAAGCTCTTGAGAGTTTGGGCATCTATCCCCACATTGAGCAGTGGCGTGACAATCTTAGACAGTGGTTTTCTTCAGTTTTGCTGAATCCACTTCTTGATAAGATTGAGGCGAGCCATATTCAGGTATCAAGATTTATCCTGCTGTATGAGGATTTCTACAGGATCCATTAGAATGACATGTTACATGCATGAGACATCCTGAGATATTCATCAGAAATTTCTCGTTCCTCTTTTTATTTAAAATTGGTGGTGCAATCCACTGTGTTTTTTTTTTTTTCAAAAAAAGGGATTTCTATTGAAATATCACTTTTGGTATGTATAATGCCTATAATTTTTCTACCCATCCATATTTTCTCATAGGTTATGCAAGCAGCTACCAAGGTTGGGATATCCATTCCCATCAATCAAGTTGGAAGTGACTCCTTGACTACTTCAGCACCCATTAATGTCACGCAGCTTGATGGTGACAGAGAATGGCAGCCAACAGTCACACAGGATGAAGATGGACGTCTGCATCAATTGCGTGCTTTCCTTTTACAGGCACGTGATGTATCTAAAAGTGAGTTACTCCTATGCTCTAACCGTCCATTCATTGAGAGATTCTGTAAGATATGGACCTTCTATATTTGTTATATATAGGAGTGTCTCCTGTCGTCTATTTTTGTAACTCATGCCAATGTACACAAAAGTCTATATCCTCTTCTGGTAATTTGGGACATTTTCTTGCTTGTCTTTGGCAAATACATCACTTTTTTCTTTGTTACTTCACTGTGCTCCATTTGTTCTTAGGTGGTTCACAAATGACACAACAAAATCCCTTAGTCCCTCTTATACAACCATGTCTAGATGCCATCATGGAGCATCAGAGGCTTCAAGCACTTATGAAAGGGGAGCTTGTTAAGGGTTTGCTACCTCAAAGCAGTGTACGTGCTGATTACACAGTAAAAAGGGTTCGGGGTAGGGCTTTATCTCACCTAATATTTACTTTGATGCTTCAGTAATCCCATTGTAATCCAAGACGAACCTTTTAATGGGGTCATTAATTTTTTTTCCTGTGGAAATGTTGTCTGACAGAGCTTGCTGAAGGGACCTGTGTAAAGAATTATGATTATATGACAAGTGGAGAGGTTTCTGACAAGGTCAACAAAAAATGGGCTCCTGAGCTCCCAACTGACTCACATCTTCTGTCATACCTTTTCTGTGCCTTCCTCGACCATCCCAAGTGGATGTTACATGTTGAGCCCACTTCCTACTCGAGTACTCAATCAAGCAAGAATCCTCTGTTTTTGGGAGTTCTTCCTCCAAAAGATAGGTTCCCTGAGAAGTATGTGGCCATCATATCTAGTGTGCCAGCCATCATTCACCCAGGAGCCTGTATTCTTCTCATTGGCAAGCAAAATCCTCCAGTTTTTGCACTATACTGGGATAAGAAGCTTCAATTATCTCTTCAGGTTGCTACAATGTCACATGTTTTAACCATTTAATTTTATTTCACATGTCATGATTTCAAATGTCTGATTCTTCCAACTCTTCTACGTAATTTTATTGTCAACTTTTCATTCCTTTCAAATTGTTGCCCATGTTTCCATGTTCATTATGGTTTATTTTAATTTTTTCCTTCACCAAAATACATAACCAAGTATCATTAGTTTGATTTGTTATTCAGAAACTAAATGACAAATAGTCAAAGTTATGCTAACCGACAACTCAGTTACTATAAGTGAGATTGTGGTGCTCCTATTTATCATAATGAACTTAATGTCTGTGGACTTTTCAGAGAATGGGTGGCTGATTTCCTTATTATTAAGCCTGATAATGAAATTTATATGGAGCTTTTAATTTCAGACTTTATGTTGATGTGCATAACTTTGATGTGCGGGCTTCTTGTTGGACTTATTCAACTTAACTTAAAAATTAGTTTGGTTTCAATGGATAAAATGTGAGCCAATATGGTAAATTTCCTTGAAGGTTCCTTGTAGATCATGCCTATTGTTTCCTCACGACTGTTTTCTTGGTTGCTGAATGTGGGGGAAATTCATTAATAGGCTATTAAACTTACTCTTCCGAATGTCATTATCTCTTTGACCATCGACTAAATGACCAAGTCAAACAAGGTTGAAGACAGCTAAATCTGTCTCGTCTTTGTTCAGTCCTTGTTGACTTGTGGTGGGTTATCGAGGAAGAATTGGGTTCAACTCCCATTCCCTGATGTGGTAAAAAACACATATTCAATAGGATATGCCATGCCTGCATTAAGATTTAAAGCTTGAAAAAATATCATATCAGCAACAGTATTATCCTTTTTCTGGAGATGCATGATGAGGGATGTAATTGGTAAACAAGACTTTGTCCATTTCTACCAAAGCTTATAGGGAAGATATTGCCAGAAATTGCTTGAAATGGTTTGGTAGTCGTAGCACACCTCAGTGGTTTGGTGGGAGAGAGATGTGTCATCGTCTCCTCCTTTAGCAGCCTGTCATCTTTCTCTCCTCCACATCTCCACTCTGTCTGTAGAGTTTCTATGAATTTCACATAATTTGAAGTTTTCAACTTCTTTTATGCACGTTAGTGTGGTTGAGAGTTTATCTTCGTGTACGTTCTATGTGTGGGGGGGTGGAGTTGTTTGTATCTTAGTTTGATAGAAAGTTTATCAGTGTCATGCTTGTGCATGCTATATGTTTTAAATAAACATTTTCTTTTTACTGATTATACTTTTCTATAATCGTAAGATGAAAAACTCATGTCAGATGTAGTGTTATTTAATAATTTGACCTTTATGTTCCTGTTCTTGGAAATTTTTGAGGATAAGAATGTGTACTGAGTGTTGCTAAGTTGGTACCCCAGGTCTTTTGGGAGGGGGTGGGGACTGCCCAGGTTTGAACCTGGTTGGATGTGGCGGTGTTAATTTATTTGAGCAGTGCCCTGCTGCTGTGGCAGGGACCTCAGAAAGAATACGAGGACACTTCCCTTCTGAAGAATCAGCCTAATTCCGTTTTAATTGTTATAGCTAATTAGCAAGCAGAGAAACTACCACTCCAAGCACCTACCATATAGCCATGGATGAAAACTTTAAATTGTAAGATATTGATACACTAGTCAAGACATACAAACATAGATAGAGGAAATATGCAAAACTAACACTTGAAGGCTAAAAAGTTCAAAAAAGGAAGAATGCAATACAATAAATAAATAGAAAGAAAAGATAAAGACTAATATTTGAAGGACTAATATTATCATAATTGCAACAGTGCATTTTGTCACATTTTAACATACAATTTATACCGCAGTCTGAATTATTTAGGCTTATGTTGCACCCTAATTTTATTTTAAAAGAAAAAAGGGGGGAGTAGAAACCCGGAGGGACCCCTCCCAGGTTTGTAGAACCCAGAGGAACCCCCTCCAGATTCTCAAACCCGGAGGGACCCCCCTCCGGGGTTTCCTTTCTCTCTCTTTCCTCCCTCCCTCTCTCAAACTAAATTAAAAAAAGGGAATAAAAGGGGGAGAGGAAAACCTTGAGGGACCACCTCTGGGTTCTCAATACCCGGAGGCACCACCTCCGGGTCTTGCAGACCGGAGGGAGCCCCTCCGGGATTCCTCCTTTCTCCTTTCTTTCTCTCTCAATCTGCAACCCGGAGGGATCCCCTCCGGGTTCCCTTTCTCTCTCTCAATTATTCTTCTCCCTTTTCCATTTATGCCCCTTCTATCAAATCCGGAGGGGCTAAAATGTTCAAAAGCCTTTTCACCTCTTCCATCCAAAACTAGGAGGGACCCCCACCACGTTTCTCACCTCCAACTTCTATAAATAGGAGGGCTTAGCCATTGGGGGAGAGGACTTCCTCACTAGCATTTCTCCACTTGGAAGCTTGAAGCAAGAAGGAAAGGAGCAGAGCTTGGCGCAAGAGCTTGAAGACTTGGGTTTTTTTCCTTAAAGACCTTGATGTGCTTGTAAGGAAGACCCTCAATCAAGGGTATGTTTACATAAACACCTCTATGAGGAAGCAAATGTCTTGTGCCTTGGCAAAATTCTTGTAAATTACAAAAAATGATGCAAAGTCTCAGAAATGTTCAAGGGTATGAAAACATGCAGAGAATTGCGGAAAAACCCTTGAAAGATAAAAAATTGCAGAAACACCCTTGAGGGAATCAGAGCTTGCACCTCTTCCCCTTGGGAAAACCTTGGACATGAAGTATGGAGCATGAAGCTTGAAGCCCAAAGAGGGACCACTCAAGTGTTCTCTTGTTTGTGTATGCATAAAAGAAATCAGAGAAAAAGTACTTTACGTAAATACCCCTGTCATCATAGGATAGAAATCATGCGTATGCCCTCATGCTAGGTGTATTTTGAAGATTAGAAAATTATGTGAAGACTTGTTCTTGTGCAGGATATTTTTATGACACTTGGCAAATATGCCCTTGGGAAGATGTTCTCTGAAATTTGGAAATCCCAGACATACCCTTGCACAGGGTATTCTTTGAAAATTGGAAATTGCATAGATACCCCTGTACAGGGTATTCTTTGAAGTTCTGAAGTTATAAAGATGCCCCGCACAGGTATTTGCAGGGAAGGTCAGAAAATTACATAATTATCTCCTGCTGTTGGGAGAATTTCAAAAAGGCCCCTGCTGGTGGCAAACTGCAGAAAAACCCTTAAAAGATCAGAAATTACAGGAAAACCCTGAAAAGATCAGAAATTACAGAAATATTCTGATCTGTCAGAAAATTACAGAAATACCCTGTTGTCTGGAAATTGTGGAAAAACTCTTGAAATGTGGAAAATTGAAGAAATACCTTCTGCTGTCTAATAATTACAGAAAAACCCTGAAGTGTTAGGAAATTACAGAAATACCCCCTGCTGGTGGAAAATTACAAAAAACCCTGAAAGACTCAGAAATTATTGAAATGCCCATAGTTGTGGGAAAATTGTAGAATCATCCTCATTTGTGGGAAAATAGTAGAAAAGCTCGTGGAAGGTATCCACCAAGGACTAAGTACTCTCGGAAGACATCCACCAAGGACCAAGCACCCAAGGAAGAAACGCCCAAGACACTCTTTGTCTTATGAAGGCTTGTGCTTGTACATTTATAAAAATATGAGAAAGGGGATATGTTGCATGTATACCCCAATGTGCATTGTTCTCAAGTCCTAATGGATATTTTAGAAAACAAATTCAAGAAAATGAATACATATCAAACATCAAGGGACGGCCGAAGAGATGAAGATCGGTGCGCGTGCCTTGTGATCAGAAACGTATGTTAATTGCAAATATACTTGGGAGAGTCAAGAAATGACGGAAATGTCCCAGAATGTCAAGAAATGACGAAAATGCCCCGGAGAAGTTAGGAAATGACGAAAATGTTTTGGAAAGTCAAAAAATGATAAAAATGTCTCGGAAAGTCAAGAAATGACATAAATATCTTGAGAGAGTCAAGAAAAGGCAGAATTGCTCCAAGCCGTCAAGAAATGACAACTATACCTAGAAAGGGTCTAAAATTGCAGAAATTTCTCAAAAGGTCTAAAATTGTAAAAATTCCTTGATGGATGGAAAATTACAAATCTAACTTGCATTGTGCAGAAATGTCCTTTATGGACATCAAGTCAACTGAAGGGTCCAATCACAAGCAAAAGAGCGATCATGACCACTATCCGATGGTGATCGTATTAGTGATCCAACGGTCCGATCGTGATGAAATTTGAAATCAATAGTCAGATCTCGACCATGAATAAATGTGATGGTAAGATAGTGACAGGAAGTAGATCCGACGGACCGATAGTGATCATATTGGCGATCCAACGGTCCTATCGTGTTGAAATCCAAATCCAACCGTCCGATCGGGGACATCAGTAAATTCAAAGGTCTGATCATGATAGAAGCCAATTCAAAAGACCAACTGAAGATTGAAGCAAATTTAACCGTCGGATTGCGACTTGATGTAAATCCGAAGATCCGATTGTATAATCTGGACCAAATGTAAATGTCTTAAAAGATCTATTGTAATTCAAATTACATATGTTCATGGAATAAAAGTGTTTAGACGTCTCTACTCTGCAAGAGTATGTATCTTTAATGGGCAATCATTAAGATCTTGGCCATTAGATAAAACCCTAAACATCACAATGGATATCTAGACAAAATGCGTTATTTTACAGTTAATCAAAGGTGTTCGGACTTTACGCCGATGTAAATAAACACCGACCACGGTTTGTGGGAAAAGGTCCAGCACACAAATCCTAAATCGTCTGATAAATCAAACTCACAGAATTAATAATATACATATTAATCAATTAGATAAAATATATGCATATTTATCCAACAAATGGATTTAAAATTAATTTTTCGCGTGTAAACAACTTATTACATCTTTTTCTTTAAAAGATTCTAACAAAGGCAAGTTCTGTTCCAACAAAGGGTTTAGACTGAAAACCCTATCACTTGCCTCGTCGCTTGATGTGCACATTTTAAATTCCCTTTGTTGTAGTATCTGTATACATTAGATGTGACCCAAACCACGTCCATCAATTGTTATCTTAGTTTATTTTTCATAAGTGCCTTGTCCAGAAGTTCATATATACACACACACACACATAAACATACATACATTCATGTGTGTAGGGGGGATAACTTAAAATGTATTTATGTGGTTTGTCTGGTTATTGCCTTGTAGATTTTTTTTTCAACAGCATATGCATTTGTATGTGGAGTGAGGTTCAAATGCCCCCAGTGGCAGTCTTATGCTTCCACCAAACGGGAGCCCTTGGATCTCCCCGATCCAATGGCTCGGTCCATCTGCAACAGCAATGGATGGGGCAGGTGAGAGTCTGCGCCTGACTCTTATACACAATGACTGAACTTCCCCTGAGCGGGTAGAAAACCAGGGAAGCCGGTCCTCTCGCCCTTACTGCACCTTCTCCTCACTGCATGATCACTGTCCCCTGCATTCTCTCTCACCCTCTTCTTGAAGAACCATCCAAACCGCTGCAGGAATATCGAGAGTAAGAAGCAGCACTTGATGTGCAGATAGGGAGGGAGGTGTCTTCAACCTCATTGTTCATCGTGTTGCTTGTTTCAGAGGGATCCACCAACCAGCTCCATCGTTGGCTGAGGGGGTGGGTCAGCTGCTGCATCATAGAAGTAATAGTGTATAGTCATTTTATAGTAAATTTATGTATTTCATTGGTTGTAATATGATTACATGCCTTTGAATCCTTATCTGATTCACTGTGTAGCTTACCATATAATGTCTCTCTCTCACTGTGTTTACTCTGCATATACCTCAGTACAGCTCAATATTCATCTCTTCATTTGATTGTGTAGAATATGTTATTGGTATGTTGTACTGAACTAATCTTTTGTTGCATCTGATTAATGATGAACAACAAAACCGATTGTTCTTGTGATGACAATTGCTACTCTGATAGTCTGTTGGCCTCCAACTGCAAGTGCATCCCATGCCAAGAGAGACCACTATGGGGAAATTGGAGGAAATGAGCTTGAAAAGTGATTGAGTTTTTAGTCTTTTCACATGATGCTTTTCCCATGTGGACATCCTTTCATTGTGCACCTTACGAAAGAAAACACAGTGAAGACTTCTCAAGCTTATGTCTTGCATTGGAAGAGTATGTGCAGACATAGTGTCTTGTTTCTCTGATAACAAGGAGAACAGAAAGCAGGTAATAGTGGATGACCGACTTCCTCCCAACTGAATATGCAGGGTGGGCAATCTAGCATGCTATTAGCATATGAGGTTTTGGTAGTAGGCTTTGCTCTGCAGTTATTTCTGTTCATGTTGTATCATATTTTGGAGGGACGTCACTTGAGGCATAGTGGCATCTATGTCGTCATGAACAAAACAGAGGAGGTCAGATAGTGGTGGCATAAGATGGAAATAGTATATATGGAGTGCGAAAAGGGGTGTCGGTTTGAGTTCAGTGTAGTGCTAGGGAAAGGCTCTATCTCAGAAAGACGGGATGTGAGAAGGGGAAGGAGGGCCATGGGAGTCAACTTTGGCCAGCTGAGTTTTGCTTCATCTTCTCATCTGAAGTTCCCCTCTTCTCATTGGGCCCAACAAGGGCAGGAGGGACTGCGTGAGGGCACCGATGGTTGGGGGAGGGGGGGGGGAGTGTGTTTTTGGGGCTAATCTACAATGATCGGGAAGAGAAAGGACGACTCTATCTCTTAGTTATCCGGGACTTAAATCTCTCCCAGTTCTCACTCTGCCCTGCGACCAAGAAAGCTTAAAGAATGCCAAAAAGTGATTACAGAAACTTCATACTGATTTGCCACGTGAGAGCGGGATAAGGTAAGGCAGGAAAGAAAGATATTCCTTTATTCGTTATGGGAAGTGGTGCCTAATATGGAGTTTATGAGGTAGGCTTTCTGTATTTTGATGATGCGTGGTGTGCCTCTTTACTGCCCTTCTTTTCCTATGTAGAGAGAGAGAGAGAGAGAGACTGCATTCATGGGAGGGGATATGCGGTGGCAGCAGATAAAGGTGTTGAAAAAGAAGAGAAAATGCATCACTCCGTGACAAGTGAGTGAAGCTGCTGGCCCTTGGATCATGTGCCTGCACGATCCAATGGCTGGTGGCAACAGATAAAGGTGTTTGAAAAAGAAGAAAAAAATGCATCACTCCGTGACAAGTGAGTGAAGCTGCCAGCCCTTGGATCATGTGCCTCCACGATCCAATGGCTGGTGGCAGCAGATAAAGGTGTTCGAAAAAGAAGAAAAAAGGCATCACACCATGACAAGTCTATGTTATCAAAGGCGATGGAGGCGACCACAAGTTGCTTAGCCTCCGCCTCAATTTAGCCTCGTGGGCCCCGCCCACCTCCGCATGTCCCGGCCCATTTGTTTTTTTTTTTAAAATTTATTTAGATTTACTGTTAATTTTATTTAAATTTGTTTGATTTTAGGAATGAATGAATTTAGGAAGTTTATTGATTCTATGTATTCATTTTTTATGATATTTAGACATATATTTATATTTCTGAATTATATATATTATTTTAATAAAATATCGTCTCCAATGCCTCAAACTCCTAGGCCATCACCTAGACATTCGAGGCATGAAACAACCCCTTGGTCGCCTTAGTCGTGTCTCGCCTCTGACTACATAGCAAGTGGGTGAAGGCGTGAAGCTGCCAGTCCTTGGATCATGTGGCCTTACGATCCAATGGCTGGCAACCTCCCTTGTCGTGCCTTTGCCCATTATGTTTTCCCTTATTTCTGTTTGTTTAGACGGAAGCTGCTTGATCCAAATGTTGTCGCCATGATACAGTCCGCTTCCTGCACACAGGCGTGGCAGCGGACTGTATCACTCCTATACATACATACATATATATAGTCAGCCTCGGTACATCCCAGTCATAAAGTGGCCCTAGTGCAGCCCTGTACACCATACACCATACATATGATTAATCCTCTTACTAACATTGTCTTGATCTCCTTAATAACATTCTTCTGAATAGTAGAACCCTCATCATAAAATTTGCCCACCTTCACAAACTTTTGCTATTAGTTGGAAATTCATTTCACTATTTCTGATGTGTTTAAAATTAGACTTCATTTACTTTGTTTAATTCTACTGATCCTCAAATCTCATCTTTGGTGGTTTGTTGGGCTTGCATCCAAACCCCTCATTCGGTTCATTTAAAAACACTTCTATTAAAGGAGCACCACAGGAATCATGCAGAATTTTCATTGATGGTATAATGGTATGTGTCACAAGTGCAAAGTTATATGGACTCGATGCTGAACTCTACATCATGAAAGAATACATTTCCATGTGAAACTGATTATAATCATTTGCAAATGTAGTTATATGTGAAAATAATTGGAACAGAACTGTGAATAATACTCTGTTGTATGAAAATTTAATGGAGTATGGATTTGCTCATCATTCATGCGATGCATCATACTTCAGTTTAGTTTGTTCTTGCTCACCTCTTGCGTGGATATTGAGCATTTTGACATCCTATCTTATGATATTTAATTTTGTTACCAGTTTCCGTGGGGCTTTGCAAAAATGTGTCATGCCGTGCTCTTCTTAGCCATTTCTCTATTTATTTTGCAATTCCCAAATTTCAGACTGCCTGCTGCAGTAAATTTTTTGGCAAAAAACTTCATTACTTGAAGTTGGTGATTGTTTTGCGAGTTTTTTTTTCTTTTACTTAAATTATCTTTTCGGATTTTTCAGGGAAGAACAGCACTGTGGGATGCTCTTTTGCTCCTTTGTCATAGGATTAAAGTAGGGTATGGAGGTGTAGTTCGTGGGATTCACCTTGGTTCTTCAGCTTTTGGTATCCTTCCAGTTCTTGATACAAACAGTGAACGCTGAAGCGCTCAATGCCACGGATCTGTCGACCTCTGACCTCTGTTCTGTGAATGTTTTGTGCTTGTCCTGCTCATTTCAGTTGTTGTGTATCTAACCAGACCTGTTCCATATCTAGAGGCGGTTTCATGGTAAGCATCGAGTCCCATGTGACGTTGGGTGCAGGATTCTTTTTGCAACAGATAGTTCTGATCTGACGTCCAAACATAGCGGAGTGCTTCCTTCAAGGGTTCTGGTGTGAGCATTCGTAAGTGGCATTACTAGTGATACGTGAGACTACACGTTGTTGTTATCAATCTTTTATTAGTTTATAGCAGGATGTCGACATATCAAAGGCACCTAAAACCACACAACCTTGTGGGACATTCTCATGAGTTGTAATGCAGGATGCGGCTAATCACTCACAAGGTAGGCGACGCTGCATGCACTCGTACTGGTTGGATGGACGGATTCAAAAGCCAGATCGTAGGGCTACTATGAGGTCTCTTTGTTTGTCATGGAGCACCGTACCATATCGTAAAACCTTAGCTAAAAAAGAGTGATGTGTTACGTCAAATAAGATGACTGAAGCAACAAATCGCTTATGAGCTAGAAGAGGGAGAAGCATACCCCTAGCATCTTCTGATTACCTCGCAATGATGCCGCAAGTTGCAAATCTCCATGTCCCATCTCGTTTGTAAGAAAAGGGGGATATTTCTGACACCGACTCATCAAACTATCTTTAACCATAACATACCAAGACGAGCTGGACATTTAAGATTTAGAAAGCAAGTACCATCAGTTTGAAAATGATCATGCAGCAATCCTATACACTCGTTGACAGAAGCAGGAAATACGCCCTCTATGTCCGATTGATAGCATCTCTGGGGCACATGTACACCACCGTGCATACATATCTCATATGCTATACACGCACCGCATCCAACCGGCAGACAGGTCTCGGACCTCAAACCAGTTTGGCTCATGATTTTACCACACCATAGTCCTGTTCTGATATGATGAAACATTATGAACAATGGGATTGGTTGTCTGGACAGGGTGGGGGGGGGATTACTAGCACACCACAATCTCATGATCATAGGTCAGATGCCTCTTAGGTCTCGGCACCCTACTCAAACTGAAAACGCATAAGCAGCTTCACTGACTTGAACTTATAGCCCTTTCTATCGAAGAGTGGTACAGCTCTGATCCCTGGTCTCAACTCGGATACTGGCAGGCAAGTCTGACCAGCAAAGTCATCCTTCTCAGACATGTCGTACTCGTGCACTTCAATGCGGAGCACTGCAAGTTCAGGTACAGTCAAGGGGAAAGTGAATTCCTCATCCCAAACTGGTGTCCAGTTGTCCTCTATAGCCTTTGTTCTCTTCATCACGTTGTCAGCAGGTACACCAGCTATCCCTACCTGCGAGCAGCTTATCATTAGCAATCTCTCATCTTGTTCATTGCCACCCTCAACACGTGGGGTGTATGAGCAAAAGATGAAGGCAGCCAAACAACACATTTTAAGGGATCCCAGTTGAGAGAACCGTATAAAGCTTCAATAGGATATGGATATAGGCCAGCAATGGGTCAAATTTATTTCTAGGCAGGAAAGAAAATTAGGTTTGAACTGGGCATAGGCCCGAAGAACAAGGCTTAGTTACCATGGGCGCAGCCAATAGCATACTGGCGTAATAAGAAACAGAAGGAAATGTGATTAATTTATTGTTCTTACCCTTGCATAGAAATCTGGTGGAGAATATGCATCGAAGTGCGTCTGTTTGAAGTCTATACGCCATCCATCTCCCATATATACTTTCACCTGTTTGTGAACAACAGGATGAAGCAGAATCTAGGAGAGATAATAGACTAAAACTTCACTCTACATGGACAGCAAGCACTACTCACCTTCAATGTTCTCTTTACAGGCAGATCTGCTTTAGGATCAAAGACTTCTTTATTTTCATCGACCATCATCAGAAAGTCAGGCTTTTTGACAAAGCCGCATCCTCCATTAGCTCCAAAGAATCCATGCATCAACCAGAGTGACCTACCATATCCCTGTTAACAGATCAAGAAGACACAGGTTAGGAAGCAAAGCATTTTTGAACATCACTGCAGCTATTAAGACAAAATGAAAGTTTGAATGGGTGAGATAAGAATACAGGATGAAAAATGCAAAGCTTGGATACATAAAGAAAGAGATAATTTTACTAATGTTCCAAATCTCTACGGCTGCCAAAAAGAGAGTTTTTTTCTTTGGCTGACTGAGGTCAACAATGTTATCCACATCAGCTTTCAGAAGTATACAAGGCTCTGAAAGAAAACTAAGAAATGGTAATATGAATGTGATGCAGCCGCAAGATAGAACACTCTCTTACAAGGAAGAGATGATGATAGTAATAGTGATAACAAATTGGCAAACATTTTAAGGATGACAATTGTCAAGGTGAAATACCAGTGCTTTTCATCATTTCGTTAATATTTCCACATAAATTTACAAAGGAAGGATAGGCATTCCCTTGTCACTGGTGACATCAGCCAATATTCCACCAAGCTATCAATCTATTTATTACTCACAGATAAAGAAGAATTAGAGAAGTGCTACAGAACCTAACAATCATCAAACAAAGCAGTACCAAAAAAAAACTGTATAACCTAATAACTGATCATATATAGGAATAATAGCAGAAAGGACAAAATTAAGTGCTCCACTGGAGAAGCAATGGGTTGGGATGGCAAATCGCACTAAATGAGAATCTTCTGAAATTAGTTTCATTTGAAAAATATGACACAAATTAAAGACCTGGACAGGCGGTTTGGTAGTTCCAGAGGTTGGACAAAAACCGAGGTTGCAAGGTCAACCAGGATTTGTAAAATCAGCTGGTTCTGATCTGAATCAGTCAATGCAGATTGGAATGGCTCCCTTCCAATTTGATTCTGAGAAAAAAATGGGCTCTTGGGCTGGAAAATGGCCCTTCAAAATCATCTTTTTTGACTCTTTAGTTGATGTTGAGACATATATATGTACTGAAGAAAAGAAAAGAAATATATCACCATGTACTGCAATCAAAACCACCATGCACCACATACCAATGCTGTTGTCATGCCACCTGTTCTTCCTCTCCTTCCTTATTCTTTGTTCTTCTCCCCCTTCCACTGTAGGCCATGGTCCTTTTTTTTAACCAGTTAGTCCACCTAATATTGGAAACATATTTAAAGTTTCCTCCTCCCTGCACCACTCCTCCTCCCTGCACCACTAAAAATATTTATTTATTACCTTTAACAATCATAACCGTAACATTTTAAGACTTCTTACGAAAAATTGGAAGGACACCCCCACCCAACCCCCAGTCACTGATGTGGCCATTATCCCATCCACTTTGGGTCAAGCTTGAACCCAGTTGACCTAAATCTACCAACCATGGAATCAACATTGTACAAATGCAGAGCATGGAGCAATTGGTAAACAAACATGTGCATGTCAATTGTCAATGGCTCAAGACATATTGCATCCGCTTTGCATAGCAGGTGTCATCGCCCAACTGTTTGTTTCTGTGTAGTCGAAATCCCGCCTAGGCGAGCGCCTAGGCGGTGAGGCGGGGCGAGGCGTCGTCCGCTCGCCTCGCGTCGTCGCAGCTAGCCGAGGCGAGCGCCTCGCGCTCGCCTCACATGATTCGGCCGCCTCGGCGTGAGTCGCCCGCCTCGGCCGCTCGCCAGGAAGACGGATCCGCGTATCGGGTGACGATACCGGTTAACAAAGCGTTGGCGGATCTTTTAAACCCGCGAGGGTTTCACCCGTCTTCAACCTCGTCTCGTTCGATCGATCGTTCCCCCTCCTCCGGCGTCCACCCTCTCTGTCTCTCCCTCTCTCTCTCTCCACGAGCAGCAGCGGCGAGCGGACTGCGGCTTGCGGCGTGCAGCGTCCGTCCGGTAACTCTCTCTCTCTCTCCGATCTCTCACTCTCTGTATCTCCACTCTCTCACTCTGTCTCTCCACTCTCTCACTGTCTCTCCGATCTCTCACTCTCTATCTCTCAGACTCTCACTCTCTGTCTCTCATACTCTCACTCTCTCCGATCTCTCACTCTCTATCTCTCTAATCTCCACTCTCTCACTCTCTCCGATCTCTCACTCTCAGGGTTGGCAGTGGGCTTATATTTGTTATATTTGTGCAGGGTCTGTTCAAAAATATATATTTTTGTGATATTTTGACATATAATTTTAATTTTATTTTTTTAATAATATCTCGCCTCAAACACCTCAGCCACCGCCTAGGCCTTTGAGGCGTGAGGCGACCCCCTGGTCGCCTCGCTCGCCTCACGCCTCAGACTACATAGGTTTGTTTAGGATGTTGCACATGCACAGTTGGAATGCCACCACACACCCACACACCCACACACACCCTCAGGTGGAAGTAGCATATGGGTTACTTGCAGAGGTGGAAGGTGAGCTTTCTCCAACATAAAAGAAATGATAACAATATATAGAAAAGATGAATTACTGCCAAAGGAACTCATGTTGGTGAAGCTATTTGACTTTGGAAGGTAGAGAATTCTTTAGAAAAGATGAAAGAGTTGAAAAAGAAAACTTCCAAAATCTCTAGTGATAAATACAGTCATGGTTTTAGGTACAATAAATCAAGACTGGTCCCAGTAAGAGCAGATCAGATTTCAGCTGGAAGTGGTCAGATTATTTTGGTTTTCAGCTCAGAATGACAACAAATTTAAGAATGACTTTTCTCAAAATTTAGGGACATCGCAAATCATTTACTCTTGCGACCTATTTTACAATAAAACTCACCCTAGTATCTAAGCCAATGGATATCTAAATCCCGAAAATCAACAAATAAACCAGCTATGAATACCAAAAGGCAATGTTCTTTTTCACTAAATACCCTAACTACAGTAGAACGTAGTATTGTATTAAAAGAAGGAAGATACATGAAACTGAATGTTTATTCAGAGGTTGTGTGCTTTTTACCATTTCAGTGGCATGGGAACTGGGTGAGTTATATTGTAAGCAGACAAGTAAAAGGAATCAACAAATAAATATTTACACAACTGTCAAAACAATTTCCAATTTAGACAGTAAGGACAGAATAAAACCTGCATATTGAATGCAACCATCTGAGCTCCATGCATCCACCCAATCAATGGATTGTAATTAGAAGAGTTGAAGCGAGTACCTTTTGGATATATTCTAAGAATATTCTTTTGTGTAAATCTAGCAAAAGGAAAATCATCAAGCACTTGAATTAACTGAAATAGATTGAAATCATTTAAGTTGCTTCATATGAAAGAAGACACAAATTCTAGTTAATTTTGCAAATTGTAACTTTCAAGGCACATATACTGTTTAATACATGGATAGTACAAAATGGAGTTTTGACAAGTCAGGCATCAGAATTGGCAAATGAAATCCAGTAGGTTCTCCAGATTTTTTATTATCTCGATCCAAATGGCAACACAATCCATTTCCAGCTTAATATTTTCACAGATATTTTCGAGCCTCTAGACCATTTCCAGAATTACAAAATCTTGAGCAATTCACAAGGATACACCTTGAGAGAATAAAATTTTATATATTGACTTGACAAGAAAAATTGAAATCAGAGTAATATCTTATACACTACCTTACTATATCGTTACCATGAGATAGTGCAGCCTTTGCAAGCTCTTGTTCACTCAAACTAAGACGCCTAACTTTGTTAGGATCCACCTTTAATGCATCCTTTAGGCTACCCTTGGGCTTGCCAGCGGCAATGGTAATTAGATGTTTATACTCGAGGCAAGAATTTTGGCGCGATTTGTGATCATCATCATCATCATCATCATCACTATCTTCTTCATTGGGATCATTGTCATGCTCATCACTCTGCAGGAAATCAACGAATGAAAGGTTGGTAGACAGTACTAGAAAATCTTTTTTGGGGGGGATACTAAATGTCAGGTCAAACCTTATCATCATACTCAAGTTCAGCTTTAATATCAGGAACCTCCTTTCCCCATGCTTCATCCTCAGGTGACTCCTTTCCTCTTTGAGATTCACTTTCCTTATCTTTTGAAATCTTGGATTCTAGATACTCTTTTGGAGGTTTTGTTGAAAGGATGATCCGCTTCTTTAAAGCATCTGGTGATGGGAATTCATCCATACTGTCCGACTTAGGATAATAGAGCATATCCCCAAATGTTTCAGTGACCATCTATCATTAAAAAGAGTAAAAAGGGGTGAATTCATATACCATAAGTTCTCAAGCTCAGGACAAAGCAGCTGAACTGAATGGTAACAAAACTTACCTCAGCAACTTTAGCCTGAAGATCTGGAGTAAGGTGATCCTCTAGGGTTATTATTACAGGATATGGAGATGCAACAAAAGCATATTCCTTAATCGATCTCAAACATTTGATGAGTTCCACTGGAGAAGTCAATGTCCTACAAGGGGGGGGGGGGAGTTTTATTGACAGATAAAGATAAGCATAAGAGTAAAAGAGCAACGATATGTCTTAAATCATCCAAGAAGTATTTATGAACAAATGGCATACTAAAAATGTCAATTGATGGAAGAGGTGAAACAACATCTGTCCGTCCCCCCGCCAGTGGCGGGGTGGACACCCCCCCTCCCCCCTCCTGCGCAGGTGGCAGGAGGGTGCGGGTTCTAGCCGCCCCTCCCACCGGGAGGTGCGGCCCCCGCTTTCCCCTCCCCTAAAAAAAAAAAAAAAAAAACATTTGTCCTTTATTTTGAATAGAGTCACCCAAAGCCTAATGGCTAGAGACCTGCACAAGGACCTTTTTTTTCCCGGTTGATGTCCAGGGGAACCTACCCCCCTTGCTCTGCCTAGTGTCATCGATGGCTTGCATGTTGCAACCTAACCCAAGGTCTAGTATGCATTCTCATGGGTTCCCCGAATCTATCCAACACAGGTTTAGGCTCAAATCTGGAATTCCCAGTTTTTTATTTCAATGGGAATTCCATAAAAAAGCATGCCATCTAACAGAGAAGCAACAATTGATCTTTGACCTTGGGACATCCCAATTGAATACAAAAAATGTTAGCACCCTTCTATTCACTTGTGTAGAACATCTATCTCATTGGTGAAAAATATAAAAGGATAAAAGAAAATGAATCTCCAATTCATTCAACATAAAGAAAGAACCGAGCAGGTACTATGGTTAGTGCAATAAAATAAATTGTTGCTATCTACATACTGCAGGTCACCTGTTATAATTTGGTGTCCCTGCCTATGGCTTGTATTTGTATACACACACAATGGAAAGTTGTCGCATAATACACTATTGACTGATTCCAAAGAAAGTTAGATCACATGCCGATGACCCAATCAAATTCAACCATCTGAGTAATACCCTTTTCTTTGTAACTTCTTGTATCTAGTTAGTCTTTTAGTAATAGAGGAACACAACATCAGAAATTCTACCAACCATGGCATGAAAATAAATTACAGCCCTCCCATTGTATCTGATCAGAAAAGGAAAAGAAAAGAAATTTTAAGCTGTTTTCCGGATAAAATTTCCAGTCGGATAGGTCAAAAAGGATTCCTTTCCCTTTAGCAGCATGTTTCTGCACCTTTCAAGAATCACAATTCTCACGTCATGATCCAAGACCATTTCATGTTCTGCAACATACATGAACTGAACCAAACAACACCAAAAACAATGAAGCATAAGAAACATATAATAACACTCTCAAAATGGAAACAACTAATGTTCCATGCATTCTAATCCTATTAATACCTGGAAAACTGCTCCAATCAATCGCAAGTTTGGGCTGCACCCGCGCAAAGGGCGAATACTAACACAAAGATGGCACTTCATGATTTTTTTTTTTTTTTTGAGAAGGGGATGGTACAACAAATGTATTAATAGAAAAGGGATGTACAAGTATCAGCTTTTAGTTCCAAAAAACCCCAATACAAAAACCTCCACACCAAGGAGGTGTGACCAAGGAAGGCAGAATCGGATCGGATCAGCTCGGAGTGGCCAATCCGATCGGTTTTGGGCCAGACCGATCCGACCCCTTCTTATTGAGGATCGGCCAGATCGGATAGATCGGCCTCAGATCAGGATGGATTGGCAATTCTTGCCCTGGAATCGGCCGATCCATAGCCATTCCCAGGCCAGTCCCACCCCAGTTTAAAAAGATTAGAAAGAAAAAAGAAGAAGAACGAGAAAAAGCAGAACCGAAGAAGAAGAATAAGGAGAAGAACGACAAGAAGAAGAAGAAGAAGAAGAAGAAGAGCCGAACAAGATGAAAAAAAAATCTGAAACAGAAAAAATACTTACCTGTTGGTGCCGCCAGCGCCGGCGCCGTCGCCACCTGCTCCTGGCATCGTCACCGTCGCCACCTGCTGCTCCTCCGCATTCTGCTACAAGGCGCCGTCTGCAGCCTGCAAAGCTGCAAAAAGAAGAAAGCGATAGATAGGGGAAAGCTAACTTTCGAAAAAAGACGTATGGGGAAAGGTAAAGTTACAAAAATTATACAAAAGCCCTTATCAAATAATGTAAGAACAAAAACTCTCAAACATGGCCAGGGCAGGATCGGTTGGGGATCAGCTTGGATCGGCCGATCCAGCCAATCTAGATCGGTTTTTGGACCGGCGATCCGAGTCCTATCCCCGATCCTGCCTTCCTTGGGTGTGACACCAAATCAGCCACCGAACAAAAGGAAAAGTGAGGAGTTATGTGCCTCCACTTTACAAAAGTGTTTAGCCCACTTCCCCACTCTTTCACAAACAAAAGAGACTATCCTATCCTCAGTTCAAGATTCTCTATTAAATATTCTATTATTTCTTTCGCTCCACAAGGCCCATAGAATAGTATGAAGGATAAGCCACCAGATGATACTATCCCCCTTGAGAGACTACCTCCTGTGCCAATTCAGAAAGAGAAACTGCACATTCTCAAAATGGCCTTGAGGTTGGTGAAGTCTCAGCCCAATCCTCATCCATATCTCCTTCGGGAAAGAGCATCCTGTGAACAGATGATTCATATCATCCTCCTCTTCCCCACACAAGCAGCATACGGTAGCTATGGCACTTCATGTTACAGAAGGAAGACCCAGAGATGTAATTAAGTTTCCTGGGCACCAGTACATAGGATGAATGTCAAGTAGACAACTATATTTTCTCTTAGTTGGACACATCTATTCCTTCTTTCACTCCTATTTTGACCAGACCCACATTCACAAGTTAATGCCATTGATGGGATCATTTCCAATCTAATTTGGTGCATTTCTAGCAATCACAATCTCAAAATTTGTTATGTGATAATTTGTATTTACAAGTCATAAGCTCTCTATTTATTAAGTACAAGTAATTGTGAAAAAAAAATCTCTTCTGTTCAAAACTTGCTGGTGCCAGCATAGACCATTTTTAACATCCTTCTGCCACACATGGTGTTCATTCAGTCTAACTCTTTATCTTCATATATTTTCCTTTTTATTATTTTTTATCAGTTCCTACATTTTTATACAAACTTGCTTGTTGAACACCTTATACACGTGCAAGCACCACTGCCTTATGTGCATTTTTCTACTTCTTTTAAGATACATTAACTATTATGATCTTGCCAGTCATGATGTTTCAAGAAACCACATTTAAGTATCTTGATTTTTTCTTCTGCTAATGTTTTATTTGTTCCTACTCAAAAAAAGGTGTTGCTGCTTGCGTTTGCATAGATTCCTTTTCTCTACAACACATAGCTCACTGACTTTGCATTGATATATAACTTTTATTAGCTGTTGAGCAAAACTGCTGTTTCGTTATTCATTTGGATCACATAGTACTAATTGTAGACTTTCCTTTTATGCATCAGTTGATGTCAAAGTCATACTTATCAAGAACTCATCATCTCTTAAAGTTCCTCAACACTTACCAAGTTTGTTCAAGCATATATAACCCCTCATTTTTTTTAAAAAAGAAAACTTTAGAAGTGTTGAGCAAAAGTGAGATACAGGATGGTCCCAGGTGTGAGAAGGCGGCCCTAAAGTTAAAAGAACCCCCCCCCCCAATCCTCCCAACAAGGTCCTTTTTCCTGGAAAAGGACAGCTGTGAGGCCCCTGGGCCAAAGCGGACGGTATCTCAATATTGAGAGCCTGTGGCCCCTTTAGCAATAGTTTAGTGCCATCTGTGAGAACCCAGGCCAATACACACGTCTGCCTTCTTGGGGGGTAGGGTGTTGAGGCAAAAGTGGGGTTTGGATAGCCTCAAATAAGTTGTATGAGAAGGTGGCCCTGCAGTCAAAGCCACAGTCCCTTCCCACAGCAAGAAGAGAGACCATTCTCCAAGGACAGCAAAAGTGTGATTAGGATGATCCACGGTTAATTTATCTCAAACAACTACAATGATGCAGCTGATGTAAAGAATTACAGCTTGAAGTTTCTGCCAATCTATGTAGTCAGAAGCAAGAAGCGACCGAGGCGACCAAGGGGTCATCGCCTAGGCGTTTGAGGTGGCATTTTATTAAAATAATATATATAATTCAGAAATATAAATATATGTCTAAATATCACAAAACATGCATATATAAAATCAATAAACTTCCTAAATTCATTCATTCCTAAATCGAACAATTTTAAATAAAATTGAAAACAAATCTAAACAAATTTAAACAAAAAATCAAATGGGCCGGGGCGTGCGGAGGTGGGCTGGGCCCACGAGGCTGGATTGAAGTGATTGAGGCGGAGGCGAGGCGACTTGTGGCCGCCTCCATCGCCTTTCATAACATAGCTGCCAATCATTAATTTCCACCACCAAGGCAACATGCTGTAACAATTTCACAGTCCTGGCAGAAAAATAGATCTGGTATGAATCCATACCTTCCATGAAGAACATCCACATTATCTTTTGTGGAATTTGGCCATATATCTAGCTCAATCACTCTGACACCTCTCTGAAGTGCTTTTATAATCGGGACATCACTGCAATCACTACTGAGTTGGTTCCCAGTCAGGTAGGAATTGTGACCTGTAAAAATGTAGTAATGTGACAATGGAGCAGTCATATCCTGATGAACCTGTGATCACAAGTATGAACAGGTTAGGGTTGTGTCAATGAAGTTCTAGCTTTTTCACAGACAACAAAAAAAATCAACTAAAAAAAAGAGAAGAATCCGGCAAAAAATGACTCAATTTTATTTTTTTTTACAATGCAAGTGTTTAATTAAAAATATTGCAACTTGTTACATATTACAAAATGGAAATGGGATTTTCACCCTACAGGGTTACACAAGGTACATTATCTACTTTGCTTGTTGAACAGAGCCACTTTGGTTCAAGAACTTTATTTGCAGCACATTGACCACCATTATTTGTTCTCTTGGTGATTTCATGTGCTAGATAGGTAGCCATGGACACACTTGTCATCAAGCCCTAAGATATGCACGCATGTACTCATGGGGATCACGGACTCCAATGTGGTTTCGTCACATGAAGGAAAAAAAACATATTTTTGAGACCTCATTGACATGATGGAAAACAGAACAGTTGACTGGATTTACTGCACCCCTTAGGATCTGGAATGGCTTCATGTTCAAGTTCAGTAGGACCTGCAGTGCACCAAGGAATCTTACACATGAAGCAGGCATAGCATCCTGCCATGGGGGACTTACCTTCTCCAAGTCCTTGAAGCTCAAGGAGGTGAAAGAAGAGGAACCTACAGAACAATGCCTGCTTTCTCTATGCCCTATTATAGTCTATCAAGAAACATAACAACCCACTTCAAGCGCCATTTGCAATGTTTTGCAAGGGCATGTGGCATGGAGAAATATCATAGGGGCTATAAGCATTTTGGTATACAATTGTCTTGTCAGCAATTGGAAACCAGGAAGCTCTCGTACACCTGTATACCATTCCATTAACATGGTTTCAGCTTAATTACAGTTTCTAGGAGACAAATGCAGGCTGCTCATGTTCAAGAGACGTTATACAGAAGACAGCTAATAAAACAAGTGGCTCTTGCCTATATCTAGATACAGAGAACAAACCTTTCAGATATGCATTTTCTTAGACACTGTTGAACATGCAATCCCTAAGCATATGAACTTTTATAATACTGATCACTCTGTAAGCCAACAACTGTATCAACAATAAACTTTCTGATCCCATTCTAAGTTCCATTGGGATGTCGTGATAATCCCAAAGAATTGAAGCGTCGACTACATGGCTGCTAATTCCTCTGCAGCAAGAGGCCATCGTTCCCACTAAGCTGGCTGGCACGTATTTAATGCAATTGTGGTACTATCCACTTCTCAACAAAAAAATGCTGACTGGCACGTTTAAGTGCACTGATGAAGCAGAATATCCCAAAATTCCAGTAACCAGCTAAAAAAAGGATCAGCAGCGCAAAAAAGGCTGTGCCTTGATGCAGATATATGATCGTAACACATACACATGCGTCACAATCTGATGGTAACCCAAAACCCATTTCTTTCAACCAGCAGGTCCAATTTTCTCTAGCACGTGAAAATAATTCTCTTCTAAAAACGTTTAAAAGAGCAATTAATCTGCGTGGCTGAAGACGGTTCGATTTCCTAGTCTCCACTTGGTATGTGTTCATCCAGGTACATCGCTATCATACGTTTACTGGACGCATCTTTAATGTGGTTCCAGCTGAATTTACAAAAGAAGGTTCCCTTCAAGATGCGGACAAAATACACCATGTTTCCATGGCTCAAACAACAGACAGGATGCTTCAAATGGCATTACACACTACGCAGGTCGAGATCAAACACCCAAACCATTATATAATAAAACAACCCAGAAAAAAAATGGGGTGGGGGCAGGGGGGGCGGGGCGGGGCGGGGCGCCGACCTCTGATCGGATGGGCGGGTTGAGCTCCTCGGAGAAGAGGAGGTGGTGGAAGTCGTCGAGGGCGAGGAGGGGCCTGGACAGCTTGGCGAGATGGTGGCGGTGCTGCAGCACGCGGGCCTGCTCCATGAGGCGCTCCGCGTCGTCCACGGTGGCGCCGGTCTCCCCCTGCTCGTCCGCGAGGAATCGGCGGAGCTGCTCGGGCCCCAAGTGGGACCCTCCCTCGACGTAGGCCGCGAAGGCCTCCTTCACGTCCGCGGGGGGCTCCGCCTCGCTCCACCGGAACTTCCGGGTGAAGCAGAGGCACATCTTGTAGCTCCCCATCCCCCCTCCTCCTTCCACCCCCTCCCTCCCTCCCTCCCCCCTCTCACCTCCCTCTGCACCTCTCTCTCTACTCTCAGAGACAAATGGACCAAGACCCACGATCGGTATGAGAGAGGCGGACGCCGGGAGCAGCTGATCCGCCGGAGAGAGCGAGAGAGAGAGCTGGGGGAGCACAGCAATGGAGGAGGCCGTCGGACTAGGGCCGTTTTGTCTCCGGTCTTTTTATAAAACAAAAAAAATGACGAGAGAGAGGAAGCGAAGAGAAGAAGGGGATCCGATGGATCAGATTAGACGTGCTCCCGGGTTTCTTCGCCTCCACAGTACATGATCTTATGCGCCGGGGAGCATTGCACCGCACAAATATTAATGAGAAATGCTACTCACCCACTTATACCGGTAGAAAAATTATCCGAACAATGCGTTATTGATCTACGTAGTTACCACGTGAGTTTAAGCCATTAAATTTCTTAAATATTTCTTAAATACTTATATATAATTCTATCTAATTATCATCTTTATTTATATATTTGTCATTCTTAAATAGTTATTATTCACCATAATTATTTATTACCCTTAAATAATATTAGAAGTATCATTCGTCGTCTCGAAAATGTGCGAAAAATGATATAAGTTAACTATTTATCATCTTTACATAACTATTTATCACTTTTATATAATTATTTTTATCTCTTAAATAGTTATTTGTCACTTTTATAATATTAAAAATATTATTAAAAATACGTGTAAAATTGACAAAAAATGAGACCCACACATCGCATATGTGTCCCACTTAGATATAAGATGGATAATAAACTTACCTATCTGTACGAATAATAAACATTTTTAATTATTAATTGACTCATTAACTTTTGGCATGGTTGCGTGGGTTCTAAAAATTGAGGGAATTTATAAGATTCATCTCCTACAAATCTATCTTATTTGTGATGGATGTTTAGTGCAATGTCAGCTATATTATATTACATATAAGAATTTTTTATTGTTAATTTTTTTTATGTGAATATCACGTAAATCATTTTTTTATATAATTTTTTTATTTGACACTCGGAACATGTCACATAGTGACGTAACCATCACGTCAATATATTTTAAAATGAACATCACGTCAAAAAATATTTTAAAAATAAAAAATAGTATAACATTACTGCGTATAATTAATAGGGATGTTACACTCAGTATTACTATGTATTTATTGAAGTGTGAACTCTTAAATTTGAAGTGTTTTAGTTATAATGTTTTGAGTTTAGATAAAGATTTGAAAAAAAATACTTAACTTCGCTTGATGCACTAATCACCGATCCCTATTAAGAAATTATATGCCTTCTATATTTACCTTTTGGCTGGACTTATTTTGTAAGTATGTATCGTTAACTGTCGTTAGAAGATGTTAACATGTTAATGTTAAGATCTTAACTAATTAACATGTTAACATATTAAAAATTTAAAGTATTAAAGTTAAAATATTATAAGTCAAAATATTAATCTTATTAAGATCTTAACGTTAATACGTTAATATCTCCTGACCATGGTTTGCAGGACCGAGTTAGGACGGCCCGATCCGCACGACCCGACCCATCTTAGGCGATATCTTTGGCCCGACCCGCACGACCTGACCAGTCCTGATAATACTTAATGATAGAGACGACAAAATAAGTCTCGTCAAAAAATAAGAGGAAGAAGACACTATTTTTTTGACAAAGATCAAAAAGGAAGTTGAATATTACGATGATACTATTTTAATTTGAAAGAAGTTTTTTTTATCTTGACTCACTATATATTAACATTTGCACATAATCCACATGTTTCTCTCTTTGTTAGGTTGACAGTCAACAATAAAATTTTGTCACATCTCTCACATAAATTTTGATCTAAATATATTTTGTACTAATACTAGGACGTCTCTTGGAAGCGATGCATTACATCAGAATCTAGATAGAATGATAAATAAGTAAGGACTACCTAGGGTGTTCCTCATAAGTGACACGCCGCAATGGCGCTCGATTTCGGTGTTAAATAGATAAGGGTTCCCGTGTGGGGTTGGACGATCGCGGGGTAAAGAAGCTAGTCTAAAAACATAGGATCCGTCTAGTTACTTTGAATATAGGAACTTTAACGAGTAATGATTTAGATTTGATTAAGTTAATGAAGGATACGAGGGTTATCATAGATTGTCTACAAAAAATTAGGTGGAAAGGATATAAACTTAAGATATTGATAAATATAAAATTTGGTATACGGGTAATAGTAACTTTAGAAATATTGTTACTATAATAATAGATAAAAACTTAAAATGTAGAGTTATAGAAGTTAATAGATTGGGGGATAGACGGGTGTTAATTAAACTTATCTTAGGTGAGGATATTTTGAATATAATTAGTGCATATGCACCTCAAGTAGGATTAGAAGAGAGCATTAAAAAATAATTTTGGGAGGTTATTGATAGTTTGATCTAAAATATGTCTGGTGAAGAGAGAATCTTTGTTGGAGGACATCTTAATGATCTTGTGGGTAAACATAATAGAGGTTATGAGAGGATTCATGGAGGATTTGGTTTTAACAATAGAAATGGTATGGGTTATGCTATTCTTGATTTTACTATGGCTTATGATCTAGCAATTACTAACGCATTCTTTAAGAAGAGGGACAAACACTTAATAACATATAAGAGTGAAACACATATAAGTCAAATTGACTATTTTATTATTAAGAAGGTTGATAGAGTTTTATGTAAAGATTGTAAAGTTATTTCTGGAGAGAGTCTAACCCCTCAACATAGGTTGTTAGTAATGGATGTTATTATATCTAAATTCAAAAGAAGAATCATTATAAATAATTATTCCAAGATCAAAAGGTGAAATTTGAAAAGTAAAAATTTAGAAATATTTAAAAATCATCTATTAAAGAAAAATATTTAGAATTTAGAATAAGAAACTAATGTAATATGGAATAATATTACAAATTATATAAAGAGTGTAGCAAAATAACTCTTAGGCGAATCTAAAGGTAAAAAGAATTTAGAAAAAGAGACTTGGTAGTGGAGTGAGGAAATCTAAAATACTATTAGAGTAAAAAAAGTGCTTTAAAGTTTGACAAATTAACAAAAATAATCAAACCCTAGAAACTTATAAAATCGTTAAAAAGAGGGCTAAGAAAATAATCAGTGAAGTTAAATCAAATGTATTTAAAGATTTGTATAATAAATTAGGAACTCGAGAGGGTGAAAGTGATATATTTTAACTTTCTAAATTAAGAGAAAAGAAAAGTAGAGATCTAGATCATGTTCGTTGTATTAAAGGTCAAGATCAAATAGTTTTAACTACGGATCTTGAGATTAAAGAGATGTGACATAATTATTTTCAGAAGTTACTTAATGGAGATTGTGCCAATGATTTCTCTTTAAAAGGTGTCCAAGAGTCAACAAGATCTGATAAATATCAGTATTTCAGACGTATCGAGATGTCATAAGTGGAGGATGTTTTAAGGAAAATGAAAGTGGGCAAGGCCTTAGGACCAGATGACATACCTATTGAAATATGGAAAGGCTTTGGAGACATTGGTATTCAGTGGCTAACTAAACTTTTCAATAAAATTTTAAAGGAACGGAGAATGTCAGAAGATTGGAGAAAAAGTGTTGTAGTTCCTCTCTATAAAAGTAAATGAGATATTCAAAACTGTAATAATTATCATGGAATTAAGTTTATGAGTCATACTATGAAACTTTGGGAAGAGTAATCGAAAAACGCCTTCAATGTATGACTACTGTATTGAAAAATCAATTTGTTTTATGTCAAATAGATCTACTACATAAGCTATTTTCTTATTACGGCAACTAATGAAAAAGTACAAAGAGATGAGAAAAGATTTGTATATGATTTTTCTTGATTTGGAGAAGATGTATGATCAAGTACCAAGAGAATTGGTTTGATAGACATTAAGAAATAAAGGATTGAGTCTATGAAGGATATGTTGATTTCATTAAGGATATGTGCGAAGGTGCTATTACTAGTATTCGAACTATTGCCGGAGAGACTTGTGAATTTTCAATTTCTATATGTTTGCATTAAAGTTTTACACTAAATCCGTATCTCTTTGCCTTAGTTATAGATGAAGTAATAAAACAATTACATGATGATATCTCTTAGTGTATGCTATTTGCAGATGATATTATCTTAATTGATGAGAGTATTGATGCTTTAAATACTAAGTTAGAGCGTTAGAGGCATGCCTTGGAGTCTAAAGGTTTTAAAACTAGTAGAAGCAAGTTAGAGTTTATGCATTGTAATTTTAGTAATGGGAGAGTGGTATAGAAATACATGATTTTAATTGATGGACATAACATTCCAAAGAGTAGTAGCTTTCGATGCTTATGGTCTATCATATAAGAGAATGAGAAGATTTATGACGATGTTGCACAAAGGATTAAGGCATGCTGGTTAAGATGGAGAAGCTCATCAGGAGTCTTCTGTGATCGTCGTATGTCTGTGAAACTCAAAAGGAGGTTTTATCGAACGACTGTGAGACCTGCTTTGTTATATGGTATCCAGTGTTGAGCGCATCTGTAAGGATTTGGGGATAGCTCCAATTGATAGTAAAACGAGAGGAAATAGACTTGGGTGATTTGGACATATGTTATGTCCTCCTAACTCAGCGTTGGTTAAAAGATGTGACCGACTCTCAGTGGATGCTAGTAAAAGAGTTCGGAGAAGACCTAAAATGAGATGGTGCGATGTTATTAGGAAGGCTATCAGTTTCTTGAGTTTAAATCCGAATATAGCACTTAATAAAAATCTTTGGCGGAATATGATTCATATAGTCGACCCCAAATAATTGAGATAAAGCTATGATGATGATGATGATGATGATGATGATGATGACAACGACGATGATGAGAGATTTTTTAGTATTAATATTTACAATGTTCATATCTTTTATTATCTTGGAAGAGCAAAACTGGGGTCTTGGCAGAAGTTTTTTTATAAATTATAAAAAAATCAAGATTTTTTTCTACAAATATTTGAATGACCCACCTATTCTAATTTGTAAGAATTAAAATAATCTTTTCAAGATCTACAGTAATATCCGACAACTTTTCACTGAATCTTCACTCATATTCGAAGACCATTCTCTTGTTATTGACAACTGATCGAACGTACTACAGATGACGCGGCGGCGACGTGGAAATGGATCGACGGCAACTCCTGACGGCACGGACGGGAACGGATAGATTGCTACCTCGCGCAGCTCGGCCTCACGCCGGACGATCTCACACCGAGCGACGCTCAATCCTCACAAAAGAGAAAAGAGAGAAGTGAAGTGGCAAGAAGAGAACAATCTTCTCACGTACAAGCAACTCTTTCAATCTTCATATATGATTCATACGTAACACACAAGCATTGGCCTCCTTATATAGGGAAAAAGTCATAGAATAATACCATCTAACTTCCACTAATTATGTTTATACCCTACTCTAACAAAACAAAACCCACCCACCTAACTTTGACTAGTGGGTTTCAATCAAATAAAATATAAAAATTACACACATGTTTATTTGACTTAGACTAGCCTAATAAGACAAAAGAAAAAAAAATACATGTAGGGATACATGTATTCATACACACAAATATATATACTCAATACGCAATATATTACCGTAGTCATAAGCCGAGTCTTCAGGAAGGATCTCCGAGCCATAAGTTCGGTGCAGTGGCGGTGCGGCGTCGGCTCCGGGCAGTGGACCCGGTAGTGGACCCGGTGTCCCCACCAATAGACTTGCAGTCGTATAATTTGCTAGGACTAATATATACTAAGTAAAGATACATGGACCTTTTAAATTTAATAAACTTCAGTTCAGGGCAGGGTTTGACATCTCGGTCTGGGACGCCCCGACTCGCACGTCCCGACCCGACCAAGGCGGTGGGCGGGACGCCCGGGTCGTAGGTCGTGACCGGGACGCTTCATAATTTAATATTTTATTATATATATATTATTATATATATGTATTATATATATAAAGAGTCTTTTTTTTATTTTGACATTTACGAGATGGACCGAGACGGAGCGAGATGGGACCGTCCCGTCCCGTCCAGTCTGGGGCCGTGATCGAGACAGTCGAGACGTCCGGGACGACAAACCTTAGTTCAGGGATCAAAAATCTAGAAAACCCCTTTTTTCGACCTTTATGATTAGTTACGCATGTATCGACCAATGTTCTTTTTTGGGGGGGTTTCTTCCAAAATTTCGAATGATACTAATTCTCCAAAGTTCTCGTGTAGTAATTTCAGATTGTGACAGCTAAAGATGAATGTAAGGGTTGAAGTGTGGATTCAACCCTAAATACGATAGATCGTGGGAGAGACGTTAACATCTGAAAAATTCAGAAAAACACTGCATCTAGTTGATTAATCAATGTCGTGTGAGATTTTTAAAGAATAGTCAAAATATTTCAAAAATAATTAAATATTGTCAGATGATAATCTACATAAATACTACGAAGTTATCACATGAAGTTAAATATGACGCAAAACCAAAAAATAACTTAAAAGAACATGTCAAACTGAACAGCTCAGAGTGTGTTGTTGGGTGGGGTGGGGTGGGGGGGGGGGGGGGAGATCTCTTTACAGTCATGTCCTGAGCTGTTCAAATGTAGAAGAAGAATATTTTTTTATGAAATTAACGATCATGTGCCGAGCTGTTCAAAATAGAAGAATAATCTTTTTGTTTTATAAAATTTACGATAATGTCTCGTGCTGTTCAATATAAAAGATCAGAGAGAATAATCTTTTTTGTAAAAATCAAGATTCGTATCTTCAACTTTAATCAATAATTACTGAGTTGGTGGGGCTCCCCTCACCAAAGTAACGCGAAGACGGTCCCCACCCACGACACACGACCAGACGCGGCTCCACCGCGGCATGGACGACTTTGTTCCGAGTTTTGGATCTCCACAGCGGGCATGGACGACCCTTTTTTTTTTTAGTTGGTCTCAATTCGATTTATGTATTTTTATTGTCTAATTTTCGATTGGAGAATAATAAAAGTAAGAAATTAATTATTTTCAATAAATTTAAAATAATCAACTCAGTATTTTAGACAAACAAAATTATTCAATTTTTCTCTTTAATATATATATATATATATATATATTGCCGTCCTGTGCGGTAAGTGGGACCCACCGAGTTCGATCAAATCCAGTGCGGTGGGAAAACAGGACCAGGACGAAGAAGAGACGTTAAAAGGAGCCGGATAGATCGATGCCCGTATGATGTCGCCACATCCGACGATGCTGTCCTTTTGCTTCCAACATCATCCAGTGGCCCATCCGGGGCCATCAATTCTATGTCGGCAATAATATCTGCACTTAGGCTGCGTTTGGTGAGGAGTGAGAGGGAGATTTTTTGGATTCTAATCATTAGAATCATTATAAAAAGTAGAAGTATTATCAAATGTTACAAAATTTCTTGACTTAATGTAGATGAATTTCTGGGGGTGAGAGAAACGTGACACAAAATTTTTTTCTCCGGAGAATCTGTCAAAGCTGCCCAAAGGTTGATTCCCGACTAGATTATTAGATTATAGATGTAAAAAATCATTTTTATCCCTACTCCCAACACTTGCAGCATTATTAATGTAACTGACCTTGTATCATGAGATAAAGTGGGGTTAAATTTGTCATTACCCTTTATACCCAATTAATCATCCTTATACACCGTTTTCGTGTCAAATGCGATTCGAGGGTCAACCGAAAATCTTTTCACATCGTACGGTTCATTAATGCATATACGAATGAGAAGATTTTAAAATTTTACCTTCGTTGATGATCTATTTCAAATGCAACCTTAAGTCGGAGAGGAAAAACAAGGTGTTTTTTTTTCTGTTTTTAAATAAATGGAGTCTCATCGATGTGAAGATAAGGAGCAATAAACCTGACCTCTATTTGGCGCGTATAAGAAATGAAGCTATCTTTAACTTAAAGTCATTCTTAATTTATATTAAAATTTGGGGATAAAAAATCTACCTGTATCGGGAACGATGCGGTTGGGGATTTGGGTGAGATTCTATGTTCTGTCGATTCTGGTATCGGCACTATGCATCTGCCCTTCTCCGATGAGGTCCTTACGGCCGGCACAGGCGTTCTAGTGAAAAGTTCACCCCCAGGCGGCAATGACGAAGCATGCGTCGTCCACAAAGAACGACTCCGATGAGGTCCCTACGACCAGCACGGGTGTTCTAGTGAAAGATTCATCACCGGCGACAACGATGAAGCCTGTGGCCGTTGATCTCAGCTGTCGTTGAGCCGGCGACTTTGCAGCCGACTCCTCTAGCTAAGGAGGAACAACCAATGGCGATTCCAGATTCTTCGGCGATAGTTCTTCTTGTTTCCATGGTGGATCCCTTGGATGCTCCTAGAGAATATGCAGCGGTGGATAGCTCCCTGCTTGCCCTTGCGCTCTCCATGGATCGCGGTATGGTTAACCCTCCGGCGTCATCTCATCCGGATTCCACGGTACTTTTGGAAGCTACAGGCGATTGCGCTGCACCTGATTGTTCCGATGATCGCGTCATGGTGGCTGCTCTCCTGTTTGGGCCGGGAGCGACTCAAGTCCGCAATTGTGCTTTGTCTCCTGCCTCGCTTCCTCGTGGCCCATTGGGCCGGTCTCCGATGGTAGAAGAAGCCCATGTAAATTTGGAAGCGGTCGGCGAGGAAGATCCTACTTCGAGTCCTTCTTGCTCCTCCTCTCCTTCAATCATCTCTTCCACTACGCGGTTAGAAATATATTTCTCGTCCGAGTCATAAAGGTGGTGTTAGAATCTGCTTACCTATCCCTGATCTCGTTCTCCAAATTCTTCTCAGAATAGTTTTCCTCGAGCTACTATTTCTGATTGCCCATTTATGACTTCAACTTGGGCTATGTTTTTGCAAAACTCGTTGACTCAAATGGTAAGGTGTCCAACCGGCATTCCCATTATTACACTCAATGTCAATGCTCTCCCATTTATCTCTCAAGAGAATCAATCTCACAATTCGTTGGACAATAAAGCCTTCATGGCAGCCCACAAGGCTTAGGTTGACGATTAATCGTCGGAGGAGCAAAATCAGGAAGAAGATGATGATAAAGATGATTGTTCCCCCTGTCGCCTAGACCTTCATCCCCGATCTCTACTTCAACATATCTTTTTCTGGGATCGTTCATCTTTATAAATATTAGAGTTTTTACTCCCCGACTTAAGCATTTTGTTTATTTTTATTCAATAGTCTCTTAATTTAGTTTTTCTGTTTTATTTGAACTGACCTTTACAGTATATGAAGGGTCCGTCCCTTCCATTAGATAATTATCCCATCGACTCTGCATGTGGTTATTAGCGGTACATTTTTTAAATAAAATTTATTATTAAAAATTAGTTTCAATTAAAATAAAATAAACTTATTTTTATTTTTAGAGTTAAGGCTGAGAATAAATTAGAATAACTTATCCCAATTAACTTAGCTACTCGATCTCGCTTAGATAATCCTCTTCTCAAACATCACTAGATTAAACATAGGTACTTGGACTGCTTTATCTTTTATCTCTACTAAAATGTGCCGATATAAAGCGGGGTCAAAGTCACAACTCATTTCTGATGCAGACATTGACGAACACTTAATCAGTTCTCCTCTTCTTTTTTTTTAATCAGAGTGTTCACAATTCTAAACAATCACTCAAGTCTTCCCCTTGAAAGTAGGGAATCTTATCTACACAAATGACGTTTTGCCTGTATATGGGAGGGGGACGTCATGAGCTATTTCAATCTAGAAGAATAGTCATTTGTTCATTTTTATAAAATTTACCATTCTAAAAGACTAGAACAATAATCTTTTTGTAAAATATAAGAGTATTTTTATGATGAATTTTTAATATAATAATATTCTAGTCTACGTAGAGTGTGAGAAAAATATAAAAACACTATTTTTCACTTTAAATAACAAAGGAGGAGTTGGGATTCAATTCATCGAAGTAGAAGTGGATGGTCTCTTCCCACGACACAAGACCGGACACGGGAGGACCGCCGGATGATAGCTGGATTCTGGATTTCCTCTGCGTTGTAGGTCTCATCCAAATGGCATCCCCTTCGTTGACATCATGATGGAGGGACGAGATGGAAAGATAGGGTTTCCCCACCTCCGCCCGGCCTTTTCTTTTGTTTGAAAATTTTAATTTGCAGCTCTCATAATTTGTTATATTTATAGATGAACTGTTCTAATCTAGATACTCATTTATAAATTCTCACAATTATATATTTATTTAATAAATATTTTTAGGGACTCTTTTGTAAACATCCCATGGGGTTCTCGTGAATATTTGTGATATTTCATTAAATAATTTGTGCTATAAATAAATATCTAACTAGAGGAGGCATTAGGTAAATATGAACAATTGTAGGAATTAGAAATCAGAATTTGTCGACTCGGTGCGAGTCGTCTTGACCCGTATCCGATTTAGGTTATGAGCGAGATGTTCGAGTCGTAAATCGTCACATAGTCGTCATATTAATTTAATATTATATTATAATATATATATATATATAATATTTTTCTATTTTATTTTATTATTATATATATATTATATATATATATAATTTTTTTATTATAATATAAAATAAGATAAATCGAGACGGATCGAGTCTAGATGGACCCGATCCATCGCAATCAATGATCGGAATGGACACTCGATAGAGACGACAAATCCTGTTCAAAACTAAACTCCCCCCCGCCCCCCATATAATAAAACTCTCACTCGGGCATTGATGAAAAGGTATTGTCAGGCCACGCAGGTAGTGGTGATGATGAGATACGGAAATTTCGTTGGGTCCATAAAAGGATAGGATCACGATGGAAGACAGGTTTAACGGAACCGGACTGGTCGATGCCTTCTTCATCTCGCCACGTCCGACGTCTTTGTCTATCGCTCCACCAACCCCACCCCAACACCCAACCTCTGTTTATAAAGCAGGATATCTGTTCATGTCAATTATACTAATATTTGCAACAAAGTGTAGATAGGAATCAGCGTTACAATAACTTTTCTCCTTACTTTTAAATAAGGAATTTTTATATCTATATCTCTATAAAATATCGTATTTATATTTATCTCACTATTTTTACCATATTATCATGTATATCTCTAATATATTTCATGCTACCGTGGTTACGCTCTTGGGTTCCCAAGCCGTAACGACTTATGAATAGACTGATAATATATCACGGAAATCGTCGACTCACGTGAAATCCCGAAAATACTCACCCCACTATTCCTCTCTCGCCTGTATATCTCTCTTTTCTCTCTCTCTCTCTCTATTATCGACGAGATCGGAGGGGACTCAGGCCGCCTTCACTGAGCGTGGCAAGAATTGCTTTTGCTGCCACCTTCCCCACGCCGGCCAGTAGTGCCCCCTTCCCTTTGGCGATCATCTCGACCGTGCAGTGCCAGATGGACCCGCCCAGTCTGCCCGATAGAGTCAAGCGACTCCTGGGCGATGGAGGCACGAGCCTTAAAGGAAGAAGACAACTCCTGGATGACCTCGAGGATCGTCGTCATCTCCTTGTGGAGGCTCCGACCCGAGCTCCTCCAGGTCTCACCGATAGGTCTGGATCATCGACTTCGACCTCGTGGCCACGTCTTGATCAACCCGGAGAAACCACCCCAGGTGTCGGTGCCACCACTTACCAACTCCTCCCCCTACGCCATCAGAGGAGCCAGGATCGAAGTCGATGGTGACGGCGATGCTGCTGTCAAGACCCCCCTCCATTGCTTCCTCCTCCTCCTCCTCCTTGCTCGGGGGGAGGGTCTAGTTGGGAGGAGTAAATGGATTTGAAGAAATCCATGGTGATGGTCGAGGGGGGGGGGGGAGGGAGAGGAGACATCTAGGGTTTTAATTCTCGGTGGAGTGTTAAGGTCGAAGGAGGAAGAAGAGGAGAGGATGGGAATGGTAGTGTCCATCCATCTCGCATTGACGGAGGGCGAGAGAGAGAGAGAGGAGGGGGTTTCCCTCCGGCAATGATAGAGAGAGGGATGAGAGGAGAGAGAGGAGGTGAGGGTGCCTACAGTGGTGACAGTCAGTGAGAGAGAGAGAGAGACGATGATCACAAGTCTCTCCTCCGGTGAACAGTCTACACCCCCACCTATCCTTGCTCCCCCCAACCCAACTTGGCGCCATGGAGAGAGAGAGAGAGAGAGGCTTAACTTGAGGACATGTTAGTATTTTGCACTCTTAATTTGTACCGCAATCGAGTTAAAGTAACACGAGTTATGATGATAGTATATATGTAATAATATTAAATATAATAAGATTATTTTTATTAATATACGAGAAGTAGGGAGATAAATATAAATATGATATTTTATAGGGGTATAAAAAATCTCTTTAAATAAGGAGATTAGAATTTAATACTCTTAAGCACGAAGGTAAGAAGCAATCAATTCGACCTTTATCGCTGCGAAAAAAAAGGGAAGTTATTCTATCTTTAATATCTTACCATCAATGTCATGGTGGTCTAACTCTCCCCTTGGGGGAGGTCTTGAGTTGATCCTGACTTTTACTCTCAATGTTACAAAGTTTATAAAAAATACAATCATTGTGAAAAAATTACCTTGGACCATTAAAATCTTGATAAATAACTTAATACTATTATTTTTTCTCTAATTTGTAATAATATCCCTAAAACCTTTAAGAATAGACGTTTATGCACCTAAATCCTATGCAGTAACTTCATGGTTTGCCGTCCCGCCCCGACCCCTATCGACCCGACCCGACCCAGGCGGGCGCCAGGTCGCACGGGCTGGGGGTCATGGATGAGACGCACTGGACCGCATGGTCCCGTGCGTCCCGCCACGTACTGGTCCGGTGCGAGGCGGGACCCGGCTCGGTACGAGCTGGTCAGGGTGGTTCGCCCATTTAACGGGTCGGAGGGGAGGCTCTTCCTCCATCCCTCCCACCGGCGAGCGGCGGTGCAGCGACGTTGGACGGCAGTCAGAGCGGCGGACGGCGGCTCAGAGCGGCGATCGGAGGTAGGTGAAATTTTTTTTTTTTGTTAAATGGTATGCGCCTGTGGGGGGCCGCCGGAGGTGGGGGAGGGAGGGAGGGGGGCGATCTGGCCGCCGGAGGGAGGGGGGGCCGATCTGGGCGGTGGAGGCCGCCGGAGGTGGGAGAGGTGGTGGGGGGGGGCGGTGGTGGGGGGGGGGGGCGCCGGAGGGAGGGGGGGGGCGATGGTGGCCGCCGGAGGTGGGAGGGGGGGTTCTGGGCGATGGGGGGCCGCAGCGGGGGGGCGTTCTGGGCGGTGGGGGCCGTCGACGGTGGGAGGGCGGCGGCCTGGGCTGTGGGGGGCCGCCGGAGGTGGGAGAGGGAGGGGGATTAAAAAATAGTCATTAAATTTTTAATTAAATAAATTAAATGTCATTAGTTAGAATAATTTATATTTTGTTAGTTTTTTAAGATTTATTGTTGATGCCTTATGTAATATATTTAATTATATTATGTTATAAATAATTTTAATTTGTAATAGACGATTATATATAAAATTTAATTTGTTAAAAAATATAAGAATTAATATAGATGTATTAAATAATGTATTCATTTTTACATGTTTTAGAATTAAATGTATTATTTTTATTAAAATTTAGTGATAACAAAAATTGTAGATGTAAATTGTAACATGTCGTAGAATAATATTTTTAGTTTAACATGTCGTAGATTAATGAAATTAGTGTAACATGGCGTAGAATAATGTATTCATTTTTACATGTTTTAGAATTAAATTTATTATTTTTATTAAAATTTAGTGATAACAAAAATTGTAGATATAAATAGTAACATGTCGTAGAATAATATTTTTAATTGTAACATGATTAGGAGTATGTATCATTTGTTTATATTTATAAGTAACTATTAATTAATTATAAATTTCTTCGTATCTTGATTTTTGTACATGTCATTTAAGTTACTAACGTAAAATTTTATAACATTTGTAGGTCATCATGGACGGACGACGACACCCTGCGTGGGAGCACGGTTACATTGTTGAGGGTGATCGACATGTGCACTGTAGATACTGCGGACATCGTGTCACCGGCATACACAGATTTACAGAGCATCTTGCGGGAGTGGGACGCGATTGCCGTGCATGCGACCGAGTTCCTGGGGATATCCGACATTACTTTCTGACAGAGTTACGGGAGGGATATGTTTCTCGTAGCAGAGGTGGGGCATCCTCTTCTATGTCTAGAGTACTCCCACCACTAGCACAGGGCGGAGCAGGATCTTCCTCCACATCCAGAGTTCGAGCAGCACCAGCACCAACACCAGTCGCACATGATAGAATTGAATGTATAGATGTAGTGATGACTTTTTTTACAGATTTTCATGTACCCTCCACCGCAGCACACGATCCATCATTTGTGCAGATGGTTACATATTTTCAGTCCCACCCACATGTACCTCCACCTACTAGGATAGAGTTAGATCATACGGGTCATCCATCTCATATATCTGATTGTGATTGGGACTCGAGCTTCACACATAACTCGGATGAGTGAGTTTTAGTATTTTATACTCCATGACTAGAGTTGAATGATGTAATTATTATGTCTATGTTTACTTTAACATACTTAGTGAGTTTTTTTGTATCTGTTCGTATTGGATGTTTAATTTAGAGATGTAATATGTTAGTTTTATATAGTTAATTGTGTGTAATTTAATATGGATCTATTATCATAAAAAATTAACTATATATTCTAATATTATTAAATATATATAATATTTAATCTTTAAATAAAATTTTATTGTAATTTTATTTTTTAAAAATTAAATTTAAAAATTTTATAAAAAAATCAAAAAATCGCGTGACTTGGACCACTTGGCGAGAGAGCGGATCGGGTCGCTGGACGACCTGCCCGACCCGACCCGTCCCGCACCGAGACCGAGTCGGCCGGGTCGCACGGGTCGGCAAACCCTGAGTAACTTTCAAAATAATACCTGTACACCCTAAAATTTGTGTTTTATGGCTATAACAACTTTGGTTAACAAATTTTGGGGATATACCGGTAATATATAAAGGCAAAGAGTATAGGGGTTATTTATAATTTTTTAAAGATAAAGAAGCAATTAACTGAGCTTATATTCTCAGGGATGGGAGCTCGACGGGGAGGAGGTGAGGGTGGGGAGAGAAGAGAAGGAAGAGGATGAAGTAATTCCATGGTTCGTTGGCTCATATTCTGTCGGTGCAAGTCGAGTGTGCCAAATAATACATTGCGAATGTCGGGTCGACGACAGGGGCACAGGTCACAGCGGAGGTGACAGAGGTGGCAATGAAGGGGGAAGGGAAGAGACTGCTGCGGAGGCGGTGGAGAGAGGAGGGAGAGGCTACAACAGTGGCAGCGTGAGGAGAGGGACGCTACAAAGGAGAGGGAGGAGGGTGGCATGTCTCAGGGGAATTGAGTCACCCCAACCCAGCATCACGACGAACCAGGCGTTAAGTGCTCTCCAATATCCGTATTAAAAATGAGATGTGATTTTGACCTTATTTTGCATCGACATAATTTTAGTGAAGATAAAGATAATTCCGTCCAAACATCTAATCTTAATCTAGTGATGTTTGATAGCTAGATAATTTAAGTGAGGTTGAGGTAGCTAAACCTCTGTTGGGACAACTTAATCCACGTGATAGGTGGAATGATTTATCCTCGTCTTAACCCCAAAAGTGAAAATAAGTCAAAGTCATTTTAATTCAAAGTAATCTTGATACCAAGCCGACTTTCTCATCCGTGAATTTTAATACAAGGTTGATTGACTCAAATTTGTGGAGGCCAATCTCATGATGGAATCACGTTACCTACCAAAATTTTGGCTGAGTTGCGTTAGGGTGTAAGAGGGGGGAGATCTCTCTAACCAAATTTAGGTTGTAGATTAGAATCATTAGATGAGTTAAACTTGAAGTTCTCCTCGACATAAATTAGGTTCTAATAGACTCCCATCCTTAACTCGATTGGAGTTGCGTCAAAAAGGCGTCAACCATCACTGTGGTACTTAACCCCAATAATGTACACACCGTCGTGAAGTTGCAGCCCCATGGAGACATGAAACATGGAACATACTAATGTTCTTAATATATATTTTGTTTCGGGCCCACTTTGTTAATCGAATAAGGTTGATTGGAATATACCATTCGTCGGTAGCGCATGCTCATTCGCCGATGACGTTAGTAATATACCTGGTGGGGACACCGGGTCCACTACCAGGCCCACTATTCGGAGTCGACGCCGCACTGCCCCGACACCGAGCTTGTGGTTCGGAGATCCGACTTTCTGAAGACTCGGCGTATTTGTGTGTATTGAGTGATACACGAATTTTTATGTATTTTATGTGTATTAGATTAGTCAAATAAATATGTGTATTTTATGTATTTTATTTGATTAAAACCCACAAGTCAAAAGTGGGTGGGTGGATTTTGTTTTATTAGGTTAGGATATATATGTAAATAATAAAAATTGTGAAGGTATGTGTGTAATGGGCATTCCCTATAAATAGGGGACTAAGGGTGTGTTACAAGATATGAACCATATGAATGAAAGAAGTGATTTACCTTGTGTTTTCCCCTTCCCTCATTCTCTTTTGAGTGTGAGTGTGTCGCCCGGTGTGAGACCGTCTGGCGTGAGGCCGAGCTGCGTCAGGTAGCAAGTTATCCATCCTGTTCGTGATATCGGAGTGCCGTCGATCCTGCCCCCGACGCCGTCCCACGTCAGATTTGGTATCAGAGCCGAACAACGGCGCCCCCGTCAACCCCGACACCGGCATCGTCTCTCCCCCTCTCTTTCGGTTGCAAGAGAGTGAAAAAAAAAAGAACAAAAAAAGAGAGGAGAAGAGTAGCAGAAAGATCTTGAGAGAAAGAAAAAGAAATATAGGAGATTTTTTTTTTAGCAAAGAACCCCCTGAGTTACTCTCTCTCTTTCTCTTAATCTCTCTCTTTCTGTTAATCCCTCTCTCTCTCTCCGTGTTTTTCTCTCTCTGTGTCTCTCTCAGTTCTCTCTCTCTGTACTCTCTCTCTCTCCCGTTCAGCGCAGCGTAAGACAGAGAAGAGAAAACAAAAATAAAAAAAAGAGAGAATATAGAGGAGCGGCTAGAACAGAAAAAAAAGAAAACAATTACCTGTTCGCGTGGCCGGGCCTCGTCGCCCGTGCCACGTTTCAAAAACAAGAGCGGCCGCAACGGCCAGCTCTTCCCTTGCGAGCCACCGCCAGCGGTGCCGCTGCCGCCACCGCTCGCCGCCGCGCGCCAGCACCGTGCCGGGGACCGCACCGCCTCCGCGACCGCCCGAGCTAGCGGCCGCGCCGGGCCTGCGCCAGCAGGAGCGCCCACTAGCCGCCCCGCCCGCGCCCGCCCACGCCCGAGCGCGCGCCCGCCCACGCCCGCTCCGCCACCCGTCTGCGCCCGCCCCGCCGGCCTGTTCGCCCGGCGCCTTTGCGCCCGCCCCGCCGCACCACGTGCACCTTCCACGCCCGCACCAGCTGGCGACCCCGCATGACCAACCGCCTGTCTCGTTGACCGCCTGTGGACGCACTTTTTATCTGACAATTATTTTGTTCGTTCGTTCGTTCGTTGGTTTATTAAGTGCGTGGGCGTGCCAGTCACCGAAGTGACGATGTATTCGGGCTCCGAAGAGCCCATGGTGCGCTCGAATCTGACTTCGTCAGACGATTGTGTGGTTCGTGTCGGGACCGAATCCCGTCGCGCCGTAAAGGTCACGACGTCATTTACATCCCTCATACGAGGGAATACCCTTGATTAATTGCCGAAATTAGAGGCCCCGCGGCCGAAAGGAGTAACACTAATTATGCGAGAGAGATAGGGATGGGTCACACTGAAAGTTGTATTAAGGCCATAAACTGTCGGCCGCGTCGGCCACTCGTAAACCTTTTGTATTCGGACACAAGTCCGTGGCAGCGCCACAATGAGACAATCGAGGTAGATCCCTTCAAATGTCTGCCGAGCATGCGGCAATTTTAAATGAGGATTCGGAAGGTATCCGGAACGAGAAAATAAATCCGGTCCGATTAGGGTGTCGGCCCGAGGTTAGATCAAAGCCCGGCCATATCGGGAGAATTCCAGAGACTCGGGCTCGACCTAAAGGGGCAGCGTTGTTGTTCCTTTTGCCCCGGGTCCCGGGGAGAGAGAGAGGGCTGCAGTGTGGATGTTAACGTCTTTTATCTGGGGCTTTCTTAGTTATACCTTCTGGGATTTCTAATTTGATGCTTACTGTTTATTCGTGCCTTTGTCCGGGATGATTCTTATTCTTTTTATGCATGATTATTCTTATTATTATCATCTGTTCGTTATTTATTTTTTTTGATTACCCCTCCCGCCTCTTTTATTATGATCAATATTGCGCATTTGGAGTCCTTCAATTAGTGTGATTTTTATTGATTTATTTGCTATTGTTGATACCCTTATCGTGATGTATATATGCATGCATGTAGTGTGCCGGCGAAGGGAAGACGGGAGTGGACCGCTGGAGAGAGAGAGAGAGAGTCTTAACTTGAGGACATGTTAGTATTTTGCACTCTTAACTTGTACGGCAATCGAGTTAAAGTAACACGAGTTATGATGATAGTATATATGTAATAATATTAAATATAGTAAGATTATTTTTATTAATATACGAGAAGTAGGGAGATAAATATAAATATGATATGGAGAGGGGGATTCCTGCAGCCCACTCAAAGAGCAGACCCAACTAGGCCCAACAAGGCCCAACAAGGCAAGCTTGCCCAAGTGACAGCCCACAGGGCCCACTCGGAAAAGTCCAATAAAATAATGCTCGAGGAAACAACTCTCCTAGGCGGCCCCAAGGCTCGGAGAGCCCGAGCCTCGGTCAGGTCACAGGAAGACCCGCGCACGAGCTACCCCTCCGCCCGAAGGGGGGAAGCGCTAGCCGGTCTATCCGACCCATCTCCTCACCGAGCTAGGCCTATCGCCCGATAGGGCCGGCCCCCTTAAGCTCGTGACGACCGATGAGATATTCATCATTGCAGCCGTTAGAGTCCATAGCGGGCCAAACGCTAAGAAGTTCAGGAGCTCCGGTTTCCCCGCGAGGATAACGCCCCCACAATGAGGCCATCAAAGCCCACGACGGAGACGTAACCTCCACCGGAGACCTCTCAGCTCAGGACTCCAGAAGGCGGCGCGCTATAAAAACCTGGGAGACCCTCCGGCGAAAGGCAAGTCAAGAAGGGTATGATTCCACCCCCAAACTCCTGAGCAAGGACCACTTCACCCCATCGGTGGAGAGGGATCTCGCGCCCTCATCTCCCCCTCCCTATCGCTGCTCCCACCATTGCTCTACTGACTTGAGCGTCGGAGGATCTTGCCCCAGGGAATCCCCCTGGGCCCTCTGACCCGTTTCCCTGTCTTGCAGTTCATCATCTTGGTGATTACCAGCCAGCTCAGGAACCAGCGCGAGATTTCACCTCTTCATCTGGCCCCGTCTGTGGGAAACGCACGAAGAGCCAACATGGTGAGGAGGAGCTCAGGGAGGAGGTCCGCCGGCGAGAGGGGTAAGGCCGTGGTAGCGGCAGGGGATGGCCCTTCCAGGACCTCACAGAACCCTCCCTCCAACGCCAGCATCCCCGCCGACGGACCACCACCACCCCCCCCCCCCCGCGACAGCGGGGCTACCCCCCTACGGTGGCGCCGAAGCCTTCCAGGCCCTCAACGCCAAACTGGATGTCCTCGTGGATCTCATGAAGACCCAGGCGGCCAGGGATGCAAGGTCCTGCGCCCCGTCAGGGAGCCCCCCCCGCAGGAGTACCTCCCAGCACACAGCTGGGGGCCGCTTCACCCTCCGCGGCTAGCAGCTCATCCGTAACAGGGTCGGAGGACCCTCGCAAGCTCTGCCTCCGGAGCAAGAGGCCTCTTCCACACCAAGGAAAGGAAGGCAGGGGGCGCAACGGCCCGATCCGGAAGCCAACGCCCCCGGAGACCGCCAAGGCACCCCCCTAGCCTCGCGGCACGACAGCAACCGGAGCTATCCCTCCTGCTGCGAGACTTCGAAAGGCGCTTCGCTAAGCAGAAGCGCGCCCTTCGCGCCCTGCAGAAGGCCTCTTCCCCGGAAGACGAGGAGAAATCCCCGTTCTCCGAGTATATCTTGAAGGCAGAGGTATCTCCCAGAGCCCCCATACCAACCTTCAAGCTTTACGACGGCCAGGGCGACCCGGCCGACCATTATGATAGCTTCGACTCCCTGATGACTCTACACGGAGCGTCGGACCCCATCAAGTGCCGAGCCTTCGTGACCACTCTGGTCCAGGGCGCTCAAGCGTGGTTCCGGGCCCTCGCCCCCAGATCTATCCGAGACCTCAAGCAGTTCGGGCGAGTCTTCAAGGAGAGCTTCGCCGGAAGTGCCCCCCCAAGGTTGGTGGCGGGGCTCTTGGCCCTCAAACAGGCGCAAGGGGAAAGGCTCCGAGCTTACGTCCACCGGTTTAAATCGGAAGCCCTCCGAATCCCCCGTCTGGATGTGGCCTCGGCCACAACCGCACTGACCGGGGGTACCCGAGATGAGAATCTCTGCCGCGAACTCGTCCTCCACCCTCCCTCGACCCTTGCCGAGCTAGTGACTCTGGCTCTGCGCCACGCCGAGTGCGAGGAAGTGCTTAGCGCTTGCCGAGACGCAACTGGCTCGGGTCGGGAGGGGGACAAGAAGCGGGGCCCCGAGCCAAATCCTAGCTCGGGAAAGAAGCGGGATCGAGATGGAGAGCGCAAGCCGAAGTACGAGCGGTACACCCCATTAACCGCCCCGGTCTATGAAATTTATGAAGACGTCAAAGACTCGGGACTTCTCCGTCGGCCCGAGCCGATGAGGTCGAAGAACCGCAAGCGAGACAGACATTGTCTATTCCACGGCGATCACGGGCATCACACCGGTGATTGCCACCAGCTCCAAGACGAGATCGAGTGCCTCGTCCGCCTGGGGCATCTGGCTCGGTTCACTGCCGAGCGCAGAGAAGATCAAGGCGCCGCAGAGGAGATTGACAACGCCCCCCGAGGGGTCCACATCAACGTCATCTCTGGAGGAATAGCGTCAGGAGGCGACAGCAGCCGTGGAAGGAAGCGTCATGCCGAGCGGGCGAGCCGAGCCCCAGAGCCACCCAAGGCCCCGCCCCAGGTCATAGTCTTCTCCGACCAAGACCTGGAAGGGCTGAGCACCCCGCACGATGACGCCCTCGTAATCTCGGCCACTATAAACCATTGTAACGTAGATCGGATTCTTGTGGACAATGGAAGTGCCCCTAATGTGTTGTCTTATGACTGTTTCCTCAAAATGGGAGAGAGTCCATCCAAACTCCGCCCGATCCGGACGCCCCTCTGTGGGTTCAATGGCCTGGCCACTCTCCCCGAGGGAGCCCTAAGCCTGCCGGTTACCCTCGGCACCCCACCCAAAACCGTTACGGTCATGGTAGACTTCATGGTGATCAAAGGGATGATAGCGTACAACGCCATTTTCGGCCGGGGAATCCTCAGCCGGATCAAGGCAGTACCATCTACCTATCATCAGAAAATGAAGTTCCCCACCAAGAACGGGGTAGGGGAAATCCGAGGTAACCAGGCCACGGCCCGAAGATGCTACAACATCTCGGTGGAGGCCACGCGGCCGGACGGAAATAATAAGGGCCCCCGGGAAGTTGAGGAAAAGTCCGCAGCTGCTAAGCCAGGAGGCGAGTTGCTGACGATCTTCCTAAACGAAGACCCGACCCTAGGAGTAAGGATCGGAGCCGACCTACCACTCGAGGAACAGCAGCAATATAAGAATTTTCTTTCTGAGTACATCCGAGTATTCGCTTGGTCCGACGATCAGCTCCCTGGAATACCTGAGGAGACCGTGCTACACCAACTCAACCTCAACCCTACCGTGAAGCCCGTGCAGCAGCGCCGAAGGAAGCACGCACCAGAGAAATAGACGATCATCAAGGCGCAGTCACCAAGGGGCAAGAGACTGGTCTTTTTAGACCAGTCCTGTACCCTACGTGGCTAGCCAATGTCGTCCTGGTACCAAAGGCTTCCGGCGAGTGGCGGATGTGCGTGGACTTCACCGACCTGAATAAGGCGACCCCTAAAGACTGCTATCCCTTGCCCAGCATCGACCAACTGGTCGACTCGACATCGGGCAACGAGATGCTCAGCTTCCTGGACGCTTATTCGGGTTACCATCAGATCAGGATGAACCCTGAAGACATCGAGAAGACCGCCTTCATCACCGACTACGGCGTGTACTGCTACACCCGGATGCCTTTCGGTTTGAAGAACGCCGGAGCCACATACCAAAGACTGGTCAACCACATGTTCGAGGAACAGCTAGGTCGGAACGTCGAGGCCTACATTGACGACATGCTCGTCAAGACCCCCAAGGCCCAGGACCACTTCCCCGACCTCGCCGAAGCCTTCGGCGTCCTCCTGAAGTACAATATGAAGCTCGATCCTGCCAAGTGCGCCTTCGGAGTAAGATCCGGGAAGTTCCTGGGTTTCCTGGTCACTCAGCGTGGGATCGAAGCTAACCCTGACAAAGTCCAGGCCATCCTGGACATGCGCCCGCCCGCCTGCATCAAGGACGTCCAACGTCTGACCGGGCGTGTCGCCGCTCTCAGCCGTTTCCTGTCCCGTGCGGCCGAATGATGCTTGCCCTTCTTTAAACTATTGTAGGGGCCCAAGTGGGCATCTGCTACGTTCGCATGGGATGAGGAATGCCAGAAAGCGTTCGCTGAGCTTAAGGAGTTCCTGGCTTCGCCCCCGGTGCTCTCCAAGCCCGTGCTGGGCGAAGCTTTGCTACTCTATCTCTCGGCGACGTCATCAGCGGTCAGCTCGGTCCTAGTCAGAAATGACTCGGGAATCGAAAGGCCAGTCTACTATACCAACAGAGTGCTTAGCGAGGCCGAGTGGAGGTACCCCGCAACCGAGAAGCTCGTGCTAGCACTGGTTACCTCCGCGAAACGCCTCTGACCCTACTTCCAGGGGCACCCCATCACCGTGCTAACTGGCGAGCCGTTGAAGAAGATCTTGGCCCACCCCGAGGCCTCGAGGCGACTCGTCAAGTGCGCCCTTATGCTTGGGGCCTACGACATCTCGTATCGCCCGCGCGCGGCTATAAAAGGTCAAGCGCTCGCCGATTTCATCGCCGAGAGCACTAAGGTTACTGACCATGCCCGGGCCAACCTGGGAACTCTACGTCGATGGTTCTTCCAATTCGGTCGGTAGCGGCGCTGGGATCCTCCTAAGATCCCCCGAAGGAGTGGAGCTACAGTACGCCTTGAAATTCAACTTCCAGGCGTCCAACAACGCTTCCGAGTACGATGCCCTTATATCGGGAGCGCGTATGGCCCGGCGGCTGGGGGCTGAGCGAGTCAGGATCCACACCAACTCTCAGCTGGTCGCGAGCCAGGTCAACGGCGAGTACGAAGCTCGAGAGGGACCCATGATCAAATACCTCCAGCTGGTCAGGAGCTTGGCCCAACGATTCGAGGGATTCGAGGTAGTCCGAATAGCCCGGGAAGAAAACTCCCGAGCGGACGCCCTCTCTCGGTTGGCCTCCTCCCTAGACCCAGAAGGTACCCGATCGGTCCTCCTCGAAGAGCTAGAGCGCCCGAGCATCGACTCGGAGCTCCTCGCTGTTGACTCGGCCGACCCGAGCGACTGGCGCACCCCCTACCTGTCTTGGCTTCAAGACTTCCAAGAGCCCTCCGACCCTCGGGAAGCACGCCGAATGAAGTACCAAGCCCGGCGCTTCGTCGTCCTGGACGACACGCTCTACCGAAGGTCCTTCGCCGGCCCTCTCCTGAAGTGCCTCGGCCCCGACGACGCCAGCCGAGCCATACGAGAGGTTCATGAAGGCCTGTGCGGAGCGCACTCAGGGGCAAGGTCACTGGCCAGAATCCTGTTACGACAGGGGTACTGGTGGCCCACCCTGCAGTGCGACTGCTCGGCCTATGTTCAACAATGCGACCGATGCCAGCGGTTCGACCACTTGGTCCATCGGCCGGCCACAGAACTCGTCACCCTCGCCGAGCCTTATCCCTTCGCTCGGTGGGGGATCGACATTCTCGGACCATTCCCCACGGCTCAGTCCCAGAAAAAGTTCATCATAGTCGCCATCGACTACTTCACTAAATGGATCGAGGCCGAAGCCACTGCAAGGATCACCGAGACAGTAGTCTGGAGTTTCGTCTGGAAATCGATCATTTGTCGCTTCGGCATCCCCCGAGTGATAGTGAGCGATAACGGTCGGCAATTCGATTCTCGATATTTCTGAGACAGGTGCGCCGACCTAGACATCCGCAACCACTTCACTTCGGTCGCCCACCCTCAGGCCAACGGGCTGGTCGAAAACGCCAACAAGACTATCTTGAAAGGCATAAAGACCAGACTCGGCAAAGCCAAGGGAAGTTGGCTCGAGGAATTGCCTAGCGTACTGTGGTCACACCGAACGACTCCCAGGACGGCAACCGGTGAAAGCCCCTTTCAGTTGGTGTACGGCACCGAGGCCGTCATTCCATTGGAGATCGCCAACCCGTCTCTCCGAGTCATCCGCTACTCGACCGAGGAAAACAACCAGAAGTTACTCGAGAACCTCGACCTAGCAGATGAACTCCGGGACATTGCCAGCATCCGAGCGATGGAATACCAGCGACGCCTCACTCGATACTACAATGCCAGAGTCCGAAGCAGACACTTCCGACCGGGAGACTTCGTCCTCAGGAAAGCTGAAGCCTCTCGACCACTAGAGGCGGCGGGCAAGCTGTCCCCTAACTGGGAAGGCCCCTACCGAGTGGTCGAGACGCTCGGGAAAGGTGCGTACAGGTTAGCAACAATGGAAGGGGAATCCATTCCTCGGACATGGAACGCAGCCGCACTACGCAAATTCTATTTTTGAAATTGTACAGCAAGATGGACGGAATAAATCCCTTTTCTTTTCATTCCAAACCATTGATACATCAGAAAGGCAAAGGCCAGTACATTGCATGACAAAAAGCAACAAAATCCATCTAACACCGCTGCAAGGGGTCATCGCTCGGTTGACTCGATCTCGATCTCCTCACGTCCAGCCACTGGCTCTGCCTCGCGTAGAAACTGGCTCGGACAAGAGGGGGCCGATCCAGTTGGCTCAGATGAACCCTGACAAAGGTGACAGAGGGACTACAGAGAAGGTAGCCACCTTCTAAAGTCGGAGAAGGCTACCTTCCAAGTTGATGGAGGCTAGGGAGAAGGAGCACCATGAAGCCCTTCTTTTTCAACCCGCCAACTCCTTGGAAGGGAGCAGAGAGCAAGCAGCCTCCGAAGAGTGAAAGAAATGAAGAGCAAAAGAGGGAAAAAGAGGCTGCAGACGGAGGAAGGCTTCGGTGAGGAGGGAATTTGATGCGCCTCCCTCCCCCCCCCCCCCCCCCCCCCCCATGCAGAGGGGGAGTGGCGGCAGGCTTCCCTGATACCCCCATCCGTCCTCCGCCTCGGCGCCCGCCCGGAAGCCACGCCGGAACTGAGAAAGGGCAAGAGCTGTGCCCTCACACGTCGAAGCCCTCTCCAGATCCGCACGGCGACCGTCGGACCCGTCTCAAACCCGCGCGGCGACCGTGGGACCCGTCCAACAAGCTAGGACGGCAAGAGCCCTATACTCCCCGTCGTCGGCGGCGTCGCCCTCCGAAGGATCCTCCATGCTCCGAATGCAACGGCACAATGCAGAGTGAAGAGGAAGGAGTGAGGAAAGACTGTTAGAGAAAATCTCAAGCAGTAAAGAGGAAAGGGCGCCTTTCGGTCCTTCTTATAGGCCAAAGGAGGCTACACGCCTTAAATGACCCCCCCTCGAAAACACGTCAAAGGATTTCTCCCCTGAACAGTCACCTCCAACTCCTCGTTTCCCGCCCTAGCAGGATTCACGAAGCGGCCTGACATTCAAAGCATGAGGGAACGGAAGGACGTCCCGTTAGAAGCCTACCAAAACAGCATGCGAAAATCACGCAGGACATATCGGCACTTTCCAACTATTTCAGATACGCCAACCAAATCACGGCAAGGATGGCGATCAAACAAGTAAGCCATTTATTATTATCTCATAAAGAGGAAACTCCCTAAAGGAGGAAAGAGAGACAAACAAGAGAAAGGGGCAAAATAAGGCAAAATACATCAGGCCTCGGGCCCACTTTGACGCTCGGAAACAACAGAAGTAGGCGTGTTACCCCCAGCACCTTCGGTGACGGCCGACCCGGGCACTGACCTCGCCTGTGCGAGAACTGTCTCGGTCGCGAGCCCTCCCGAGGCGTCCAGAGTTGGTGACCCCGCCGAGGGAGACCCCCTGGATCCTCCCCGCTCGACGCAGAGGAACTAGAAACCGACTCATCCGAGTCATAAGTCTGGCCCAAAGGGAACTCGATCCCGGAGTCTCGATCGAAGGCGTAGTCCACCGCCCGGCGATAACCTTGCTTAAACCCCTTTCGGGCGCCACGGCGAAGCGCTACATCGTAATATGGTAGGGCGGCTCTCTCCAGGTCGGCTGAGTAAGCGTCCGAGCTTCTGTATCGCTCGACCGCCTCCGCCTCGATCTGCTCCGTCCTTCCAACGAGCTCGACTCGAGCCCGCTCCGCCTCGGCCGCACGCTCCTCTGCTCCCGCTAGGCGTTCCTCTGCCGCAACCATCATTCGTTCAACCTCGCTCGACCACCTCTCCACCCGGACCCGATCCGCCTCGGCCACGGAACGAAGGCGCTCCGCTACCTCCGCCCGGTCCAGTAACTCGGCCCGTTCGAGCTCCCAGCGGCCGTCCAGCTCGAGGTGACGCAGACGCTCCTCTTCCAAGAGTTTGCTTTTCCTCTCGAGCGACCCCCGGGCCTTAGCCAGCTGCTCAGTCAGCGCCTCGGCTTCTATCCGGCTCGCCCGTGCCGAGTCCCTGAAGGCGGAGAATTCCCGTCAGAGCCCCTCATGTTCCTCGCTGAGGCGGGCCAGTTTCCTCTCGCACCCCCTGAGGGTCCAGGAGAGATTCGACCGTTCCGCCTCCGCCCGAGCGTACGTCTCCACCATCAAGGCCGCCGTTCGAGGTATGACTAGGCCACCCTCTATGAGGACGTCGAGGATTCCGGCGGGGGAGTAGCGCTTGTCTCCCCCCCTCGTCTTCGCGGCAACCTCTCGGCAAACCCGATACAGGTCGCCCGAAACACCGAGCCTTTCCAAGGCCTCCGACATGGAGACCCGCTCCCCACCGGACGCCTCTCCAGAAGGCTCGGGTCGAACAGCGGGGCCGACCGCCCTGCACGCCGCGGTCGGTTGGGGTTGCGACGCCTCTCCGGGCGAACCCCCAACCTCGACCGACGCTGCAGGATCGGCCGCACCAGGAACTTCAAGCATTTGGGGCTGCGACGCCCTCGCGGGCGAACCCCCATCCCTAGCCGTCTCGGCCCGTGCCTCGCCGCCCGAGACATCGCCGACCTCGACCGGTCTCCTGGTCTCGGCGACGGCCATGTTAGGGTGCTAGGCCCGGATACAGAGGGGGGTGAATGTATCCTTCTATGTATAATGGCCAAATAAAAACTTGGAAGCTAGAGATAGACACATAATAGAACCAATTTGATTCAACTCAAATACAAACACTTGGAGCGTGCCTATCCAAGCATCTAGCAGAAGCAAATCAAGCAATCTGATGAACCAGTTGAAAATCCTTTTAAACAAAAGAGCAAATATGTAACTGGCCCCCAAATAACCAACTAGCGGAAGCAGCACAAATGAGAATAAGAAATCTCAAGACAATCTGTGAAGGGTGGTAGGAGATATGGAAGAACACACTACAAGCAAACCACTGCTCAAAGATTTTAAGGTGGTTCGGTCCTCCAGACCTACATCCACCCCTCACTCCCAACCGGAGTGAGGCTTCACTAGCAAACGCTAGAACCAAGCAGACTCAGTCTGCAAACAGTTGCTGCCACACAGCTTGACCAGGGGAACAACCTCCCCTCTTCCTCCCAACCGGAGGGACACCCAAGTGACTCCCAGCCACTTGGAAACTAGAGGTCGAAGACCTCTCTTCCTCCAGACCAGGAGGGACCACTGGACTTGCAACCACAAGCCCAGAACCGGAGGACTAGCCTCCCTTCCTCTAACCAGAGGGCAACCCACAAGTGACAACCTGTCACTTGCAACCTGAGATCAGATCTCCCTTCTCCTGAACCAACAGGAGGAACCCGATCCCCAACAGGGCAATCGGAAGAACAAAGATGATCAGAAAACAAAGAAAATAATAAAGAAAATAACACAGCAATCAGAAAGCTGTAAAACGAAATGCACAATGTGGCTCTCAACGGAGCTGACTGGCCTGGATCTGATCCACGGTCCAGTGAAGACAGATCTTCAAGCAGCTTCTTCCTTCTTCTCCACGAGCTCTCTCGCTCACTCTCTTTCTCTCTTTCTTTCTCTTCTGCTCTCCAAATCTCTCACTCTCTATCTCTCTTTCTTTCTCTTCTACTCTCCTAATCTCTCACTCACTGCTCTCTCTTCACGGCTTCTCTCTTCTATCTCTTCTTCCTCTCTTTTCCTTCTTTTTCTCTTTTTCTGGATCGAAGGGCTTTTTGCTCTTCAGGCTTCTACTTCGATCAACCTTCATCTGAAGACGAAGGCTCCATTATATACCAGCAGCAGCAGGTGGGTAAGGTGCAGAACGCGTGTGCCTCCCACGCTTCATCCAGAACCTTCTTGCCACGTGCCCTTATAGCATTGGTTCCTTTAGTATCGGATCACGTGCAGCCCAGGCACCGGTGTATGTTCTTCCTCGGACCTGCAAGGAGATAAAAACCATTAACACTGAGGGCCACATGAACTAAAACTGCATGAGGTATGTGATAGCAATACGAGATGCACTTTACTGAGAACGACACGAGATACACAAGATTATTACAGTACGAGACAATGAGAGAATGACACGAGGTCAGATGCAAACAACACGAGATAAAAAAAGAACGACACAAAGTATCACTGTAACAAAACAAACATTACGAAGAGAACGACACGAGATACATAAAAATAAAGCTAACACCACAAAGAAAACGACACCAAGTATCACTGTAACAAAACAAACACTATGAAGAGAACGACACGAGATACATAAAAATAAAGCTAACACCACAAAGAAAATGACATGAAGTATCACTATAACAAAACAAACACTATGAAGAGAACGACACGAGATACATTATAATAAAACTAACACCACAAAGAGAACGACACGAAGTAGAAAGAGAACATCACGAGGTAAAAAGGAAGACACGCGGTCAGAGAAAACTTGGACGAAGGTAGAAGCAAAACAACACGCGGACATAAACACAAGAGAAACACGAAAACAGAAACGGACACGAAGTGTGGTTTCAAAACAAGAAAGACACGAGGTCTAGGAAAAGTAACACGAAGATAGAAATAACAAAGAACCGACTCGAACTAAGGATGACATAGAGACAGCACAGTCAGACTCGACTTGAGACACTTAACGCTTGAACTTAGAGAAGAATGCACGAAGTAAAATCAACATGAAGACAGAAGACAGAAATAACACGAAGACTCAAACACAAAAATAACACGAAGACATGAATACAAAAGCAACACGACATAACAAACAGCAAAAATAACATGAGGACACAACAAGAGACAGTCAACGAGACGCTGACTCGGTACAGACTTGAGCTCAAGCAAGACAGTCGATGTATAGACTTGACAGAGATCTCTGCAGCGAATGTATAGACTTAGAATTATGGAGGCAAATGTATAGACATCTGAGGAAATGAAACGAGTCAGTGTACAGACTTCAAATTCCACCGACCAGTGTATGGACTTCAACAGTGAACGGCTGTACATACTTCATGTGAAAAACCCAATGTACAGACTTTGAATTCGAAGACCAATGTGCAGACTTCACGCTGTACAGACTTTCCAAAGAGAACGTAACGCTGTACAGACTTGAACTGAAGACCAATGTATGGACTTCAAAACAGATGCTAAGGCCAAGAGGAGTGTATAGACTTTCACGATGTATGGACTTGGTGATCTTCAAAGTACAATGTCCAGACTTTGCCACTGTATGGACTTGAAGAAACAGTGCAACTTATGGACTTGATCTCAAGAAATGTAAGCGAAGTACACACTTAGCCAATGTGTAGACATTGCCTTAGACGCTAAATGAGACGCTAAAGTCTGTATAGACTTAGCCTAAGATAATGTATGAACATATCAGCAGAGAAGCAATGCACAGAACAGAAATCAAGAACATAAATCAAGCACAAGCCAATATATCACAGCATGACTCAAGCATACACATGCGTTCTTCACAATTCAGACATTGCACACTTATGCAATCTCCCACAGAAAAGGTCAGACATATTCAAGATAATGTGGTGACTCATTCATGTTGCTATCATTAAAACATCACATCACCAACAAAGCACAAGGGGCACAACAATCTCCCCCTTTTTGATGATGGCAACATAATGAGTCACACTGACTCATCAAACTATTCTCCCCCTTTGACATAATCAAAAAGAAGGGAAATGGTTTGATAGTCAAATGCAGCACAACAATGCAGAGAATGAGTCAAGGTTCTTTAGAATGAAGATCTCCCTAATGACCATAAAACAGTTCTCCCCCTATCAACATGCATGATTGACTACTCTCCCCTTAGATGAAAATAAACCATAACTCCCCCTGAAGCACTGGAATGGACTCTGGCTATCCAATAAATCAATCTGAAGTCAGTCATTACAAAGAATCTGAATTCTGGTGAAGATACCACATAATCAGAACTTATTGCAGAACAAGATGGAAGATTCCAACAGTGTGGAGAGAAATACAGTCAGGAATTAATCTGAAATCCACCATCATAAAGATTCTGAGGTTCAGAAGGCTGCAAGTGAACAAGGTAATAATGGGAGTGGCACCTCACATTTGTATGGTCAGAAAAAATGCAGATGGAATCAGTCAACTGATAAGAAAGGAGTTGACTATACAGTTTTTGTTGATCATGCATAAATCTGATCATGAGGGATTTGAATGCAAGGTCACTAATGATATGAACATGATTTAGTATGACAAGGAATGTTCCCCCTGAATAGATGCCACTAGATATGCAAGTGATGCATGACATGGAAGCTCCTCTTCAATAAGTGGAATCTATGAGATAGATGAGAAGGAGACCACAGGGGCAGACAAGGAGAAGTTCAGGTCAATGATCTAAGGAAAGTGAGCAGAAAGATTTTCAAGGAGATATCAATCTCATAAATCCAAAACATAATTTTTCAAAGTCTTCCATTATAGGGACTTATGAATGAGCCTTTTGAACACCATGGTTTAAACATGATGTATGCAGAGTTTATCAATAAAATTCTGTATTGATATCTAAAACCATGTTTTAATAAAGATGAACCAAGCCCTCATATTTATCTTGATTAATCTCCCTTTCTCTTACACAATCAAATCTATTGACTTCTTTCAGAATTACATGCACTAGTATTGAGGTCAAGCAATTATGAAGTCATATGATTTTGTCTAGGGTTGTAGCAATTTGATTTTAGCATCAATATTCAGATATTTCAATTTGTTCAACAATTTTCCATGCTACAAATTTTACGAGCAGTCTAGTTCAGTTCACACCTTGTAACTAGAGATATACCTTGATCAGAGGCCAATATCCCTAAGCACTTAGTGTGACTAACTATCATGCTATATATGAACAGAGATAGCATTAAACATCATGACACACTCCAAATCATTTCTTGATGAGTGAGTTGTATTTCTCAGTGTGCATGTCATTGCTCTGTCTGATTTTTAATGAATTTTATGCAGAGTTAACTAAGGCACCTCATGACACAGTCCTTTGGACATGTGTTTCTCAGTGACCAATGTCATTGCTCTGACAGATATTACCCTTTAGACATTTCAGAAAACTTCATTTGCTTCAAATCAATAATAGTTTCATGTACTTAATCAGTTGAAGTCATGCATTCAAAAGTGTAGATGTCAGAGGTTTTCAAGACACAGCATGAAATAGATGGTTAATGTTTATTAAACATGCTTCAGATATTTTTAAGAGATTTTAAAGTCAAACCTTGAGTACATTAAATTTAAACCACCTGAGTTATTTCAGATATTCATAAAAACGTATAATAGAAGATTTCTAGTTCAAAAGTTTTCAGATTTATGATCGAGATAGCCCATTGAAATCTTCATGAATGACTGATATAATTCTGATACCAAATGATACTAATTGTTATCAATTGATAGGAGAGATTGAAGCTTAAGATTTCAAAAATAATCACGGCTTGGTCAAAAGGAATCAATGAAAGGATATGCAATGAATTTTCACATGAGTATGCATTTGACAACCTATATGCAATGCATTGACTCCCCCTAACACTATACATTCAGACAATCTTTTTGACATTTTTCATGAAATGCAGTGCAAGTAACTACATGCATGCAAAGACTCAACATTGAATGCTATGCAAAGATATGCAACTTACTCCCCCTGAAAATATGCAATGTTTGCACTGAAAACTGAACATATGAAACCAATTGATATTGTGACTTGTGCACAATCAGACTGTCCTATCAGATTTTTCAACATGGGCAGCATGCATGGATCAAATTTCAGCTGATCAGATTTTTCAGAAATCAATGGACAGATTTCAAACAGCATTCAGATGCAGTTCAGATTTTTCAATGTACAATATATGCAAATCACATATATGCACTTCAGATGAGGAGAGTTCAGAGGCATCAATTCAGACAATGCAGATGAAGAATGATTATGCAAAAATAGATTTAGTATGTCATGCAGTAGAACTAAAAATAGGAAGTGCAAGAATTTTACCTGAAAGACTCAGGAAGGGGTTTTCATTCTTGAGTGCCTTGGATCATTACCCCTTTTTATTCCAGTCCCAAGGCACACCTGCATAGCAATGTTATTTTGCACAAACAGGTACCCAAGAAGTCTTGGGTCCTGACAAAACAGTATTACTCCTAGCAGGTTTTCTCAGCACATTTCTAGGAGCAGTTTTCAGATCTGATTTATGCACATTCTTGTTAGCATGAATTCTATGTGCATAAGCATGATATTTCTTGTTAACAGAATAAAAATTCTGTTTGCCAAAACCAGTTTGGTTTTGATATCCTGCCAGCCAACAGGTTGCAGCCCTGTGACCTGGCTTCCCACAGTTATAATATGAAAGTTTTGCAAATTATCTTACAGGGAATTTAGCATGTTTAAGATTCACGTTTCTACCCTGAGCAAGCCAACAATTAATGGCTCTGTGGCCATGCTTTCCACATTCAAAGCATGAAATAGAGTTTCTTTTAAAAGAGCCTGACCAGCATTCAGATGTCTTATGACCAATTTTGTTGCAATTAAAACAGATGATATGCTAGTTCATTGAAACAGATTTGTTTTTATTAAAAATATGTTGGTTTGCAGGGAATTTAGCATGATATGAATAAAAGGTTTTCTTACCACTAACAAACCAGCAATGAGCAATTGAGTGTCCTAATTTGCCACAATTAGAACATGTGACACTCCTTTTCTGAGGTGAAGAATTTTTATCATGAGATCTCCTAGCATTCTTATCATCCTTCTCCATCAACTTACACTCATGCATCAGATGTCCAACTTTATGACAGTAATGACAGATAATCTTCTTTTTAGATGCATGTGAGTGTGTGTGAGGACTGTGATCAGCAAACACTGATGGACCCTTTTTATTCATTTTCTGTTCTCCAGTCATTTTCTGATTTTTATCCTGTTTCTCTGTTTTCTTAGCCTTGTACTGAATTGGAGATGAAGTAGAAGGCTTTTCTTGTTCAGAAGATTTGACAAAGACAGTTTTCAGGTTGGCTCCATCAACCTTCCTCATGACTGGACTGTAACCCAGTCCTTCCTTTTTAAAATTAATCTTTGTTCCCAGCTTTTTCTGAGCAATGGGCTGTTTGTCTTTAGAGGTGGTGGCTACATCTGAACCACTTACAAAAGATGTCATAACTTTGTTCTGAAGTTCCTTCTTGTTTATCTTATTGTAGCCCAGCCCTTCCTTCCTAGGGTTGATTTTTATACCTAGTAGCTTGTCTAGGTTTTTCTGCCCATCAACAAACTTAGACAAGGAAACTTTCAAATCCTGAATTTCATTTTCTAAAGAGGAAATATGTAGCTCATAACTGGCAATCTCTTGTTCACTGCAATTCACACATTCAGTTAACACCTTGTTGGCAGTTTTATATTTTTCAATTTCATTTTCCAGATTGCTCAGTTTATCAGAATCTTCAATACAAACGTTTTTCCTCTTTCCAAAGTAAGAAGTCTTTCAGACATGCCACTGTTTAACAGCTTCAATTTTTCAATTTCCTTCATATCTTTTTGCTATTTTTCAAGATCTTTCTGTAATTCTATGTTTACAGACTTTATGACATTAAGTTTTTCAATCAGCAATTTGTTCTCCTGTTTAAGTTTCTCTGATTTTTCTTCATTTTCTTTGGAGAACCCTCTAAGAGAATCATTTTCTGATTTTAGCTTGTTTAGATCAGATTTAACACATTCAACTTCTTTCAGCAAATCGTTACTCTGAACAGACTCATGACAAGTTTGGCTAAGCTTCTTCTCAAGTTCAGAGTTTTCTTTTACATGATCTTGATTCTCAATTTTCAGCAATGAAATTTGTTTCTTTAGCATTTGAATATCAGACATGCAAGTATCATGAACATTTTTTAGTTCAGCACAGTTTTTACATGGAGAATTGAAACTGTCTGACCTACTATTCTTCTTCAATTTTTTGTATTGTTTTCTTAACTGTTCATGAGATTCAAATAATTCAGCATATGCATTCTCCCAATCTTCTAGAGAAAAATTCTCGAAGACATTTACCTCATCATCATCATCTTCTTCATTTTGATTGTTGCCTTGATCGCTGCCACTTTGATTGCTTCTGTTGACCATCATGCAGCTGTCCACATCTTTAGCCGAACTGCAATCAAAGAAACATGAATGGAAAGCTCTATCAATAGCTGCCTTCATCAGATTTATAGCTATCTGATTTTCTTCATGCTTAGACTTGTGACTGTCAGTCCATTTGGACTTTTTCTTTGGTAGTTCATGAGGACCGTGTGAAATTACTTTCCACAGGTCTGGATTCACAGATTTAACATAATTCTTCAGACTAGCGAACCATGCATTAAAATGCGTACCACTGAAAATCGGTGGATGAACCATTGAAAATAAATCAAATTAATGCAATAGGAATATTGATGCACTAAAAATAAATTAGCACCGAAAATCAGAGATCGAATCTGCAGGTCGTTGGACCTTGTATGCAAACACCGCTCTGATACCAACTGTTAGGGTGCTAGGCCCGGATACAGAGGGGGGTGAATGTATCCTTCTATGTATAATGGCCAAATAAAAACTTGGAAGCTAGAGATAGACACAGAATAGAACCAATTTGATTCAACTCAAATACAAACACTTGGAGCGTGCCTATCCAAGCATCTAGCGGAAGTAAATCAAGCAATCTGATGAACCAGTTGAAAATCCTTTTAAACAAAAGAGCAAATATGTAACTGGCCCCCAAATAACCAACTAGCGGAAGCAGCACAAATGAGAATAAGAAATCTCAAGACAATCTGTGAAGGGTGGTAGGAGATATGGAAGAACACACTACAAGCAAACCACTGCTCAAAGATTTTAAGGTGGTTCGGTCCTCCAGACCTACATCCACCCCTCACTCCCAACCGGAGTGAGGCTTCACTAGCAAACGCTAGAACCAAGCAGACTCAGTCTGCAAACAGTTGCTGCCACACAGCTTGACCAGGGGAACAGCCTCCCCTCTTCCTCCCAACCGGAGGGACACCCAAGTGACTCCCAGCCACTTGGAAACTAGAGGTCGAAGACCTCTCTTCCTCCAGACCAGGAGGGACCACTGGACTTGCAACCACAAGCCCAGAACCGGAGGACTAGCCTCCCTTCCTCTAACCAGAGGGCAACCCACAAGTGACAACCTGTCACTTGCAACCTGGAGATCAGATCTCCTTCTCCTGAACCAACAGGAGGAACCCGATCCCCAACAGGGCAATCGGAAGAACAAAGATGATCAGAAAACAAAGAAAACAATAAAGGAAAATAACACAGCAATCAGAAAGCTGTAAAACGAAATGCACAATGTGGCTCTCAACGGAGCTGACTGGCCTGGATCTGATCCACGGTCCAGTGAAGACAGATCTTCAAGCAGCTTCTTCCTTCTTCTCCACGAGCTCTCTCGCTCACTCTCTTTCTCTCTTTCTTTCTCTTCTGCTCTCCAAATCTCTCACTCTCTATCTCTCTTTCTTTCTCTTCTACTCTCCTAATCTCTCACTCACCGCTCTCTCTTCACGGCTTCTCTCTTCTATCTCTTCTTCCTCTCTTTTCCTTCTTTTTCTCTTTTTCTGGATCGAAGGGCTTTTTGCTCTTCAGGCTTCTGCTTCGATCAACCTTCATCTGAAGACGAAGGCTCCATTATATACCAGCAGCAGCAGGTGGGTAAGGTGCAGAACGCGTGTGCCTCCCACGCTTCATCCAGAACCTTCTTGCCACGTGCCCTTATAGCATTGGTTCCTTTAGTATCGGATCACGTGCAGCCCAGACACCGGTGTATGTTCTTCCTCGGACCTGTAAGGAGATAAAAACCATTAACACTGAGGGCCACAAGAACTAAAACTGCATGAGGTATGTGATAGCAATACGAGATGCACTTTACTGAGAACGACACGAGATACACAAGATTATTACAGTACGAGACAATGAGAGAATGACATGAGGTCAGATGCAAACAGCACGAGGTAAAAAAAGAACGACACAAAGTATCACTGTAACAAAACAAACATTACGAAGAGAATGACACGAGATACATAAAAATAAAGCTAACACCACAAAGAAAACGACACGAAGTATCACTGTAACAAAACAAACACTATGAAGAGAACGACACGAGATACATAAAAATAAAGCTAACACTACAAAGAAAACGACACGAAGTATCACTGTAACAAAACAAACACTATGAAGAGAACGACACGAGATACATAAAAATAAAACTAACACCACAAAGAAAACGACACGAAGTATCACTGTAACAAAACAAACACTATGAAGAGAACGACACGAGATACATTATAATAAAACTAACACCACAAAGAGAACGACACGAGGTAGAAAGAGAACAGCACGAGGTAAAAAGGAAGACACGCGGTCAGAGGAAACCTGGACGAAGGTAGAAGCAAAACAACACGCGGACATAAACACAAGAGAAACACGAAAACAGAAACCGACACGAAGTGTGGTTTCAAAACAAGAAAGACACGAGGTCTAGGAAAAGCAACACGAAGATAGAAATAACAAAGAACCGACTCGAACTAAGGACGACATGGAGACATCACAGTCAGACTCGACTTGAGACACTTAACGCTTGAACTTAGAGAAGAATGCACAAAGTAAAATCAACATGAAGACAGAAGACAGAAATAACACGAAGACTCAAACACAAAAATAACACGAAGACATGAATACAAAAGCAACACGACATAACAAACAGCAAAAATAACATGAGGACACAACAAGAGACAGTCAACGAGACGCTGACTCGGTACAGACTTAAGCTCAAGTAAGACAGTCGATGTATAGACTTGACAGAGATCTCTGCAGCGAATGTATAGACTTAGAATCATGGAGGCAAATGTATAGACATCTGAGGAAATGAAACGAGTCAGTGTACAGACTTCAAATTCCACCGACCAGTGTATGGACTTCAACAGTGAACGGCTGTACATACTTCATGTGAAAAACCCAATGTACAGACTTTGAATTCGAAGACCAATGTGCAGACTTCACGCTGTACAGACTTTCCAAAGAGAACGTAACGCTGTACAGACTTGAACTGAAGACCAATGTATGGACTTCAAAACAGATGCTAAGGCCAAGAGGAGTGTATAGACTTTCACGATGTATGGACTTGGTGATCTTCAAAGTACAATGTCCAGACTTTGCCACTGTATGGACTTGAAGAAACAGTGCAACTTATGGACTTGATCTCAAGAAATGTAAGCGAAGTACACACTTAGCCAATGTGTAGACATTGCCTTAGACGCTAAATGAGACGCTAAAGTCTGTATAGACTTAGCCTAAGATAATGTATGAACATATCAGCAGAGAAGCAATGCACAGAACAGAAATCAAGAACATAAATCAAGCACAAGCCAATATATCACAGCATGACTCAAGCATACACATGCGTTCTTCACAATTCAGACATTGCACACTTATGCAATCTCCCACAGAAAAGGTCAGACATATTCAAGACAATGTGGTGACTCATTCATGTTGCTATCATTAAAACATCACATCACCAACAAAGCACAAGGGGCACAACAGGCCACTTCGGCTCCGGTCCCCTCCATCCCCGGGGAGGGGAGCACCGACCTATCTCCGCCCTCAGAGGGGCCCCTGGTCTCCTCGGCCCCCTCTCGCCTGGTAGGTGGGGGAGCTGGCCCTGAAGGGTCGGCCCCATCTTGCCCCCGAGAGGGGAGCGCCACCGAGCCTGAATCACCCCCGGCGGCGGTAGGATGGCCGGCCTTCTTGGCCCGTTTCTTGGCCTTCGCGGCTTCCCGCAATCTCCCTTCCAGGGGGTCCTTGCGCTTCGCCCCGCTTGACCGTGAAGATCCCTCGGAGGCCGCCCCCTTGCCCTTATCCCGGGCTTGGGACCGACCCGCGGGAGCAACAGGTTCATCGGCCGCCGAATCATCCCCAAGATCGACGACCTCGGTGACCTCTTCCAAGGGCTCCCGCCGAATGTCTGCAATGAAGAAGAGGATTCGGTTAGGAAACGAAAAGTCGACCCTCTGACCCTGCAGCAGAATCCGAAGAATGGCACCTGATGGTTTGAGCTGTGTAAGCAGATACCGCTCCACGTTCTCCAGCGTCACCAGCTCCTCAGTCGACCGGTGATTTGTCAACAAGCGAGCGGCATATTCCTCCACATCGGCGGGGAACTCCTCCTGCCGCGGGGGGAGATTCAGATGGAAGTTGGGCATAACCTGGCACCTCCAGGACTCATCCACCGCTTCCGCGTACACCCAAAAAAATTGCCTCTTCCACCCTTTGTGCGAAGAATCCTTCGCTGCCAATGGAATACAACTTCGATTCCTGCGCGCCTGGATAAAATAGAAGCCTTTTCCCGCTGACGGATGTGCCTTTAGCTCGAAGAAATAATGAAAGAGATCCAGAGACGGGGGAACCTTCTGCAGGCGGCAGAGGATCCGAAAGGCAGAAAGCAGGAGATACGAGTTGGCCACCAGCTGAACAGGCGCCAACACGAAAAAATTGAGGAGCTTCAAGACGAAAGGCTCGAATGGGAGGCAGAATCCGCTCTTCTACGCCAGGAGAAAAGTACAAATATGGCCCGTGCGGTTGTCCAAACTCGTCTCATATGGGGCAGCGGCTACGAAGCTATACCGGAGAGGCAGGCAAAATCGATGTTCCAATTTCTTCACGTCAGCCTCCCCCAACTCCCTGCGATTAGGGACGGGCTCCCGTCTCACCTGCTCGATTTCCGAGCGCAGACCCACCATCGAGCTGGAAGAAGAACCTTCACTGGAGCCCGAAGACTCCGGAGGAGGAGGAAGCCGTCGGATCGCCTCCGCGGTTACGCGCGCCAACTCCTCAAATGCCGCCGCAAGGGTTTGCTCCCCCGCTGTATCTTCACGGCGCATCAAGGAGCCCCAGAAGCAGAGAAATGGAGGAAAGGCCGATAACCCTGAAAAGGCTGAGAGGAACGAGCAGCGCCCTACGTCTATAAACCCTCGCGGGAGGCGGCGCGCCGTTTCAACCTCCGAGAAAAAGGGGGCCCCTTCATTTCAAAATTCGTCAGGATCATTATGACTATGGGCCCAGGCGACCACTACACGTGGCATCATCACGCCAACAGGATTCCACCCACCCGAGCCACGCCGGTCCAAAGCCTCAAGAGAACTACTCAACCGAGCCTCCTTGGCTCGGGAGTAGGAGGGGGACAAGTGGAGAGGGGGATTCCTGCAGTCCACTCAAAGAGCAGACCCAACTAGGCCCAACAAGGCCCAACGAGGCAAGCTCGCCCAAGTGACAGCCCACAGGGCCCACTCGGAAAAGTCCAATAAAACAATGCTCGAGGAAACAACTCTCCTAGGCGGCCCCAAGGCTCGGAGAGCCCGAGCCTCGGTCAGGTCACAGGAAGACCCGCGCACGAGCTACCCCTCCGCCCGAAGGGGGGAAGCGCTAGCCGGTCTATCCGACCCATCTCCTCACCGAGCTAGGCCTATCGCCCGATATGGCCGGCCCCCTTAAGCTCGGGACGACCGATGAGATATTCATCATTGCAGCCGTTAGAGTCCATAGCGGGCCAAACGCTAAGAAGTCCAGGAGCTCCGGTTTCCCCGCGAGGATAACGCCCCCACGATGAGGCCATCAAAGCCCACGACGGAGACGTAACCTCCACCGGAGACCTCTCAGCTGGCAGGACTCCAGAAGGCGGCGCGCTATAAAAACCTGGGAGACCCTCCGGCGAAAGGCAAGTCAAGAAGGGTATGATTCCACCCCCAAACTCCTGAGCAAGGACCACTTCACCCCATCGGTGGAGAGGGATCTCGCGCCCTCATCTCCCCCTCCCTATCGCTGCTCCCACCATTGCTCTACTGACTTGAGCGTCGGAGGATCTTGCCCCAGGGAATCCCCCTGGGCCCTCTGACCCGTTTCCCTGTCTTGCAGTTCATCATCTTGGTGATTACCAGCCAGCTCAGGAACCAGCGTGAGATTTCGCCTCTTCATGATATTTTATAGGGGTATAAAAAAATCTCTTTAAATAAGGAGGCTAAAATTTAATACTCTTTGGCACGAAGGTAAGAAGCAATCAATTCGACCTTTATCGGCGCGAATAAAAATGGAAGTTATTCTATCTTTAATATCTTACCATCAATGTCATGGTGGTCTAACCAACTCCCCCCTTGGGGGGAGGTCCTGAGTTGATCCTGAGTTTTACTCTCTATGTTAAAAAAGTTTATAAAAAATACAATCATTGTGGAAAAATTACCTTAGACCACTAAAATCTTGATAAATAACTTAATACTATTATTTTTTTTCTAATTTATAATAATATCCCTAAAACCTTTAAGAATAAACGTTTATGCACCTAAATCCTACGCAGTAACTTCATGGTTTGTTGTCCCGCCCCGACCCAGGCGGGCGCCGGGTCGCACGGGCTGGGGGTCGTGGACGGGACGCACTGGGCCGCATGGTCCCGTGCGTCCCGCCACGTACCGGTCCGGTGCGAGGCGGGACCCGGCTCGGTACGAGCGGGTCGGGGTGGTTCGCCCATTTAACGGGCCGGAGGGGAGGCTCTTCCTCCATCCCTCCCACCGGCGAGCGGCGGTGCAGCGGCGTTGGACGGCGGTCAGAGCGGCGGACGGCGGCTCAGAGCGGCGATCGGAGGTAGGTGAAATTTTTTTTTTGTTAAATGGTATGCGCCTGTGGGGGGCCGCCGGAGGTGGGGGAGGGAGGGGGGGGGCGATCTGGCCGCCGGAGGGAGGGGGGCCGATCTGGGCGGTGGAGGCCGCCGGAGGTGGGAGAGGTGGTGGGGGGGGCGCAAGAGGGAGGGGGGCGGTGGTGGGGGGGGCGCCGGAGGGAGGGGGGGTTCTGGGCGATGGGGGCTGTTGACACCTGAAATATAACCGAGAATAAAGATGAGACCGAAGAGAATATTGAATCAGAAATGAAGATCCCAGAGATTCCTGCAAAGCCAGAACTACAGAACAGTCGTCACTAAAGCTACCACCTGGCTGAAGCCCTCCCCGGCCAAGCTGATGTCCGGTGTTGTCATCGTCCAGATGGCAGTACTGATGAAGAATTACAATCCATTGACTGATGAAAATCTCCAGAAATGTTCTGATAAAGGCTATGTCAACTCACCAACTAATGGGCCTTCACTTGTTCTGACAGATTCGAAGGACTGACAAATGAAAAGGCAGATTAGGCAGCTTTGACAGCTCAAGCCTACTGATGAGGAAGATTAAAACATTAAAAGTCCTAAATGGGCTCACTAGTGTGGCGTCGAGAGCTCCTCACCGAAGCCCAAAAAGCCCATGGAGGCGGCGCCGGGAAGCTAGACTCTTGGCGCCGGGAAGCCTCCGCAACCGACTGAGGCGCGCCGGGAAGGTGTGAAAGGCGCGCCAGGGTCGATCATGCCGAGAAGGGGGGGCACTGCGCTTATAAAACCCCCAGTTTCGTCCAAGACAAAAGAAGACAGATAGATAGACAATCATCAGAAAAAGAATAGCCACACTCGCCAAAAAGAGAGAAGAGAAGAGAAGTTGTTGCGAGGTCTGAAAGAAGGAGAAGGTGGGGTGCTCGGGGAGGGAGAGGAGTCAATGCTCCGCCCTCCCCCATCCTTTGTTTTTATCCTTTTGCATTTTCATTTCTCCAATGTGCATCCTTTGTATTGCTTCTGTTTCTTTACTTCTTTTGAAGAATGCTATTGCCCCCCCCCCCATTTCGTATGGATGGGCATAGTCGGACGATGTAATCGACAATATATATATAGACGAGCAGGGTCTTCCTCTTGTTTTCGATATTGAATGCATCTAGTTGTTACTTTCTGAAACATATTTTCTCTTATGTATGTTCATCCGGAAGTGGGGGTCTGGCGTGAGCTTTGGCCATGATCCTCTGCTCCCTTTTTGCTTCTGCTCTGGGTGAGGGGCAGCAGGTTCCCCCCATTCTAACCTATGGATGTTTGGGGTCCATGGCTCCCGAGGAATCCCAGTGCGGTAGGTTTTAACGACCTCACTCCCTTGATTGTTCTCTCGATGTCATTAAGGCCGTCCCAGGAATCAGAGACAGTCATCTCTTGAATTTTCTGGGCGGCCGGCAACAAATAAACATATACATCCGCAGGGTATTTTGAGTGTGTTTTGGATGAACGATGGTCTCGATTCCTCTACAGACCTTGTCTCAGGATGATTCCCTAGTATCCCTCCAGTAAAATCTTTGGTCCAATTCAGTCTTGCATCCCAATTCCCGTCTCGATCGCATAAATCTCCAGAACAGAGCTCCGTAAAACCCTGAAACCCTATACGTTATCGGCACTGAACCCTCCCGACGCACCAAACAGTCCCCGGCGTGGCACTTCGCGTACCGAGAGCTGGGCGCGCCGATAACCCCATCCTTCCTTTCTAACCGGCAAGGAGCCTCCCTTCAGGTGACCTTCCCGGTGCGATGGCTTCCGCGCCGAGAACCCCCGCGCCGGGAATCTTCTTTCAGGCTATAACTGTGCCGAGAAACTCCTGCGCCGGGAACCCCACCCTTCATGCTATAACTGTGCCGAGAACCCCCTATCAACACTCCATTTCATTTCTGATTACTCCATGTATCTGTCTGAGGGATATCCAGAGACCATCGTGTATACCCTGAAGAGATACAGCAACGGGGAAGGACCTCCCCTACATTACTCAGTCCAGATCCGGACTCCTCTGTAACCCTATGAACCCAAAGAGCTCTGCCACTGCATGTGCTCTGATGGTTCCCAAGGGAATATCAACTGGTGCTATGAATACAGACAGTGTTCTCGGGCCTAGTGCTCTCCTCTTTCGGCCTTCATCCCGGCATCCCGTGGATGATGGTCTATCTCTCCTTGGCATGCTCCAAGACAAGGGGATATGCTGCCGAAATTCACCCACATCACACCGAGTGACCGTGATATTCTCTTCTAACCCCGCTGAACCTAAGGAGTTCTGCCACTGCATGTCCTCCGATGGTTCCTCGAAGGGGGATATTAGTAAAACATTGCATCGACATACGGTGTATCATGGTATGTCGGTCCCTCTCCGGATTCTGGGTCGAATATACCCGATCTTTCACGGATCTCGTCCTGCCGCTGCATGGACAGTTTCCTATTCCCATTTGGCATAGTCCAAGACAATGGGGATATGCTGCCGGATTTGCCCCACACCTGACGTACTCTTGCTTTATCCAGTCTATTTAATGTTCTGCGAATAAACTAGCACGCTCTTATTTGGGCTTTTGCCGCTATCCTCCTCCTGTCTTTGGCGTTTAATCAAGGGTTGTCTTCCTTAGGGAGGACGTAATTAACGTCATGGCCTTTACGGCATGGCGGATTTTTGGTCCCGACTCGGACTTCACAATCGACTGACCAAGTCAGATCGAGCGCACAATGAAATTGTCACTCCGGTGACTGGCACGCCTAATAAACCAACCAATAAACTAAATAAATAAATAAATAAAATAACAAGATCTTTAAAACAAATCTGTCCCTCACAAGCTGGCACGCCCGGTGGGACCAAGTCTCCCTTCATCTCTACGCCAAAGCAGGAGGCCCGGCGGCCTCTCTCAAAATTCTAACTGTGTGTTAATCTTACTCGCAGGAACTACAAATGGAAACTTGATTGATTGCTGTTCACTTCGGCCAGCAGGTGGTCGATGGCCGCATCCATGGAGGGTACCTGGCGGTACCGATGGAGTTCGGATCCATGCCTCCGGTAGTGGGTCTGCCCAACTGCTTGGGCCTAGTATTTGTCGACCTGCTATAGGTCGACAACGAAGCTGGCAGTGCCACCACGGTCGAGACCACGGTGGCATCAAAAGCTGAGGAGGAAAAGACGGCGGTTGCCCCTACTGTCGTTTCTTGCTTCGTCCATCACATGAGGACTGCTGTCTTCGCCACTGCTGGTAGGAGAAGAAGAAACAACCGGAGGAGCCGGTTTGCTGCAACCGGGAGTCGCCTTTCGGCCTCGGGAAAGACAATGATGGTGGGGAGCATGAGAGTGAACCACAACGGCCGCCCTATGGATGCACGATCTGACATGGTCGTTCCATCAGTCCGTACCGACAACAGATTCCAAGTGTTGGCCACCAGGAGGGCCGACTGGGAGAACAAGGGCAAACAGCCGCTAGCACCTAGGCCGACCAAGTGTAAACAAGTTTGGAGGCCAAAGAAGATTCAGAGCCTGGCACCAGCTCAAGAAGAGGAAGTTGCTGTCGCCCGCCCCAGGGCTGGGGGCAGAAGATATGAAAGGGAATAAGAATATGTTGCTGCTATCCGCCCCAGGGCCGGGGGCAGGAGATGGGAGAAGAAAGAGAAAGATATTGCTGACACTCACCCCGAGAGGAGGGGTGAGGATTTTCAAAAGGAAAGTAAAAGAGAAATGGGGGAAGTTGCTCCCGATGTTGTTCCACAAAGACCCAGGGTCTGCGCCAGGCAAGCCGATGTGTTCAAATACCCCAAGTCAGAGTACTTGGCTACTCGAGTCTCGAGGCAGGTCTATCAGCCCAAGACTCAGGAGAGACTACTGCCCTGTCCGGAGCTACAAGGGCGTAGTCAAGAAGAGATGAACCGGGTGGTTCAAGATTACTTTCATTGCCTAGGGAACTCCTCCCTAGGGCAACGAAGATTATCTCGTGCCCTGGGCACCATGGGGGAAGAGGAAGAAGTCCCAGAAGGAGTGATGCTGGAGGTTTCGTCCTCTGACTCCAATGACTATGAAGATGGCCGTAGGGCCAGATATGAGAAAGATATCTACCAGGAAGAGGGAAAAGAAAAGAGAATGTCTGTATTTGACCGTCTGACATATCCTAGACAGGTCAAGAGAAGAGTTCGGAGGCAGAGAGGGAAGATGCAGATTCTTGCTTGCAATATGGCCGGCGTCGCCGGAAGATATGGTATGTTACCAAATCAACCAGAAGAATTGATCAGCCTAGCCCACAGACCAGGTGCAGTCACAAGAAGAAGCAAGGCAGCAAAAGATAAGATAGTAGCTGCTAATCAAGACGACCTCTCGGCAGTCAATGAAGCCCGAAGAGTCACCATGATGACAGTAAATGTGGTGACCGCTGAAGAAGAAGACGATCCTCTCTCAGACCCCGACAATGTCGGCCTTGATCAACCACGCAGGATCGGGAGTTAATACTCCACCATTCCCCAGATAATTTTCTTATTCTGGGTTCCGAATTTTTCAGAAGTCCGTTTGTCCTCGAAAATGGGCCTAATCCCGTAGCGGAAGCTAACTACGGTTTGTCGCCCCACACCTCCTTAAAGTGACACAGTCCATATGCTTAATCGAATTTTTATTCTTATTATGATGCTTATTACATAGTTGTCTCAATACTTAAAACTTACCATTAAACTTTACAAAATAACTGGATAGTATTTTAAGAATCTGTTCGGGGCCAAGATGTTGGGATGCATCCCAAATATCTAAGAATCTGTTCGGGGCCAAGCTGTGTGGAATCTGATGACGGAAAGGTCCTGTTGGGTTGCATCCCTCCCATAGTCATTTGGGATCACGAGGTATTGCTTGGTGCCATTCGTGATCGGAAAGCCAATTAACCTCGTTAAGAGTTAACGGGTTATATTGAAATTGAGTTGTGAATGGTTCTTAACTCAATGGGCTAAGAAACCAAATGGACTAATGGGCCTAGAGGGTCACACACATAAGAATGGTTTATCAGACGGTAGAGGACGGGATTTATAGACGTTGTCTGGGTTTTTGTGAAAAACCGCCGGAGTCTATAAATCATCCTGTTGGAAACCCTAATGCCAAGCGAATTAGGGTTTTTCTGTTGGCCGTCCTCCTCCCTCTCCCTCTCCCTTGGGATTTGCGCCCCCCTCTCCATCCCGGTGAAGATCGGTGGATGGTGACGACGAGAAGCGGGCGTCAAGTGGAGATTGCACGGGGAATCCCGTCTCCTCCGACCGTTCGTGTGGATACGTCTAGAGGCCGGACACTTGGACGGCTCACGACCCGACGTGCCTTCGCTCGATCGTCTTCGGGCATTTGGGATTTAATCAATCCCGCAAAGGTATAGAATCGTTCTACCTTCGTCGGGATTCGATCCGGTTTTATTCTATTCTATTTTGATCGCCAGCAACGATATGCATCTTTAGGGTTTCGTTGTTTCCGCTGCTATTCTGATCGAAACCCAAATGTGGGCTATGATGTCTGGATCATGATGAGATCATGATAATGAGATCAGACATCTAGATGTTCATATTCTAAATGTTCCTGGTCGTAGGATCTTCGAAGAGGGACTTTGAAGATCCGGATAGACCAGTGCACGTGTTGTTTACTTATGAGATGAGGGTGGTTGATCTCATAACCACTGGTGTGGAGACACCTAGGCACACATGCAGGTGCTCATTACTGAATGAGTCCACTGAACTGACCCGTGCTAGAACACCTGAATGGTAATCATGTTGACTGTCAATCAGGAGGTTCTATTGTATCAGTAACACAGTTGGATCTTAGACCTGAGTCACTAAAGTGTTTTGCATAAATTCCGCTGAGCGTTTGATTGTTGACTTATGAACCTAAGTGTTGTGGTTCTTCATAGTTAACTATTCGGACTCAGTGGGATTCATGTGGAAACACTTAAGTAGGCAACAAGGGATCGTTCACTCTCCACATGTATTAGAAGAGAGAATACTCTATGGACACGTACTTAGAAATCCCTGGCCAGGGTATGTGGCTTCACTGAGAAAAGGGGTTTTCTAGTGAGCTATACTGGTAAGTACGAAGGTCCGTTAGATCAGTGTGGTTTAGGGCTTGACAGTTTGACCATGCCCTTACTCTGATTGGAGTATTGTATGAACGAGGGTCTATAGCTGTGTGGAATCTGATGACGGAAAGGTCCTGTTGGGTTGCATCCCTCCCATAGTCATTTGGGATCACGAGGTATTGCTTGGTGCCATTCGTGATCGGAAAGCCAATTAACCTCGTTAAGAGTTAACGGGTCTGTTGGGTTTCGATCAGAATAGCAGCGGAAACAACGAAACCCTAAAGATGCATATCGTTGCTGGCGATCAAAATAGAATAGAATAAAACCGGATCGAATCCCGACGAAGGTAGAACGATTCTATACCTTTGCGGGATTGATTAAATCCCAAATGCCCGAAGACGATCGAGCGAAGGCACGTCGGGTCGTGAGCCGTCCAAGTGTCCGGCCTCTAGACGTATCCACACGAACGGTCGGAGGAGACGGGATTCCCCGTGCAATCTCCACTTGACGCCCGCTTCTCGTCGTCACCATCCACCGATCTTCACCGGGATGGAGAGGGGGGCGCAAATCCCAAGGGAGAGGGAGAGGGAGGAGGACGGCCAACAGAAAAACCCTAATTCGCTTGGCATTAGGGTTTCCAACAGGATGATTTATAGACTCCGGCGGTTTTTCACAAAAACCCAGACAACGTCTATAAATCCCGTCCTCTACCGTCTGATAAACCATTCTTATGTGTGTGACCCTCTAGGCCCATTAGTCCATTTGGTTTCTTAGCCCATTGAGTTAAGAACCATTCACAACTCAATTTCAATATAACCCGTTAACTCTTAACGAGGTTAATTGGCTTTCCGATCACGAATGGCACCAAGCAATACCTCGTGATCCCAAATGACTATGGGAGGGATGCAACCCAACAGGACCTTTCCGTCATCAGATTCCACACAGCTATAGACCCTCGTTCATACAATACTCCAATCAGAGTAAGGGCATGGTCAAACTGTCAAGCCCTAAACCACACTGATCTAACGGACCTTCGTACTTACCAGTATAGCTCACTAGAAAACCCCTTTTCTCAGTGAAGCCACATACCCTGGCCAGGGATTTCTAAGTACGTGTCCATAGAGTATTCTCTCTTCTAATACATGTGGAGAGTGAACGATCCCTTGTTGCCTACTTAAGTGTTTCCACATGAATCCCACTGAGTCCGAATAGTTAACTATGAAGAACCACAACACTTAGGTTCATAAGTCAACAATCAAACGCTCAGCGGAATTTATGCAAAACACTTTAGTGACTCAGGTCTAAGATCCAACTGTGTTACTGATACAATAGAACCTCCTGATTGACAGTCAACATGATTACCATTCAGGTGTTCTAGCACGGGTCAGTTCAGTGGACTCATTCAGTAATGAGCACCTGCATGTGTGCCTAGGTGTCTCCACACCAGTGGTTATGAGATCAACCACCCTCATCTCATAAGTAAACAACACGTGCACTGGTCTATCCGGATCTTCAAAGTCCCTCTTCGAAGATCCTACGACCAGGAACATTTAGAATATGAACATCTAGATGTCTGATCTCATTATCATGATCTCATCATGATCCAGACATCATAGCCCACATTCAGGGACTTCATCATATTATAAATATGCTCAGAATAACGTGCTAATAATATAATGAAGAAAATGCCATTTTTCATTGAATAAGATTGTACAATATATGTCCCATCACATCACATGTGATTGGCTTAAAGGGCATACATTACTATCAATCTCCCACTTGCACTTAAAGCCAATCACCCACATGCTTGATCCCCATCAGCCTTAGGTGACGCTCAAACACATTTAGAGATAAAGGCTTGGTAAGTGGATCTGCAATATTATCAGCTGAAGATACTCTATCTATGATCACATCTCCTCTAGCTATAATTTCTCTGATCAAGTGATAACGCCGTAGAATGTGCTTAGACTTCTGATGAGACCTCGGCTCTTTTGCTTGTGCAATTGCCCCATTGTTGTCACAAAACAAGGGGACTGGATCAGAGATACTTGGGACAACTCCCAACTGGCCGATGAACTTCTTCATCCAAACCGCCTCCTTTGAAGCTTCGGCAGCAGCAATGTACTCAGCTTCAGTAGTTGAATCAGCAGTGGTTTCTTGTTTGGAACTCTTCCAACTCACTGCTCCACCATTGAGAGTAAAGATAAACCCAGAGGTTGATTTGCTGTCATCTTTGTCCGACTGGAAACTAGAGTCAGTGTACCCTCTTAGTTTCAAGTCTTCACCTCCATAGACCAGAAATAAATCCTTAGTCCTTCTTAAGTACTTAAGGATGCATTTCACAGCTATCCAGTGTTGCTCACCTGGATCTGCCTGATACCTGCTCGTAACACTTAGAGCATAGGCTATATCAGGTCTGGTACATAACATCGCATACATGATAGATCCTATGGCAGAAGCATAGGGAACTCTACTCATGTATTCTCTCTCCTTTGGAGTTTTAGGGGACATCTCCTTGGAGAGATAGACTCCATGTCTAACTGGTATTAGACCTCTCTTGGAGTCCTCCATGCCAAACCTTTTGACAATGGTGTCAATGTACATAGATTGGGATAAGCCTAGCATCCTCATTGATCTATCTCTATAGATCCGGATCCCCAATATGTAGGATGCATTTCCCAAATCTTTCATAGAGAAATGTTTTGACAGCCAGGCTTTGACTGATGATAACATACCTACATCATTCCCAATGAGTAGTATGTCATCTACATACAGTACCAAGAACGTAATTGCACTCCCACTGATCTTCTTATATACACATGGCTCATCTTCGTTCTTAACGAAGTCACAAGATTTGATTGCCTCATCAAATCTTATGTTCCAACTGCGGGATGCTTGTTTGAGTCCATAAATGGATCTCAAAAGCCTGCATACTCTGTTTGGATATTCTTTGGATATGAATCCCTCAGGCTGTGTCATGTACACTTCTTCCTCAAGTCTTCCATTGAGGAATGCCGTTTTCACATCCATTTGCCAAATTTCATAATCATAGTATGCAGCAATGGCAAGTAATATCCTGATGGATTTCAGCATGGCTACAGGAGAGAAGGTTTCGTCATAGTCAACACCTTGTCTTTGACGATAACCTTTCGCTACAAGCCTTGCTTTAAAGGTATCAACCTTTCCATCTGCTCCAATCTTTCTTTTAAAGATCCATTTACATCCAATAGGTACAATACCTTCTGGTGGATCTACCAAGTTCCAAACTTGGTTGGAGTACATGGAATCCATTTCTGATATCATGGCCTCTTGCCAATTCCCAGAGTCAATGACACTCATTGCCTCCTCGTAGGTCTTAGGATCATCATCCTCATTATGTGATACCTTACCAGTAATATGTCCCACATATCTATCTGGCTGAATAGGTATCCGCCCAGACCTACGAACAGTTTGTGAACCTGATTGCTCTGGAACCTGAGAAGGCACATTGATGGGTTGTGGCTCTAGAACTTCTTCCAGTTCTACCATGCTCCCACTGTTTCCTTCAAGGATATACTCTTCCTCAAGGAACACAGCATGTTTAGCGACAAACACTCTTTGATCGCTAGGCTGGTAGAAGTAATATCCATAAGTTTCCTTAGGATATCCCACAAACCTACACTTCTCAGTTCTTGATTCCAGTTTATCTGAGTCATGTTTCTTAACATGGGCAGGGCAACCCCAAACCTTAACAGATTTAAGATTTGGTTTCTTTTCTTTCCATATCTCATATGGAGTGGAGTCAACTGACTTCGATGGTACTTTATTTAATAAGTGCGCAGCAGTCTCTAAGGCATAGCCCCAGAGAGATAAGGGTAAACCGGCAAAACACATCATGGATCGCACCATATCTAATAGAGTGCGATTCCTCCTTTCTGCTACACCATTCAACTGAGGTGTATAAGGAGGTGTCCATTGTGACAATATTCCATTGTCCTTCAAATATTGTGTGAACTCTGTACTCAAATATTCACCTCCCCGATCTGATCGAAGAGTTTTAATATTCTTTCCAGTTTGTTTCTCTACTTCATTTCTGAATTCAACGAATTTCTCAAAAGCTTCAGATTTGTACTTCATTAAGTACACATATCCGTACCTTGAGAAATCATCAGTGAATGTAATGAAGTATGAATATCCTCCTTTGGCATGTGTGGACATAGGTCCACACACATCAGAGTGTATGAGTTCTAATAACTCATTCGCTCTAACTCCATGTCCACTAAATGGAGATTTGGTCATTTTACCCATGAGACAAGATTCACAAGTTGTGTATGATTCATAATCAAATGGATCAATATATCCATTCTTACACAACTTCTTTAATCTTTCTTCATTAATATGACCAAGTTTGCAGTGCCAAAGGTAGGCTTGATTCACATTGCCCCTCTTTCTTTTAAGAGGTGCTTCCACACACATCACAGGAGATACCATATCTAAAACATATAAACCATTCATTAGGCTCCCACTGGCAAACAATTTACCATCTAATAATAAAGAGCATCCATTGTTTCCAAAGCTTACAACAAATCCAGATTTAATTAAGCACGAAATGGAAATAATGTTCTTTATTATGGAAGGAACATAATAACAGTCCACAAGCTCTAGTGTAGCTCCTGTAGGCATCTGGAGGTTCACCTTCCCGACTGCGAGTGCAGCAACTTTTGCTCCATTTCCCAATCGCAAGTCAACCTCTCCTTTGTTCAGTCGCCTACTGCTTGTCAGCACCTGCAAATCATTGCAGATATGAGATGCACATCCAGTATCTAATACCCATGACGTGGATCTAAAAGACAAGTTTAGGTCAACTATCATGAACATACCTGAAGCTTCTCCAAGCTTCTGTTTTGCCTTCTCTGCAAGATATAACTTGCAGTTCCTCTTCCAGTGGCCATCCTTATGGCAGTGGAAGCATTGGCCCTTATCTTTCTTAGCCTCTTCCTTCTTAGCTGCCTTCCCCTGCTTATCCTGTTTCTTCTTCTTATTTTTCTTAAAAACAGTCTGATTCTTTCTTTTCTTGTTGGTCTTACCAACAAGCAGCACAGAAGATTTTCCATTATTCATTGTCCCCTCAGCAGTCTTCAACATGTTAAGAAGCTCTGCAAGAGAGCATTCAATCTTATTCATGTTGAAGTTCACTATGAACTGGGAGAATGAATTTGGGAGGGACTGAAGAATTAGGTCAATGCATAAATCTTTATTCATCTCAAAGCCTAATTCTTTCAGCCTCTCAATCCACTCAATCATTTTGAGAACATGAGTCTGTACTGATGTTCCCTCAGACATCTTGGCCCCGAACAGATTCTTAGATATCTCATATCTTTCTGTTCTACTTTGAGCTCCAAAAAGCTCTTCTAGATGGAAAAGCATGGATCTAGCATCCATCTTTTCATCTAGAAGAGCTTTTTGGAGCTCAAAGTAGAACAGAAAGATATGAGATATCTAAGAATCTGTTCGGGGCCAAGATGTTGGGTTGCATAGTCCCTGCGTGGAATCTGTTGCATAGTCCATTACTATCAATAACAGTTTAGTCCCTGCGTGGACATGTTTATTCTTTATTGTGGACGTTTGTAGGCCAATTGGGGCCAATTAGACCTTTATTGGGTGTGCTAGGCTCATTGGTTGGGCAATAGGACTAGTGGGCCACTTCTTGGTCCAACCTTTTGGCCCATTAGGGTTTTGGGCGCCCCTCTCATCTCCTCCAAGAGGAGGAGGTGGCAGCCGCCCCACTCCTACTTTCTAGGAGTGGAGTGTGCGGCCCTCTCCTAGATTTTAGGAAGAGGGATGCGCACCCCCCTTTTCCCTTCCCCATCCGGCCACCCCATCCCTCCTTTGGCCGCCCCCCTTCCCCAATTCCCTCCTAGAATCTAGGAGTGGTGCGTCCCCCCCCCTTTCCCCCCCTAGCCAATGTGCGCACCCCCCCTTTCCCTTGTGGCTAGGGTTTCAACCCTAGCCTTCCCCCTCCCCATATAAAAGCTTTGTATTTTCTTTGGAGGAATAATTAATGAATAGAATTGAGAAGCTTTTGCTGAAGGTGGCTGCGACCCATCCTCTGTTCCTCCTTGCTCCTGCGACGGGAGCAAGCCCGGGGTGTGACTCCCCATCCCTCGGTGCGACGCCGAGGGCCCCTTTCTCCCCTATCCCTTCTCAAGTTCTAGTTCGGTGCGTCCAGATTTCTCCTCCAAGAGCAGCGACGACCACCCCCTGTTCGTGAGGATCTTGGGCGACCAGCCCATTTTTGTGTGGTTCTGCTACGAGTCGCCGACGCGTGCGAGGTGGTCTCGCCTCATTCAGAGATCGGCACCGCCCGTGGCAATTTTTCTCGTGAGCGCGCGCAGGACCCCCTCTCCCTGCGGGCCTGGTTCTGTTCGCCCCATTACAAAAATCCCACAGGACGGACGTCTGAGATTTTGGGCGCGGGATCTTCACCGATCGTACCTCTCCCCGTCCTCTGTCCAACGCCGCTGACCTCGCGTCGTTCCGACGTCCGAGCTGCTCGTGGCATCCGTTCCCGTGAAGTCACGCAGGTCTGCCCTGCCCAACCGGCGCCAGAACAACCAGCGGATTTCAGAGCCTGCTGCTCTCAGCCACGATCAGATCTGATCGAGCCCTTTGGGCGGGACCTGCTGCTCTGCGTCCCCGACGTCCTCCCACAAGCGGGGCCTCGTTCGCCTACCGGAGCAGCGAGTTACCATTTTCCCCGCTCGGCAGCGCAGTTCTGGGAGCAGATTCCTTGTCCCCACTTGCAGGTGCGGCCACGGCTTCCACGGACGGAATCTGAGCACGCCCTTTGGCCGAGGCTTCCTCCTGCGACCTGACTACGCTCCCTCGCTGACGGCACCCCAATCGGACTCCGGATCCATTCGTGGGAACGTTTACCACCGAATCGCGCGTTGCTGCGATTCTGCCGATCGTCATCCGGACCCTCCTCGTGGCCAACCCTTCACCGAGTGCCGCCCGTCAGCCCGTGTATCGGCCGCCCCGAATGGAATTGTTGTAGCCTGTTATCTCCCTGCGAGGAGTGGGCACCATTGCTGGCTTGTACCTATTCTTTCATTGTGTGTATCGGGGTTGTCGGTCTCGGCCGGGGTTCCTTCCCCACGCCTAGGCGTGGAGGTACGTGCGACGCTCCCCCCTCCCTTGGCATTTTGCTTTACTAGTATGTGATCTTGTATGCCGCGTGAGAGTGTAGGGATCCTAGCTAGCATTCAACACCGCGAGATCGTGAGTGAGAGTATCCCATTCCGTGGCCCTAGTCGAGCACCGAGCTCGGACTAGACTCCTATAGTTGCGCGTCGGCTCCTTTGCCGCTTTGATCCACTCGCTTCCCTCATAGGGACGACCGTGGACTTGGGTTTCTTGATGAGAGACGCCTCTCTTCGGAGGAATAGTACGGAGGTCGATCACTCGGCTTGCCTTGTCACGTATGAGTGCTGGCCGCACTTGGTCTTCATCATAGGTTTAGTCCATTTGTCAGTTCCGTCCCGCATCAAATTTGATGCGGGACCGACTGACTCGCTAGCTAACCTAGGATGCTAAAGAGTGCGACCAGCACGCGCACGTGACAAGGCAAGCCAGTGTGACCGACTAACGTGAATTCCCTCCGGGTGGAGGCGTCTCTCAACAGAACTCCGAACCACGGCCGTCCCAAGGAGGGAGGCGCGACGGGATCACAACGGGCGAGAAGCCGCTGGACGACATGGGAGTCTAGTCCGAGCTCGGTGCTCGACTAGGGCCAAGGGAGGTGGGCACTCTCGTCACTCAACCAGCAGTGATAAATACAGTCTAGCTAGGCCCTACACTCACTCGCGCGGCACATTCAATCGCATACGGAATAAGCAAGTAACAAAGGAGGGAGCGAGACACGTACCTCCACGCCTAGGCGTGGGGAAGGAACCCCGGCCGAGTCCAACCACCCCGATACACGTGGATAGACGGATACAAATACAAACACGGCCCACTCCTCGCAGGGAGGTAAAAGGCTACAATCACAAAGTCCATGGGGCGGCCGGTGCACGGGCTGACGGGCAGCAGCCGGTGATGAGAATGACGCCGGAAGCCGACCCTCGCACGATCGCTCGTCCCTGTAGTGGGTGGTGAGGTGGTCCACGTCACCACGAGACGCTGTAGGGATGTCGAGCCGGAAGGGGAATCCACGGGCTGCTGCTACGGCGCCGAAGGAAGTCGACCCGGCGAACGGCTGCTGACTGGTCGCAGTGACAGCCGGCGGAGCTGATGCTGGTACGTGGACGTCCGGACAGCGTTTGGGGCGGCGTCTTCTCTGGTGGATGGCTGACAGGGGCGGTCAACAAAGGACAGCCGCGGCCGAAGGGGTCCCGTGGGAGATCTGGGTGCAGAGAGCGCTGTAAACCGGGAGAAACAGTCTGCCTACGGAGTGGTCAGACCGGTGACCTTGGATGGGGCGACAAGGGCGCAGGGTTACAGAAAGAGTTCTGACCCGAGATGTTTACTGGAGGTGTGGTGGGATGTGAGGAGTCGAGCCACCAATTTGCAGGTCGATCCGTGGACGGGAGAGGGTACCTCCTTTGGAGGCCCGTTGCTGGCAGTCCCGCTCGGGTACTGTAGCGCAGGATTGCGCACTAAAAGTGTTCTTGAAGACAACTTTCAGCCCCGATGGAGTTTTGAGGCGAGACCAATTAGGTTGGATTCGTAACTGGGAGGGGAACAAATGTTAAGAAGGGAAGGGGATCAGAAAACAACGGGAAGGTGGCGTAAATGGGCGGACAAAAGGGCTCTGGTTCAGGCGGGACTGTCAGGGTGACAGCCAGCGCACCGAAAGTAGGTATGAAGGGAACTTTCGCTGTGAGTGGCGTTTTGAGACGAAACTGGTGGGGTTGGAACGGTGACAGGAAGGGGTACAAAAGTCGTGAAGACCTTAGAGGGAGACGCCGCCCGGAAGTAGACGCACCAGACCGTTCTTTGGACACCAAATCTGCTGTCAGCACAGGGACGCCCGGGGAAGAGGATGAAGATCCCGCGTGCGCCGTCGCTTCACCGAACTCGTCGCCGTGAATGTTGGAAGAAGAGGGCTGGCGTTGGGATCCTTGGAGGAGGTCTCCTACCCCTGGGCGTCGCACCCAAGGACTGGAGATGGGGAAGAGGGAGTCGCACCCTCAAGAAGAAGAAGAAGCAAGGGGTCGCCCCTTACACACAATGGGCACTCAATAAATGGCTCTCAAGATTCAAAATTTCATTAGCCTTTTCCAAAGAGAATACATGGGTTCTTATAGAGGGAGGGGGAATGGAGGGGTGCGCACCCCTCCTTGGAAGGGGAGGTGCGCCCATCTCCCTCCTTGATTCAAGGAGTGAATCAAGGGGGCCCCTTGATTCAAGGAGTGAATCAAGGGGGTGGGGAATGGAAATGGAAAGGGCGGCCCCCTCTCATGGGGAAGGTGGCGCAGCCACCAAGGGGGGAGGGTTGCGCCCTCCTCCACCCAAACCCTAACCCTAAAAGGCCTCTCTCCAAGACTAGGCCCATTAACCCATTTAAGACAAGAGTCATAGCCCAATACCCCAAATGTCTAGAAACATGTAGTAAACTAGATAAATTGTCCACGCAGGGACTAAAAAGAAAGGTAGGCCCAGCATGGCCTCTCACATGAAGAGCTCTAAACGATGCCATCGTCGCCCAGCCAAAGCGAGGCAGGTGTGCTCCGGGTGCTCCGTCGAGTGCTGCGGCGCGTGTCCTCACCACTCCAATGACTATGAAGATGGCCGTAGGGCCAGATATGAGAAAGATATCTACCAGGAAGAGGGAAAAGAAAAGAGAATGTCTGTATTTGACCGTCTGACATATCCTAGACAGGTCAAGAGAAGAGTTCGGAGGCAGAGAGGGAAGATGCAGATTCTTGCTTGCAATATGGCCGGCGTCGCCGGAAGATATGGTATGTTACCAAATCAACCAGAAGAATTGATCAGCCTAGCCCACAGACCAGGTGCAGTCACAAGAAGAAGCAAGGCAGCAAAAGATAAGATAGTAGCTGCTAATCAAGACGACCTCTCGGCAGTCAATGAAGCCCGAAGAGTCACCATGATGACAGTAAATGTGGTGACCGCTGAAGAAGAAGACGATCCTCTCTCAGACCCCGACAATGTCGGCCTTGATCAACCACGCAGGATCGGGAGTTAATACTCCACCATTCCCCAGATAATTTTCTTATTCTGGGTTCCGAATTTTTCAGAAGTCCGTTTGTCCTCGAAAATGGGCCTAATCCCGTAGCGGAAGCTAACTACGGTTTGTCGCCCCACACCTCCTTAAAGTGACACAGTCCATATGCTTAATCGAATTTTTATTCTTATTATGATGCTTATTACATAGTTGTCTCAATACTTAAAACTTACCATTAAACTTTACAAAATAACTGGATAGTATTTTAATATTCTTAACAAATATATATAACATTCGAAGAGATTAGAGTAGAGAGAGAGTAGAGAGAGTAGAGAGAGAAAGTCGAGGGAGAAAAGTAGAAAGAGATTAGAGAGAAATTAGAGAGAGATTAGAGAGAAAATGATATTTTTACAGAAGGGTAACTAAATAAATAACTGATTCTAAACATATATCATTGGGTTAAATAAATCAATGACTTTTAAATCACATTTCAAACAAAATCAAATCAAAGAAATGTAATTAACAAATAACATGCACTCGGTTTATCGTGCCTACCTTTATGGTGGTCTTCCGAATTAAACTTAATATCTCACCCGAGCTCCCGTAGAAGTCCTTGCGTGGGAAAAGATAATTTTTCCGGTCCCAGATGTGTAAAGAAGGGTGAAATTGTACAAAATAGCTTCAAATCCTCCGTTCAAGTGTTTATTAATTATTTATATTATTCGGGTGCTGTATCATCTTCTATTCTCCGTTTTTTAATAAGAGAATGAGAGTGGAAAGTAAAGAGAAAAAGTAGAGAGAGAAAGTAGAGAGAATTTAGAGAGATAAAGTAGAGAGAGAAAGTAGAGAGAGAGAAAGTGAAGAGAGAGTAGAGAAAGAAGTATAGAGAGATATAAAAGTGAAAAAGTAGAGAGAGAAAGTAGAGAGAGAAGATAGAGAGAGAGAGTGAAGAGAGAGTAGAGAAGGAAGTATAGAGAGATATTTAAAGAGAAAAGGTAGAGAGAGAAAATAGAAAGAGAATTTAGAGAGAAAGTAGAGAGAGAGAAAGTAAAAAAAATAGAGAGAGAAAGTGGAGAGAGAGTAGAGAGAATAGAAAAGAGAAAATAAAAATATTTAAGAGAGAGAGAGAATAGAAAAGAGAAAATAAAAATATTTAAGAGAGAGAGAGAGAGAGAGAGAGAGAGAGGGGAGTGAGAGAAGAGAAGAGTTGGAGGGGGAGAGGGGGGTGTTGGAGTGGAAGGGAAAGAGGGGGAGAGGGGGTATATATATAGGGGGAGGGGAGGAGAAGATAAGAATGAGGGATATGAGGAGAAGAAGAAGGAGATAAGAAGATAAGGTTGAGGGGGAGGGATAAGAAGGAGGGAGAGGATCACGTGGGTGGGGTGGGGGGTAGATATTTTAGGATTTGTTTTGATTTTTTTTTATATATATATAAAAACTCTTAATAACATGAACTAGCTCATTCTATCTCATTTTTGTCCTTCCAAACGTCAAAATTTGAAAAAGTGTTCAACATGAAACTTGTAGATTTTTGAATTCTCTATCCAACGGGCCTAATATTGATCCTATTCTGACATTCCTATGAAAAGTTATATATTATTAAAGTGAGATAGCTATTTAATTTACTTAATAAGGTTCGTTAAACAATACCGTTCTAGGTATTACATTTTAATTAAGGTAACATAAAATTTATATAGACTAATTATAAGATATTTAACTATCTTTCGGATGAATTCGGGTGTTACAAATCTCTCCCCCTTAAATAAATTTCGTCCTCAAAATTTAAAGATTTACTTAATACGTACCGAATAGCCGTGGATATTTCTTCCTCATATCATCTTCCATCTCCCAAGTGGCTTCTTCTGTTGAGGTACTTTTTCACAATACCTTCACCAATGGAATTGTCTTCGTTCTCAGCACTTGTTCCTTTCGATCGAGAATGCGAACTGGCTTTTCCTCATATGTAAGATCCAGCTGAATTTCCAACTGTTCATGATCTATAACGTGTGATGAGTCTGGCATGTATTTTCTTAACATGGACACATGGAATACCTCATGAACTCCTGATAATGATGGTAGTAAAGCCAGCTGATATGCCACCTCACCAATCCTTCTTAAGATTTCAAATGGTCCAACATATCTCGGGCTGAGTTTACATTTCTTGCCAAATCTCATTATTCCCCTAGTAGGCGAAACCTTCAAAAATACGTGATCCCCGATAACAAATTGTAGATCTCTCCTTCTCTGATCAGCATAACTTTTCTGCCTACTTTGAGCTGTAAGCAACCTTTTTCTAATCAACTCAACATTTTCTACACAATCCTGTACAATCTATGGCCCAATCAATTTTCGCTCACCAACCTCATCCCAACAAATAGGTGATCTACATGGTCTACCATATAATGCTTCGTATGGTGCCATTCTTATGCTTGCATGATGGCTGTTGTTATACGCAAACTCAATTAACTGTAAATGTTCATCCCAACTGCCTTTCCAGTCTAAACTGCATGCCCTTAACATATCTTCTAGTGTTTGAATGGTCCTCTCTGATTGTCCATCTGTTTGAGGGTGAAAAGCTGAGCTAAATTTTAATTGTGTACCCAATGCTATCTGTAAACTCCTCCAAAATTTTGCTGTAAATCTTGCATCCCTATCTGAAATAATAGACACAGGCACACCATGAAGTCTAACAATTTCTCTGATATACAAATTGGCTAAATCCTCTAATGATTGTGTCTTTGTGATTGCCAGAAAGTGAGCTGACTTAGTAAGTCTGTCAACAATTACCCAAATGGAATCATGTTTTCTTCTAGTCATTGGTAATCCCATCACAAAATCCATAGTGATATGCTCCCATTTCCACTGTGGAATTTCCATCAACTGTAATGGTCCTGCTGGTCTTTGATGCTCCGCCTTTACTTGTTGACAAGTAAAACATTTGCTGACAAAGTCTGCTATATCTTTCTTCATGCCAGTCCACCAAAACTATCTTTTCATATTTTGTACATTTTTGTACTGCCTGGGTGAATAGAAATATCGAGATTTATGTGCCTCAGTCAAGAGATCTTTCTTTATTTCTTCATTTCGAGGTACACATAATCTTCCATGAAATCTGATTGCCCCGTCTGCACTTTGAGTAAAACTCGGTGTGCCAATAAATTTTTGTAATTGTTGATCATTCAGTTGTGCTTGCACAATTCGCTCAACCATTACAGACTGAATAGTTAGTTGGGATAGAAATAAGTTTCTCCCTTTGCATATCGGAGAATACTCCACTACATCAGATGTCATTCTCCAAGTTTGGCGTAACTGGATTGCCATTAGCCTCTTCCTGCTGAGTGTATCTGCCACCACATTTACTTTTCCTGGGTGGTAATTCAAGGTGAAATCATAATCCTTCAAAAATTCAATCCACCGTCTTTGCCTTAAATTTAATTCTTTCTGAGAGAAAATATATTTTAAACTCTGATGGTCTGTAAAAACTTCAAACTGCTCACCATACAAATAATGGCGCCAAATCTTCAGAGCATGTACCACTGCTGCCAACTCTAAATCATGTGTTAGATAATTCATTTCATGGGTCTTTAATTGTCTGGATGCATAAGCTACTACTTTGCCATTCTGCATCAGGACACATCCTAGTCCTTTTCTAGAGGCATCTGTATATATCACAAATCCTCTTGACCCACAAGGTAAAGTAAGCACTGGGGCTGTTGTTAACCTTATTTTTAATTCCTGAAAACTCATTTCACATTTATCTGACCATTCAAAAGGAACTCCTTTCCTAGTCAATTTGGTCATAGGAGATGCAATAGAAGAAAAATTTTTAATAAACCTGCGATAGTAACCCGCAAGACCTAAAAAGCTCCTAATCTCATTGACATTCTTCGGCCTTTCCCAATGCAAAACTGCCTCAACCTTAGCTGGATCAACAGACACTCCATCTCCAGAAATGATATGCCCTAAAAATTGAACACGGTCTAACCAAAATTCGCATTTACTGAATTTTGCATAGAGTTGATGTTTCCTTAAAGTTTCCAACACAACCCTCAAATGTTCTTGATGAGTTTCAACAGTAGGAGAATAGATTAACACATCATCGATAAACACCACTACAAATGTATCCAGATATGGTTGAAAAACTCTATTCATCAAATCCATAAATGCTGCTGGTGCATTAGTTAACCAAAATGGCATAACCAAAAATTCGTAATGCCCATATCGTGCTCTGAAAGTAGTTTTTGAAATATCTTCTTCCCTTATCCTTAATTGGTGGTATCCAGATCTGAGATCAATCTTTGAAAATACTGTCGCAGCTCGTAGCTGATCAAATAAATCATCAATTCTTGGCAAATGGTACTTATTCTTAATGGCCACTTGATTCAATTTCCTATAGTCAATGCATAATCTAAGTGACCCATCTTTCTTTCTAACAAACAGAACAGGTGCACCCCAAGGGGATACACTTGGTCGAATAAACCCCATATCTAGCAGTTCTTGTAATTGTTTCTTCAATTCTGTCAATTCAGTTGGTGCCATTCTGTAGGGAGGGATGGAAATGGGTAAAGTACCCGGTGAGAGTTCAATAGTGAACTCCACCTCTCGGTGTGGTGGCAAACTCGGAAGTTCATCAGGAAACACATCTGGAAATTCCCTAACAATATCAATATCTGAGGTGGTTTTCTTATTTTCATTAGAAGGAATAGCCACTATGCTAGCCAAATAACCTTGACATCCACTTCTAAGCAATTTCAAAGCTTTAAGTGCTGAAACCAGTGTTTTACTAGAACGGTGCCTCGGACATTGATAGTGAAATACATGCTCCCCAGGTTTTTGAAAAATTACTTTCTTTCCATGACAATCTAGAAGGGCAAAATTTGTATCTAACCAATCCATTCCCAAGATGACATCAAAATCAATCATTTCCAGCAGATACACACATGCTGGCATAATCCTCCCCTGAATCACCACATCAATGTTAGGAATAACAGAAGTTGTTCTAGCTATCTCCCCAGTTGGTGTGTTAATGGACATCTCATCAGTGTTCATAATTTGTTTATCTTTCAATAATTCAGAAAATCTCAGAGAAATAAATGAATATGTAGCACCCGGATCAAATAAAACTTTTGCATGCATATCATCGATAAGAAGAATACCTTCTGCTACTGCATTGGCATCTCGGGTGTCATCCCTTGTTAGTGCATATACTCTGGCTTGAACTCTCCGCTGTTGTTGTGGTTGCTGATCTTGTCTTGGCCTTGTGGGACAATCCCTTATCATATGCCCTGTCTGACCACATGAAAAATATTTACCTGCAGCCCGCCAACATTCATTGCCTCTATGCTGCATCCCGCACTGTTGACAAGCTGGCATAGTATCTCTCCTAACTGGCTGAACTCTCTCTGGAAAAGTCATCTTTTGCTTCTTATCTTTCCTCACAATCGAACCAAAATTATCCCTTTTTGCATTATCCCTTTGTCTTTCCACTAAGAATTCCTCATATTCAGTTTCTGCAATAAAAGCAGTCCTCAAAGCTGCTGCCATAGTCTGAGGCTCAAGGATTGCAACTCTACTTCTAATGTTACTTCTCAAACCTCTAACAAATTTCTTCACCCTTCTAAGCTCATCTGAACAAATGTGAGGGGCATACTTTTCTAAATCTGTAAATTTTACTTCATAATCAGCAACTGACATACCTCCTTGAGTCAGATTTAAAAATTCTATTTCCTTCCTGTCCTTCACATGCTGAGGGAGAAATTTTGCATGAAAGACATCGAGAAATTCATTCCAGCCAATCTCCGTCTCTCTATTTCTGAAAGTGGTTTTAAGTGCAGACCTCTACCACTCGTCCGCACGGTCCTTTAGCATAAATGTAGCTAATATCACCTTATCCTGCTCTACACTTCTAATGGCCGTAAAAATCTTATCAATCTCTCTCACCCAGTTTTCCACAATCTCCGGGTGACTCTCCCCCTTAAAAGGAGGAGGACTCATATGTCTGAATTTCTCCATTAGGGTAGCGCCTGCTGCCCTATTCGGTTGTTCTTGCACACGGATTTGTAACTGGGCTTGCATCATTACATGAGTTTGGGCTTGTAACTGCATAGTCTGCACTAACCCTTGAAAAGCTTGTGTGAAGCCTCCTAAATCTGGCACACCCTGAATAGGTAGCGCACCTTGCCCACCGGGAGCAAGCTCGCCATGAGTTGTTTCCCCGACAACTCCTTGTGATGTCCCATTTGAGGGCGCAGACTCCTCGGGAGAAGTATTAACCTCAACCCTATCACTCCCTGCCATCTCCTGCGAGGGAGAACTAATCCGAATTAGTATGATTCTAGGTTTGACATCAAATTCTAAAATGAATTCCCAAGATCTTGTGGTATGGTATATAAATCTGATGGCTGCAAATATACCAAGCCTCACAACCTTGCTCTGATACCACTCTCTGTGGCGCCCCCTTTTTCGCGATCCCGTATCGGGTCCGGGGACGTCACATCGGATGTACGGAAGTGTTGTGGGCTAAGATTATTTGCAAGGCGCTAAAGGCCGAACTATCACATAATCCAAAGAAACATAACCATACCATTTTCATAAGATAAATACTCATAATTTACATCGTATACGGAATACTACATATCTCTACTCAAAAGTCATATTTACATTCATTATTCAAAAGAAAACTAAATCTATCTACGCAGCGGAATCCAAACTACGCCCTGGATCACCCTCCGACCTACTGTCCGTCGGAGTCGAGGTACACACTCGTCAATTTCTTGAAATGGTTAGGCAATAGATATGAGTCCACAGACTCAGTAGGCATCAAAACCAATCACATGCTTATCATATACTAAACTATGCAAATCCATGATATATATAAAGCTAATCACAATTTCACTGAATTGTACATATACTATGAATGTGAAGGAAATATAAAGAGCAAAGTAATTTTCAGATTTATAAACAAATGCTTATAACAAATCTTATCTGACTTATATATATGGCATAATACATATCTTAGCTAAATCAGAGCTTATACAGATGAACTTATTCTCAGATCATATCAAAGTCATATATCAAATCTGAACTTCATATTGTTTGGCAGCATATATTGGACAGGCATCCCGTCACTAAAAGCAGTAGCAAACACATACCTAGGCATCCATACGTCGACATAAAGACAAAAGGTCCAAACGCTGGAGCCTGTCGGCCTTGATCAACCACGCAGGATCGGGAGTTAATACTCCACCATTCCCCAGATAATTTTCTTATTCTGGGTTCCGAATTTTTCAGAAGTCCGTTTGTCCTCGAAAATGGGCCTAATTCCGTAGCGGAAGCTAACTACGGTTTGTCGCCCCACACCTCCTTAAAGTGACACAGTCCATATACTTAATCGAATTTTTATTCTTATTATGATGCTTATTACATAGTTGTCTCAATACTTAAAACTTACCATTAAACTTTACAAAATAACTGGATCGTATTTTAATATTCTTAACAAATATATATAACATTCGAAGAGATTAGAGTAGAGAGAGAGTAGAGAGAGTAGAGAGAGAAAGTCGAGGGAGAAAAGTAGAAAGAGATTAGAGAGAAATTAGAGAGAGATTAGAGAGAAAATGATATTTTTACAGAATGGTAACTAAATAAATAACTGATTCTAAACATAGATCATTGGGTTAAATAAATCAATGACTTTTAAATCACATTTCAAACAAAATCAAATCAAAGAAATGTAATTAACAAATAACATGCACTCGGTTTATCGTGCCTACCTTTATGGTGGTCTTCCGAATTAAACTTAATATCTCACCCGAGCTCCCATAGAAGTCCTTGCGTGGGAAAGGATAATTTTCCCGGTCCCAGATGTGTAAAGAAGGGTGAAATTGTCCAAAATAGCTTCAAATCCTCCGTTCAAGTGTTTATTAATTATTTATATTATTCGGGTGCTGTATCATCTTCTATTCTCCGTTTTTTAATAAGAGAATGAGAGTGGAAAGTAAAGAGAAAAAGTAGAGAGAGAAAATAGAGAGAATTTAGAGAGAGAAAGTAGAGAGAGAAAGTAGAGAGAGAGAAAGTGAAGAGAGAGTAGAGAAAGAAGTATAGAGAGATATAAAAGTGAAAAAGTAGAGAGAGAAAATAGAGAGAGAAAGTAGAGAGAGAAGATAGAGAGAGAGAGTGAAGAGAGAGTAGAGAAGGAAGTATAGAGAGATATTTAAAGAGAAAAGATAGAGAGAGAAAATAGAAAGAGAATTTAGAGAGAAAGTAGAGAGAGAAAGTAGAGAGAGAGAAAGTAAAAAAAATAGAGAGAGAAAGTGGAGAGAGAGTAGAGAGAATAGAAAAGAGAAAATAAAAATATTTAAGAGAGAGAGAGAATAGAAAAGAGAAAATAAAAATATTTAAGAGAGAGAGAGAGAGAGAGAGAGAGAGGGAGTGAGAGAAGAGAAGAGTTGGAGGGGGAGAGGGGGGTGTTGGAGTGGAAGGGAAAGAGGGGGAGAGGGGGTATATATATAGGGGGAGGGGAGGAGAAGATAAGAATGAGGGATATGAGAAGGAGAAGAAGGAGATAAGAAGATAAGGTTGAGGGGGAGGGATAAGAAGGAGGGAGAGGATCACGTGGGTGGGGTGGGGGTAGATATTTTAGGATTTGTTTTGATTTTTTTATATATATATAAAAACTCTTAATAACATGAACTAGCTCATTCTATCTCATTTTTATCCTTCCAAACGTCAAAATTTGAAAAAGTGTTCAACATGAAACTTGTAGATTTTTGAATTCTCTATCCAACGGGTCTAATATTGATCCTATTCTGACATTCCTATGAAAAGTTATATATTATTAAAGTGAGATAACTATTTAATTTACTTAATAAGGTTCGTTAAACAATACCGTTCAAGGTATTACACTTTAATTAAGGTAACATAAAATTTATATGGACTAACTATAAGATATTTAACTATGTTTCGGATGAATTCGGGTGTTATATTATGCTGCCAAGAGACTACCACCAGGCGTCAGCAAGCCGCCTAAGTGTGAAAAGTTCAATGGCCAAGGCTCCCCCAGGGAGCATATAGCCTATTACACTACAATCATGGGCGACCTGGCGACCGATGAAGCATACTTGCTGAAATTCTTTGGCTCGTCCCTTACAGGTTTAGCCTTTGAATGGTACTCCAGCTTACCAGCTGGGTCGGTGGCTGACTGGCCCGATATGCAACGAAAGTTCCGAGACATATTTCATGTAACAGAAAGAGGAATCACAATAGCCGAACTGTATGCATCCAGGCAAAAATAGGATGAGACCGCCCTAGATTACATAAAAAGATGGAGGAATTTGGCCATGAGATGCAGGCGACCCCCCCATCAAGAAGATGCAGTACAAATATGCAAGTAAAATCTCAGAAGAGAAGTGCTGGAAAAGATGATCGGGACGGATGTCAGAACATTCGACCGGTTAAATAACATAGTTGCAAAAGTCGAGACGTTCCTATCCAAGCGTCCGCCCACTAATGCCCCTGCTATGCAAAAAGGGAAAGCCGTTGATCGACGGCAATCACATTCAGAAGCCAATGCTGTTGATTTCGGAGCCTTTGAACAACAGAAAGAGAAAGACAAGGCGACTGATGCTCCTCCGCCAACAGGCCCGGCAGAAATGAAAGAAAAGGTTTCCCTAAGAAACAAGATGAGAAAGGCATACTCCTTCCCCAAGGATAAGACGGGTGCACTATTTAACTGGGCTTATAAGTTCAACAAAATAACGTTGCCCGAGCCAAAGAGACCCGCTGATGCAGCAAAGAAGGATGACCCGCTGTTCTGTCCCTATCACCGTGGACTGGGGCATACTATAGAAAACTGCTATGTCTTCAAAGATGTTATAGAAAGCATGTTCAAGAGGGGTGAGCTGCAATTAGGGGATTACCAGGTGGACCCTCCATGCCCTCATGAGCCTCCAGCGCTGAGAATGGCTGCAAACATGATCTCTCTATATCAGCAGTTACCCAAAGAGGCTGTTGAAGAATGCACTAAGCACACATACGAGACCTGTTTCCTTACCCCAATTAAGGAGCAGATAGGGTGGCAAACAGTGCCAGCTAAAACCAGGAAAAATCCCTCAGCACGGACAGCACCAGGGGCCTCCATCCGGGGTGTTACTCCGAAGCAGACTTTGCCAGCAGTAGAGCAGGTATGGCTAACCGCGGAGTCACCGCCAGTTATCCGCATCTCTACTCACAACCGGAGAAAGCAACCTCCGCCACCTGCCCATGAGAAAATAAGCCCCGAGGTGAGGCGCCTGCAGCTATATATTGATCAGCTGGATGAGTATGAACAGTCTGAGCCTAAGCCGATGCTAGTAAAGGACCATGTCCTCTGGGAGCAGCTAGAAGGGCTGACCGTCAAAGAAACAGCAGGAAAAGAATAAGAGAAAGCTGAAGCCGAACTCTTCTGGGGGCACCAGCCAGCCAAGAAAAGATCTCAAAGAGAGAAGAAGTCAAGGAACAAGGAGAAGGTGACGATAGTGCACTGCAATACCCTCTCAGTGTTGTTCACTTTGCCTGGGGAAAATGATGATGCAGAGGCGTCGGCCACGCCACTGGAAGCCAACCATGCTGAAGCGTCAACCTCAGCACATGCTACCCGTTCTGGGAGAAGATGGGGGCGTCCCCCGCCAACCAATCACAATATAGTTTTCAGAGGAGAACAGCCTTATCAGTTACCAGAGCCAGAAGTGCGAGGTGTCCAGATTCCCCCTCCTACTAGTTTATACCAAGAAGAGAAGAAAAGGGATGGGGCCCCGTCATTCCTTGAATTCCTATCCAGTTTGGAGGGCGAAAAGCCGATACAAGCTGCACCAATCAGAAGTAACAAGCGCCAACAGCCAATGGCTCTGAAAACTAAGCAAGGTGAAGGAGAAGAAAAGGATCCCCCGACAGCACCAAGGGCCATCCTTTCAGAAGAAACCCCGCAAGAAACCAGCCAAGAAACCGAGGCAAGAAGTGGGCAGGTAATGCCACAAGCACATCGTGAACCTCCAAAGCCCCGCTGGGCAGAGGAGATGCGGCTCTCCAATGTCCGAGTAGGCAGCCGAATTATGAAAATGTTGAAGAATCTCCCCACCAGATTCTCTATATGGGAAATTCTCTCCTTGAGCGAGGATGCCCGCCAAGCAATTATTGACGCTTTACAGTCGCCAGCACAGTATGAAGCACTGCTAACAGAGGTAAACTCTGGGTCAGTGGTCACTTTCACTGAAGATGACATGTTGATTCCAAACCCCAGCCACAACAGGCCGCTGTACATGAGAGGACATCTCAACTACCAGCCACTAAGCCGGATATTGATAGATCCAGGGGCTGCTGTAAACATTCTGCCATACCGCATCTATCGGAAATACTACTTTGATATGCACCTCACTAAGGTCAGGGACATGAAGATTGCTGACTTTAATCAGAAGTGTGAGACACCTCTAGGGGTAGCAGATTTCAACCTCACATTGGGAGACCTCACTACTGTGGTGCGATTCTATGTAATCGAGTCTAACACCACATATAAGGCCTTGTTGGGGTGACCGTGGCTGCATGAATATCAAATAGTGCCATCCACGCTGCATCAGTGCATTAAGTACTGCCATGATGGTAAAGAAGAAAGGGTGTTTGCAGATCTACACCCCTTTGAAGTATTCGAGTGTCACATGCTCGACGCATCCTATTATACGGACATTCCGCAAAAAGATAAGGGGAAAGAAACTATGACTGGCCAGAAGAAATCGGCAGTAAATATAGAGGATTGGTCTCCGCCACCACCGTGGGGCTATATCAAAGAGCATGAGGTATCCCACATCTCTCATGTCGGGGATTTCGCACGGATTGCACCTCCAAGTATTCATCCCGATGATACTGATGAAGAAATGAATGAAAAATATACACAAATCAAGGTGCCAGAAGGATTAGTCAAACCCATCACCAATTTGGAATGCCAGACGGTGCTGCCACTCAAGATTATGGAGGTCCCTCGCTTCTGCGAGCCTCCTATCATATTTTACACCGGGGAGCCTGTCGAGGAAGATGATCAGGACTGCATGATCCTGGAAGAATCCACAAGCCGAATGGTGCCAATTGCAGGCTTGGACTACACCACGCAACGGGTCTCGCAGATGTTCTCCAAACTACAGATGCCTTCACTACAGCCCGTTGCCCAGAAGAAAGCATTCCAAGGACTTTGGGATCTGCCCCAGAACAACAAGGAATTGATGAAGATCACCCAGCACCCGGGATTGGGCTACACTCTACAAGAATACTATGAAGCCGAAGTGGATGTCATCTCCACCTTTTTCTCACATGAAGACCCTCCTGAGGTGGGCTATGATGATTATCCCTCAGAAGAAGAAGAGATTATATATCAGTCCATAATGAATGATGGGCCTTCTGATGGCCGGCCAGAAGCAGGAAAGTCTGATGAAGCAAATATGTGTCGGTGTTGGGAAGACCTGTCTTGCAAAGAAGATCTGTTCCAGGCCGAAGCAAAGTTTGACACAGGAACCCCGGATGAAGATCGGATTTCTGATGATATAAGAGAATGCTTAGAGTTTGAACGTATTCTGAAAGAAGTTCGAGCTCTGCAAGATATAGATCCCCCAGAGGAATCCATGCCAGTGAAACCTCCGGGAATGGAAGACATCTTCTTCAAATCGTACACGGAGCCGATCATATCCCAGCAGCAAGCTGAACAAAGTCGAACAGTTTCGGTCATGTATGATAAGCCGCCATCAGCCGGAGGCCGACATGAGGAGTTAGAGAACTCTGAGACTGAAGAAGACTATATCCCCGGAGGCTTCGTCGATCTGCAGGAGGCTCCGCCCGAAGTTGAAGATGGTGGCCAGGCCACTGTTGATGAGTTAATAGAAGTAAACTTGGGGACAGAAGAGGAACCAAGACCAACCTTTCTTAGCGCTCTGCTAGAACCAGAGGTCCGGGAACATTATATACAATTCCTGAGGGAGTTCAGAGACTGCTTCGCCTGGACGTAGGATGAAATGCCGGGATTAAATCCCGATGTGGCACAACACATGCTGGCGGTTAATCCAGAAGCCAATCCTATAAAACAGCCACCCAGGAGGATGCGACCTGAGCTGATCAACCAAATCAACAAAGAGGTCGACAAGCTTATTGATGTTGGCTTCGTCGAAGAAAATCAGTACACCACATGGTTGGCAAACATAGTGCCCGTAAAGAAGAAAAATGGGCAGATCAGAATATGTGTTGACTTCCGAGACCTTAATAAGGCTTGCCCGAAGGATGATTTCCCAGTGCCAATTACTGAAGTAATGATTGATGCAACCACTAGTCATGAAGCCCTTTCATTTATGGACGGTTCATCCGGATACAACCAAATTTGGATTGCTGAAAAAGACAGAGTACACACTGCATTTCGCACTCCAAAAGGGATATTTCACTACAAAAGAATGCTGTTTGGCCTTAAGAATGCCGGCGCTACTTACCAAAGAGCCATGACAAAGATTTTCGATGACTTGCTCTCCAAGAAAGTGGAGTGCTATGTTGATGACCTGGTGGTGAAAACCAAAAAGAAAGAAGACCATCTGTAGGACCTGAGGGTAGTGTTTCAAAGGCTGCGGAAATACGAGCTGAAGATGAACCCTATGAAGTGCGCCTTTGGCGTGACCAGCGGAAAATTCCTTGGATTTATTGTCCGGCACAGGGGTATTGAGATTGATCCATCCAAGATCAAGGCTATTCAAGAGCTCCCTCCACCGAAGAATCTGTCTGAGCTAAGGTCTCTGTAGAGGCGTCTGGCCTACATCCGACGATTTATATCAAACTTGTCGGGTCGGTGCCACCCCTTTCACAAGCTCATGATGAAAGATGTGCCATTCCTGTGGGACGGCGGATGCAAAGAGGCTTTTGAAAAGCTGAAGGAATACCTCAAGACCCCTCCAGTATTGGGGGCACCAGTCAAGGGCAGCCCTTTAATCCTCTATATAGCAGCCACGCATTGTTCGCTGGGGGCAATGTTAGCTCAAATAAATGAAGATGGAAAGGAGCAAGCCTTATATTACCTTAGCAGAAGGTTGATCAGGACTGAAGAAAGCTATACTTACATAGAGAAGACCGGCTTGGCACTGGTTTTCGCTGTTAAGAAGCTCCGACACTATATGCTGTCACATGAGATCAGATTGATATCTGCAGCAGATCCGCTCAAATATATATTGACTTAGCCGGCACTCAAAGGTCGACTAGGCAAATGGGCTGTGATTCTGATGGAGTTTGACATCACCTATATACCTCAGAGGGCTATAAAGGGCCAGGCTGTGGCTAATTTCTTTGCAGAGCACCCTGTACCAGAAAGTGCTATGCTGGAGACTGAGCTCCCTGATGATGAAGTGCTCGAAGCCTGTCAAACCCAGCCAATCATGTGGCAATTATACTTTGATGGGGCATCAAGAACAGAAACTGATTCCAGTGGGAAAACAAGAATACGTGCAGGGGACGGCATTGTGCTGAGATCGCCAGAAGGAGAAGTGTTGCACACCTCCTGTTCTATAAATAAGCCCTGCACCAACAATGAAGCTGAATATGAAGCTCTGATAATTGGTCTACAGGTCGCCCTCAGTATGAGTATTCGGATGCTTCAGGTATTCGGTGACTCAATGTTAGTGATAAAACAAATACAGGGAGAATTCGAAGTGCGAAAGCCAGAATTGAACCCCTATTATCAAAAGGCTATACGCCTCATGGCGAATTTCTACACATTGAGCTCAATCATGTGGGTCGGGGACATAATGCTCAAGCTGATGCACTGGCAAAGCTGGCCAGCTCACTATCAGTCCCGCCAGATGAGACGCTCAACATTATTGTCATGAACAAGCGACAAGTCCCCAGCATGTTGGAAGCGTGTCCTAAAGAATATGAGATTGATGCCGTTGACAAAGTCCAGGCGTCTAATTGGAGACAGCACCTACTGCAGTGGTTCCTACACCAACAGCTTGCCCAAGAACAAAGAAGAGAGAATGAAACTCCTAAGGATCAAAGATTCCTATGAATGCAGAAATGGAACTCTGTTCCGAATCATGGCGGACGCTCGCAAGAAGATTTTGCTTCGCTGCCTATCTTCTGAAGAAGCTTGGCAAGTAATGAAAGAAATACATGCTGGGACAGTAGGGGCACACCAGGCTGGGCCTAAGATGAAGATTGAAATCAAGAAGCTGGGTTATTATTGGCCCACTATGTTTGAAGACTGTTGCCAGTTTGCAAAGTCATGCCAGAAATGCCAGGAGCATGCCACTGTGCCCAGGAGGCCTCCTGTAGCTCTACACCCTACAATTCCCAGCTGGCCTTTTGCTCAGTGGGGAACTGATGTAGTCGGACCACTACCGACTTCTTCAGCTGGACACAGGTTCATCCTGGCTATAACAGACTACTTCTCTAGGTGGGCGGAGGCAATAGCACTCAGAGAAGTGACTGGTGAGTTGGTTGCCAGATTCATCAAGCACAATATCATCTTCCGGTTCGGGGTCCCCAGCCGAATAATATCTGATAATGGAAGTCACTTCAAGAACCAGAAGATATATCGGCTTGCCGAGAAGTACAAAATTGAATGGAGAACCTCCACTCCTTACAATCCACAAGCAAATGGATTGGCCGAGGCCTTCAATAAGACACTATGCACCCTGCTAGCCAAGGTCGTCAGTTCTAACAAAAAGGACTGGGGCAAAAAGATGTATGAAGCACTATGGGCATATCGCACTGTCTATAAAACCCCCACGGGTTGCTCACCCTATTCACTGGTGTACGGCTCCGAGGCAGTAGTCCCTATAGAGCAGGAGGTACCGTCACTCAAGATTGCAGTCCACATGGCTTAGTTCGTGATGAACAAACCAATGCTGAAAGGAGACTTGAAGAACTGGCTGAACTGGAGGGGAAGCGTCTGCAAGCCTAGAAGAATATCCAGATGTACCAAGCCCGCATGGCAAATGTCTTCAATAAGCTCGTCAAGGGGCGGGAATTCAAGAAAGGAGACCTGGTCATGGTCAAGAAAAGGGAAGTCATGGCTTCCAATCCAAAAAGCAAACTTGCTGCTAACTGGCTGGGTCCATACGTAATCCAGAGGGTCTACGAGGGCGGAGCCTACGTGGTTGTCAACCATCGAGGGGAAATTCAGTTCTCGCCACTCAATGGGAAGCATCTGAAACTCTATCACGCTGCACCACTGCCTGCTGGGGAAGTGGCGAATAAACAGATAAATCAAGACTGATGACAATCAGATGGTGAAGCCCTATTCGGACCCTTCGTTCGGATTAGATAATAAAACCCTACTCTTCCTGGTGTTGATAAAAAAAATGGGACTAAAAATAGAGATGTCCCGCCAGACTTATTCGGGCATTCTGAACAAGGGCAAAAATGGCCAAAACCCAGCTGTGGTGAAAACCTGAAAGGGCACTGCAGGCAAAATCGGGCACCCTGTAGACACGCCATTCCTGACGTCTCCTGAGAAAGTCTCATATTACTATACAACGCCCCGCAACGGCTTACGCGCTTTGAATCACTTGAGTGCTTCCTTTTCTTGAGTCTTCTTCCGCCCTTTTCGGCATCCGGAATCGTCTCGTCACGGCATTCGGACGGCATCAACACCAGTCAGACGCATCAGGAGGTTCCAGAACCAGGAAGGGTGTCTGCCGGGCGGCCGCCAACGCCTGAACTGAGGACCCGGGTGGGTCTTTATGGGGGCGTCCAAGCCCCTGGACGCCCCCATTTTTTTAATTTATTTTTCAAAGCCCAAAAACAAAATAAATAATAATATATTGATGGAGGCGTCCAGGCCCCTGGATGCCTCCATAAAAACAAATATAAAAAAAATATATATGCCAGTTGGCATAAAAAGATAAAACAAAATAAAAAATAATATATTAATGGAGGCATCCAGGCCCCTGGACGCCTCCATAAAAATAAATATAAAAAATATATATGCCAGTTGGCATAAGAAGATAAAACAAAAATCAAATAAAAATAATATATTTTCTTGGAGGCGTCCAGGCCCCTGGACGCCTCCATCAACTCCCTCACGGGCGCCGGCCACCGAACGACGGTTTGTCGTGTGTGAAAAAATCCAAATTGTGGAGACGTCCAGGCAGCTGGACGCACCCATTTCAAAATCACGAGGCGCCGCTCACAAAACCACGCGTTGTGCCAAACCGCGTGCAGCCGTCGGTGGTGTTCGGTGGACCTGTTGGAGGCGTCCGGGGCCCTGGACGCCTCCACAAAAATATTCCAAAAAAATAAATAAAAATAGAATAAAATATTAGTTCGGCCCTGATGGAGGTGTCCAGGGTCCTGGACGCCTCCACCCTCCGGAGCCCTATAAATAGAGGCCCCCCCCTCAGTTCTGGAGGAGCTTCTAAGAGATCCGATAGGCTGCTGGAGTCCAGAGGCTTCCGAAGTCATTTCTAACCCGTGGGGTCTTTTGTAGGTGGAGGTTCTGCCAGCTTCTCGGGTGCCCACGCTCGCGAGAGGAAGGTCGTCTTCATCCACCGCGCTTCCATGTCGTCCCTACGCTGCCGGAGCTCCGCCGAATCTCGCCCTCGGCTCCTCCAATAAGCCTTTTCTTCCCCTTTTTTCTCCATAGTTCTTTACATTCATCATACTGCATCCTCTATCTCCCTACATAAGGGCGCCGTCTCTCGCATACTTCTTGCATTCATCATCGCATTTTCCTCCTACTCGAGTCCGAGAGGGGTTTAAAACCACACCAACCAGGTGTGTGTCAGGTCACGATCTGGTTACTTTTATTGCAAGGAATTGTTACTACACTGCCATTTTCTAATTCCGTTCGTTTATTGTCTACTATTTTGTAAGGGTACCCAAGGAAAGCCCTCTCTGTCGGCCGGCCGAAGGGGGAGGAAGAAGCAACCCGCCATCTCCCGCTCTTGAGGTAGGCGCGATCACTTTCTTTATTTTGGGGTCTTTTGGCCCTTGGCGATCACATCTTGTTCTCGAGGCCGCGGCGAGTCACTTCCCCAATGGCCGTTTAAATCCCCGTTCTTATATTCTCTTTATATTCTGTTGTATTCTGCTCATATTCTCGAGGCCGCGGCGAGTCACTTCCCCAATGGCCGTTTAAATTCCCGTTCTTATATGTTATATTCTTATCTATTCATATTCTCGAGGCCGTGACGAGTCACTTCCCCAATGGCCGTTTAAATTCCCGTTCTTATATATTATATTCTTATCTATTCATGTTCTCGAGGCCGCGGTGAGTCACTTCCCCAATGGCCGTTTAAATTCCCGCTCTTTATATTCTCCTTATATTCTGTTATATTCTTATCTGCTCATATTCTCAAGGCCGCGGCGAGTCACTTCCCCAATGGCCGTTTCAATTCTTGCTATTTAATTTCTGCACTATTCCCGTCCCCCCAAGGCCGCTTCGAGTCACTTCCCGCTATGGCCGTTTAACCCCCATATCTTGCTATATTACATTTGTCTCGCTCGCCCCGCCGGAGCAATCTCCCGTGGTGGCCCCTCCCCTTTTCTCTTATTTCTGTGTTGTAGCAAACAAAAGAGGAGCCCGCGCGCTCCGCGTCCTCTTCGCACCCCGAACCGCGTGACGTGGCTCACAGATTGGCGATCATGGTGGGACGTCTACTGCTTCCTTTCGGCTACCCTTGCAAGTTCGGCACCATCCGTGCCTCTCCACCTTGGCGCCCGCGCGCGCCCCCGTTGTGCTCACGGCAGCACTGTCAGTTGTGATTGGTTGTTTGTTTATTATATGTCTGTTATTTCTATTATTTTCCCACTCCATATCTCTGTCAGCATTTCATTGCATGCATCCATCCCTCTTTTCTATCTTTTTTTTCATTTTTTTTGAGGATCACCCTTTCCCGGTGAAGGAAGGACTCTCCGTTTGAGAATTCCTCTCAACGGACTAGAATCTCCTCCACTGGGACCTCCGTAAGTCCCCGACATCGAAGAATCTCCACTTCGTTCACTGGGCTGGTTGTACCATTGAAGTTCCTCAGAGTTAGTCATTTCATTCGTGGTGAGACGAGAGACCCTAGTTGACACGGCGGTGAAACAAAAATAAACTAGGGCCCCTATTTTGTGTGAACTTCGGATCTCGCTAAAAACACAAAAAAAATCATCAAAATCAAAACACACAAAAAAGGCGTAAAGGCATCCACTTGTTTGATAATCTCTGCTACCTGCTTGCTAGTGTATATTTTTACGTTCTGGGAAAACTGTGAGCATGGCTCACGAGTCTTTTGAGGAGAACCACCCTAGTCGTGGTTTGTCAGCCGACCCGCGAGTCTATGCTATGGACTCGGGTCCTTCTCATGAGCCCTCGCATGAGGTGCAGGTTATTGCCGGGGACACGTCCCCACCACAGGATATCTCTTCCTTACTGGGGTCCTTGCCAACACGGAGCTTACCTCTGAACAGCTCCGGGCCTTCCAGGCCATTCTGAAGGGGAAATCTGTTTCCCCCACGCCCCAGGAATCAACCCCGGCCATCGCACCTCTCCAAGAGTCCGTGCAGGCCATTCCATCTCCTTCATTGGCGCAAGCCATCCAGTCTCCCTCGCTTCAAGGACAAGCGAGCCAACAACCACCCTCATTCCAGTTCCCGTCACAATCTCAAACTCCCGTTGTTCCCCACACACCGCTTCAGCCAGGGCCAACTGTCGGCGGTCCGACAGCTCCCTCTCATTCCGGGTTCCCCCCTCAAGTCTCCGGGAGACAGTTTCTCCCCCAGTGGCAAGTGCCACCTTCACCTCCAGAGGAGCTCGCCCAATCGCTCCTCAATAGGTTCAATCGCATGGACGAGCAGTTTCAAAATCTGAGAAGGATGGTGGACGTGAAAGCCACCCCGGAGGTTGCTTTGCCAATCCTTCCCGTCATTCATCTTCCTCCCTCCGAAATGCCCACGTACCGCAGATACAATGGTACCGGCAACCCCTTCATTCACCTCAAGGATTTCATGTATGAGTCCTCCTATTGGCAAAACGATCAGAGGTCCCTGGCATACCTCTTTCGGAGATCATTGGATGGTCCCGCGCTTGAGTGGTTCTATTCCTTGGAGCCCCGCGAGGCCGAGAATTTTGAAATAGTCCAGAGAAGGTTCTTGCAGAAATATAGGGATAGGGTCGGTCCCTCACTCTCCATTACCGACCTAGTGGCCGAAAAGATGAAGCCCGACGAAGATTTTGTCCGCTATGCTGATAGATGGAGGTCTCTGGCGGAAAGAATAAGGGATACCCTCTCCGAGCCCGAACAAGTGAAGATGATTGTGTCTAATGCAACCCCACAGTTCAGACACGTCCTGGCCATGAATAAACTTACTACAATGGAGGAACTCTATGAAAGGGCCCGGTACATCCAAACCCAGTTAAAAGACTCCCCCATTATGAACATGTTTGAGTCGCCGAAGCCCAAAGTGGTCAGAAAAACAGGCGCTGGTGTCCCGGGCGGAGCCACAGAAGGGGTCGTGACAAATGAGCAAGTGGGTGCGGTCAACAATGCCAACTATGCAGTCAACCCAAGGCCTCCACAAATGCCCCGACTTCCCCTCCAACCAGGTCCTTTCCCTCTTCGTCCTCCACCCTAAAATAATCCACCCCAGGATAATATGCCTCCATTACGTCAACCCCAGCAACAACAACCACAACCTCAGCAGCAACAACCACCGCTTCAGTACAACCAAGTTCCACCCCCGGGGAACTATGGCCCCCAACAGCAACAAAGGAGGCCGCTCGGTCCCAAGAGAGCCTACTATCCACCATTGCCAGAAACCTTAGCAGACATTTTTAATGCCCTCATGGCATAAAACCAACTTGCCCTACCCAGAGAAAGGCCCGTGTGGCCCCTAAATGTTGATACCTCCAAATACTGCGTCTACCACAGGCAGCCAGGACACACAGTAGATTACTGCTTCCATTTCAAAGATTACATCCACGATATGAATGATGAACATCAAATAGATTGGGATGAAATGAGACGATACGTCGCCGCTCTTAAGGCTAGGAGATCTCCTCATAGGCCACAGCAGCAGTTACAACAGCAGCAGCAGCAGCAACCACAACAACAACAACAGCCTCAGCAGGTCCCACAACAACCCGACATGGACATAATCCAGAATCCATTACCGGAGCACCAACAGCCCAATCATCAGGTTAACCCCATCTCCTCCTTCCCGGAAGTCGGGAGAGAGCAGGTGTGGCACCAGGAAAGTACCTCCATTCTTTCTACCGCCAATCCTATCATCATGCAACACCCTTGTCTTGCCCGGGTAGCACCTCTCTCTCATCAACCCGCGTCAGTATCGCCTTCACCATTTCCACTACCATTACGCCCTCTCATCCGTACCCCGATCCCCTATCAACCGACACTCTCCACTACGCCTTCACACCCTCTCATCTTCTCCCACTCCCCCACTTTACCATCCACCTCTACCACATTTACCCCTACGCCTTCTAAACCCCTTATCATCCGTCAACCATACATAACCCCGTCTTTCTCCACCGTATCACCACTAATGCCTTCAAAACCACTCATTACCCATCACCCACCTCAAAATCATTGCCCACTTCAAGCCCTACCCACTTCTACTTCGTCTCCACCTCCGCCTTCCAGACCCCTTATCCTTCATAATCCGCGCGATATCCCCTCTACCTCCACCATGCCTCCACCTAACAAACCCCTCATCAGAATCCCTGCTCCCGTCGTCACCCCTGCTTCATCAACCATTCCTCCACCGCTACCCCTCAAATCCCTGTTAAAACCCACTGCTACCCCCACAGAGGTACAAAAGCCGCAGGCAATGGTGCTCCGGAGTGGAAGGATTTTCCACAGGGTTTTCCCCCACAACAGTCAGAATCTGAGCAATCTCAGCCAGAGAAGGATGATGGAGAACAACCAGAAAGAGCTATCCCTGGAACACAGTATGATCTATTGAAACACTTGGACAAGACACCTGCTCGGATCTCCATCCTGGAGCTACTTCAAAGATCCACATCCCACCAGGCGGCCTTGATGGAATACCTTCAAAAGGTCATGGTTAATGAGGACCTCCCCGTGGAGAAGATTTCGACCGTCCTGACCCCAACAGACACACAACCGGCCATCATGTTCCACAACTACGAGCTCGCTCCCAAGGAAGCTCGGAAATATGCATTGTGCATTTCAATAAAAATTAATGGGGTATCCATAAACCCGTGTCTTGTGGACACGGGTGCGTCCATAAATGTGATCTCCATGGACACCCTTCAGTTGTGTGGGGTCAACGAGGAACAAATAAGACCTTCCTCGATCACGGTCACGGCTTATGACAATAGCAAAAGGCCACGCAGGGGATGATTATTCTGAAGGCAGAACTAGGCCCCATGTCAATTCCCACGGAATTCCATGTCCTCGACATGGACCCCACATTCAAGGCTATACTGGGTCGCCCTTACATCGAAGCCATGGACGCTGTGCCTTCCACCAACCATCAGTGCCTGAAGTTTCCTTACAATGGGAGGATTATTAAAGTGGTCAGTACACCTGTCCTTCACACAGTGGATGCTATCAACACCTCTCTGCCCTCTGTGTGGCCATCTCATCGGCCCATATTGTCATTGCTGGACGTGCGTGATCTATCTCACGTTCCACTAGCACCAAAGGAGCCGGTCAGGACAACCGCAACATCATGTCTCCCTTTTCACTCCAAAGGTTGGGAGATTATGAGGAACATCGGCTATCAACAGGGTAAAGGTCTGGGCGCACAATTACAGGGTATGCTCAAACCGCCAAAGGAAATTAGGCCGAACCGTAGGTTTGGCCTAGGCTTCAAAGGACCGTTCAAGGCGGATTGGAAGCCCCTCACATGGACTCTATCAAACCACTTCAACAGAGGGCCCGTTGTTCAGATGGGAGATTACCCACGAGAAGCATATGGGGGATCACATGCTGTATATTTGGCTGAAAAATGTCCGAGGATCACCAAAAGAGGCAAGATCAAAGATCCGAATGCGAGTGGAACAAATGGTTCGACATACGGGACATTTCCGTTGCACTGGAAAGGATGTTCTCGTCTCCGCAGCTTGAAGGACCACCATTGATCTCCGAAATACCAGAGAATATTACCACTCTTGCCAAGGTTCCAAACTATCCTCGTCCTCGCCAGAAGGACCCTGTCATCGACGGATCTTCATCCGTCCTCAACATTGCCGTCGACGGCTCATTAGCCGCCATCTTCTCCATCCACTCGTCTCAGCCTTTGCTGATATCTTCTTCCTGGGCCAGACAATTATCTGATGATCTTCCCAGGTCCCCTTCTCTGCTTACATACCTACGCGGGCTTCTCAACCCGCGCCAGGCTTTCAATCATGATCTGCTCTACGAGCCTCCCAATCCTCTAGCCATAACCACTTTTCTCTCTCCTCCGATCTCTTTTCACTGCTTTGTCATCAAAAATGAAAACGAAAAAAAAACGTAAATTTTAAACTCCCTAACAACACATCTTCGTTGAGGAAACCTCCTACATCTCCCACGGGTGCGTACCGCCCTGCGGACCACCCGTCCAAGGTCCGATGAGCGACCTTTTCTACCCCTCCTCTGAGGGGTCTTCTCCTGTACATTCTACACCATCCTCTTCGTCTTCCTCTTCTTCTGTAAATATTGTCAGTCAATCTAGGAATGATAGGCCAATGGTAGTACCTAGGACGAGTCCTTCTGGATTTAGCCGCCAGGTGTCAGGCCCTTCTTGCCATCCCCCAGTTGTTAGAAAATCCCATCCAGCTACCAGAAATAGAATGTGAGGGCGACTGTGCATTTGATGAAGGGTATGGAGTCTACGAGATCACGGATGAAGAATGCCCCACTGAAGATGAGGGTGAAGAATATGAGGATGCGGCGGGCGCATACGCTAGTGGAATGAGGAGATTCGACGAGCCGTCAACCGCCGTAGAAGAATCCACCAAAGAAGTCAACTTGGAACTGAGGAAGACCCTAGGATCATCCTCATAAGTGACAACCTACCACCCTCTGAAGAAGAGAGATTAATTGAGGTTCTCAAGGAATATAAGGACACGTTTGCATGGAGCTACGAGGATATGCCGGGTCTAGATTCAACCCTAGTCGAACACCGTTTAACCTTAAAACCAGGGTCCGTCTCGATAAAACAAAGGTTAAGGCGTTTCCACCCTCAAATGGCTTTGAAAATGAAAGAAGAGGTCGATAAGCTCCACAAAGCCAGGTTCATTAGAGTCGTTCTTTATCCTCAATGGGTGGCGAATATTGTCCCGGTCATGAAGAAAGATGGGAAAGTCAGGATTTGTATCGACTTCCGGGACCTTAACCGCGCGTGTCCAAAGGATGATTTTCCCTTGCCTCACATTGATGTGTTGATCGATAACACGGCAGGTTACGAAACCCTCTCATTCATGGATGAATTTTCAGGATACAATCAAATTCGTTTGGCAGAAGAGGATCAGGAAAAGACGTCATTCACTACCCCTTGGGGAACATATTGTTACGTGGTCATGCCGTTTGGGTTAAAGAATGCTGGAGCTACTTACCAAAGAGCTATGATGGCCATATTTCATGACATGATGCACATATATCTGGAAGTGTATGTGGATGACTTATTGGTGAAATCAAGGACCAGGATGGAACATCCAGGAGTTTTGGCTAAGGTCTTGCAGAGGTCAAGGGAGTTCCAATTGAAAATGAACCCGAAAAAGTGTGTGTTTGGTGTGTCATCGGGTAAATTGCTGGGGTTCATTGTGAGTAAAAGAGGGATCGAGATAGATCCCGACAAAGCCAAGGCTATCAGGGATATGCCGCCTCCCAAGAATTTGAGGGAAGTCCGAGGTTTAATCGGGAGGTTGCAGTTTATTCGTCGGTTTGTGTCCCAACATTCACAAAGGTGTAGACCTCTCTACGAGTTGACCAAGCCAGGAGTAGAATTCCACTGGAATTCTAAATGTCAGAAAGCTTTTGAAGGGTTGAAGGAATATCTGGCTAGTCCACCCGTTCTCATTCCACCCAAACCAGAAAAACCTCTGATCCTTTACGTCTCAGTCTTGGATGACTCCGTGGGAGCCGTCCTCGCACAAGCTGATGAAGAAGGCAAGGAACGGGCAACCTATTACTTGTCCAAACTTCTCAATCCCTGTGAGCAGAAGTACACCGTCATGGAGAAAACCTGTGCTGCCCTCGTTTGGGTAGTGCAAAAATTGAAGCACTACTTCTTGGCTCATGAGGTCCACTTGATTGCTCGAATGAATCCAATCAAATTCCTTCTGGAGAAAGCCGTCCTTACGGATAGGCTAGCACGCTGGCAAAGTTTTCTCTCTCAGTTCGACATCACCTACATCCAGCAAAAGGCGATTAAAGGCTATGCCATAGCCGAGCATCTCGCTCACCATCCTCTTCCCAAGTTCGATCCCGTCCAATCAGAATTTCCAGATGAGGAACTAATGTCCGTCAACCAATCAGAGGAGCCAATGTGGACACTATATTTTGATGGAGCTCTGAATTCTCAAGGGAGAGGAATCGGCATCGCCCTCCTATCGCCTGAAGGCCTCATATTCCCATTGGCATACCAGCTCAAATTTCCAGTCACCAACAATATAGCCGAATATGAAGCTCTTCTAGCTGGCCTAGAACTCGCTCATTCTTTTCGTATCACTGAGTTGCGAGTCATAGGTGATAGTCAACTCATCCTTCGCCAGGTGCTCACTAAATATCGCACTCGCGATCCCAAACTCAAGCCATACCAAGAACTCACTGCTGCCTTTGCCAAACTGTTCATAAAACTGATCTTTGTTCATGTCCCTCGTCATCAGAATATTCTCGCCGATGCCCTCGCCTCGTTGGCATCATCCATAAGGTTCCCTCTAGGAAGATGGTTTAAGTCCATTTCCATCTACAAACTTCACGCCCCTGCAATCGATGATGCTTCCTACGTAAATATCAAAGACATGATAGCAAGAAAGATCCTGCAGGAAGATATCCTTGAGAAGAGGGAGATCATGTTGGCAGAGGCCGAAGAAGAACTGGCTGATGAAGAGAAACCATGGTTCTATGAAATCGTCAAATACTGCCAAGATCAGTCTTATCCTGAAGGGGCCACCACAGAGGACAAGAAAGCCATAAGAAGGGTGGCTCAGAAATATACATTGGTTGGAGGTCTACTCTATAGGAGGAGCCTTACTGGTATTCTGTTAAGATGTCTTGGTGACGATGAGGTTTGGAAATGTGTAGAGGAGACGCACTCGGGTGTGTGCGGTGGCCACGTGAATAGTCAGATGCTCGCCAAAAAGATCATTCGGCAAGGCTTTTACTGGCCCACTATGGAAGATGATTGTGCTGTCTATGTCCGTAGGTGTGTCAAGTGTCAACTTTACACCGATAAAATCCATTCACCATCTTCCTCACTTCACCCAATATCCTCCCCGTGGCCTTTCTCCATGTGGGCATTCGACATCATTGGTCCCCTAGGTGATCCCAATTCCCTCACCAAGCAGAAATCTTTCATCCTTACTGCGACGAAATACTTCACCAAATGGGCCGAAGCCGAAGCTTACGCGGAAATCAAGGCGTCAACAGTCTGCAAGTTCATCATGAAGAACATCCTCGCCAGATTCGGCGTCCCAAGCACGATCGTCACCGACAATGGGCCACAGTTCATTTCTCAGGACCTACAGGACCTCTGCAAAAGGTACGCAATTGCATTGCATCATTCATCGCCTTATTACCCACAAGGTAACGGCCAAGCGGAGGCCACCAATAAAACATTGCTCAAAATCATCAAAAAAACCTGCGAGTCTAGTAAGTTTTCAGACTGACCAGAAAAACTTATCGAAGCCCTATGGGCCTATCGCACTTCAATCCGTACCCCCACCGGGCAGACTCCATTTGCCCTTACTTATGGTATGGAAGCGGTAGTCCCGTACGAGACTCTGATCCCTTCTCTCAGGGTACAATTGGACGAGGAATTTCCCTCGACGATCGTCGTAATTCACTCCTCGCCCAGTTGGAACTCTTGGATGAGAAGCGGCTGGCCGCTGCCGAACACGCGCGTGTGTATCAAAATAGACTCGCTCGCTTTTACCAAAAGAAAGTCGTTGAGAGAAAATTCAAAGTCGGTGAGATGGTCGTAAAAAGAATTTTTGTCAAACCTGGAGGTCCGCGTTCTAAGCTCCAACCCAATTGGGAAGGACCATTTGTAATTCAAGCCGTGTACCCTGGCAACGCCTACAAGCTAGTCAACGCCGAAGGGACCGAGTTATCCCACCCTTGGAATGGGCTTTATCTTAAGAAATACTACCCTTAGCACAAAACAAAAAAAATGATGAAAAGATAAAAACATCAAAAACAAAGAAATACTGAAAACCACTAAAAATATGGAAAATTCAAAATGCCGATGCCTGGCAGTCACCATGTAGTTAAGTCACTGCATCTAACCTTCATGTTAGGATAGGGCCCATTAAGGCGTGGTAGGCACCAGGTCTTGGTTTGCCAGAACCGTGGAGATCCCTGTCCGGCCACGTCGGCCTATGCTCGCTCGAAGGAAGCTAACATGTGCTCACTTATGTATTTTATTCAAAAAAGTCGGTAGCATCACCTACGGTGGGGCCCCACCCAGAAGATCTCCGGAAGCTGTAATCTTTATTCTTTCTCTTCGACCAAATGAGACAGTCGGCGCCCTTAAAACGCTGAGCATGAGAAACCGAAACTCAAACCCTAAAGGCAAGAGTAGGATCCATTTCCTCGAGCATCGATCAGAGCACGAGAAGAGGGAAGTGTCCCCGCAGGCATACAAAAAGGGAGCCCACAAACGTCAAACGACTATATCTCCCTCACAAAAAGAAATACAAAATCAAAATCAAGAGAAAAGCCTGGTCGTGACCGTGCCTGTTACGATAAACGGAACCCCTCAAAGCAAAAGTCTGAATCCACAAAAGGGGCCGTGGAATGTAAATGCTCGAGATTTGGTCCGAAGTTGTCTGAAAGGAAAGAGTTAATGGGCACTTATTCGCTCGCCGGGTTAACGGCTTTGTCGGTCCTCTCGGGAGGTTTATCCCCTGCACTCTTCCTTCTCCCTCTAAAGATGAAGGTTCGATGGAGTTTCTGAAGGGTGAAAACTGCATAGGGTCTGCGACCTTATTTTAATATACACATTTGGTTGCCTACTTTGAAAAGTAAAAGCTATCGCTGCGAAGGAGTCTCCGTGTTTCTGGCTGGTCAAGACCCCTGTTTACCGCCTTGATGTCTTCTTGTTTAACCTCGGGCTTAGGCCAATGCAAGCGCGTCACCTATGGGTGCGACGGCGTCTGATTCCGGGTCAGTGTCGCGCGGTTGGTCGTTAGGGTTCCAGGGTGTTCCATCATATACCATCTAGAGTTGTGAGGAAACAGACCCGGGTCGGGTAAATCATTTACCTCGAACACCTTTTGGGTGAATCCCTGTGGTCGGAAGCGACTGGGAGCCTAAGCATGGCATGACGGTATTGTCATCAGGGTAAGTCTTAGCCGGCGGGATCATCATTCGAGGGGTCTAGAGGCCCAAATCAACCTAGATGTGCACTTAGGATACCTGGGAGGTTAGTAAGAAACCCCTGTCTCACGTAGGTTAGGTGCCATTTGGGTGCTTGTCAGGCGTTAGCAAGAAAAAAAATTGAAATGATAAAAACAACAAAAAAGAGAAAAGAGAAAATGTACATATTTACAAAAAAAAAATATTTTTTATGATAAAACAAAAAAATGCCAAATATAAAAAAAAAGAAGAAAACAAATCAATTTTGCATGATTGCATTTGCGTGCAGCATCTCACTTTTAATACCGCTTGCATTCGTGTGCTTGCCTGTCGCATTTATCATCACCACTTCTTTCCCTTGCCTTCGTTAAAATAAAGACTTGGCCCCTTGACCAGTTATCAAGGACAGTCACAGTGACCATTTGCTTATTGAGCAAGGGGCCAAGTCAGAACAGAAATTCTGATTTGTTTGTTTCAGTGATGTATGCAGGGATTCAGGCAACAGAAGCAAAGGTGAAAACCAAACAAACCGAACCTTGTATTTTATTCCAAAAATAAAAAATTTACATCAAGTTCCGCCCTCTCTCTCCGCATTACTCGTCCCACTACTTTCCGGGCAAAACGCTCTCAAAGGTGCTACCCAACTACGAAAAGCGGTACTCCTACCGCTTTGTACTCCCCTTCCTATTCCCACACCCCCGCATTGATCCACGGAAGCAGCAGAGAAGCTACCAACATGAAAGCCGCGCTCTCGTGCTCTTCGGTAGCGCTCCTCACCATCTCTCAGCCACTGTTCAGCAAGACCAAGGCTGATTCGGAGTTCGAATAGTTGGGCCTCCATGGCCCTTCGTTCCTCCCTTTCAGTCAATCTGTTGGCTCTTTCTCTCTCTGCGTCTCTTTCTCTCTCTGCCCGTTCTCTCCACGGTCTTCCCTCTCCAACTGGAGAGTGATCCTCAGTTCCATAGCATCCCTGGAAGAGTCGTCATTGTTGATTGTTTGTTTACCTATCTCTTCTTATCTTCTTTCTTTTTTTGTTGATTGTGAGGGTTTTGAAAAAGGATATGGCGAGATGATAAATAAACTACCAAAGATCAGCTCAACCTATGCACATGTGAACATGAACCTAGGCAATCAAATCTAACTCTAGCATGGGCATGCTATCTCAATCAAATTACGCTAAGGGAAAAATAAAAACACACGCCGGGGCGTGGAGCAAAGATAAATAAAAACACACCGCTAGGGGTGGAACAATCAAGGGGAATAAAGAGATTTGATGAAAAAGACAGCTAGTGCCCAACCCTAAGGAAAGTCGTGATCGCCACCAAAGTAAACACGAGTCAAAGACTCGAATATACCTTGGAAGTAGGTGGATGAAACACCCGCCCACGGGAGAGAAAACCAAGGAAAGCCTGCAGATCAACTTGAAAATAACGGTCCAAACCCTGTGCGTCGCTTCGAAGTAACGGTCGTGAGATAGACCGCCAGAAGGAAATAACGCTCCTGCACCTGACCGTCAGATAACCTGCAGTGAAAAGATGTGAATTCTTTGAACTCCAACCCTTCCAGCCGGCTAGAAGGCTTGGGCCTCGTGCTAGTGATCCTGTAAAACCTGCCAAGGATGTAGAAAACAAAACAACACAACCTCAATTAGCCCTCAACATAAGTATGGCATCAATCCTTAAAAAGCTTAAGAACATCAAAAGGAGAGGGGATTACCGGGGAGGAGTTGGTTTTTTTTTTTAACCCCTCTGGGCGTTTTTTAAGTTTAGGAGGATATGTGTATGCTTAGCAACAGTGAAAAAACGTGGAGGAAGAGGAGGGACAATGCTTTTGACTGATAAAACCAAGGGAAACTTGAGCATGCAAAGATGATGATCTTGACAAGCTAAAACCCAAAATTACTCCCTTGACTTGGAAGATGGACGTGGGAAGCAGCTCCTCCTGGATGTAGATGGCCCCTGAATTTGGCAGCACTTCGTCGTGAATCAAATCTTCCTCTTCCGGGTCATGAAATCAAGGGTTCTATTTATAGACTCCCTCAAACTCTCAGGTCGTGTTGAAGATAAATCAGCCAAGAAAGGAGGATAATCCTTAGCAAATCCTTGAGGATAATATCAACAAGAGTCCAAAGAAACAAACGAGAGGTCCTGAGGATTAGAATTGAAGGAGATAATGCCAATCCAAAACCCTATCTCGTCCACGGAGTAGCAGAGAAAAGGCCTGAACTGTCAGGACTCTCTGAAGGAAGTAACGGTTGCACGATAGACCGCCACTTGGAAATAACGCTCCAAGGAATTACCGTCATTTTCAACCCTATCCAAAGGATAAGATCGACGGGAAGAAGATCTAAACAATAGGACTCTGCAAGTAAGTAACGGCCAGGGCATAGGGCGTCACAAGGAAACAACGGCTAGGTAGTAGACCGTTATTATCAAAGGACAACGAGGCCCTAAGTCTTGGGACTCTTCAAAGATTAACGGCCTAGGCTTCATGCGTTATTATGAAATGACGCGCCTAGTACAGACCGTTGTTATCATTGATTTTCAAGAAAATAGAATGGAGGGATTGCCAAGCTTTTGAACGAAGTACCACCAGGAACCAGGTCTAATCCGAGAATTGAGACCCAGAAAATAGGCTTCAACTGATTAAAAGGAATTCAATGAAGAGTGAACAACTCGGAGCATCATATTGAATGAATAAGGAGATGACCCGACTTATTGGGTATAAAACGGGTGTCAACAGTCATCAGGATGACGCCGCAGTTCCCTCTCCAGTTCTGCTATCCTAGCCTCCTTCTGCGCAGCTTGGGCAAGCGCTTCTTCCGTCTCCTTTTCCTGCCGAGTGTACCATCTCAGATACGCCATAAGGCGTAAAACAAAGAGAACTCAACACTGAGACTCTTACCTGTATAGAGAGCATCCCTTCTGCCTCCGCGGCACGCTGCGTGGCATGAGCAAGTTACTCATGAAGCAAGTCAAGTTCTGAGGTGGGAATCCACAAGCTGGAAGAGGCACCACCTACTCCCATCGCTGGGGAAGCCGCGCCAATCTGGGCATGCTACGATCACGTGAATTAGCAGCCAACATCTGGAATCTGGGGTTTTAATTAGGAACGCACTGTACACCTACCAAGGCGCTCGTAGCTCCGCGGGCATCGCCCAACCGTTGCTCTATCTCTGCCACGCGAGTTCGTAAATTCGCTATCATGGTATCACGGACATCCTGCAGCCTTACGAGTCAGCATTTTTACCAGAAAACCAAGAAAAGGAGAAAGAAGAAAAGAGAAAAGGGGAAACCTACCTCCACAAGTCCCCGGGGTTGGAACCGCTCTGCGTACTTTATCCTATATAGACGCAAGTAGTCCTCGCTATCCCGTGCCTACGATTCTACAATCGTGCCACCCCGTTGCCAGTCTTCGTACTGTTCGGGGAATCACACGCGCCAGTCAATGCAGGTCGCCGGTCCTCGCGTCTCTCTCCCAACGCGAGGTGGCGCAGCTGAATCCACCCATTCTTGAGCCAGTCCCAAGGACCTCATAACCAATCGTAGCCGAAGCGGCTCGATTTCATTCAGGCAGTGCATCCACAATTCCCGTCCGAACCGGGCACGACTTGCTAGAACCCACGGCTGGTCGGCATCGACCATGTCTGAGTAGGGTCTCCAGTTTACCATCACTGCAGGGAACTCCTGTAGCTCCCGCCTTAGCACCATCAGTTGGTAGGTTAGGGGTGCCGCACTCATGATGGGTTCCCACCGCCTGGCTAACGGCACCATCGCGGGTCGCCAATGCCGAGCTCTCCCCATGGGGAGGTAATAATAGCTCCACAGCTGCTCGGCGCAGGTCATCAGTACCTTGTAAAAATAAAAAAAAATACAAAACAAGTAAAACCAAAAATACCTGGATGAATGGTGTGAAACCACTCACAGTCATCTCACGGTCCGCTTCTTGGAACAGACCTACAAACAAGTGTGCCAGCATGGCGGCTCCCCAGGCATAGTACCCTACTCTTTCAAGGTCTGATAGCAGCTCCAGGAAGCGACATTGGATACCGTCCCCTTTCGAGCTCAGTACCAATCTCCCCAAAAGGAAGAGGAGCTCAAATCTATGTTGCATCTTTCCCAGTTGCCGAAATCTGTGCAGTACACGGCAGGGCATCCTATTTCCATCCTTTCCATGAACTCTTCTGAGGATTCGTCGTCCCGCCGACGAGTGTCGGTGAGCCCTAATGCATCCATGAGGGACGCCCTAGCTACCGACCTATTTTTCCGACCATCTAGGTCCAAACCCAGTAGCTTCCTAGCACCTTCTCGGTAATCCGCATAAGTGACTCTGGTCACTGTCTCGCCATCCACCTTGAGACTCGTAATTCGGACCACATCTTCCAGACTGGGCACCATGTACCCCCAGGGCATCAGGAATGCCCGACTCACTGGGTCCCATCTCTCACACAAGGCTTGGATCAGGACCAGGTCGAGCTGGATCGGCTCGATCCGAAGAAAGGTGCCAAAACCCATCACGTCTAGCCTAGCCTTCTGAAAATCTGGGAGACCTCGGTATGCTGCCACTATCAACTCCCATGAGATCTGAGATTTCATCACACTCTACGCATACAAGAAATGGAGAAAGGTTTGGTCAGAAAGAAAGGAAGAAAAAAGAATGGAAAAAAGGGCAAGAAAGCTCAGCTTACGAGTTGTGATTGGGCCCTTTCGCTGAAGTGCCCTTCGAGGTCCGAAAGCCTCCTGGAACTACTACCACTGGATCTGCTTCTCTTCGAGGAGTGGGAAGATTCGCCCTCCATCCAACTCTCGGAATTTTGAACTCCTCCTCTCCCGTGAGAACTTGTGCTCCTCGAGTTAGCTCTCGATATGCCTGGGAGGATAAAAGGGACAAGAATTTATAGAAATGGAAGGAGTGCAGGTCAAGATTGCCTCCATCACCTTTAATGATAGCCCTCGCGATGAGGCACCTACCATGCGGTCCCGTGTGTCACTTCACCGCTCGCACAGGGTGATTGATTGGACGAAGAATATGACGACTAGCACCCTATGTTGTCTAGGGATACCCTATCAATTTTGGAGGACACCCGCAAAATTTGACACAACATCCGAGAAAAGGGACTAGGGCCGTCATTATTGACTTCGACGGCAGATTCCTGTGAAAAATGGTCACAACAAGACGCGATTCTCCGCTCGGGGCGGAGTCTCGGTAGACCCATCACATGGGAACAGTGCAAAGGAGGAGAAGTGTAGGGAAGAAGGAACGCACAAGAGAACAAACAAGCAGCACAAAATCAAATCACTCCCTTCATAATTCTACATGAGCTGTCAAAAACATCATAAACATAAGGAGGAGGCGAGTCCACCAGCTCGCCGATCCTCACCATCACTCATCTCACTGGGCGCTCCCCTCCTCTCCCCTGAGGTGCAGGTCCCTCAGAAGCCTCTGCGATCCTCGTGCAGCAGCACCTGCCTCGCCTCTTGGCGCCTGCTCCGCAGCAGTGACTCGCTGCTCCTCCCCTGGCGTGGCGAAGAAGCCACTAGCGGCAAAGCGACCGGACTGGCGGAGTCGCTCCCCGAACTCTCGCGCTCTCTCGTAGTGCATCTCCATCCCTCCTAGCCTCTGTACGACGGCCTGAAGGCCCAGCTGGAGCTCCCTCACTTGGGCCTCCAAGGCCCTCCTCTCGGTCTGATCCCGCTGTCGCTCGGACCTTCTCTCGGCTTTCTCTCTCTCTGCCTCTCTCCTCATCATCTGCAGAAGAACCCTTAACTCCAGGATGTCTGGAGAAGGCCTCTCCTCACCACGATGCCGCAACTCCACTACAGTCGCCACCCAGGCATCACGCTCCTCTTCCGCCCGGGTCGCGCAGGCCACCGCACCGGCAAGTTGTTCCCAGAGGGAGGCAATCTCGAGAAAAGGGGCCGAGGAACTGGAAGATGCACCACCAATCATCCCCGCCGTCGCTGTCCGTTGGGCACGCTGGAACAAAATAAACAACGGCCGTCAGTGAACTCCAAAATCTGAAGATAAAAGTGCGGCACGTAACTTACCAGGAGCGACAGCTCATGTTGAGCGACGGCCAGCTGCCGCCTAGCCTCTGACAGTTGGGCGCGCGAGCCGTCGATGCCACATGTGTCCCCAGCTTGGGGAAGCCCCGCATAACTCTCTCTCTGCCGTCGCAGGAATTCGACGCTGTCTTGCACCAATACACTCCCTTGCTGTCCAGGGAGACGTACGTGTCAGTCCTCAAGTCTCGCCTTACCGCGACTCTCCCTCCTGACGCGGCTCGGCTCGTCCGCACTCGCCCACTCATCGGCCAGGCCTAGGGTCCTCGCCATGTCCTGCACCAAGGAAGGAGGACCTCGCATCATAACAAAGAACGCGTCCCCTGTCTAGGACGCATCCATCACTTGAGTGCAACACTCGCCGAACCCTTTCCCCCTCGCACGCCTTGCTTCAAAACTCAAAATGGATCAAAGAGGAAGAGATTGGAGGACCTACCAGACCGTGTTCACCTCCCTCTGCGACATCGGGCCCCTCGGGTCCCTCGGGGGCCCGAAGCGACCCTTCCTCCTCCATAGACGCCGTTCCGTGCTCTGGCGCGTCCCTCCTTGGGCGAGGGGTCCCGCGTCCCTCTCCACCTTCACCATGGTCGGGTCCACCGAACTCCATCGATCAAAAGAGGAGGAAGACGAAAAAGGGGGCAAGCGAGTTTCGGCGGAAGGCGGGCTCGTTTGCGGGTAAGGCACGGGAGAAGAAAGGCCACCCGATGCTTTAAATTTGAATTCAAGGATTAAGACGCGTCCTCGCGCCTGGACGCGCCCAAAAAGGGAGAAAGGAACATAATCCCCCCGTGCAAAGTAGTTCCCTTCTGTCCAGGGCAAAAGTCTCGTGAAGCGTAAACAACGTGGTGCAAAAGAAAGTGCGGGAAAGAAAAGGGCACGCCACACGAAATCCATTTCATATAATAGTCAAAGTACATCATACAGTGAGAAGGGTGACGTGTACAAGCAACTGTCTAACTCTCGCTGCCACCCTCCTGGTCATCTCTCTCCTCCCTCCTCTGCCGGGGATCCCTAGGGGGCCTCTGCGAACCCTGAGAAGCCGTGCTCACCTCGCCCTGCGGTGGCACTCCAGCCTCGAAGGCGTGACGACGCTCCTCGCCCGAAGAAACCAGATAGCTGCCCATGGAAAAAGAACCAGACTGACGAAGTTGCACCCCGCGTTCCTTCGCCCTCTGGTACCGCTCCTCGCTCTCCCGAAGCCTCCCCTCCGCCGTGCCGAGACTCAATCGGAGCTCCAGCAGCTGGGCCTCCAGAGCCCTCCTCTCGGTCTGATCCCGCTGTCGCTCCTCCCTCTCTCTCTCCCTCTCCTCTCTCTCTCTCACCGCCTCCCTCCTCGACAGCTCAAGGGCGATCCGCAGATCCTGCACGTCATGAGGGAGCTCCTCAGCCTCCTGTCGACGCTCCTCCTCCAGCTCCACAATCCGGGCGTCACGCTCTGCCACCCGAGCGTCGCGCTCCTGCTCGGCACGAACAGCACGCGTCAGGGCCTCTCGGACCTCGGCCACCTGTCAAAGCACGCATGCACCGTAAGAGAACATTGATAAAAGGAGAGCAGGCAGAAGGAGAGTCGAGGTCAAGCAAACACTCACTCGAGCCTCGCGGTCACGCTCGGCCTCCTCAGCACGAGCCACCGCATATGCCAGCTGCTCCTGGAGGGCAGAAACCTCCGGAGGAGGGCCCCGCGAACTGGAACCCGCTCCACCAGCCATCCCGACTGCCGCTGTCTGGTGGGCCCGCTGAAACACGGGGCAAACGTCGGTCAAAGGCTAAGCATCAAAAATCCAGGTCACAAAAATGCATCGCATAAACTCACCTGGATCTCCAACTCCTGTCGGATGGCCACTAACTGTCGTCTGGCGTCTGCCAGCTGGGCCCGCAGGTCGACGATCATGTTGTCACGAGCATCCTGCATTGCACATAAGTTAGTGCCACATGCATATACATATAGAAGGGTGAAGTATTTTCATTTCACTTACCCCTGCCATACCACCAAGGAAGAGGCGGTCCCCGTACGTAGCCCTGTACCGTCTCAGGTAATCAGTACTGTCCTGTACATGGGACACCATTGGGACCCCGCCCTGCTGCCAGTCCTGGTACTGTGCTGGGAAGCGCGTACGCCAGTCCACAATATTTCCCTTCCCCTTGGTCTTCCGCCCGATGCGGGCCGGCTCATCTACATCAACCCACTCCTGGGCTAGCCCCAATGTCCTCATAACCAGCCTCAGCCGAAGCGGCTCGATCTCGTTCAGGCAATGGACCCACACGTCCCGCCTGAAACGAGGAAGACCCGCTACAACCCAAGACTAGCCAGCATCGCCCACGCCTAGGTAGGGTCTCCACACCACCTGCATCACCATACATACATCATGTTAGTTACCATTCAGTCACATGCATAAACACAAAAAAATCATACGCATCATACCATGGCCTCGGGATACTCACTCAGCTCCCGACGAAGTGACGCCAGCTGGTAGCTGTGTGGTGCCGCTACCACGACCGGCCTCCACTGTCGCGCTAGAGGAACGGCTCTCCTGTTCCCCTGCCTGGCCCTCCCTATCGGGAAGTAGCAATAACTCCACACCTGTATCCATCATACATCATTAGCACGAGTAATTGCATATTTAACTACGGTAAAATGCATAAATAAATTGTGTACCTGGAGAAAAGGTGCGAAGTCGCTGACTGTCGTCTCCCTCTCTGAAGTCTGGGAGAGATCAGCAATCAAATGGGCAAGCAGAGCAGCTCCCCACGCGTAGTGCCCCACTCTGTCAAGGTCCGCCAGGATCCTGAGGAAGCGACAGTGGATGCCATCCCCCTTCGTCCCCAACAGAAGGCGGCCCAAGAAGAAGAAAAGAAACGAAACCTCCGGAGGTCTAGGTCCACCAGCTCCCGCTCGCTCGGGTCCTGGGTGAAAGCTGCACGGGCATCTCCCTCCAGTCGTGCTAGAAACTCCGCTCCAGTCTCGCTAACCCGCTGGCGGGGGTCGACGAATCCGAGCGCCTCCATAATCTCCACTCGGCCAACTACCCTGCTGTCTCTATCAATCACGCTCGTCTCTAACCACAGCAGGTCCAGGGCACTCTCTCAGTAGTCGGGGTAGGTAACCCCACTCACCGCCTCTCCGTCCACCAGTAGCCCGGTGATCCGAGCCACGTCCTCCAGTGACGGCACCATGTGCCCCCAGGGCATCAGAAACGCCCGGCTCGGCGCGTGCCACCGCTCCCTCAATGCCTGGACAAGAGGAAGGTCGAGCCGAAAGGGCTCGATCCTAAGGAAAGCTCCAAAGTCCATGGCGTCCACACGCGCCCTCTGAAAGTCTGGCAGCCCACGGTATGCTGCCACCACTAAGGACCAGCTGATCCGGCCCTTCATCACGCCCTGCACACCACAAAACCAACAAAGAACACATCAGCATCATAAATAGTAATAAACTATAACACTGTATATACTACTTATTTATTTTATTTTATTTTTATTATTTTTATGTTTTTTTGGGGGCGTCCAACACCTTGGACGCCTCCTTTACATTTTCTTTATTTTATTTTAGAAAAAACCAAAAACCAAAACAAAAATAAATAAAAAAATATATATTTTATCATGGAGGCGTCCAAATCTCTGGACGCCTCCTTATTTTTAATTATATTTTTATTATTTACGTAAATAAATAAATAAATAAATAAGAAAATGTGGAGGCTTCCAGGGGCCTGGACGCCTCCTTCCCTCACCCCCGGCGTTCTCCACACAGCCTCTCGCCCGCCCTTTTAGCCCAGTGAACCAATAGAATGGAAGTCTAAAGAGCTTATCGGGTCGTGATCGTCCTCTGCCGCGTCGCCAGCATCCATTGCAGCCTCCACGACCAAAAGAGGAGCCTCCTCCTCCGCGGCAATCTCCTCCGCCGCAGCAGCCTCCTCGGCATCGTCCCTCAGCCTCCTCGGACTACGAGCCCGTCGTTTGCGCTTCTCTCCACCCTGGCTCGGGCCTCCTTGCTCCATTGGGATGAAGAATGGGTCGTCCGGATTGACTGGGTCGTTTGAATGAACAGTAAATGAGCAAAGGGGGGGACGCCCCCCCCCCCCCCCCATATATATAGAACTCACTTTCTTTGGGGCGTCCAGGCGCCTGGACGCCCCCACCTTTTTTTTTTATTTTTTTTAAAAAATTCAAAAATGTAGGGGCGTCCAGGCGCCTGGACGCCCCCAAAACAAAAAAATAAAAAAAATAAAAAATAGGGGCGTCCAAGACCCTGGACGCCCCCAAAACAAAAAATTGAAAAAAATTATAAATAAAAAATTAGGGGCGTCCAGGCCCCTGGACGCCCCCATAATAAAAATTTCAAAAAAATATAATAAAAGAAAAAAAAAAAGATAAGAGTATGTATATAATCCAAACAAAAGAAAAAAAACACAAAGAAAAAGAAAAACCACAAAAAAAGATAATAATAATTAAGGGGACAAGGGTCCAAAACATCCATGGGCAGATTTTATTCTATCAGAAAAGCAGAATGAACTACATCAGGGGCTTAGGCACCTTAGGCCTTAACTTCCCCAGTTCGGTCACATAAACTCTCCACAGCTCGCATTCTTCCCCCACATGCGCTAAGGCCTTTCCCGCAACACTTGTCTTCCAGGGTGCTTTGACGGCCTTCGCTTCCTTCGCATCCGCTTCAGTACCCAACTCTCTCTTCTTCAAAGGAACGATACCAGTCGATAGTGGGAATGATTGGCGTGGAATGCCGACCTAGAGGCAGCATTGATGCGCGTTATAAAGGACGAACTCGGTTGTGCCAATCAGTTGAAGATCAACTTCAGGAGAAGGCCTCATGAGGAGATCAAGCGAAAGCAAACATGCCGGTGCGCAAGTGAAGAAGCCTTGTGTCACGGTGCAGAAGTGAGACCGCCAGTCTTCACGTTTCTTCAGTCACGGAACGCGGTTCACTACAGTACCACCGAAGCCTAACACGTCGGCTATGTGATGAAGAGGGCTTTGTTGGAAGAGCTACGAAGCAGTTGGCATTCCCTCGCGGTGATCAAACTTGAAATGCAAATCCAGCCAGCAACTCAGGACAAGTGCGCAACCAAAAGGAGGCTTACCCATACTCGAGGCAGTAAGGCCACTATACAGGTAGGCAAGGACAGCGGGTCCCACCCTCTTTCCATGCCAGATCCCGCAGATAGCACTTAGTTGGTCTTCCTCCACCATGTTGTCGGTATAAGGAAACAAGAGAGCACCCGCCAGACAAATGGTGAACCCCTTCATGATTCCCTCTAAATAGTCATCGTCTGGTGACCCTCTCAGGGCGTCCATGACCCACTCCGCGAGCTTTTGGAGATCGATCCCCTTTTGAGTACGAACCTTTCGGGCTGTGTCGGGCGGCATGAAGCTTCCAAGGATGCTTTCGGAAGTCCCCCGTGTCAGCATCTGCATAGCCTTCACCTTCCCGTCACTCTTGAATTTCTTCAATCCAAGCAGAAGTTCCACCTCCTCGAGGAGGATGGTCACCTCGAAGGTCGGGAAGATAAAAGTGTGGGTCTGGGGATGCCAGATCTCCACTAGTGCGCCCATAGCCGCCCAGTCCATACGAATCTTCTCGTAGTGTTTGGCGTGAATAAGGAGCCCCTGCAGATGCCACTTCGAGAGTATGGCCCTCATGCCGATGGAGATGTTGGAAGTTAGCTTTGAAAGCCATGGCAGTTTGGAAAACTTCCTCGGGCCTGGGAAGAGTGGATATGGCTGGAAGAGAAAAGAAAGAAGAAGAAATGAAGGAAGTAAGAAGAAGGCTCACGTGGAGAAATTTGAAAAGAATCAGCTTACCATATGCGACATGATCGTCCCACTCAGATGACCCTCGAGGTCGGAGAGTCGCCTGATCTCGCCGCTAGGCCTGCTCCTCTTCATAACGCGGGAAGACTCTCCTTCCATCATGAAATCTCTAGATTCTCCTCTCCTTCCTCTCCTGAGCTTCCAAAACCCACCTTGGTGCATTTGAATGAACTAGCCTAAGGGGAGTTCTTATAGGAAGGGTAGGGCGCTACAGGACAAAACATGTCACATCAGTGGTCATTGTCAAGATTTTGTCTGGATCTCCTTTGTACTGTGGTGCGATTCTGCTATGATTCTGCTACTTTTTGATAACATTTGTTAGTCTGTGCAGGTTCTACAAACGGACGTCTTTGTCCTATCTCCTGTCCCACCTTTCAATGGTTGGTCCCACCATGTCATGCATCATAGTATATGATACCTACGCTATTAGAACATGTCAAGGACCTTGCGACCCGAACGAATCCGGGATTTGAGTTCCCCTTCAACAAAAACAGTGATGATCCCGAAGAATTTGGGTTGTACGGATAAGCCGTTAACTTGTGGTAGCATGGGGACGACGGTTCCATTCAGTGAGTTGGTGCGCGGATAAACGGGTCCCAGCCCAGTATCAGCTCACCGGATTGGTATCCTGACCCGTTCTTAACAAGTTGACAATATTATCCTTGACTATTTTCTATTTTAGTTTGTTTTAAATTTTTCTTTAAGCCCAGCATGCATTCATATAGGACTTTGATTTATTGCGGAAGATCATTCAAGTGATTCGATTTCGAAAGCCGCTGTGCTTCAATTCTTACAAATATGAGATATTCCACTCCGAATGAAATAATGAGTTTCCTTGAAACGGCCCTACGTTGCTCTTCCAAAGGAGACCCTTGTTTGGACAGACCCTCAGATATTCCTTTACTTTTACCTTGCTTGACCCACCTTGGCCGCAGCACTTCCACGTTAGCTGGTAACCGCTCCCCAAAGGTGAAACCTGTAGGTTTATGACCCAGGTACTTCCACACTGAGAAGTTGGTCTCCTTTATTTTCGTGCCTGAGCGCACATCTCACCCTCCCTTATTTGATCTCTGTCCAAGCAATCGTCAAGATTTGAAAGACCTTCTTCAAAGGTTGCCTCATTGAAACTCCAGGAAAAATTCCAGACAGTAACGTCAAAAGCGTGTCTCATCACACCTTGGCATCAACTTATCAGTCCGCTCCCACTTCATTTCACTCCACTTCGATACCATTCCACTACGTGTCGCTCCCTTGCAAAGCAGACGCCAAGGCATGGCAGCTGTAGACACGCCATTCCTGACGTCTCCTGAGAAAGTCTCATATTACTATACAACGCCCCGCAACGGCTTACGCACTTTGAATCACTTGAGTGCTTCCTTTTCTTGAGTCTTCTTCTGCCCTTTTCGGCATCCGGAATCGTCTCGTCACGGTATTCGGACGGCATCAACACCAGTCAGACGCATCAGGAGGTTCCGGAACCAGGAAGGGTGTCTGCCGGGCGGCCGCCAACGCCTGAACTGAGGACCCGGGTGGATCTTTATGGGGGCGTCCAGGCCCCTGGACGCCCCCATTTTTTTAATTTATTTTTGAAAGCCCAAAACAAAATAAATAATAATATATTAATGGAGGCGTCCAGGCCCCTGGATGCCTCCATAAAAATAAATATAAAAAAAATATATATGCCAGTTGGCATAAAAAGATAAAATAAAATAAAAAATAATATATTAATGGAGGCGTCCAGGCCCCTGGATGCCTCCATAAAAACAAATATAAAATATATATATATGCCAGTTGGCATAAGAAGACAAAACAAAAATCAAATAAAAATAATATATTTTCTTGGAGGCGTCCAGGCCCCTGGACACCTCCATCAACTCCCTCACGGGCGCCGGCCACCGAACGATGGTTTGTCGTGTGTGAAAAAATCCAAATTGTGGAGACGTCCAGGCAGCTGGACGCGCCCATTTCCAAATCACGAGGCGCCGCTCACAAAACCACGTGTTGTGCCAAACCGCGTGCGGCCGTCGGTGGTGTTCGGTGGACCTGTTGGAGGCGTCCGGGGCCCTGGACGCCTCCACAAAAATATTCCGAAAAAATAAATAAAAATAGAATAAAATATTAGTTCGGCCCTGATGGAGGTGTCCAGGGTCCTAGACGCCTCCACCCTCCGGAGCCCTATAAATAGAGGCCCCCCCCCCCCAGTTCTGGAGGAGCTTCTAAGAGATCCGATAGGCTGCCGGAGCCCAGAGGCTTCCGGAGTCATTTCTAACCCGTGGGGTCTTTTGTAGGTGGAGGTTCTACCGGCTTCTCGGGTGCCCACGCTCGGGAGAGGAAGGTCGTCTTCATCCACCGCGCTTCCACGTCGTCCCTACGCTGCCGGAGCTCCGCCGAATCTCGCCCTCGGCTCCTCCAATAAGCCTTTTCTTCCCCTTTTTTCTCCATAGTTATTTACATTCATCATACTGCATCCTCTATCTTCCTACATAAGGGCGCCGTCTCTCGCATACTTCTTGCATTCATCATCGCATTTTCCTCCTACTCGAGTCCGAGAGGGGTTTAAAACCACACCAACCAGGTGTGTATCAGGTCACGATCTGGTTACTTTTATTGCAAGGAATTGTTACTACACTGCCATTTTCTAATTCCGTTCATTTATTGTCTACTGTTTTGCAAGGGTACCCAAGGAAAGCCCTCTCCGTCGGCCGGCCGAAGGGGGAGGAAGAAGCAACCCACCATCTCCCGCTCTTGAGGTAGGCGCGATCACTTTCTTTATTTTGGGGTCTTTTGGCCCCTGGCGATCACATCTTGTTCTCGAGGCCGCGGCGAGTCACTTCCCCAATGGCCGTTTAAATTTCCGTTCTTATATTCTCTTTATATTCTGTTGTATTCTGCTCATATTCTCGAGGCCGCGGCGAGTCACTTCCCCAATGGCCGTTTAAATTCCCGTTCTTATATGTTATATTCTTATCTATTCATATTCTCGAGGCCGCGGCGAGTCACTTCCCCAATGGCCGTTTAAATTCCCGCTCTTTATATTCTCCTTATATTCTGTTATATTCTTATCTGCTCATATTCTCGAGGCCGCGGCGAGTCACTTCCTCAATGGCCGCTTCAATTCTTGCTATTTAATTTCTGCACCATTCCCATCCCCCCGAGGCCGCGGCGAGTCACTTCCCGCTATGGCCGTTTAACCCCCATATCTTGTTATATTACATTTGTCTCGCTCGCCCCGCCGGAGTAATCTCCCGTGGTGGCCCTTCCCCTTTTCTTTTATTTCTATGTTGCAGCAAACAAAAGAGGAGCCCGCGTGCTCCGCGTCCTCTTAGCACCCAGAACCGCGTGACGTCGCTCACACACCCCGCCACGTGAAAACCCGAAAGAGCGCGTGGGCAAAAGTAAGAGGGGCTGGCTTCGGCGAAAATCCGAAAGGGCGCTTAAGCCAGTAATGTGGCAATTTAAAGTTCCCTTTTTCACCCTTCCTAATAAAACTCCGAGAAGGACGATCATCATAAAGTCCCACCGGAAATCCTGTCCAACAATCTTTCGGCCCTTGTCATCATTAACAAGATCGGTCGGCTTACTCCTTTAACTTGGACCCTTCGTCCCTGTTAAATGAATCTACCCCTCCGGCAAACGGCTTCGTGCCTAAGCTGCTACCAATCAGCATCAGTTCAGACCTTCCGTCTGGACCGCATGAAGAAATATCATCCTTCTTTGCGTTGATGTAAAACCCCACGTCAACGGTAAAACTTATGTACACATTTCCCAGTGAATAGCCCCATGCTTGAGCTGCTACACAGCGACGTCACTCAGACCCTTCGTCCGAGTAGACGATGAAACCACTCTCCTTTGCGTTGATGTCTATCCCACACCAATGATAAGATCCACATTCCCGGCAAATAGCTTCATACCCAAGCCGCCATCCACCAACTTCAGTTCAGACCTTCCGTCTGAATTGCATGATGAAGCCCTACTCTCCTTTGCGTTGATGTTCACCCCACATCAATGAATGGCACTCCGCCCTCGATGAGCTCTATCCACCTTGGTCTAGTGGCACTCTGCCCTGACCGAGCTACCTCAAACTTGGTCCAGTGGCACTCCGCCCTGACCAAGCTACCTTCACCCTTGGTCTAGTGGCATTCCGCCCTAACCGAGCTACCTTAAACTTGGTCTAGTGGCATTCTGCCCTAACCAAGCTACCTTAAACTTGATCTAGTGACATTCTGCCCTAACCGAGCTACCTTAAACTTGGTCTAGTGGCATTCTGCCCTAACCAAGCTACCTCAAACTTGGTCTAGTGGCACTCCGCCCTGATCGAGCTACCTTTACCTTGGTTTAGTGACACTCCGCCCTGACCAAGTGATAAGTGTCCATTTCTTATGACAAGTCATTACATGTACACCATTTTATGTGCATATAATTAGGTAATTATGCATATTTCATAGTTAACCTCAACTCCGCATTTAAATTGGAGCTTTCACGTAAATTGATTAATTCGATTGTCTTATTTAATAATAAATTAAAGTTGAGGACTATGAGCATTAATTCTCCATTACATAATCATGAGCATTTGAGATTGATGTGCACATTGTGGTAATTTTTATGGACTAAAGTGCAATTATGTGTGTGTAGGACACCGAAGGTAATTACAAAAGAAGCCGGGGGCAAAAGGGTCATCACCATTTTGACCAAGTCAAATAAAGAATTCAAATTATTTTGGTTGGAGGGAAAGGAAAGTTCAAAATTTTGAATTCAAAGTCTGAAAAGGAGGAATCCAAACTTTAAGTTCAGAAAGGAGGAAAAGGACATTCAAAGTTTGAATTAAAGGAGAGACATGATGAGCCTTGGGAAATGGGGTGCCTAAAGTCCAAGAAAGGGGGTGCCCACCTACTTTTACTCTTCCCCATGCATCATATTCCATTTGAATCTCAGCTATTCATCTCCTTTTGATATAATCTCCACCCTCTATCTACCAAACTTTCCCTATAAATAGCCCATGGTAAGGAGGAGGAAAGGAGTCTTTTTTTTTTAGCAATCTTTCACTCTCCCTCTTTCTCTCCTAACCTTAGGCCTCCGGTTTCTCCCATGTAAGTTCGTTTTCTCCTTTTGTGTTCTTCATAAAAGTTCTTCATTGTTAAGTCCTCTACAATTTCTTCTTCTTGCTCAACTTCTAATTCCTTCTGGTTTTCAAGATATTTTGTGTTTTTCACTGTGCTGTCCTATTCATCTGCGACCCAGTATTGTTCTCTGTTCTTTCCCTTATTTCTCCCTCTTCTAGTCATTTTCTGCTCTTGCTGTCTTCATGAAAGTTCTTGGTTTTTACGTGTTCTACAACTTCTTCTTCTTGCTCATCTTTTAATTCCTTCTGGTTTTGAAGCTATTTCTCGTTTTTCAACTTGCTGTCCTGTGATTTCACTGTTCATCCGAGGTGCTAGCTTCGGTTATGTCTCCATTTTGAAGCTCTTCTGCTCTTCTTTTCTATCTGAGTTCTTCATCAAAGTTCTTCCTATATCCCTCCTCTTCAACTTCTTCTTCTTGGGTATCCCCTAATTCCTCTTGGGTTCAAAGTTATTTACCCTCCAAAGGTAGCTTCAACAACAAAGGCGACTTCCTCCCGGTGTACACGGTGATCTCTTTCAAGGCGGAGCGATCCTCTCCAAAGCTCGGCGAGGAGGAGACGACGGCGTCATCACCATTGCTACTACTATCTTCATATCTCAGGCCCCTCTTTTTGTCATTACTTTTATGTTATGTTACTTCATTGTAATCTTGTCACCTCTTTGTTGTAAGCTTGTCTTGCACTTCATGTACCTTTTCTTTTAAGTTAATGAAGAGAGTTGTTCTTTTGATCTAGTTCTTGATCTTCTTCCATCTCTACCCCCTTCTTCTATCTCTTCTTTTCACTTCATGCAATTAATTTCTATAGCATAGGCGCATAATCATAGGTGTTTTTAATTAAGTGTTAGAATCGTTCTTTGTTTCATCATTTTTCTTCAAACAATCAAATCATAAATATTTTTTAAAGGAGTCCAAAGTTTTAAACTCTAAAAATCTCTTCTTCCTTGTGGATTCGACCCGTGCTTGTCCTAATACTACATTCTCTTTTGATCATTTTGTGCGAGTGCGGTTTTAAGATTGTTATACGCGTGTTTTAAACGACGAACTTTCGCGTAATCAATTTTTGGCGCCGTTGCCGGGGAAGAATGATGATTTTTGACTTAAGAACTTTATTTTCCTTGTGTTTATAGTATACTAATAAAGTTCTCTTTTCTTTTTTTTGCAGGTGAAAAAAAAAAGGGAGAAAAAAGTAACTTGAAAACTCAAAAAAATTAGAGGTAAGTTTACCTTTCTTTCTTTCATCTTTGTGATTTAGTCATTCATTTCAAAAAAAAAAAAGGAACGAGGGAACGCTTTTCAAGTAAGTATCCAAACTTTTCCTCTTTCATTTCAATTTCATTTCTCTACATTTTATATCTTGTGGTTAGATAGGTTCATTAAATAAAAACAAAAAAAAGCATCACTTGAACTTCAATAAAAATGTCCATTGCAAGAGTAGAACCCACACTTCCATGTTTTAGGTCATGCATCATTTAGGATAGACTTTATTTTTCCTTGTTGTTTAATTATTGTTAATTGCATTATTGAAGATTGCGGGAGGCAAGGTGAGTACTCTAATTTTTTTAAAAGCATGCTCATGCATTTCCATGCTTGCATAGAACCCCTTGTTTGAACTTGGTTTGTTGCATATCATTTCTAAAATATTCTAAGGGCAACACCCATAAACAAGATAAGGTGGGGATTTCATCACCCTTCCTTAGCTCACAAATCATAATTCCCTTGCATCTTTGCATCACCTAGACCTTAAATAAAATTAGTAGACATTGGCCCTAGGTTCACACTGTGGTTCTTGTGTTATTTGGGCTTACCCTCTTGTGAAAACCGGTGCCTAAGGCAAGACGGTCGGACGGCAAACGCCTTAAGCGGGATAGTGGTTTGGCATAATTAGGTCCCTACGAAAGTAGGGGGAACCTCCCACTTCCCCACCCCTTACCTGGCCGGTGGAAACATTGAGGGTGAACTTAAGTTTCACTTTAATCATTTTGTGAAACCCAATTTATAGGTCTAGGTCACATCTAGGTCATTAGGAAATTTGTGTGATAACTTGTTTGTGATTACATAAAAAAATTAAAACAAAAAAAAATCAAAATTTTTTTTTGTTCTCCTCTTCTCTTTCCTCATCCTATTTTGTGTCAAAAAAAAATAATAAACAAACAAAAATCAAAAAAAGAATCTTTCATTTCTCTCTTCGTCCTAGTTAATGCAAGGTAGAAGATCTCAACATCCAAACCTACTAGGACCCATTCAAGAAATTGAGAGAGTCTTGTATCCAGGGAACGATCTCCAACAAGATCTCATGGCCGAAAATCAAGGACCTCACCACCAAAATCTAATGGCCGAAAATCCCAATCCTCCAAAGCAAATGAAGGATTATTTCTTGCCCAATCAATACCAACCATCCTTCTATGTCCAAGCACCTCAGAACCAGGCGGTTCATTATAAAATCAAGTCTAGTACCATCCAAATGTTACCGTCTTTCTATGGAAATCCTAATGAAGACCCTTACAAACATCTTGATGAGTTCCTTCAGATCTGCTCAACTGTTAAAATCCAAAATTTCTCTGATGATGCTCTTAGGCTAACTCTCTTCCCATTCTCTCTCAAGGATAAAGCCAAATATTGGTTAGGAGCCTTGGGTAGAATCATTGATACATGGGCGGAAATGCAAAAAGAATTTTTGAAGAAGTTCTATCCCATAGGGCGAACCAATACCATGAGAAGAGCAATTACTGGATTCACACAAAACCCAGGGGAACATATCCATGAAGCATGGGATAGACTAAAAGATTTATTGAGGAAATGCCCCCACCATGGGTTATCAAGATGGCAAATTGTACAGGCATTCTATGAGGGTTTGGCGGAGAATTATAGACAGATGGTGGATGCATCATGTGGGGGAGCATTCATGAGTAAGAGCGAGGATGAGGCTTATGATTTATTCGAAATGCTTAGTGAAAATTCCATAAGCCATACCTCGCTTTCATCATATGAAAGAATGATTGGGCCTTCTAAGAGGGGTGGACTTTATGAAGTTAAGAGCCAAGGTGAGTGTGAGAACAAGATAGATATTAATGCCATAACCCAAAAGTTGAATAAAATGGATTTGTTGGCGCAAAAGATAGAGAAGGTCGATATGGTTGCCCAAAAGCTAGACCAGTTGTTGTCCATGTCTAGACAGGAACCCTCTTTCCCTTCTGCCCCTCAACCTCAACAAATCTCAACCCCAAGTCAAGAAGAAATCTGTGCTTTGTGTTCGAGCCCTAGCCATTCCGTGATTGGGTGTCCCACAGCAGCCCAACTCCCCCCATTTATCCAAGAACAAATCTTTGCTGCTCAAGGTGTCTCCAAGCCCACATATGATCCTTATTCAAACACTTACAATCCGGGCTGGAGAAATCATCCAAATTTTTCTTGGAAGTCTAACCAAGGCCCATCCACCCAATCTCATCCCTCACACCATCCAAATTCGAAACAATCATTTTCCATGCCAAGTCAGTTAAACCAAAATCTCTCTTATCAGCCTCCTTTCCATCAACAATCACCTTTCCATCAAGCTCAGGCCCCATATCCTCAAGCTCAATTTGCTCAGGGCCAATTTCAGCAATTTCCTGCACACTGTTCACATCAACCACATTATCAACCACCTCCTACTCAGCCCACTTTTGATGACAAGTTTGAACAACTCCAACAACTCATCCTTACCCAAGCACAATCCATTTCCAAGTTGGAGAACCAGATAGGGCAACTTGCTGCCAACAACATGAGAAGAGAGGTAGGCCAGCTCCCTAGCCAACCGGTGGCCAACCCCCGCAATCAACAACCTCCAGGCTTCCCTCCAAGAGCTCCCATTCTTCCTCAACTCAATCAGCCCAACCAACCTCAGCTGCCCCCTCCTATAGGTCCTCAGTTCGAGAATGCCAAAGCCATCTCTAGCCTTAGGAGCGGGAAAATTCTTAATGATCCTCATCAGGCTAAGGATGTCGGAAGTAGTTCGGGCCAAGATGCCTATAAGGAAAGTGATAGTGAAGATGAAGAGCCGGTAATTATGCAAGAAAAGAAGAGACAAGAGGGGGGAGAAAATAAGCTGGACAAAGGAAAATCAAAGGTTGATGAAGGACCCCGAGAGTATGTTCCTAAGGTCCCATTCCCTGATGCATTGAAGCCAAAAGCTCAAAAGAGAAAGCCGGTCCAACAAGAAGAACTAGTGGAATTGTTTAAACAGGTGAACATCAATATTCCACTATTGGATGCAATCAAACATGTGCCAACGTATGCAAAATTTTTGAAAGAGCTATGTACACCAAAAAGGGAACCAAAGGCAGTAAGACAAAAGGTCCGCTTGTCTGAAGATGTCAGCGCAGTTGTTATGAATCATTTGCCTAAAAATTGAAGGACCCCGGAGCTCCATTGATCTCTTGTGACATAGGTGGAATTACATTTGATAGAGCATTGCTGGACCTTGGAGCCAGTGTGAACTTGTTACCCACCTTTATATATGAGCAATTTGATCTAGGGGAGTTGAAACCTACATCTATAATCCTTCAACTGGCAGATCGATCTGTAAAAACTCCAAGGGGACTATTGGAAGATGTGATTGTGAAGGTGCATGAATGTTATTTCCCGGTGGACTTTCTTATTCTGGATATGGCCTCGTCCCAGGAATTAAAGCACACACCTATTATTTTGGGACGTCCGTTTCTTGCTACGGCCAAGGCCAATATAAATTGTGCCACGGGGATGATGGATATTTCCTTTGGAGGAGAGAAGGTTTCTCTGAATGTATTCAAAGCATCTCAATATCCAGACCATGAGGAGGAATGTAATGTCATTGATGTTTTTGAAGAACTAATTGAAGAAAGTCTAGAAGTTAATGAGGAATGTCTAGAAGAGGGTAGCATGCTCCAGGATTCTCCACTTTCTAGTGCACCCCACTCTAGAGTAGAGCCACTCCCTCCACTTCAAGTTGAACCTATTCTTCCATCTTTGGATCAGCCGCCCAGTCTAGAATTGAAGGCTCTACCAGATCCTTTGAAGTATGTTTATCTAGGTCCTAACCAAACTTTACCCGTAATCATTGCTTCCAACCTCACTGCTACTCAGGAATCCCAACTCCTAGATATCCTTCAGGAGCACAAGAGGGCGATAGGTTGGTCTGTGGCCGATTTGAAGGGTATCAGTCCGGATGTGTGTATGCATTACATTTACTTAGAGGACAATGCCAAGCCGAGCAGAGAGATGCAGCGTCGGCTGAATCCAAGTATGAAAGAGGTGGTGAAGAAAGAAGTGGTCAAATGGTTGGATGCCGGGATCATATATCCCATTTCTGATAGCAAGTGGGTGAGCCCAACTCAAGTTGTTCCCAAGAAGTCAGGGCTAACAGTTGTAACAAATGAGAAAGGAGAAGAAGTTCCTATACGATTACCAACAGGGTGGAGAATTTGCATTGATTATAGAAAATTAAATTCAGTTACAAAGAAAGATCATTTTCCACTACCATTCATAGATCAGATTTTGGAGAGACTGGCAGGGCAGAAGTATTATTACTTTTTGGATGGCTATTCCGGGTACAACCAGGTTGCTATTTACCCGGAAGATCAAGAAAAGACAACGTTCACATGCCCATATGGCACATTTGCTTTTAGAAGAATGCCATTTGGGCTGTGTAATGCTCCTGCCACATTCCAGCGGTGTATGATGTCCATTTTCTCTGAAATGGTGGGAGAATGCTTGGAAGTTTTTATGGATGACTTTTCAGTGTTTGGTGATTCATTTGATGATTGTTTGGGAAATTTGACTCGGGTATTGAAAAGATGCATTGAGTCAAATCTAGTGTTGAGCTGGGAGAAGAGCCACTTCATGGTAAGAGAAGGGATCGTTTTAGGCCATGTAGTTTCAGAGAGGGGAATAGAAGTTGACAAAGCAAAGGTAGATTTGATTTCTAATCTTCCTCCCCCTTCATCGGTCAAACAGATCCGTTCCTTTCTTGGCCATGCAGGATTCTACCGCAGATTCATTCAAAACTTCTCCACCATTGCTCGACCACTCACACAACTACTTGCCAAGGACACTCCCTTTCATCTTGATGAGTCCTGTCTAAAGGCGTTCAACTCTTTGAAAGCATCCCTCACACAAGCTCCTATTCTCCAATCTCCTGATTGGTCGCTCCCTTTTGAGATCATGTGTGACGCCTCAGACTATGCTGTAGGAGCTGTCCTAGGTCAAAGAGTTGAGAAGAAGCCTGTGGTGATATATTATGCGAGCCGCACCCTCGCTGATGCCCAAATGAACTACACCACCACGGAAAAAGAATTGTTAGCTGTTGTGTTTGCCCTCGAAAAGTTTCGATCATATCTGTTAGGGGCGAAAGTCATTGTTTATTCTGATCACTCAGCATTAAAATTTTTGATGTCTAAGAAGGAAGCCAAACCCCGTCTCATACGGTGGATTTTATTACTACAAGAGTTTGATTTGGAAATAAGAGATAAGAAGGGGTTGGAAAATGTTGTAGCTGATCACTTGTCAAGGATTGTAATTCTTGAAAGTGCCCCTATGTCTGATTCCTTCCCTGATGAGCAAATTCTTTCCATCTCTCACACGACAACCCCTTGGTTCGCTCATATAGTCAACTACCTGGCAGTAGGTCAGATTCCCGAAGGGTGGTCTAGACAGGAGAAGGATCGATTCTTTTCCAAGATAAGGCACTATTTTTGGGATGACCCGGAGCTATTTCATATGGGCCCAGATCAAATAATAAGAAGATGTGTCCCCGAGGAGGAGCAACAATCTATTTTGAACTTCTGTCATAATCTTGCTTGTGGGGGACACTTTTCAGGAAAGAAAACATCGGCGAAAGTGTTGCAGAGCGGATTCTATTGGCCCACATTATTTAAAGATGCTTATGAATTTTCAAAACATGTTTAAGGTGCCAAGCCGTGGGAAACAATTCAAAAAGAGATATGATGCCACTCAGTCCCATTCTGGTAGTAGAAATTTTTGATGTTTGGGGAATAGACTTTATGGGACCATTTCCACCTTCATTTGGCAATGAATACATTTTGGTGGCAGTGGACTATGTTTCAAAATGGATTGAAGCTGTTGCTACTAGGACAAATGATCACAAAGTTGTGATGAAGTTTGTGAAGAAACACATCTTTTCTAGATTTGGTTGTCCTAGAGCTATCATTAGTGATGGGGGCTCTCACTTTATTCATTTTCAATTCCGAGCTCTACTTCGCAAATATGGCATCACTCACAAGCTCGCTACACCCTACCATCCCCAAACCAGTGGCCAGGTAGAAGTGTCAAATAGGGAGATAAAAACATTCTGCATAAGACAGTTCGGCCAGATAGAAAAGACTGGTCCGAGAGACTAGATGATGCACTCTGGGCCTACAGAACTGCATTTAAGACTCCCATTGGCATGTCACCTTATCGCCTCATTTTTGGAAAAGCATGCCACTTGCCTGTAGAGCTTGAACATAGGGCATATTGGGCCATCAAACAGGTCAACTTTGATCTCATTCAAGCGGGGCCCAAAGAGCTCTACAACTCAATGAATTGGAGGAATTAAGAAATGAAGCCTATGAGAATTCAAAAATCTATAAAGCCAAAATGAAAGCCTTCCATGATAAGCATATTCAAAGGAAAACTTTTCAACCAAATCAGAAAGTATGGCTTTTTAACTCTAGGCTACGCTTGTTCCCTGGAAAGCTCAAGTCCAGATGGGACGGACCGTTTGTAGTTGTCAAAGCTTTTGACCATGGTGCCGTCAAAATTTTGAATCCTAAAAATGGTCAAATTTTCACTATCAACGGTCAAAGATTGAAATCTTATGTGGAAAATGATCAGTTGCAAAAAGAATCCATTGTTCTAAGTGGTCTGGAATAAAATCTTCATGAGCTCTCATGCGTCTGGCTGAAGACGGAAAACTTAGCGCTTCTGGGAGGCAACCCAAAGTTTTTTTGTTGTTTTGACGTTTTATTTGAGTGTGTTTTAGTAGTCAGGTTAAGGCCAAGGAGAGGAAGTCATCGCCGCCTATGACATTGATGGAGGTTTCGTCCCGCATATCCGGTTGTCTCTTTCCCACTCAGAAGTATTTATTGATACATTATTCTTTTGCTTTCAATTCTACATGCCATTGAGGACAATGTCATTCAAGTTGGGGGGGGGAGAGAAATTTTCATGCTGCATATAGTACAACCTGATAGGAGTTCTGTCTTGCATAAAGATGTAAACCCCATTTTGAGTTTCATGATTCATGCTTAAATTAAAAGTAATTCTGGAATAGAAAAGGCTAGGGAGAAGGATGATGGAAAATTTAGTCAATCTAGCCATGGAAAACTGATATAAGAATCCCTTTAAAGTTCATGTGCACTAAAAAAAAAAATTTATTTACATTACACACTAATGAAACAAGCAAGACAAGCCCTCTGCTATTTTAGGTATATTGTCTAATATTCTGCACTTCTTAAGAAAAGAGATCTTTATACAAAGTTTTCTGCCAAATTATCTATCAAATAAGTGCAATGGCACTATGAAAAAAAAAAGAGAAAAAAAACACACATGAAAAATGCCCCTAATCTTAGTAACCGGGCCTACTTCACCTAAGACGTGTTGAGGTTCGCGTAAAACGGAAAAGGGAACCTGGATCTGTGAAACTGGGCCTGCTTCTCCTAAGGCAAGAGTCGAGGTTCACGTTGAGCAGTGAAGGGTAGTGCAGCATCATGTGTGGTATAAAAGATCCCAAAGGGATAAAATAATAAGGCAGACAAAAGCGAATATACTTAATGCTCTGATCTAAGAGGTGCAGAGTTGTAAGACATTTGCTTGGAATAACGAATGGGGGATGGAATTGTCTAAAGCTGTGGATTTGGTAGTTACACATGCACAAGTGCTATTGAGCTTTAATTTGAATTCTTAAATCATGTACAAGTAAGTTCCTACATAAGGCTAGTGTGCATTAATGATTCCGGATTCCTAATCTTTGGTTGATTCTATGAAGGGATAACTAGATATGAGAGCATGAATTTTGCAAACTCTTGTTAGTCCTAAAATTTCATTTATTGGTATTGCTAAGGGACTAGCAATGAGTAAGTTGGGGGTGTGATAAGTGTCCATTTCTTATGACAATTCATTGCATGTACACCATTTTATGTGCATATAATTAGGTAATTATGCATATGTCATAGTTAACCTCAACTCCGCATTTAAATTGGAGCTTTCACGTAAATTGATTAATTCGATTGTCTTATTTAATAATAAATTAAAGTTGAGGACCATGAGCATTAATTCTCCATTACATAATCATGAGCATTTGAGATTGATGTGCACATTGTGGTAATTTTTATGGACTAAAGTGTAATTATGTGTGTGTAGGACACCGAAGGTAATTACAAAAGAAGCCGGGGGCAAAAGGGTCATCACCATTTTGACCAAGTCAAATAAAGAATTCAAATTATTTTGGTTGGAGGGAAAGGAAAGTTCAAAATTTCGAATTCAAAGTTTGAAAAGGAGGAATCCAAACTTTAAGTTTGGAAAGGAGGAAAAGGACATTCAAAGTTTGAATTAAAGGAGAGACATGATGAGCCTTGGGAAATGGGGTGCCTAAAGTCCAAGAAAGGGGGTGCCCACCTACTTTTAGTCTTCCCCATGCATCATATTCCATTTGAATCTCAGCCATTCATCTCCTTTTGATATAATCTCCACCCTCTATCTACCAAACTTTCCCTATAAATAGCCCATGGTAAGGAGGAGGAAAGGAGTCTTTTTTTTAGCAATCTTTCACTCTCCCTCTTTCTCTCCTAACCTTAGGCCTCCGGTTTCTCCCATGTAAGTTCGTTTTCTCCTTTTGTGTTCTTCATAAAAGTTCTTCATTGTTAAGTCCTCTACAATTTCTTCTTCCTGCTCAACTTCTAATTCTTTCTGGTTTTCAAGATATTTTGTGTTTTTCACTGTGCTGTCCTGTTCATCTGCGACCCAGTATTGTTCTCTGTTCTTTCCCTTATTTCTCCCTCTTCTAGTCATTTTCTGCTCTTGCTGTCTTCATGAAAGTTCTTGGTTTTTACGTGTTCTACAACTTCTTCTTCTTGCTCATCTTCTAATTCCTTCTGGTTTTGAAGCTATTTCTCATTTTTCAACTTGCTGTCCTGTGATTTCACTGTTCATCCGAGGTGCTAGCTTTGGTTATGTCTCCATTTTGAAGCTCTTCTGCTCTTCTTTTCTATCTGAGTTCTTCATCAAAGTTCTTCCTATATCCCTCCTCTTCAACTTCTTCTTCTTGGGCATCCCCTAATTCCTCTTGGGTTCAAAGTTATTCACCCTCCAAAGGCAGCTTCAACAACAAAGGCGACTTCCTCCCGGTGTACACGGTGATCTCTTTCAAGGCGGAGCGATCCTCTCCAAAGCTCGGCGAGGAGGAGACGACGGCGTCATCACCATTGCTACTACTATCTTCATATCTCAGGCCCCTCTTTTTGTCATTACTTTTATGTTATGTTACTTCATTGTAATCTTGTCACCTCTTTGTTGTAAGCTTGTCTTGCACTTCATGTACCTTTTCTTTTAAGTTAATGAAGAGAGTTGTTCTTTTGATCTAGTTCTTGATCTTCTTCCATCTCTACCCCCTTCTTCTATCTCTTCTTTTCACTTCATGCAATTAATTTCTATAGCATAGGCACATAATCATAGGTGTTTTTAATTAAGTGTTAGAATCGTTCTTTGTTTCATCATTTTTCTTCAAACAATCAAATCATAAATATTTTCCAAAGGAGTCCAAAGTTTTAAACTCTAAAAATCTCTTCTTCCTTGTGGATTCGACCCGTGCTTGTCCTAATACTACATTCTCTTTTGATCATTTTGTGCGAGTGCGGTTTTAAGATTGTTATACGCGTGTTTTAAACGACGAACTTTCGCGTAATCACCAAGCTACCTTCACCCTTGGTCTAGTGGCATTCCGCCCTAACCGAGCTACCTTAAACTTGGTCTAGTGGCATTCTGCCATAACCAAACTACCTCAAACTTGGTCTAGTGGCACTCCGCCCTGATCGAGCTACCTTTACCTTGGTTTAGTGGCACTTCGCCCAGACCGAGCTACCTTCCCCTTGGTCCAGTGGCACTCCGCCCTGGCCGAGCTACTTATATCTTAGTCTAGAGGCACTCTGCTCTGACCGAACTACCCTTATCTTGGTCTAGTGGTACTCCACCCTGATCGAGCTACCTACACCTCAGTTTAGTGGCACTCTGCCCTGGCCGAGCTCGCATATAATAAATAACATCGCCAATGCGGGCCCTACGCCCGAATCGGCTCAAATTTGTCATTTGTGCTAGCATTACCTTCTTGCTAACGACTAAGCCTTTTCTCGGCGCAAGGCCTTGTGCCCTAGTCGACTCTCTCAATATCCTCCTCTTATACGAGTTCAAAAAAATGATAAAAAAATAATAATAAAAATAAAATGATAAAAAAATGTATAAAATGATAAGAAATGGGGCTTAAAATAGAGGTGCCCCGCCGGACTTGTCCAAAACATCTTGGACGAGTGCAAAAATGGCAAACAACCCGGCTGTGGCAAAAACCCGAAAGGGCGCTACGGGCAAAATTGGATACCCCGCCACGTGAAAACCCGAAAGGGCGCGTGGGCAAAAGTAAGAGGGGGCTGGCTCCGGTGAAAACCCGAAAGGGCACTTGGGTCAGTAATGTGGTAACACAAAAAGTTCACTTCATGAATCTTCTTCGATAGCACATCCACTGCACGTCCCATCGATGATGAAACCCCGTTGGTCATGAGGCATATCGTCTCGATCGACGCTAAAGCCCATCCCGGAATAGACCTTCCGTCTGCTCTGATGAAATCCTTCCACTTTCTGTCTGATACCTACAACGATGAAACCTATCCGGCTTAGATCTTACGTCTATCCCGATAAAACTTATGAAATCCTTGCATTGGTATGAACCCAATACCGATGATGAAACCTGCTATTGATCGATTGGCACACTGCCCGATCAACGATGAAACCTAGCCGGCTTAGACCTTACGTCTATCCTGATAAAACCTATGAAATCTTTACATTGGTATGAACCCAATACCGATGATGAAACCTGCTATTGATCGATTGGCACACTGCCCGATCAACGATGAAACCTAGCCGGCTTAGACCTTACGTCTATCCCGATGAAACCTATGAAATCCTTACATTGGTATGAACCCAATACCGACGATGAAACCTGCTATTGATCGATTGGCACACTGCCCGATCAACGATGAAACCTATCCGGTTTAGACCTTACGTCTGTCCCGATGAAACCCATGGAATCCTTGCATTGGTATGAACCCAATACCGATGATGAAATCAGCTACTGGTGGAGCGGCACATTGCCTGATCGATGCTGAAACCCATCCAGGGTAGACCTTCCGTTTGCTCTGATAAAAACACAACATATTTCCCCAAATCAATCTGGATCTTCCGTCTGGATAGATAATGAAATACTATTCCTTCGCGTTAATGTAAAACCCCACATTAACGATGAAATCTACATCCCCAGCGAACGGCTTCATGCCCAAGCTACTACACACATTTCTTTAAGTCAATCCGGACCTTCCGTCTGGATAGATGATGAAATACTATTCCTTTACGTTAATGTAAAACCCCACATTAACGATAAAAACTGCATCTCCAGCAAACGGCTTCGTGCTTAAGCTGCTACACACATCCTCGAGTCAATCTGGACCTTCCGTCTGGATAGATGATGAAATCCTATTCCTTTGCGTTAATGTTAATCTCCACATTAACGATTACAGTCATGCTCCCGGCGAATGGCTTCACGCCTAAGCCACGAAACACACTCAAGTCGACCCTGGCCTTCTGCCTGGGTGAACGATGAAACCCCATACCCCTTGCGTTGATGTTGACACCCACATCAATGACGATGCATACACAACTGAGCATATGGGACGACAACCCGTAAGATTGAAGTCCTGGTTCAAAGAAAAAAGAAAAAAAAAAGGGAAAGAGACGAAATGGGGTTAAAAATAGAGATGCCCCGCCATACTTGTTCGGGCATTCTGAACAAGGGCAAAAGGGCCAAAACCTAGCTGTGGTGAAAACCCGAAAGGGCACTGCAGGCAAAATCGGGTACGCCGCCACGTGAAAACCCGAAAGGGCGCGTGGGTAAAAGCAAGAGGGGGCTGGCCCCGACGAAAACCTGAAAGGGCTCTTGGGTCAATAATGTGGTAATTTAAAAAAATTCCATGCCAATGACATGCTACCTTCATCTCCCGCCATTCACAAGAAGCCTTCCATTTGTCGCTCGGCATTTTGTCCGGTTAGCGATAAAACCCTCGCAGGACAGACCTTACGTCTGCCCTAATAAAGTCTTCAGGCCCCTTTCAAAGTCCCATCGACGATAAAACCCATCACCACTCTTATGAAACCAGCTAGTGATCGATCGGCACACTGCCCGATCAACGAAGAAACCTATCCAGTTTAGACCTTACGTCTATTCTGATGAAACTTATGAAATTCCTTTGCATCGATATAAACCCAATATCGATGATAAAACAAGCTATTGATCGATCGGCACCTTGCCCGATCAATGATAAAACCCTATCCAGTTTGGACCTTACGTCTATTCTGATGAAACTTATAAAATTTTTTTGCATCGATATAAACCCAATATCGATGATGAAACCAGCTATTGATTGACAGGCACCTCGTCCGATCAATGTCGAAACCTGTCCAGGTCAGACCTTACGTCTTTCCTGATGAAAATCACATATGCTCTCACGTCCCACCTGCGATAAAGCTTACCCAGTCTAGACCTCACGTCTATTCTGACGAAACATATACAACTTCGTTGCATCGATATAAATCCAATACCGATGATAAAATCAGCCGCTGGTCGATCGGCACATTGCCCCGATCAGTTTTGAAACCTACCCGGGATGGACCATACGCCCGTTCCAGATGATATTCTAACCCTTTTTATTCACGTTTCTGTAAATAATCCCCCTTGCGGCACATACGGCCGAATAAGACATTTGCTGCTACCAACGGAGTTCGGTTTAAGCACCCTCCGGATACCGTCGCGCGGTGGAGCGAGTTCCCCATCCTTTCCCTGAAAGGGTGGACGCTCTCCTGCTAAGTACGGGTTATTCGCATGAGGATTGCTAAAATCGCTACCAAATCACTATGAAGCAATAATAGTACAGCAAGTAAAGAACAATTGTATATGGGACCGGCGTAAAGTTTCCTTTTCACTATATGAATGAGGAAAAGAGTACAAGAGAAGCCCCTATGGGGGAATTGTATTACAAAAAAGGGAGGGAAAGATGTTCACTGGCGCCGAAATATGTCTTCGAAGGCCAGAAGACCCACATACGGAGCAGCCCCCAATTCATGTAGACGAGCCTCCTCCTCCTGTAGCCGAGCGGACTCGTCCTGAAAAGATACCACCTGCCCCTCCAACAGAGCTACTTCCCCCGCGAATTGCGGCCTAGAGGATGTTATCGATGGCAGCTCAGCTCGAAGACTAGCCAATTCAGCCTCTAGAATGCTCACCCGGTTGCGTATGAATTGCTCCCGCTGTGTCAGAGACTGTAGCTGGCCTTGGTGCTCCTGAAGGATAGAGCTCATTTTCTCCAGCTCAGATTTGCACTCTACCCTCTGCAACTTCAAAGCTGCTAGTCTGTCAGACATAATGTGTGCCAAGAAATCCCGGCGGTGTACAAATTTTAACAACAACAGAACCCGCTGGGCCCATATTTCCAGGGGACAGCCCATCGCCTGCAGACCAGCGGTGAAACGCTCGACTATCTCTTTCAACTGCAGATAAGTCAGTCCGGGCTGGGACTCCACTAGCTGGCGCAGCATGTCCAGATTTTGCCAGACAAAGCTCTCGGATGAAGCGAAACCAGGGGAAGGAAATGGAGCTACTTCAAAGGTCACCTCACTGTCAATGTTTGCCCATAATGTGACATTCGGCTGGGAGGAAGAAGACGGGAGATCTGCTGAACATGCCGACTGAACCTTCTCTGTGATCTCTTGCGGAGCTAAGGGGCCTTCTACCTCCATCTTCTCGAGGACTACTGTTTGAATGCTCGGAGAGGAAGAGCTAATGAGTGCTGGAGCGGCTGCTTCGCGGGTCCCTGGTGCAGTGCCCGCGTCTTCAACATTCTCTTCTCGGGCCACCTCCTCCTCAAACCCTGAACCCATGGAGATTGATTCTGGGCCAGCTATGGATAATAGTTCCATCTCTGTATCCGTTGCCTCTCCTTCTTCCATCTCTTCTTCAACGGCTATTCCTTTCAGCGTTGAGACCGCAGGGGCTACAGCCCGAAGAGGCCGGGGTTCAATCTCCATGATTGCTGTTATAGGAATTGCTGATTCGGGCGCAATGGTCATCACCGCGGCCGCTACAAAGGTTGAACCCCTAGCTGGGTCCGCTTCGGCTCTGAAATCCAAGACCCTGATTAGAGCTGAACTATCCCCCGAGGTTCCCAAGTCCAGTAATGCCAGGTCCGTGGAGGACTGTATCCTCACTGGCACGGGGCGAATAATCTCAGAAATGCCTGCATAGGTTGCTGATGAAACAGGGATGATGGCCAAGGCGTCAGACGGAGTGGCTTCAAAGGCTGCAGTCGTTACTGGGCTAGCAACAGTGGATTCCTGTGAACAGATCAATACAACATCAAGCAGTAAATAAAAGGGAAACCAAGGAGGAGAAGGAGAAGATACTCACTCCTAATATGATGCCAATATCCTCAAAGGAGTGCAGGGGAGAGGAAAGCTCCGCTGCTGAAGTAACAAAGGGAGGGGTCATATCTGCCTCGGTGTCCAGGCTGGCAAACTCTTCCTGTAGCTCCTCCTCAGAAGACAGCACCAGCAGTTTGGAGGGGGTGAATAACGGAACAATGTCAGTACATACGGATGGGGCCTATGATTTGGAGATACCCTCCGCCTCGCTATCGCTAAAGCCAGCCTCTTCTTCCTCTGCATCAGAGGCAGTCGCGGAACTACTAGAAGATATTTCCACGCTGTCCACGGGCTGGGCAGTCATCTTTGAAGTATGCCGGGAGGTGGACCGGGTAACTATGCGCCTTGTGGTGACAATCTCCCGTTCTGTCTGCGCTTTGTGACCCTCCTGTGGCTGAAACACATCTCCTCCCGCTGCTATGACTCCGGTCTCCTCTCCAGCTGTCACTGTAGCAAAAGGTCCATGAAATAAATGACAGAAAAATAGCTGAAATGCACAAGAAAAGATGAGAAAACACACTTACCCTCTACTTCACTGGCCGGCGTAGGAAAAGGTAGTCTAGTGTCCGCGTCAGGGAGCGCCACAACTTGCTCTTGGGCTGCACAAAAATAGTGGTCAGATATCCAGAGATCTCTTTCAGATTCAACAAAGAAGAGAATGAAAGAAGTAGCTGCAAGCTAGTAATGTTACCCTCAGCGGATGCCTGGGCGGCCTCCCTCTCGGATGCAAATTCATCAAACGAAGGGATATCGGGGAGAGGGGTCCCGGTGTCCGTCGCTGTCAAGTCCGGTTGCTGGGCGTAAGCTGTCTTAGCCTTCTTGGCCTTTACGACTGCAACCTTAACCGCCGAAGGCTTCCTCTTTTTGCCCGGAGGCAAGGGAGTGGTAGTCGGCGCTGCTGCAGGGACTTCAAAATGAGCAGGCTTCTCAGCTTGTGCAATGATTTTTCTATAAAGTCCCTGTCGCTTTATATCTGGTCTGTCTGTTGAAGACAGAAGAAAAGCAGCGAAATCAGTGAATGCAAAGTTCAACACTGAGCGGAAGGCACTACAGTCATAAAAGAAAGATCATACCTGCTGGACCGTCATAAAAGATAGAAAGTGGCCAATACAGATAAGCTACCTCCTTGGAGCAGGAAGCAGCCTCCTTGACGAGCCAGCAGACATCACCAACTGTCTGGCACTTCTCCACTAAGGCGGCCAGGTCGCTATGACCGTGAAAGTCAAGACATCGGAATAAGTCGAGGTGGTCCATACCCCAGCCGTCAACATAATGAAATGAAATGAACAATGGCTTATTCAAGATGCCGGCTATCGGACCCTCTGCAGATAACCCATGTACATTCAGCAGAATAAACAGCCAAGACGTGTGCTTGTAATACGTCTGAGTCCTATCTTCCCTACGCACAAACGTCTGGTAAGGATGAAATCTGTCCGTCAGACCCTTCCAAGGGGCTGTTGTCGGGAGTGGCTCTTCAACAGGGAATGGGTACTGTTGCGCCTCCAGACGAGCACCCCCTACATGACACAGATGCTTTAAGTTTTTCATGAAGGTGTCTTCATTAATAGCAGCAAAGACAGGAGTGGGCGGCTCAGAGCCTTCTTCTTTCAAAGCCCGACGTTTGGCCAAATAGTTCTCTGCCTCCCACGGGTGCTGTGAATAAATCCTTTTCAGATGGGCCTCTGGAATGTCAAACACGGGGCCGGGTTGCTATTTCAAGAAAGAACGCTCGGCCACGTCCCAGAATGCGCCCCTGCCATCCCTATAAAAACTAGTTCGGGTGTTCCACCATTTAATATATTCTGATGTGACCCGGGGAACACGGTTACAAATGGTCAGAATCCTGAAAACCGTGCCATCCTGGCGATGAAAGAAATCCCACCATAGCCGGCCATCACCAACAATTGTGGACCCATGCTTGGCCCGACTATCCAGAGGGAACTGAGCGACTGATGTGGGGATATGTTGGTCGTAACCGAAATTCCTCCCGAAGCGGAATGGGTAATATGGCTCCAAGAGAAGCAGACCACCCTTTCTGAAGACCAAAACACTGGGCCGAATGGCCATGGCCCACCTAACCAGCTCCGGCTCCAGGATAGACCGAACAGCATTAGCCCCTGAGACAGGATGAACATAAGTCTCTACCTCTTCCATCTTACATTCTCTTTGAGAGTGAACTAGAGGAGCTGAACCTGCTGCCAAGCTCCAGAAATGAATGCTGCCGGGGGCGTCTACTGGTACCCTTACCAGTCTGCCCCTTATTTTGAACAACTGATCAGAGAAAGGGCCAGGCTCGGCGCTGGCAAATTCAATCATCCTGGGTAATACTGTATCTGCCTGCAGAGTTCTAGGAGCCAGCTCGGGAAACAGACTGCACACCCAAGCATTAAAGAAATGAAACGGACCCACGGTCCTCAAAGAGCGGGGAGTCCGATGCTTATACAGGTCCCCTAGTGATTTGTAGATCAAGCACAAGGCCACCGGGCAGAGTGACAACCTCATCCCCCAGGCAATTTTACAAGCCGGATATATGGCTTCCGGCCGGATGATCGTCTCGTCCCCTTGAGGGAGAGCGAAGGTGCACAGCCAGAATGTGAAATAAGCCGCACAATGTGTGATAGGGTCCACCCCTGCCGGGTTCGGACCATCTTTGCCTATACGGCGCAATGAAGACGGTAGCACTGACTTGTAACGTGGAGTCCTTATCTGCTTACTGGCGGTCGGCCCCACGGAAGGAAAGTCCACATATTTCAAAGGGCCCCCGAAGAAATACTGGATCCATTGTCCGATTCGGATCCTTAACTTATTGCTCTTCTCTCGGGGTTGGTAACCCCTGGAAGATCCCCTGCTGTAAGCCAAACAGATAGAGCGATAGGCTTTCATCAAATACCGGTACGAGTAACCAAGCGAGTACATGCCTTCGCCGTCAGAGCTATCTTTCTCAGCATCTTCCAAACAGACCTCTTCATAAGGCTCGCCGTCAATGGGCAGGCCAGAAAGCTGTGATAAACTCCAGAGGTCGAGAGATGTTTCACCCTCTGCTATATAAAATATGTTGAACAAAGGGCAGAATACTTCGAACATTCCACAGCATAATCCGCGGGATATGGGATAGCGGAATCTAGAAGCAAAGACACTGTGGTATACCCCGGCTCTGATCAGCAGCGGGGTGTATTCCTTCAAAACAAACTCAGTGAATTCCACTGCTCCAACTCGGAATAAGTGGGCATCGGTTATCTTGGCGTCTCCGAACCAACCAGCAGCTAGCTGATACTTGAACTGGACAGTCGGACAATTCAACACAAAAGGTTCTTCTCGGTACCCCCACTTTATCGGTGCCAGGAATAGACCGTAGCCGGATTTTTCCTTGTGAACTCGGCCACTAGCATTGTCCCACCGAGCAGGTGTAAATTCCGGGGCCCGAGTCAACATCTTTTTCTCCGGCTCCAGTTCTGATATACCGAGGATTGCGTCCCAGTCACGCTTCTCCCCGGGAAGATAAATAGCCTTGCCACGATACACTGATCCCTTCAGGCTATCCCTCTCAGCAAGTATAGCAGCTTCGACTGCACGAGCTAGCCGATAGTCTCGCATTCCACCCACGGTGAAAGTCCGGATAAACGGCATCAGGTGTCTTTCCTTCGGGAGATCTGGACGGTAACCACTGCCCCGTCTGAAGCATGTTTCCACGAAAGTGGAGTAGACCCTGGACGTTGATACTGTGTCAGTTTCAGAATTAGAGGATTCGTCAACGGCGGCAACTTTGTCGTATCCGAAGTCCAGGCTATGCACGTTCAGCCAGTTCACTACAGCCCGTGATATATTTGGCTGGGCTGACGAACTTGTTCCAGCAGCTCCAGAAGACGCAGCAGCAGAACTGGAGGCCATTGCAGTGTCTGCAGTCAAAGAAGAAATGTGAATTAAATCCTAAAATAAGAAACAGTCTTATAAGGATTGTAATGTGAAGCTCTGTGAAAATTTCGGCAGCATCTCCCCTTATTTAGGGTCTGCCCAAAGAAGATAGGGAGTCACCCACCAAGAGGGAGTGATCCCGGAAGCAAAAGGGATTTAATCCCCAAATAATGTCCTACCCGGAGCAAAGTCTAATGATACGGGAAGAAAACGGGACGGTCGGAGGGGAGAAGCTCGCCTCCACCGCCGAGAGAGTGAAGAGAGAGAAGAGGGAGTGAAGAATGAAGAAGAACGAGGCTCTCGACGCCTTAAATAGAGGCCCAAGAGGTGAGGCTCTCGGCGCGATGAAATGCGCGCCGAGAACCCCCCTCCCTTCACAAGGGTGCGCCGAGAACCCCTGCCAAGGCCCGCGCCGAAAAGCCGCGCGCCGAAAACCAACGCGCCGAGAAATCGACGCGTTGAGAAGCCCTACCGAAAAGTCACGCGCCGAGAACTGACGCGCCGAGAAGGCTGCGCCGAGGAGCTGCACCGAGGAGCTGCGCCGAGAAGCTCGCGCCGGGAGCATTCAAGCCAAAGAAATTGGAAGAAATTCAAAGAAATTGAAAGGAGTTACAAAAAATGCCAAAGTAATGATGCTTCCAAGTTGAAGATGAAAGATGACTAACAATGTCAAGCTGAGAAATGGGTTCAGATGCTGAATGATACATACACCTGCAGGCACCGTGTCATTTATTTTGCATTTCCGCTACCTGCAAGTGGGGGGTATTTATTGACACCTGAAATATAACCGAGAATAAAGATGAGACCGAAGAGAAGATTGAATCAGAAATGAAGATCCCAGAGATTCCTGCAAAGCCGGAACTACAGAACAGTCGTCACTAAAGCTACCACCCGGCTGAAGCCCTCCCCGGCCAAGCTGATGTCCGGTGTTGTCATCGCCCAGATGGCAGTACTGATGAAGAATTACAGTCCATTGACTGATGAAAATCTCCAGAAATGTTCTGATAAAGACTATATCAACTCACCAACTAATGGGCCTTCACCTGTTCTGACAGATTCGAAGGACTGACAAATGAAAAGGCAGATTAGGCAGCTTTGACAGCTCAAGCCTACTGATGAGGAAGATTAAAACATTAAAAGTCCTAAATGGGCTCACTAGTGTGGCGTCAAGAGCTCCTCACCGAAGCCCAAAAAGCCCATGGAGTCGGCGCCGGGAAGCTAGACTCTTGGCGCCGGGAAGCCTCCGCAACCGACTGAGGCGCACCGGGAAGGTGTGAAAGGCGCGCCAGGGTCGATCATGCCGAGAAGGGGGGGGGCACTGTGCTTATAAAACCCCCAGTTTCGTCCAAGACAAAAGAAGACAGATAGATAGATAATCATCAGAAAAAGAATAGCCACACTCGCCAAAAAGAGAGAAGAGAAGAGAAGCTGTTGCGAGGTCTGAAAGAAGGAGAAGGTGGGGTGCTCGGGGAGGGAGAGGAGTCAATGCTCCGCCCTCCCCCATCCTTTGTTTTTATCCTTTTACATTTTCATTTCTCCAATGTGCATCCTTTGTATTGCTTCTGTTTCTTTACTTCTTTTGAAGAATGCTATTGCCCCCCCCCCCCCCCCATTTCGTATGGATGGGCATAGTCGGACGATGTAATCGACAGTATATATATAGACGAGCAGGGTCTTCCCCTTGTTTTCGATACTGAATGCATCTAGTTGTTACATTCTGAAACATATTTTCTCTTATGTATGTTCATCCGGAAGTGGGGGTCTGGCGTGAGCTTTGGCCATGATCCTCTGCTCCCTTTTTGCTTCTGCTCTGGGTGAGGGGCAGCAGGTTCCCCCCATTCTAACCTATGGATGTTTGGGGTCCATGGCTCCCGAGGAATCCCAGTGCGGTAGGTTTTAACGACCTCCCTCCCTTGATTGTTCCATCGATGTCATTAAGGCCGTCCCAGAAAGCAGAGACAGTCATCTCTTGATTTTTCTGGGCGGCCGGCAATAAATAAACATATACATCCGCAGGGTATTTTGAGTGTGTTTTGGATGAACGATGGTCTCGATTCCTCTACAGACCTTATCTCTGGATGATTCCCTAGTATCCCTCCAGTAAAATCTTTGGTCCAATTCACTCTTGCATCCCAATTCCCGTCTCGATCGCATAAATCTCCAGAACAGAGCTCCGTAAAACCCTGAAACCCTATACGTTATTGGCACTGAACCCTCCCGGCGCACCAAACAGTCCCCGACGTGGCACTTCGCGCGCCGAGAGCTGGGCGCGCCGATAACCCCATCCTTCCTTTCTAACCGGCAAGGAGCCTCCCTTCAGGTGACCTTCCCGGCGCGATGGCTCCCGCGTCGAGAACCCCCGCGCCGGGAACCTTCTTTCAGGCTATAACTGTGCCGAGAAACTCCTGCGCCGGGAACCCCTCCCTTCATGCTATAACTGTGCTGAGAACCCCCTATCAACACTCCATTTCATTTCTGATTACTCCATGTATCTGTCTGAGGGATATCCAGAGACCATCGTGTATACCCTGAAGAGATACAGCAACGGGGAAGGACCTCCCCTACATTACTCAGTCCAGATCCGGACTCCTCTGTAACCCTATGAACCCAAAGAGCTCTGCCACTGCATGTGCTCTGATGGTTCCCAAGGGAATATCAACTGGTGCTATGAATACAGACAGTGTTCTCGGGCCTAGTGCTCTCCTCTTTCGGCCTTCATCCCGGCATCCCGTGGATGGTGGTCTATCTCTCCTTGGCATTGTTGATATGTTATTCCTCCTCGAGTTAAATAATATTGAAGAGATAAAAAAACAGGAGGAAAGATGAAGCTGTTGACCGTGATCGCCACCCGGTGAAAGCGCCGGGACTCGGAAGCTACGGGAGAATGCGGGTCCGTTCCTCCACTCCTCCTGGCCGGCCAGAAGGTGCGGGCCTCGTGCTTTTGGTTGCTGACCTGAAAGCAAACGGTGAAACACACAGATAAACGGAGATTAGCTAAATGATAGTGTAGTAGGTGTACTAATTGAAATAAAGCAAAGGAAGAACATGGCCCGGCGATACCTGGAGGTTTTGAAACCCCGTTTAGGGCGCCGGAAACAGTAGGAAAGATAATAAATGCCAACGAAATGATGTATGTGATGTGTGATGCAGTGGAGAAAAAACATGTGTGTGGTGAGCAAACAGAGAAGGACTAGAAACACAGAAACATGAAGCGTGAAGTTCCCTGCACCGGGGGCCTGCGAGGGATGTAGAAGGCCCCCACTCCCTGACGAACGGGCGGATGCTGTATGAGATTTGGCGATGGAATTCGACAGCACTTCGTGATGGTCCCCCCCTTTCCTCTGTCAGAACGGACGGACGCTGTATGAGATTTGGCGATGGAGTTCGACAGCACTTCGTGATGGTCCCCCCCCTTTTTTCTGTCAGAACGGACGGACGCTGTATGAGATTTGGCGATGGAGTTCGACAGCACTTCGTGATGGTCCCCCCCCTTTTTTCTGTCAGAACGGACGGACGCTGTATGAGATTTGGCGATGGAGTTCGACAGCACTTCGTGATGGTCCCCCCCCTTTTGTCATAACCCGTGAGCTATATATATAGAGCCCAGGGCTTCGAGCTTAATCAGGGGTTAAGGGGAATGACGGTCGGTCAAAGGCCGGTAAATGAGAGCATCGTGTCAATATTGCCAACGACATTCTCCTCTTAATCCGCCTGGAATCACGGGGGTCTAATCTGGGTGGCCTTAACAATGACGGTCTTACGAAGGCCGCCAAACATGTATGACGGTCTGGGAAGGGCCGTTCAATATACATGACGGTCCTGGAAAAACCGTTATACGTAAAGAGGAGTCAACGCCCAGACAAACAACTTTTCGTGAAGCACGTGGCTATGACCGACTGTCGGGCCTCTGAACCCTTTTCTTGTCGGCAAACAATGACGGCCCAGGGACGACCGCTATATTGACTATAACGGTTGGCATTGAGCCGCTATACAAAGCGTATCACGAGATACAAATAACCCGGGGCAGCGGAACACAACGGCCCAGTGGGGACCGTTCTATTGAGAAAAACGGTTTATAACAGACCGTTAAATCCAATGAGAGGGAGGGAGGCCTTCTTTGCTGGGAAGAGCCCAAAATACTGCCAGAGGAATAATCTTTCATGTGATTGACTGTTCGGGACATCAATAACTGAGACGCAGGAACTGATTCGATTCATCGGTAAAAAACGGGTGTCAACAGATGCCCCTCCTTAACGTCCGCCTTGCAAGGGAACGAGCGGAGGTGTAGTGGAGGCGTCATGGAACATGGAGTTGTAGCGGAGATGAAGCGGAGTGGACTGCAAAAGCGGGCGTTAAGGCAATACGACACCCGTTTCATACCAATAAGCCATAGAAATCTTCCGGCAACCTTCGAACCAATTTGCAAGGTACTGTGGGACTGAGTGTTAAACCTGAATCTGGAGGAACTAAGGTAAAAGAGCAAGGAGCGGCCTCGTCGGCGGACAAGCTGTGGTCCTAAATGAGGCGATATAGAAGCTGGTAATAGCGAAATTAAAAGGATTTTAAAACTCCAGACGAGGGAAACACTTAATTCATCAGAACCGAACAATTAGGTCCAAAGAAATACCTTCTAATTTTGGAGTGGAATTATTCCTTCGGTGGGACATGGAACACAGAAAACAGTCAATCATACGCAAGATCATTTCTCAGGCAGACCGTAGGTCGTGAATGCTCAAAAGGTGCTTGTGATGCATGCTGGGCTAAAAGAAAGAAACATGTAAAATCGAATGCAAACAAAGGATAAAAATATAAAATACTCGAGAATATTATTGCAGAACTGAATGAGTCAGGGTCAGGACACTTCTTGCAACCACGGCGTGCAAGAGAGAACCGTCGTCCCCTGACTTCTTCCAACTTAGCGGCCTTTCCGAAGATTAGACACGCATACCTAGATCATCATGTGTTTTTGTTGACGGGGAACGTCAGATCCTGGAATGCGTGAAGAATCGACTGGTTCTCGAGATAGATGTTTATTACCATATAGTAATGCAATAAGAGTTTTGAGGGATTGAGGGCCATACCTGACTTACCTGTGCAGGCGTAACGGCGGGACATTGATGTTGTTTAGCTTTAACTGCAATCAAAACTCATTGGCACATGAATTTCACAACAATGATACATTCAACAGTTCAACGGCTCATATGAGACCGTTCTTAAATTGGACGGCTCATGGTAAACCGCCATATGGATATTTAACGGTCATAGGAAGGCCGTTCAATGCTAAGTAACCGTTTGCAGAATAACGGCCCTCAGGTAGCCGTTCTTATGATATGGCGGTCTATCGCTAGACCGCCATTCTCAACGTCGGTTCAAAAATATAAACCTCTTCCCCTTCCCTCCTCCTACCGTAACGGCAGGAAGAGAGGAGGAGAAGAGGAAGGATAGCAGCAGCGGCGCCCCTTCTCCCATACTCTCATTCTCTCTCTCTTTCTCTCTCTCTCTCGCTCACGATGGCCTCCCCGGCTCTCTATCTCTCATTCTCTATCATCCTCCTCTTCATTCTCTCTCGGGCGATGGTGACCGGCGGTGGTAACGGCGGCGAGCGGCCGGTAGACGTGACGGATTCCTCGCCAGAGATGACCCCCTCGGCGGCCGAGGAGACGGCGGGAGCGGCGGCAGAGGCGACCTCGGCCGGATAGGACTTCTCCGTCGACGACCTCGCCCTCATGCTCGTGGAGGAGGGCGCGACCGGCACCGACGGCGATCGTGCGGGAGGCGGCGGCGGAAGCACCACGCCCGGCCAAGAGGCGTCGAGGCTCAGAGGTAGGTCCCTCTCGCCTTCTTTTTGCATAGCATGGGGGAACGGGGGGCTGTCCACGGCGTGCGGGGCGGAACTCGCCGTCGTCGGAAGAGATGACGGAATGACGGTCCCCATCGGGCCGCCAATCAGACCAAAACGGCCCAGGAGAGGCCGTTAAACGCACCCGGTCTTCGAGGTCACCTCAGAACAAAACGGCCCCCAACGGACCGTCAAACAGAACAGCGGCCCAGGAGTGGCCGTTGACCCTAACGTAGCAACCCTTGGCATTCAGAACAATACGGTCCCCAACGGACCGTTCAAAATAGCACCGCGGCCCAGGAGTGGCCGTTGACACTAACGTAGCAACCCTTGGCATTCAGAACAATACGGTCCCCATTGGGCCGTTGAATGATTCACAAACCTCAGAACAACGGTTCACGGACAACCGTTGTGAATGGAACAGCGGCCCAAGAATGGCCGTTTTATTCAAAACATCACAGGATAGGACGGTCCATGGACGGCCGTCATAGGCAACAAAACGGCCAGGGGAAGGCCGTTGAACACTCAACAACTAAAATGATGAACATCACAGGGTAACCCCCCCTTCTTTTGGTTATTAAGAAATATGAAACTAATGAGATGAATGAATGAATGCAGGGAAAGCGTCGGACCCGTATCTCTTGGCTGCAGGTTCGGTCAGTGTATCTTGCACTGCCGGACTTTCAGCGGGAGAGGCTGGCTGCCATGGGGTTCGCCCCATTCCTCAGTGTTGAGGTGTGTCGCTTTGACACACCTCTTCTCTATGCCCTGCACGACCGCTGGGATCCGGCGAGTCGCACGTTCCTCTTCCCGTGGGGTCACATGGTCCCCACGCTAGAGGACGTGGCCAGGCTCACTGGTTTGCAGGTGCACGGTCTACCGGTGACTGGGATCTCCTTCCCCGATTACCGCGGCATGGCCGAGAGGCTGTTGGGGCTTGCACTCCAGACGACACGTCGGCAGACCACGCTTCTTCCGCGGGCAGCTCTCCAGGACAGCCTAGGGCTGCGACGGGCCGGACTTGCAGTGGGCGAGCGTCCAGAGGAGCACTTGGACCGGCTGGTGACGCGCGTGCGGCCTCGAGTAGCAGCAGGACCGGGTGCAGAGGCGGACACGGTTCTTCGGCGGTTCCTGATGTTCTTGTTCGGGCGACTCCTCTTCTCTACGCGTGCGGACGTCATCCACTGCCGACTTCTTCCGTTCCTCGAGGACCTAGAGCACGTGGGAGACTACGCGTGGGGTGCTGGTGTACTCGCCTTCCTTTTTGAGAGCCTCAGCTCGACGTCCCGACGGACGATGTTGGGGGGCTTCTCTCCCCTTCTCCAGGTACGACTCTGACTCAGAACTCATGCAATTTCCTAGGACCTAGACTCTAGATGCTGACGACTTGTGCATGATGCAGGCATGGGCTTACGTGCGGCTGCCTTCTCTGTACAGGGGACTAGAGTCCCGCCCTGGGCTCTTCCCCATTCTGCGACGGTGGGAGCCGACTCGGGGGTCAGGGACCCTGACACGGCAGGTGCGCGACCTGCAGGACGATGTCGACATGCTTCCTCGCGCCTCGGTACGACTTCTAAACCTTAGCCTTTATTTGGAAAATGCTTGTTTTATATGATGTTGATGTGATTGCTGATGTATGCAGGTGCAGTGGACTCCTTATGCACATGAGGACGTGACAGAGCAGCCGTGGGTGGTGAGAGCTCTCACCTTCTCCGGGCGTGATGTGTGGTTACACTGCATGAATGTAGTGGAGCCCCTTTACTCCCGGCTGGTGATGAGGACGACCGGCGTCTCTCAGCCCGTGGTAGACTTCCCGGCGCAGGAGAGCGCGAGGGAGAGGGTGACGCGGAGCACCCGAGGGCTGACTCAGCAGTGCGATTGGGCGGCGCGGAACGCCGAGCAGGTTGCCGACTGGCAGGCAGGTGGGCGTGTGGTGACCGCTCGTGCTGACAGTGATGCGGCGTACGTGACTGCGTACGTCAGGCATTACGGAGACCGCGTGTTCCGAGGATCACGCCGACCGGTACAATTCTAAACTCAGACTTAATCTACATGCTTTATGATTTCTATATGCTGTACTGACTTCCTTTCGACATGCAGATTGACCCTGAGGGACGCTTAGCGGAGCTGCAGGGGCTCCTTCATGCCACCATCCAGGAGAGGGATGAGGCTCGCCGAGCCCTCGAGTTACTGGTATGTTCCTAAACTCTGGACTCTTACATTTCTATATGATGTTTATGCATGTGACTGTCCTGGGATATTTGGGTGCAGCGAGCTGAGGCTGCTCAGAGGCGTGGAGCGGAGGCTCCTTCTTCTTCTTCTGTTGAGACACCGGCCGACCGAGCAGCCCGGGATGCCGAGTTCCAGCGGATGGTGGAGCGGGCCGAGGCAGCGGAGAGCGAGCTTGCCGTGCGGGTACACTTCTGACGCTTTCCTTTGTTTATTTGTGCATGATATGAATGGAATGTGCTAATGTTTGATGCATGCAGGTGGACGACGTGAGGGTTGCTATGGAGGAGGCTACCCGTGCCAGAGAGGAGGTGGCCCACCTACGGGCTGAGTTGGTGCAGGTTGAGGCTCGGGCCCAGGAGGCGACTGTGAGTGCCCAGAGGTCGGCGTCTCGAGCCAGGGCGGAGTTAGCCGAGGCTCAGGAGG